>JAWWES010000041.1:44070462-44085492 GCA_035583135.1 Lophotriccus pileatus
GGCTTTGCTGAAGTCCAGATAGACACATCCACAGCCTTCCCCTCATCCACCAGGCAGGTCACCTGATCATAAAAGGAAACCAGGTTTGTCAGACAGGACCTGCCCTTCCTAAACCTGTCCTGGCTGGCTCTGATCCCTTGTCCATCCTATAAGTGCTGTGTGATTGCACCTAGGAGGATTTGCTCCATAACCTTGCCTGGCACTGAGGTCAGGCTGACAAGCCTGTAATTTCCTGAGTCCTCCTTCTGGCCCTTCTTGTGGATGGGCATCACATTAGCCAGCTTCCAATCATCTCGGACCTCCCTGGTGAGCCAGGACTGGTGATGGTTATGTGCTTATTCATACTCTAAGTTTGTACACTTTTCTTTCTTATATCTTTCTTCTTCTCTTGTTGCTTTTGCTCATCTAATACTAGCAACTGCATCTTTTAATCTTAAGTCAGTTTCAGCATGTTTTTTATCTTGGATATTTCTTACCTGGTAGGGTTCTTGCCAAGATTTAGAGAAGCTGCCAATCTATGCATTAACGGTGCTTAATCTCCTTCTATAAGACTGTTAAGACTATCCCAGAACAACTTTTCATTTTAAATAATAGTGATAGTTTACATCATATCACACAAACATGTGATTATATCACATGTTTATTCCAGATACTGTGAACTCCAAAGCACATGTGTGGTAAAAATTGTCTCCTAGACAAACCTATGACAACACGATTTTATGAAATCCATACATTTCAATTTGAATGAATACTTGACACAGCAACTGATAATATTGCTTCATTAATAACAAACACTCTTAAGACAGAATAGATTTTGCTACATCTTAAGTAGCATCCATTATTAAATCCATAGTGATGGGTAAGTCAACTGGTATAAATACATATGATAAACCCCAAAATTTTCAAGTTGGATATTAATATAGACCTCTGTCTTACCCAAGAATCTCTTTCAGCATTGCTGGCAAGCTTCATGTGCTGTGAAGAAACATAAAGCTATGCTCTGTATGGTCTAAACAGACACAGTAATAGAAGTTATTCATATTACATCTAACAGAAACTTCATTAAGCACATAGGTATTTCAGATTCTTATACAGCCATAATCCACATTAGCCAGACCAGGACAGCACTTCTGAAACAGGAGCACAGGCTATTGTTTTTCTGCTTGGTCAGGTTGTCACAATCCAATGACTTACAATTCCCACGAACTTCACCAATCAACTTCTGTGCCAAGCGTATGAAAACAACAGAAGATGTTTCAGAGCATTCTTAAGTTATTTTTCAGCTTATTGAAAGTCACTGCCTCCCTTATCTAACCACAGAGAATTGGGAGAGCCTCTAACAAGCCACTGGGATGGGTCAGAGAATTGCTCGTCTCCTTATAACTTTTTTGTATGAAGCAAAGGCTGCCCAATTTCAGTAAGTTTGTTCCCCATGTTCTTTGGCCATTACAGCACAACAGAACAATTTAAAGCAGGATACAGAAGCTTCCCATATAATTTTATTACCCCATATTATATTTTATAATATATAGCAACAAACCTGATGGTGTTTTTCAAGCAGCTTGTAATCTTAATTCAGAGTGTTTTAAAAAAATTATTAACAGGAAATGGCAGGTGTTGAGCTTACATTCAAGCTAAAGGTACAGGGTTTCTCAAAAGCACAAACATAAATGCTAGTGGCCAATTTTCTTTTAATGCTAGTTCCTACATATTAAACTCATATTAAGTTGTTCTATTTTTAGAGTTGTGGTGATGTTAGCAGCCTATTCACAATATGATTTGATTAGCATAGCATGAAGCTGCAATCAATATTCTGCTCCTAGCCTGCTTGCCTGCATCTCTCTCCTTTGAACTTTCTAAATTAATTATTTTTTCCCCCCTCTTAGGTTTCTATTCAGACAGTCGAGAGGATATGTCTTATCACATGGTTGGCTTTAGTATAAAAGATTTATAAACATATTACCGTACTCAGTCATAGCAACAGCACAGATAAAAAGGAACAAAGCGGAGTTCAGTGGGAAAGGAAGCAGATAGGAGTTGTGCTGTCCTTGGAGACCAACCATGGTTACTGGCTCTGCACTGAGCCACAGCTCTGTACCTGAGGAGGGAGCTGTGCTTGGCTACAGGCTCCAGAACGCTGTAGTAAACAATGTAACATTAAACACAAGAGATCTCATATGCATGAAAGTGAAAAAGCAAAACAAAACCCAAAACACAGTACTCATTTTGATCAAGGCATTAGAAAACTGCCTAAATATTTTTTCCCTTTATCTCTCTCAGTCATGTGCTTAGAGCAATTTTAACTTAAATAAACTAACATTGATAAATCAGGTTTCCAGAGGCCTCAACAAGCAGATGTATACAGGAAGATCTATACCTACTGCTAAACTCTTAAAAAAAATCCTTCCATGAGATTAGCGAAATGATGCCAGCCTAATTACAACTTCCACACAGTGAGTTAATATTCTATACTGTGTTACATGTTGAAAAATCATTTTCCAGATATTCTTTCTAAAGAAAAAGACTGACAAATACTCTCTTTCTGTAGTCAGTAACTTGTCACATTCGAGAAATACAAAAATTACTCCACAGCTCTTTCACAAAGCAATGGTGCCAACTGTCTCTCAAGCTAGTCCCGCTCTTCCTTCAGCTACTGCTTTTTGCTCAACCATGAAGGCTTAACTTCAATTCTATTATTTCCAAGGAATGCTTTTACTCATTACCTTACTGAAAATTCCACAACATATATTCAAGTTTCTCAACTATGGTCAAGGTCAAAAATTCAGGAGCCACATGGAGAGTGGTACTGTTAAATTTCAAAGAGGCCTTTCACAGAACAATTTGTCTTACTTGCTGTATCAAGAAGCTCTTCCTGATATAACTTTGTGTTCAGAGAAATAGAGGGTTGTCCCAGACATTATAATGCAAGCTGCAAAGAAAGCTACTTCAGCTTATGCCCCCTAGTTCCTGGTATATATATTACAACCAAAGCAGTCTGCCTGCAGGTGAGCAAGTGTAAGAAACAAGTTAGAGGTGTCCCCTTCTGTACGCAGGAGCGTAACACATCCACCTAGCTGCAGTTCAGATTTTGGTTCCAGAGAATCAACTATTTTTGAGTTAGAAGCTGAGAAAAGTACTTAGCTACTTGCACTACATTTGCACAGAAATTTATTTTTAAAATCGGCTCCTGTAGACTTAACACTTCTTATAATAAAATAAAAGTGGTGGTGGTGGGGGGAGCAGGTAGTAAACTAAAAATAAGATTACCTAACATTTCAGCAACTCAAAATGGCCTAAATGTCTTATATTCTATTCTGTTTCAAATAGAGAGGAAGTCTTTAGATTGGCACACATTCAGTAAATGCTTTGGGAAACTTTAATGAGTTGCAGTGATTTGCACAGGAAAAACCCTTCCATGCAAACATGACTGGCAAGCAACTCTGACCTCCTCCCCCAACAGAAACAGCAAATGACAAGTCACTTCTTTGACTGATCTGCTCTCCAACTTCAGATTTTAGAAGTCTGTCTCTACATACGCTTCTGGTACTAACCAGGCAACACTGCACCCTTTTAACTTCATGGAATAAACTGATGTACTTAATTATTCATGCCTGTTGATCTGTAGGCTTTTTACTTGCTTTTCATTATCTTTCTTGCTCATTTACTGCTTTAAAAAGAGCATTATAAAAATAAAGGTCATTACAGAAATAAATGCACCAGGTGTTGTGTTCCTCTGCGTAATTTAACAATATTTAGACAACAGTCACATAGCCCGAAAGCTATATAATAAAAGACATTGAAAATGCCTGTTAGGGCTGTATGGTAGCTGAAAGCTAAAGATTCACTGAAATAAAAGCAGATATATGTTCAAACATTTTCAGATGCTTAGCCACAAGTACTGGGACCACTGTAGGGTATTATATCCATGTGACAACTCTGAAGTACATTGAAAAGTTAAAAATACTACTACAAGTAGTTAAAAACAGACTAGTAAAATAGACTAAAAATAGACTAGCAAAATCAATGACTTGTCACTTATCCCACTCTTTATCGAAGAGCTGTTTTACTCCACTTAGTGTGATAAAGGTGATGTTTAGTTCTGGTATTGACTTCACAATATAGGCCTTAAACGTCTCATGCACAATGCCGTGAACGCATTCTTGTTTAGTGTGCAGAGCTGGGGTTGGGTGTTAGCAACATGTAAATAACTGAAGACACTTATGATGTTGTGCAATAAAAAAGTTATACCCTTTTAACATGGCTTTTCAAGTTCTCTAGATGGCTTCTGGTCACATAAGGTAACAGACAAGGGAAGTTCTTACTGTGTTTATAATATCACAACACTGATGTATGATTATCTAATGTATGAAACTTGTGTCAGAACTGACCACAAGTTTCTTAAAGTTTTACTGTTATGTGTAGGGAAAGGAAAGGAATCTTCCTGGAAATACTGGAACAAGCATTGTTTCAGAAGGTGTATAGTTTCACTGCACACAGCAACAACCCTGTAGACATTACATAAATTTTAATCCAATCAGGGAAATTCTGTTATAGCCTAGAATGCTGGGACACAACTACAAGCAGTTATCTTGCTCTCAGACAAAACCTTCCAGTGTAGAAAGACAGTGTAAGGGATTCAGCAGATGCACTAACAGACAGGTCTTCTAAGAGAGTGCTACACATGAATGTAAGTACATGCCCAACAGACTTGGCAGCCTGCCAGTATCCCTTACAATAAGCAAATCTAGCAAGGTCAAAATATTTTTAGAGTAACATTATTAGACTTGGGGTATTATGAGTCTCTGATAACCCTTTGAAGAGTTCTCACTGTTACAAGTAGAATTTAAAAGCTATAGCCGCTAGTTCTAGATACCTGTCTCTGGCACAACCTGCCATAAGGATTTGAGCTGTCCTGATCCACAGAAAGGCAAATCCTAGCAAAACTCCACTAGTTGCAAGAGAAGCCCCAGTGACAAACTGTATCTCAAAGCCTGCATTGAGATAGTCATGCCAGATGTACTCAATGATCTTCTCCACAGGAATTTGCCTCTCTCCCTACGCCCTAAGCACATAAGACATACTGGTAGGCTATACAAGCCCAAGATGAAAATAACAAAATCTAATTATAACATTGGCTTGAAGTAACAATAATGAGTTCTAAGTATTAAGACATGATTTATTTATTTCCTTTTTGGTCAGGGTTGCTCCCTGAACCTGCTTATCACAAATTCATAAGATGAAGATTTTGTGATCGCCTGCCCACAAAAGTGCAATTGCCACAACTGCTTTCAGTGTTGAAACATTCAGAACGTAGGCCAAAAGTAAACAAAGTATGACTTTGACAACCACTGACACTTGATCTGTTCTTACATTTAGATGTCCCATAGCTCCTGCAGCCACTTCAGGTGAAATTTCATTCTCAGTCTGATACTACAGGCATCTGACACCTTGCAGATGGTGATTCTGCTACCTGTAAATAATAACCTAGGCGCTGATGTCTTCACTTTGTCTTGTCAGTGACATGGCTGGCATCCATGAGTGATGATGGCAGCCACTTTGACAGATGAATGCTGAACCAGTCGCTATTTTGAGTGAAGCAGGAAGGCCTGGAATTTTTCTAAGTTTTAAGATCAGTGGGGACACTGCAGGACCTGTTCTGCTCCTTCCTGAAGGATGGGAGGATGCCACACACAAGGACTTTGCTTCAAATCACAGCTTACTGGCTAAGCACAAGCTCATGAGTTCTATTCATGTAAGCAAAAGCTCATGTGAATTTCAAAGCCTCAGATGAGTTCAGGTTTTCTCCCCTTACTTGTTTCCCCCCTTTCTCTATCAATTTTTATTTTTTTTTGTGAACTCTTCAGTTATCAGTTTCTTCTCTGTCACTACTTCCCTACCACTTTTCTATTGACATACCTTGTAATAGGTGGGTACATTCCCTTCACCCAGAACTTCTGCAGGATCTACCTACTCTCAAAAATGTCTTGATTCAGTTTAGATTTTATTCATCTCTGAGCCAAGGGGTCTTGAAGGTAGGACAGGATCTAACTTTGTAACAGAAGCATGTAATCTGTCACAAGTGGTACAACTTCAGTAAATCATATTGCTATCCATTCACATTGGGAAATTTGAAGAAAATAATCCCCCTATCCAAGCATAAGCTTTCTAGTAGGTCACTCTCAGTCTCTCAAAAGATGCCTTATCAAACATAAACATACTCTTCAGTTGATATAACTTTACAAGGAAAATAACAACACCTTCAAGTCTAGGCATCTAACAGTAAGTTAACAGCAGCAATATGATACAGCTGCAGAAACACAAACCAACGTGAATGCAGAACAAGCAGCTCCAGAAGCCATGTAACAAGGTCTGGCACTCAGCCATCCCCCACCAGCCTGCCTGTGCTTGGAAGAAACTTTTCTCTCCAGTCTCTGAGTGTTCCTTCACTTCTCAGAAGCACAAAAAAGTACAAAAGGGATCACATATACAAAACAAACAAAACCCAAACAAACACAGGCCAATATTGAAAGCCTAAGTGCTAAGTTATTATCAGCCATAATCTCCTTGTGAGGCTAACCAGGCTGACACTTGCCTGTCAAGTAAAAGTAACATCTGCTTTAAAACCTACCATTGCTCCATACTATAGTTACTGGAGGAGGGGGATATGATTGCAATTGTACTTAAAATATATTATTAAAAAAATAAGTTTTTTTAGTCAAACCTTTTTTTAAGCTTACAGAAATTAATACTATAAATTAAAGAACTGTGGTATCTATATAATGAAAAGAATTAGCAACATCATCTTTGTCTCTCTTTTATGCCACTTAAATAGCAAAGATTGGAAGGATGGTAAGTAATACTTCAAAAGCATTTTTAGCTGATTGAAACAATGTGATTCTAAACCACCTACAAAAGAACTAACGCAGGTAGTCTGAAGATTTTGTACTAAGACAAATGTCACTGTGCCAAGTAAGATGCACTTAGCCAGTCATTTCCTGAATTCTTTTTCCTGTTATTTAAAATCTGCTTTAAAATCTGTTTTACCAAAATGTCTATTCCGTCTTTCTCCAGGAATTCCTTTCCAGTGACTTCATAATAGCCCACTAACAAGGGCACTGATATCACAATCTGTTATCAGGTGAATCAGTTCACATACAAAACATATCATGCTTTTGCTGCAGAAATCAATGGGAAGAAATACTCCATTGCAGATGAATGACGTGTTTAGTCATATGTGCCTTCCAAGAACAGGCATGGGGGCAGCAGGCTGACTTATCAGCTAAGACTGTTCAACAGTTGGATTCAGCTTAGGACATGTTCCAACTCACAGATTCAAGGAAGACATCCCAACCACCAAACCAACAGCTAAGACAGTGACACTCCTCTGCCTCTCCTGAGGAATTTGGGCCACTAGACCCCGAGATTTATGGAGATATTACAAAAGGCAGTAGGGCAGTGAGGACATGCCCCAGCAAGAGAAGAGCTGTACTCACACTAGATGTGTTTTGGAGAAATGCACTGTCACTACAAGAGGGCACACAAGCATGTTGCCCTGTATTCTTGGGCTTGCTCTTTTTATTCTTCAGCTTGTTGCCCTGAGCCCCTACAGAGCTGGGGCCAGCCTGCCTCAGGAGGCACAGAGGCCTTGATCAGTTTGCACACCTCAGAAACACAGGTTCTCAAGGAGCTCACCAAACAAGATGGTAGGGAATATTCAAGGTCTCCAACAGACTCCCTTCCTTCGTTCAGCAGCAGCTTATTCATGCTGCAGTATTTCCATGAAACATGTTGAGTTTAATTTTTATCCTATTCCTGTAAAAAATTTATTTTGGACAATTTATTCAGTACATTATTAATCACCAGTGCCTGAGCCCCACATCTCTCCCATTAAAAGAGCAGTTGTGTTTTAATGTTCCCCACCAGCCATGATCTGAATGGAACTTATCAAGAAAAATGCATCACTACACATGCATCACTAATTAATAATATTGACAACAATAACTTGGAAAACAGTACTGCATGCGAGCCAGAGGGTTTAAATGGACTGCAGGCACAACCTAATTTCTGTACATTGTTGTTACATCTTCAGCAAACACATAACAGAAGCAATGCCATATAATTACCTCTTAAATCACGGTAGGCAGGAATTGGTTTATATACCTGAATAATTCAGCATTGAAGAGAGATGATGGTATTCCAGTTTGAGATCAAACCAAGAGAGGCTGCCACTTTTGAGATCCTCTGGGCTTATTTACCCATTTAAGAACCCCAAGCTGGTGGTTACAACAATTTCTGCTGTTCTGCTGCAGCACTTCATGTTATTTTAAAACGTGACTGATTTTTTTTCTATTAAATATATTCATGAAAGGGATTTTCATCACCTAGGGCAGCAATTACCTGCACAAAATAGGTTACATGCTTTGGAACATCATCTTCAACAATGCTGCTCCATATGTCAGGTATTAGAAAAGTTAATAGGAAAATTTTGTAAAAGAAGACTTCTTTTTTCAACTGAAACTTCAGTTCTTCCAGTTATGAATCTTAATATGGAAGTCCAATTGTGGCATGCAAAAATTGAACCAGAGCTAAAAAGTCACCTGCAATATTCAGCCTTGTATGCAACAAAGCCCAACATGTTAAAAGTCTTTTTCTTTTTTACTGAAAGTGCACAAAGTGTAGCCAAGCTGTAAAAACACTCAACACTTGGTAAGATACTACACAATAAGCCATTCCAAAAAATTCCAAAATTTTTATTTTTTTATGAAGGTCATGATTTACTTGGTTTAGTGCTTATGGAAGTGAAATAATACTGTCATGCACAGGAATGAAGCATAATGAAAACTCCAGAGCTCTGTCAAGAGATCTAGATGGCAAGTTTCAGAAGTAACAACCAGAGTTACTTCAGTAAAGACCATTCTTCCACACTGTATGGCAGCTAAGCAGTGCAGAAAGGCATTTCTAACATTTGATTAACATCAATGGCTGTTTGTGTTTGCAAGCACAGACAAATCCAGATTCTCAAAAAGATTATCAGGAACATCACTATACGATGCTCCTGAAGACACGGAACACTGTCAAACAGAATTAAGTGTGCCTACTGACAGAAGAAAAGCCCAAATCAAACAAATCACTAGAAAGCAATGAACACGCTGTATTCTTGGAGAGAGAATTCAAAATGTTGATTGGCAAGAATTTTCCATTTATCCACATGAAATGTATGCCCAAATTTAGTTAACACTAGTCTTCTGTGAATCTTAATTAACTCACGGAACATGGATTAAAAAAAAAACAAAAAAAACCAAAAACAAACAAACAAAAAAAAACACCAACAGACCAATTTTTTAAACCTAAACTCTAAGATTTTAGTTTCAAATAACTATGGAAATGGTCAGGAAGACAAAAAAAGGAAAAGAAAAAAAAGGGAACTAACCCCCTACTTTCAAAGATGCATTCTATGTGTATCCACACAAACACTTCTTACTTCCTACAGCTCTTGTTCCCAGTGAAGAGAGCAATGGCATGGTAAGAAAGAGGCACATCAAAATGGAGTGGATACAAGAATAATGCTGTACATAAATGTGGCAGGAAGCACTTCGAGTAACACCAAGCACCACAACCAGAGCAAAATGGTATCAATATCTGCTTCTTCACTTGACGTGTTATGACTTCCCAAAGGCACACCATCTCATTCTGAAATCATCTACAGTGCTTCCTTCACAGTGCTTTCTCTGGCGACCTATTTGCTGCTAAGAGCACAGGAGCTGCTTGGGATGTTGTGTTCCTATCAAACTTGCCTTCCCAATGCTCCTAAGGAATGCTCTACCTTCCTACACTTCCCCATGACACCCTGAAGATGCTACAGCACCCTCACCTATGGATTTACGGCAGATCATTAACAAAGTTTTCACTATGAACGTACTTTTGTCAATTCATCACTACTCTGCTGATATCAAAACCTTGTTCAAGTTATAGGATAAAGCTGCCTTTCGTGGCAGAGCTCCATGGTACACAGACACTGTCGGGGACTTCAAGGCCAGGCTGCACAGAGCTTTGAGCAACCTGGGCTTGGTGAAAGGTTCCCTGCCCATGGCAGGGAGTTTGGAACTCGATGATCTTCAAGGTCCCTTCCAACCCAAACCATTCTATAACTCTATGATCAGCAGGCACATATCACACTTGATCAGTGGCTGCTGAATGGACACCAGTTATCCACCAGGTAGATAACTTGGTCCCACTTTAACTCCGTGCTCCTTCTGAAGGGTGTCGTTATTTTTAGCAACACAATGAAGGGAAGAAAATAGATGATTAAAAATTTATCTCCAGAGGGAGAGAGAGGGAGAGGGAGAGATAAAGGGAGACAGAGAGAGAGAACAAGCGCTCCTTTGCAGGGCTGGTTACATGCAAACTGATGGTCAACCCAAAGGGAGCAGCATCAGACTGTTCAGAACGAGCAGACAGGCATCTGCTTCGAAGGTTACTAGGGAAGCTAAACAGGAAACCTCATACCTGGGCACAGCTTGTATATTAAGCAAGTTGTCTATGGTTCTATAGCTCAAACCCAAGTATCAGTAGCTGCTTTAAAGACACTAGCAACCCCACTCTCTTGCAAGTGGCAGGTGAACAATTACTAAGACAAGTTGTATGGATTTTTCAGGAAGCATCTCGAAATCATTGCTAGAAACTACAAGTGCCCAAAAAGTCTAACCAATCCTTTTTTTAATAATAGACTGGATGTCCCCAGAACATTAATCTTCTGTTATGCTATTACTTAATGCTTGAATTGGTGAGCACTATGGGCATGACTATCTGTGCATTAACAGAGCATTTTTATTTTGAAGCACTAATTTTGGTTGGCTTAAGTTACCCAGGCTGCAAACTCTAGCAACACTGTGCCCATCACATAACTTTTTCCAATACACCTGAGGATGCCAGGACCTGCAGCCAGGACAGAGGGCTCCAGTGAATATGTATTCTAGTCTAACACTGTTAGGCAAAACTAAGGCCTACCCATCTCTAAATAGATTGGATTGTCAGCTAATCATAGCATAATAATTGCATCTGAACTGAAATGCAAGTGTGCATATATTCCCATATGCGGAAAAGCATGTGCGACAGGGGATCAGACAGTTTTCTATCACAAACAAAATTTCTCAAGGGGTTCCATAATGCAGATTATCCACTGCCTCTCAGAGATTTGAACCCTAGCTCAGTCTAAAAAGCAGTGTGGACCAATTGCTGCATTCCCTTGGACACCTTTGAACCGCTAGAGAAGAAGTAACAGGGACAATCTGCTGTATAATCCCTCACAATCCAGCATAATCATTAGTTCAGCAAAAACAAGGATATGCGGTATCATATGGACCTTAGACTTGTTTCCTAAAGCAACAAAGCCAGTAGCACCTTCCCAGATTTCCTCACTCCCCACCCTCAGTTCCCTCACATTCTTTTATGTCCCTAAAATGCTAAAGAATATTTTCTGCGTGCTTCAATTTCTTTAATTGTCCTTTATAATGGCTTCAATTCCAGTAGTGTCCCTTGCAAAACCTTTCTGGCTGAGCAGATCTGCAAGAAAGCACATTCTCTGGATAATCTTCAACTATCTGGCTACTGGTGAACCAGGATTCCAGCCAGCAGATAACGGGCAAATTGTTTCTCCTATGAGAGACTCCCTACAAGAATGGATAGGTTTTCATAACATGTCTGAGCTCATTACCTTTCAAGCCTCTATTCTCCTATCATTTTTACTGGGCAGAATATAAACCACTTCAACAAACCTGACTCATAAAATCAACTGGGCTGGAAAAGACCTCTGAGATCATCAAGTCCAACCCTTGATCCAACACTGCGTGGTTACTAGACCATGGCGCATGTCCGATTGGAATGGGCTGCCCAGGGAGGTGATGGATTCATGATCCCTGGATGTTTTTTAAGATGAGACTGAATGTGGCACTTAGTGTCATGGTCAGGACAAAATTGACAGAATACAGGTGAGGACTATGAAGATTAGGAAGTTGGTGTTAATAATCTTTCATCTGTGAGCTACCACGTTGTTGTTGCCTGAGGACATATCCTCTTCGGGGATTTAATGGCCAGTGTGAATTACAATAGCAACATGTATTCATTATTTTTATTTTAAAAATTACTATTTTTGTGGCTATACGGATTCTATTTTTGCATGTAACATCACGATTTTAGCCAGAAGCCTCATAAATTGAGTTTCCTATGGTAATGGTAGTGCTGACAAAAGGTAGCTGAGTGTAGTGTTAGCCTAAGGAATACTTCTGAACATTTAACACTCAAAAAGCAAGTACATCTGCTGTGATAATGCTGAGGGTTCTTTTGTGTTTGGAAATGAGCTGTTGAACTGAGGACATTTTGTACCTTTGTTAACATGATGGTCTCCTAAATCTCACTGCTATTGCAAAGATAATGACAACGGAAAGACTCATCTGCTCCTGGAGGAAAAGACAATTTTGGAGAATGATGCAGTTTATCAGAGAAGTCCCAGAACTGAATCTTCATAGTATGCTAATCACAGCACTGTATGCTACCAGGTACTACCCTCCTAAAAATCAAAGCTTTCCCAAATTTGGTAAGGGAAATGAAGACGCTGTATGGCAAGCTCACTGCCCCTTACATCAGAATTTCAGCCACTCAGTTCAAATACAATATTTCCAAGCCAGCTCTAACTCTGCAGCCTTAAAACATACTGATACAATGGTATCATCATATGATGAACATGAGACTGTTTAAAATCATATTGGAGGGAGAATTTCTTCTTATTTACAATTCATTGACCCTACTTTCACTAAAGTATGTATTTATCAGTCCATCAGCCTGTTAGTCACCAAAACAGCAACATCATAAGCAAAATAATTGGTCCTACATAGAAACACACAGCGATAAATTTTACACAAGTATTCAGACACAGCTATTAAAACTCTGCCTCACTAAACCATGAGGAGTTCACATCCCTAAAATTAGCAAGGTAATGGATGTAATCAGAGATAAAAATCTGCTCTTAAAGTAGAAATGAAAGCTTATTGCAATGTGCAAGGGATATAAATAAAGTGAATTTAACTTTATATGACTGTACTGATTTAGGCTGGGATAGAATGAATTTTTTTCACAGTAGCTAGTGTGGAGCTGTGTGCTGAACACAGTGGTGATAACGTAGAGATGTTTTTGTTATTGCTGAGCAGGGCTTACATAGCGCCAAGGCCTTGTCTGCTTTTCGTACTGCCACACTGGCAAGGAAGTTGGGAGTGCATGGGACACTGGGAGGAGACACAGCCAGGACAGGTGACACAAACTGACCAAAGGGATATTCCAGACCATATGACATCATGCTCAGTATATACAGTGGGGGGCAGAAGGAGGAAGAGAGGGGACATTCAGAGTTATGGCATTAATTTTCCATTCATTTTCCATTCATTGATGGGGCCCTGCTCTCCTGGAAATGGGTGAACACCTGCCTGTCTATGGGAAGCAGTGAATTAATTCCTTGCTTTACTTTGCTTGTGTGCATGGTTTTTGCTTTCCCTATTATCTCAGCCCACCAGTTTTCTGGCTTTTACCCTTCCAATTCTTGTCCTGATCCTGCTGGTGGGGGAGTTGGGCAAGTGGCTGTGTGGGGCTTGGTTGTTGGCTGGGGATAAATTACAACAGTGATGTTTTAAAGCTATGTTATCAAGGAATCTACAAATTATTGTAGCCCTTTGCTTTCTTAATATCAGACAGAAATATTAAAAAGGGAAATACCACAACCCCCAAACAGTATGAGGATTCTGTTTTACACATCAAATTATTTTTTCCACTTTTAGAAGTGAAAATTCTAAACCAGGTCTTCACTAACTTCAGCATGAGTTAATTCAATCAGCCTCTGTAATAACAGAATAAGGCTGAGCAACCTTTGTTTTCTCATTGCTAGAGAAAGACAAAGTGAGGGAAAGTGGCAAGACAAGCTATGAGTCTGCAGGAATAGGGACCAGTGTTGCAGCTCCCTGCATTCTGTCAGTCACAAGAAAGCAAGGCACAAATATTAACCACACAGTTACATTTGAGGAGCGATGAGCATCAGACCCAAATCTCAACTCACAGACTCTGATTTGAACCATTTGTTGCAGATAAAGAGCAAAAATTTGCTCTTTCTCCCAGTTTCTTTCTTTCTCCCTTCTCTTCAAAATGTCCATTCCAGAACAGCAAAAGCAATTGAATACTGAAGATTACGGGGCATATTCTGAAAAGAAGACATTACAGTTTGGGGAATTCACTGACAGATCACGCTGAAGAAGCACTTACAAGAGGAACAAATAATTCTTACTCTGAGGACTGGAACAGAGGAAATTAGAAGACCATCATAAAGACTAAAAGTTTGCAAGGAATTAGGGCACAGTATCATCAGACTTTGGAAGGCCAGGATTTATGCAAGTTAGGTATTTCCTAAGGCAGCCTGTAATTTGGACCTCTGTTGGAGCCACTGAGTACAAATTTTATATATGTTTTAATACAACAGCAGTGCTCCAAGACAGCCTTTCCACCTGTCTTCACCCTTCTACCCCTACCACATGCTATACAGGTTTCTTTTCAGTCACACCTGCTTTATAAAATTAACATGACAACGCTAACACTTGCCAGTGTCCAGGCATGAAGTAGTCTCATATAAACAGCATGTATGAGTGACACTGAAAACTTATCACACAGCACTTTTTGCCAAGATGTGAGGAGTCGCTGCATATGTGCAAACACTATACAGTTTTACATCGTAGTGCAGGAAAACTGATTCCTGCTCCACAGGGAGGACTCATTTTTTTAATTGGCAGAACCTGCCAAAAGGGTTAAGGTAGACTGAGGTTTGACAGATATGTGTGGAATGGTAAACTAATATGTCCTATCAGCACATATTTTGCCGTAGGTTAGGCAAGGCCAAGGTGAACTCCTTAAACCAAGGAAAAATGTACTGGCAAAAAAATAGCTTACTTCAAACCAAAGGTAGTACTGTATGTACATAAAGAAACAAGTCCAATCATA
>JAWWES010000041.1:44085592-44136942 GCA_035583135.1 Lophotriccus pileatus
ATCACACAGCACTTTTTGCCAAGATGTGAGGAGTCGCTGCATATGTGCAAACACTATACAGTTTTACATCGTAGTGCTGGAAAACTGATTCCTGCTCCATAGGGAGGACTCATTTTTTTAATTGGCAGAACCTGCCAAAAAGGTTCAGGTACACTGAGGTTTGACAGATATGTGTGGAATGGTAAACTAATATGTCCTATCAGCACATATTCTACCGTAGGTTAGGCAAGGCCAAGGTGAACTCAAACCAAGGAATAATGTACTGGCAAAAAAATAGCTTACTTCAAACCAAAGGTAGTACTGTATGTACATAAAGAAACAAGTCCAATCATAATTTCTAATTCCATGCTCTAAAAATTCGTACATGAATTTCCCCTTAGACTTTTAAAAAAATCAACTTCCAAATTTGTGAACCTTGCCATGCCTACCTTGCTGAAAGAAGGAATTTATTTTTTTATCAGCAACACCTATAACAACACAATACAAATAGTTGACACTGTGGCTGTGTGCTCCCAGCTCCTACCACTAAAAGCTCGTCTCTTTCTGACTTCTCACTGATGTGCTTGAAGTTGATAAATGCCTGTTTTCAGTAATAACATTATTACAAATAGCATCTGCAGAAGGTCTAATCTTGCACTGCTGAAATCACCCAGTATTGCTGCTTATTTTTCCAAGGGCAGGAAATAGCTGATGGAAAAGCCCTGGTAGTGGTTTCATCTGCTTGCAGCCTCAAGTCTACCACAAGGTGAGACACAGAAGTAAATGCCAGCCTAATTCCAATGGAACGCACCACTAACAAAGTGCACAGCACTGCCAAACTTCACATTAGCACATGCTGCTACCGGAAGTAATAAGAGCCCTACAGATTTACAGAAGTAATCTTTGGCTTTCTTGCAGTTACAATAAATAAATTTAAGACTACTCCCCTTCTTTCAAAGTCACATATTGGTATTTTTTCACTTTTCTTCTTTTATATAAAAAAGCAATTTTCCTATAATATAATTCTGGCTTAACTACACAGAGAAAAATAATGCATTTATGTAGAGTAGTCACAACAGGAGCACTCTGTAATAATCATAATTGAGTCAAAACAGAGAGAAGAGGAGAAAGCAAAGGTAACATCCTTACTGCCAAATTTCTGAGCAACCAGAGACCAATGAATTCTATGCATAATGGCAAAGCTGGCAAAAAAACAGAGTGGAGTTTTTTGTTTGTTTGGGGTTTTTTTTAAGTTTTCCTAAAACAGTACAATTATGCATAAGTGAAATGAAGAATCAGCAATATTAAGAATGCACTGTGTAAGAGGGAGCACCAGCAAAGCCTTTTGCTTTTCTGCCTAATAAAGAACTTTTAAGTCCCACTCAAGAGTAAAGTGAATTTGGCACAGATGCCTACATATTTAGTACACATATCTAGTTCTATAATGCAAGAAAAATGATGAAACTTGCATCTTTTATGCAGTATTTGCAATATCCATTACCACACAGCTATTTAGACTGGATTTAGTCTCACCCAGTTTCAGTTAGGCACCTTTATGTGATGTAGTTTAAGCTTTTACCGAATCAACATAGACACATCACTGCAAGAGCTTTCCCACTCTCAGCTACAAAGGGTACAATTCACAACTACCTTAACCAAATGCCCAATGTCAAACAGTTACACAGACTTAAACAATTTGGGGGGAAGAAGCACCTATGACAGATAGTCTTAAAATCTGCCTGATGTGGAAAGCAGGAATTCACACCCACAGTGTATTTTTGGAAGTCTAAACAAACAAACAAAAAAAAAATCAGAGGTTGTTTTTTCTTGAAGTAGCCACCTGGATGGCTAATGATTCTGAAATATGTATCCTTCATAGTATTTATCCCCAGTCCTATGCACACTTGGAGAAGCCACACTCCCATGACTCCCATCATTACACAAGGGCTGAGAGCTGTCACAGTAGCCTGAATCCATGTCACCAGAGCTTTAGGCTAATGTTGTCACCACTCCTCTAGACTTAATTTCAAAGCATAGATTCTCTTCAAGGAAATCGGTGAACTTCAGCTTCTCTGACATTAACTGCCACGGCGCGTAACAGCACAGAACAAAGATTATTCTAGTTGACTCTCTCAAGTCCAAACAAGAACAACTAAAACAAGGTCTTGGCTATTTGTTTCAAAACACCACAAGTGGGTGTATCTTCACTGCAAGAAATTCTTCAAAATTAAAGAGCAGTTTGCATATAGGCTACAGTGTAATGTACACAGTCATTAGAAAATGACAAATCCCACCTAAGAATGCATGAAAAGTGGCAACACAGGTCAAAACATTTTGTGAAAGAACAATTTGTAAGCTACTGCACTTAAAGCCCAGCTTCCCAAACCTAAAAAATATCATAGCTTCTGGCATCAACAAATCCCAAACAGAAGCTTAACACCAGGCCTGACACATTCTATGAATGTCACTAGAGATCCCACTCAATCATTTTCTGATTGAGGTTTGTTAGGTCATGGGTCATGTCTTATTCATCTCCTGAATTCACCTGCTATTCGAGACTTTCCAATTACCTGGTAAAAAGAGAAAGAGAGTTCCTTGAAGGCAAAAAAAAAAAAAAAAAGACACATCAAAAAGAAGGCTGCATGTTTTTTCTACATTAAATTTATACTGCAAGACACAATGGTGTCCCTCAGGTAGAAATGCATAGGAAGCTAGTTTCATAAATATCAGAAATAGAAGATTTGCTCAAAAGGATCTTTCTGTGCACTAAAGAGAGGATGCCATAGGAGTTCAGACTAGAAAGACACAAAAGAATCACCTGACAATGGCACATCTCCTTTTAGGAGTAGCAATAAGCATCTGGCTCTTACAGACAGTAATGCTCCTTGGTGCTTCACCAGATAAATTACTCAAAACCACATCCACGCAGTTCATGGGAACAAAACATGTAAGGGTCAACAAGGACAGTCTCAGAATTTCTTCATATACCTATTGGCAACCAGAGGAGAAACTCTCACTGATTGTCAAACTTCTCATTGTCTTCACTCAACTTTTCTTAAGCCTTCCTCAGGTTTTGTTTATAAATGCTTGCACATGACAGAAGGAGCATAATCCTTGTACAGATCACAAGCCCTCACCAGGACCAGCAACATGTGCTTGTGATGATGTTGTGTATCAGAGGAGCCTGAGTCACCCATTGCATGAATTAACATGTCAAGACAGGGTTCCACTGAAAAGACCTTCACAAAAAGTTGGCCAGGACAACATAAGAGTATGGCAAACTCACTGTAAACTGTCTGGACCCATTTTAGCACAACAGGAGCCTGGCAGCTTGAATCAGTCTGCTGATTTACTCTCTGGCTTTAAAAGAGACTCCTAAGAATACCCCTTAAACTGTTATTCCAGGAGCAGGCTGTCATCCTTCTTTTGTTCATCCAGGTGAAACTGTAATTTGCTCCAAAAAAGGACTCGATTCAGATGACAAGATGTAACTAGATTTCTTCCTTAAGGTATGGCAGGAGAGGGGAATGAACAAAGATAACCTCTTTCTCTGGACATGGCAGGGAAGGGAGAAGAAAGAAATTAGAAACCTGATGAGGTAAAGAGATACTTCGCTGCTCTGCCAAAAATATCAGGGACAACCATGACACAGGATTGCATTACTCCTACCAAAACCTCTAGTAAAACTAGGGATTCCTAACACAGTAAGAGCCACACAATCCCATATTATATTACATCCCATATACATGTATCAGTAACTAGAGTAATATCAAATACTGAAGCATTTTGTTTTCAGGTCATCTATATGGAATAAAGAAGGGGAAGCAAGAAAATTGCACCTGCCTTTGGAGGGGGAGAAATTCCATTCTGGGCAGTGACTCCATTCTAGGCTGAGCACGTGAAGTCCCACCTCTGTTCCTCTCTTCATCATGTCTCCCTGCTATCCTCTTCATTCCTTGCTATTGCCCTGAACATTCCCAAAAGCCGCTGAGAGCTGCCCAGTCACATCCACACGGTTCCCCTGCCCTTCAGCCCTGGAACAGGGAGTGAGGCAGCTTGGCAGGGGGCGCGGTGCAGAATCTGTAAGCACAGTATGACCACGGTGAGGGTGAAGGAGCCCCGTGCTAGGGTGCTCCTAATGGGCTTGGCAGAAGACAGCTCTGAGTACCTTTGGAAATGCTGGCAGGGTGAAGGTGGCAACCTGCAATGCTGCAGATTGCAGAAGCAGCTGTGAATGAGTGAACAGTCAAGTCATCTTTGGCCTTTTTGGAGTAAGAAGGGTCCTCACACCTGACCTAGGCAATTCTTACTAACAACATCTGTTAATTTAGTTTTTCTAACACTAAATGGCTCTGAGACTGGTACTGGGTTTGATTCTACTAAGTTCCAAAGCTTCCACCTTTCATTGCAGTTGTCTGCAGCCTTCAACCAAAGCTTCTTGTCTACCATAATCCAAAACACAGTCAGTCAATGGCCACTAAACTCCCAGAAACAGCCAGCTCTCATTTGCTATAAATTAATTTCCTAGGAAGGGAGGGTGAAGCAGTGAATCCTGGGAGGTCCTTGGCACACTTACAGTACAGTATGCTACTAAGCTGTATTGTCCTGAATTAGAAAAATGTTAAGAGTCAGTTGTAATTGGTCTGCCAGTTTGATCCTTGCACATTACTCACCTCTACAGACGTTCTGGTATAAAGCAGCATATTTTCTGCATATTTATATCATTTTGCATTAGAACAATGAGCACTAGCTGAATTGTAATTTATGTATTACATGTACTGGAATAACTTGAAATAAAAAGAGTGAATGCTGTAAAACCAGAGAAACTTGCTACATCAACTTACCCTAACATGGCTTTTCTTCCTGTAACAGTAACTCTTGTAGTGTAGCACTTAAAACCCACTTAGAAATTCCCTTAGAGTTAAAAACATTAATCCACAGACCCCAAAGCACTGACTCCTCACATTTCCTGTAAGCTGTGTCACTTGATTTTTTGGTGGTGGTAGGTCACATTAGGGTTTTTTTTTTTTTTAAGATTGAAAGACTTCTACTAGCTCTGGTTAATGCTTTTTCTGACCTTATAAATCAACACCTCTTGTGTACATAACTGACTCCAGAGCACTGCAGAGCACTGCACCCTATCTTTGAAACATCAACTTCCATCATAATGCATCTTCTACTGAAAAGGCTTCCTTTAAACACAGCATGAGCAAGTCAACAAAAAAATCTTATTTAATGCTTGAGAAGCAAATTATGTGATAGGCATATTCCTATTAAAAAAACGCCCCCAACAATCACATGACAGAGATAATTAGAGTTTTTAATTGTTGCAGTCCTCAGATACACACACACTGGCTGCTCTTTTCATCACAATCTTTGCCAGGAAACTAAATAAGTTTCCATACATTTTTTGTCAAACCCAGTAAAAGAGCATGTATTTACAAAGCAAAAAAAAAACACAGATAAAACCCCACCTACACTCTCCTGTTTTAAGCTAGATGAGACTGTAATATGAACGGGAAGTAGCATCTACCATCCTGTAAAGAACACTTAATACACAGAGAATTTTCCATAAGGCTGTTCTAATTCATCTCAGATTGGTTCCATAGAGCATTGACGTTAATCAAAAGTTTCCAATTAATTCAGTACTCCTTGGATCCCATTTTTATTTTAATTCAATAGCACAGTGTCAATTCTTCCCATGGGACAATTTGCAGTGGCAATCTTTTTAGCCTGGACAATACTAGATGTCAAATCCACCAAACCCTTAAGGGCTTACCTTCTGTGCAGACTTTGTGCCAGGAGGTGCCTAGTGAAAGTCTGACCTATGGAGATGACAATAAGCAAGCCAGGGATCTAGAGCTCTTGGCATCCCCCTAACATCACCTCTGGCAACCTGACAGAAGGACGATCACATGTCCTTCAAAAAGAAAGCAAATCAGAAGGTTGGCCATTTTCCCCCAGTGACTTTTTTTTTAATAGAACTAACATTTAAAAGGTGATAACAGGTGCTCCAGTCCTGCAGGCAATACCATCCACTTCAATGAGAATGGATCAAGAGCACAGCAAAGGAATAGACACTGTACAATCTTCAGAGGTGTGCATTTTCCTGGTGGAGAACAAAAACTATGAAAGATGTAAGTATAAAACTTTCAAACTTAAAATCAGCTTAAAACTTTAAAAGAAGATGCATTCCCCCTTCTACCTATTGTTTAAAACTTCCTTCTTGGGTAAGGGAAAAGATGGATTGGGGAAAACACAACTTTCACGGCTTAAAAGTCTACCAAACAGGTTCACCTTGTAGGATCAGGGAAGCACAACAATGCTATCCTAAGCTGTACAGCAACAACTTCCCCCTTTGTTTCATGTAGCAAGAAAACCCTAGCAGTGACTTTTAGCTTTTAGGTGTATTTAATCTCAAAAGTCAAAGAATACAAAAAAAAAGATACCCACTTTGGAAACTTCCTACAATTCCTTTCTGTCGTTGGGGGGGGGAGGAGGGAATGGGGGGGGAGAGGAAGTAAGAAGTTGAATTTTTTTAAATAGTTCTAAAATGACAAAACAATCAAACCCATAGTTATTGTTTTAAACTAACAAACCAGGTTTTTCTTCAGTTCTAACAAACTAATCAGGTGTTTTGGGTTCACATTATAATTATGGTCTCTTCCTCTTACTCCCAATACCCCTGCATCACGCAACCTACTCTTTGACAGGTTTCACACATTTCTAAATACACTGTGGATTTAAAACCAAAGCTTGGAGTTCTTAACAATATTCTGTCTCATCAAATTATTTTCATTTTATGTCAAAACCTGAGGGAACTGTGGGGAAAAGTATTCATAAGGTCTTTGAGCACAATACATCAGGAGGTTTGGCTACAAGTTAGAAGAGCCCAGAACAAGCATGTCTTCTACAGTGAACTTTGTTTTCCATTTAAAAAAGTATCAGGAGATTAAATCTCCCTTTCTGCTAAAACTGTGGGTGGGGTGGCTTTTTGTTTAGGGTACAGTGGCGTTTTTTTGTTGTTTCGTTTGTTTGCTTTGGTGGGGTATTATGTTTGGGAGTTTTTTGTTTGTTCCTTTTTAATCCTTTTAGGTTCCTTTATGTCATTTCCTCTAAACCTACTAAAGATTTTAAGGAATAAAGGGAATTCAAAGACAGATGATGAAAGTGATTAGAGGCTTAGAAAGACACACATATGAGGAGAGATTATTAAAAAGTCTGCCTCGCTTACTGACAAGATGAATTGAAGGCATCATAAGAGAGACATGGAAAATGAGAAGAGACATTCCACAGAATGCTTTTTCATCAGTAGAAAGCAAGTGGATTTCTGTATTCGTTTTTTAATGTAAGCCTTTTGTATGTATGATCATGTAAGAATTAAATCATCCACAAAACACTGATTCTATTGGTAGTCTCACTAAGGCTAAAAGAACAAGAAGACTGAAATTAAGATTCTCTATCTGTTAATAAATAAACCACATCTGTTCCAGGTAATGGTTCTTTCCTTTTGTTTTAAATAAAGGAAGGATTCCCACCATTTTAAATATGTCTTCCGCTAATAAAGAGAAAGTTCTCAATAGGCTCCAATGTGCATGAAATTACTTAATTGTGACCTTCCTGCATCTCTCTCTAACGCATCTGGCACTTGTTAAAAGTAGGCTTCTGCTTAGACTTCTGTTGGGATGTGGTAAAGGATCCCATGTGGTTTAGTTGTACTAGAAAAGGATTTTTCTCCTACATAGTTATACATACAAATTTATAATCCTGCTGAAATGTGGAAGTTTTTTGTTCAGTAATGAGTAAGAGATCAAGAGTGGAAATGAGTAAGGGATCAAGAGTGGAAATGAGTAAGAGATCAAGAGTGAAGAGCAACGTCCTGATCAGCAGGAAAAACAAACAAACAAAATAATTGTGTATACAGGTTTCTGAGGTCTAAATAGGATAACCTGGCAAGCATTCAGAGATGACAGCTTTAACAGAGTCTTGAAGGGCAGTCTTGACACAATGCTCTGGAAGAAGAAGTCAACATAATGAGGCACAAGTTAGCATAGCCAGGCTACTTCGAGCATCAGGAATGTTAACTATTGCAATTGCATAGACCTCCACACGGAGTTCCTGCTCAAGAAATACAGTGTAGCCAAAGTCTGAATACCCTAGTCTCCCACAGTACTTACTGCAAAAACAAATCCCTCAAGAAAGAAGCATGACACTTTTTAGCTATCCTGAAAGCTATGTTCAAATTCCACCAAGAGCTGCACTTGGTGCATGACAACTAAAAATGCAACTCCTGTTCCTAAACCTTATCCTACTTCATAGCTTAGGTCTTGATTTTGAAAGATTTGGATTTGTATTCAAAGTGTGCAGGAATCAACTATTAGTGGATATGAAGCACAGTGAAGCTGCAGCAACTGGCATTAGCAGAGAGGACCTGAAACATTTTTTACAGCTGTACTGTCAGCACTGATTCCACCTGTGCCACCAGAGCGAGCTGCAGTAATCCACATTGCAGTGACCAGATACTACTGGTAAGGAGAGGCAGGAAAAGTCTGCTGGAAGGGAGACACTCTACCATTTACAAACTCAGAAGGTTATATTCCCAGTAAATTTTTTCAGAACTCCTGCTGGTACCACTTCTAGCAATTGTATTACAAGTTCTGTGATATCTGACACAACCCGTAAAGCCCAAGCCCTGGAGGATCACAATTACACACAACTCAAAACTTGTACAGAGTTATATTTCCAGTTCTCATTGTCACAGGAAGGGAAGGAGAGGCTAATCCCGGTTAAAAGAAATCCTAAATCAGACAGAAGACCAATGCTTTCACAAAACTGTCTTAAATAAGAGATTTAAAAAAATTCAACACACAAGTACAATAACCAACACGGCATTATCCATGATGCTTTATGCTTTTAAGCAGATCAACTAGAATACAGAGTTTAACTCTTAATATGCTAAATATTATGAAGATATGCAACTTTTCTCCATGGCCACAGTTTTCTAGGTAGCACATTATTCTTACAGCAAGATCAATGAAGGAAAAACTAATCAGTTCAACTTTCAAAGAGAAAACCAAAGGAAATGCATAACATTTTTAACTCTGTTATGACTCACATGTGTACCCAGCTTGGACTGTGAAGAGCATTGTAGACTTCACTAGTAACGCTACAGAGTATAGGGCTACCTATTTTTAAAACATTTCATTATTCTGAAAGAATATGAAGTATGCCCTCTCCTTTCCAGCACTGTCAACTAATGGGCTGAATTTCACTGAAATTTACTGAAAATTACTGCTAATATGCAGTACAGGAGAATAACCTCCCCCAAAAACCTTCCCCTCCCCACCTCCCAAAAAAGATCTTCCTTCACAAATAGTTGATCCTTACACTTCAAACCATAAAGCTCATTTATTGCCAGATCTCAGCATAGATAAGAGAATGTCTTCCAATAGCTCACGTCTCCTACAGTAACCTCCATTTTTTTTGTATCTTCCTGCAGTGGTTGGGAAAAAAGAGCCACTTCTTTTACACCTGTTGGAGCTAAGCTTTTAGGTAAGAATTTTAAATCTGTGCATTAACTAGAAAGTCAAGTGCCTTCATCAACAAGACATTTACCACAAAAGCCACTAAATACATGAAAGGATCGCAAGCTTTGCCTATACACGTTTATGTTTATATATACATATATCGTATAAACAAAACATTAAAATAATAAGACAAAGAAAGATGAAAGTTCATCTATAGCCAGCAGACTATAAGAAAAAGTATCCCATGGAGCCCATACATCAAGGACATCCAGTATATTCTTACTTTGTCCCTGGCACACAGGCGCACCTTTTCTGTCAGTTTCCATCCCTGCCATGCCTCTTTTAAGTAACTTCATAAAGGGAACCGTAATCATTCTCTGTTGCCAGATACAATCACCTGCTCCATAGTTTATTAAACAAACCTTGAGAAACAAACCCCAAACTCCAGTATTCACTGCCGTGATCTAGGCACAGAGTCACTGCATTAAATCATCAGCGCTGTTGACTTTGGTGAGTAAGTTCTCTTATTACTCGCGGCCAATTAGTTTCGACTGTGGATATATCTTAAACATTGGTTTCTATTATATCAGCAGCCAGTTTAATTTAATTTTCCTACACCAAAGAGTACTCAGAGTAGGAATATGAAAGAAGCACTTAGAAAAAAAAAAGCTTCCCTCTGGATCGCTAACCTAGCAAAGCGTGGTCACCTCCTTGGGGGCTGCCTCTCAGAGCTCGGCACCCACCGGGCAGCCCCGCCACCCTCGCCTCCCCGGCCGCCTGCCCTCACTCACAGCCTTACCCTCGTCTTGCGGCGCCGGTGCCGCTCCGGGTCCGAGTAGGTCCTGTCCACGGCCAGCGCCGTGTCGCTGCCCGGCATGGTGCCGGTGCCCCTTGGCGGCGCCGCCGCCAGCCCGCCACCCGCGGGGTCCCGCCAAGGGCCGCCCAGCCGCCAGCCCCGCGCCCGCGGGACTGAGTGGGCTCTCGGCCGCCGCCGTCGCGGTGCGGGAGCGCCGAGCACGCCCCTGCCGGGCACGCCCCTCCCGCACCGCTCCCAGCGGCACACCCGCATTAACCCCTCGGCGCTCCCGCTCCCGCTCCCACCGTGAGCGCTGAGCCGGGCGGCGGCCGCGCTCTGGCGCCCACCGGGCGGGTCCTGAGAGGACCGGGGCGCTGGTGTCCCTCTCCTTCGATAAAGGGAGGGCGCCTGAAGGGAGAAGAGGGTGGGAGCGAGCTTTAGCCAGAGCGACTGGGCTATATATCGCTTTGTTTGTTTAAATCTGAAGTCGTATCTGAGGGGACGGCACGAGATATGGCACGATGATCTCCCAAAGGTATGGCTGGATGGAGGGGTGACAGTCCCGTTCCTCCTGCTGACAGCCGCGGGTCTGGTTCGGCTCCAGCTCCTAGAGGGAGTTACAATCAAGCAACCATCTCGATTTCTGTTAAAACAAATCTAGACCCTGTGGCTACAATGAAACCTCACAGAACAGAGCAAATCCTAAACGTTCAGAAGTCCAAAGGGGAAATAAAGGAGAAACCAGAAGTATTGTGTTGTCATTTTGGGGCAGACTAACTTGTAAGGTATTGACTGTGGTAGCAAAAAGCACCCTGGGCACTACTGAGTAATGCGGCTTGAAAGCCCTTGATACCTAGAGGTTTTCACAATAAACATGTTATAAAAATTCTATCAAACCAACTAAATAATCAGGGTTTGTATTTTCCAAAGTGGTCAGTGGAGCACAGCAACCAATTCAATCTCCTTTTCTCTACACAGGTGAGATAAACCCTTCAATGTCCTAGCACAAGTGAGCTTCAAACTGTACTTGTGAACACTCAAGGAAAACTTGTTTTCCAGGACATGTGTATGCCAATGTACTTAAATTCCTAAGAGTTGAGTGGTGTTTCTGACTGATTTTCACATTTATCTTCAGACTGCCGATGCTGAGGAATGCATTAAGCGACACTTAACATATTTCAACTTACTGAAAAGTGTAGGTAAAGTACTGTTTTATAATCACCCATTAAGTTGTACATGACATGTACTTTTTTCTTTTCTGGAATAAACAGAATACTGGAGTTATCACTTTTAATTGTTACACAAAGTAAATCTGGAGTTCCTTCAGACCAACTCCTTTGTAACAGCAGCAGGACTTCAGCTTTTAGATACAGTTGTCGTGATGCCCATTCATGAATCACACTGCTTTTCTTCTCTAGTTGGAGACAGCAAGTCCCAAGGCTTGTGCATGTATAAACATACATAAATCAACACAGCTAACTACTCTAGGAGGAGCTTGAAGCTTTAAAAAATATTTCCCTTCCACCATTTGCATTTTTATTAGAATCAACGTTCTGAGGTAACAGAAATGTCAGAGGTTAATTATTTGACACAGGGGCCTCCTTGGTGCTTTCAAGTAATGAGGTTTTCATAAATGAAAGACCTGAAATTCTAAAATAAAAAATAATACTAGACATCACCTTCTTGGCAGGTGTTTCTTCTTCAACTCTAACACCAGTTTTAACAGTTGTCCCAAAGTAAGTAGTGAGTGGGTTTACTAAAGGGAGCACTATTTTCCTAATGAAGTATTCAAAGTAACCAAACTAATGCAGGATACTGCACACAGCTGGTGACTTGCCACCCTTCCTATACTTCTTATGGAGCTGAATGATTTAGCTGAAGTTATAAGGCTGCTGGGGAAAAAATGGAAATGGAAACTGTTTCTTCAGACCTTCACCTCAAACATGAACATTAATTCATGTGCCAGAGGGTGGGGAACTCTGGAGGTAAAGGTGAGTAAAAAATTATACAGGCAAATTTTGTAGGGTTTGGGGTTTTCACTGAAGTAATAATTGCACATTTCCCAAGGCCATTCTGTAGTTTCCAGCACCGAGGATAAAGCATACTTATTTCCTCAGAAACTTTCAGGGCTTTTTTTTTAAGCCTTGCCAGGTGTAGTTGATCAAAGCATAGAGAAGGTAAGCAGTTGGAAAAGGGACACATAAAAGGCTTCAACTGCTTGGCATTTTAGTAATATAAGGCTTATTATAAATCATACTTTATTCAAAAGTGTAAGAGTTTCATTTAAATAACATCAACTTTATTTAAATAATACCAGAAGACTAGCCCAAAAATGGTGAAACTTCTCTTCAGGATAAAAAGAGGCAGGGATGTGCAACATATATCTACAGTTAATATTAACACAGTATATTCCCTAAGCGAATATAACTAGTATATTCACAAAGAAAGCATTCTGTCCTAACGTAGATTCTAAGAAGAGAGGATAGTATAGTTAGTCTTGTAAGACCCCAGTGCTGCATTAATCACCCCTTCCAATCCAACCTGTGGATCCATTTGCTTGGGCACTGCTCTCAGCGGCGCATACCAGCAACAAGAGCTCCCGTGTCCTGCACCAGCAGCGAAAGCCCTGGCACTGGGTGGTTCCTGGAGGAGCTGTGACCACAGGACAGCAGGCTGGTGAACCAGGAACAACTGCTGCACACAGCAGCAAGTTGTGGAGGAGAAATAGCTGCTTGGGTAGATGCACCTGTCCCACAGGTCAGGAGAGTCCTTCCACATAAGCTGAATTAGGAGCCATTGTCATTTTGAAAGTCTCTGCAAGTGCCTTATCTCAACAAATGGTTCTTTTCATATGCTGGCATTAAGTGATCTGCATGTTCAGAATGTAAGTTTATGTCAAACTGTGGTGCAATGCAATTCTCTGGCCAAAGGCCCCCTTTATCTTTCCTTCTCACACATGTGCCACTAGGGCCTTCCTGGCCTGAATCAGGAGCAGGAAGATTCTTATCCTATGGCACAGTTGCAGAATAGGTTTCATTGGGGTTGACCAAGCAAAGACCAGTTACGCTCCTCTTGCACACGCAGCTGATTTGCACAACTCTCCTTCTCCACCCCAAAACAGTCCTGAGTCCCTGAATGTGGCAGAACACTGCACAGCACAGTACTACTGACAGCTTCACCGGGTACTTCTCTCACTGTTATTTTCAAAAGCTCACAGAGTTGAAATAAATATTCTTCCCACACACTGCACCTGCTCTCAACTGAACCTTTATCCCACTAAAGCAAATCCTTCCAGATACTGGCAGGAACATGAGGCTGGAGTCACTGACATAGATAAAAAGGTAGAATATTAATTCTCTCATCCTTTGTTCTTCTCACTAAGTATTTTAAAAATTAATTTCTAAGGTTTAAATTAATGATAAAAATGTTAAATCATTCCGGTCATCCATTCTGCCAATTTTGAAGTTCAAATACCTCAAAATCCCTCACTGAGTGCCCAGCTGTCAGTGCCCATCCT
This sequence comes from Lophotriccus pileatus, assembly GCA_035583135.1. Classification (NCBI taxonomy): domain Eukaryota; kingdom Metazoa; phylum Chordata; class Aves; order Passeriformes; family Tyrannidae; genus Lophotriccus; species Lophotriccus pileatus. Next base: position 44,099,412 of record JAWWES010000041.1, read on the forward strand.
TTTCCAGTCCTTTCTTCAGCCTTTCCCATCCTCACTTCAGCATGCCGCATGACCCACAACGCTTAACTCTTTGTATTTACGTTATTTTGCCTCCCTTTTTAAAGTGACCTTTTAAAAAGGGATGCCAATTAGGAATGGAAGGTGTGGTTAAAACTTAAGATCACTGTACAAGGACAAACACCACTGTATTTGGCTTCCAGAGGGACAGACCTCAATATAGCATTTGCTTGTATTGCCCTGTTCTGGCAAAATCAAACCTCTGGAGGTGCAGCAGAGGCATTGCCCAAAGGAGGCCTGACAGCTGGAGCCTGAGCTTTCTAAGGATGATTCCTGTCTCGCTCTGCCCTGCAGGAGCTGCACCTTTGCCATCCATTTCTTGCTCCATGACCATGTGTCATGCTGGCACAGAAGACACTGCACTCCCACCTACAAGCCATGAATTATCCATACTGACTTATGCAATAGGCCATGGACGGAGAAGAAGCACCAGTGAGATTGCCTAGAAAAACCTAACTCCCCACACAACGTAATCCTATGGTTTCTGTCATAAACACACACACTGGGAAGTACCTCGCACCCAAAAAAAAAAGAGGGGGGATGGAAGACGTGGAAAGACATGGAAACTCTTTCTTTGGGAGGCTGGCTCAAGGTTTGGCCCTGCTCTCTTTCCAGTTTTATCATGAATCTGGATCTTGGCAATTTGCTTTATTTCTTTGGATTTCTACTACCCTATTTGTAAAAGGAGAAGCACAGAATGTCTTTCTCCTGTGGAGAACCTTGAGCTCTCCTGGAATTAAAAGTGCTATTATTAAATGTGCTCTGATGTTTGTTGGAAGAAATTAAACATATGATGTCAAGAATATATTGGCAAAGGTACAATCAGGAAAAAGGCGAAGGTCCTTTTTTCCACAATGGTAGCATCTTGTACTCTAAACAGGAAACTGGGACTTCTTTTTGAGAGACTTTTTAACTTGCCACCAAATCTTTTTCCAAAAACCTGTAGCAACCAGCCTCCAGGGAAAGGGTCTATGTGAAAAGAGACTACTAATGTCATTTCTAAGTCTGACAGCAACTGGGACAACTGGGATAGTGCTGAGTGACACAGGTCTTGCAGTTATCCCTGAGTGTGCTGTCATGGCTTTCAGTTCATCTGCCAAAGCGTGAGCCTTTCACACCCACAGGAAAGGAGATACTCCGCTTGTCTGTACACAGCACAGGCTACCAAGGGATCACACTGAGACTTACAGATTGCATTGCCAAGCTGTGATGTGCATTCAGATGTTGATAAACATTCAGATATAAAACTAAAAGTTTAAGTCAACCCCTTTCCTCCCCTGTCCACTCTTAAGAAATATTTTATGTGCTTTCAGAATAGAATAGCTCAGGACACTTTGTGAGAATGCATTTTCTACACAGTTAAAAACTGAAAAATGAAGATTTTTGTATTAGTGAGATGTATTGACAGGGAGTAAAGTATAGAGAAGCAAGTGAAAATTTCCAAGTGACAGTAACAGAAGTTGTCCTTCCTCCTTCCCCCTGCCTACTATATTATGTCTGTTGCTGTGTGATGAGAGGCAATTTCAAGCCCTTTCCTCATTCTCATACAGCCCAGAAAAATTACGCTTCATAATTCCTTACTGCTGCTGCTGAGTGACAGTGATAGTGTAAACAGCACCTACAGGATGGTGGCAGTGTTTTACATTTCAAATGCTGTGAATAAGAGACACCTTTGTACCAGACTTGAATGCCAACTGTTCTGTGCACTTGGGAACTTGCCTGGAGCCCAGCTATTTACGTTAAAGATAGGCCATGTTCCAGGGGCAAGGATATAATTCTCCCTCTAGCAAGTGAATGGTTGCTGCTCATCAGCTTACAAATTTTCTTCTGCCTCATGGTATGTGAGCCTTCTGAGAAGGAGTGTATTCAGCCTGTCTGTCCCGAATCACCTACTTTGTCACTGTCACGATGTATGCAGGACCAACAGCTGCAGTCTGTTGGCACATGAAGGTGTACTCCATTCCAAAACACAAATATGAATTTGCATCCCAACCATTCGAACCACAGCCAGAAGACAATCATCCTGGATCTCCTATTACTGCATATTCTGGTGGTTACCTCAGTGCAACATTTTATCCCACATTAAAACAAGCACAGTAGACATAGCCCATGAGAAGAAGAGTTGCTCTTGGTATGTGCCATCCTGACCAACCCTCAGAGCAGTGCACACAGTCCCCCTGAGGTGGCATGTAGCTGGGTAGCTGACATCTGAGCTCCTAAAGGCTCTGTAAGTCAATACAGAACTTTCACCCTACTGCTCTATGGCCAGAGCTGCACAGATATCCTGGCTCGGTTTGTGGCTCACAGTTGCACACAGAGATTGCAGATTTTGCTGGATAGAAACCTATCAAACTTTTTTTTTTTTTTTTTTTTGTCTGTGAAGTACATTACATGGTGGTGGCCCTGGGTAAGTTATGTCATACTAAATGCATGACATCAATTATTCCATATGAAGAGACAATGTCAAATGCAGGATTAGGACTTGTTAGCCCGTCAATCAGAAAACACATATGGGTGATGAGAGGACAGAAAAATTGATGATTATACAAGCAAGCCTCTACCTCTTCCTGGTGAGTATTGTTACAACACAGCCTTTTGGGGTTTATTACAGTGACTCTACCTAGAGAGATGCAAGTCACAGGGACATGAAGCTCAAATTCTCTCACCACTTCTAAAATTGACCACCTACAATTTATCTAATTGTGGTTCTGTTAAATCTAATTCAATGCCATACAAAAGCTTTCCTTTAAAACCAGATGAACCGGCTTCAAAACAGAGGAGTGTTTTAAGTCAGTTATCTGCTGGTTTAACTGGGAATCAATAAAAGCCATTATATAAATATGGTTAAGAGCCTATTTAAGATGAGCGTAATAAAAGCAAAATGTTCCTTCCAGTTTACTTCTCAATCTGCCAGACCTAAACAGATGACATTCAATTCAGTTTTAGGTGACACTCGAAAGATTAACATCAACTACGCAAAAAAGCCCAAATGCCACTATGTTTAACTGGCATAAATTTTACCAGTGCCTGATTTTAACAACAAACATTTTAAAGGTAACAAATTATAAACAAAAAACCATAGCATAGCAGATATTTGTATTATGCTAAGTACATGTGTATCAACCATTATTTTATAAATATCCAGCAACACACTCCTTTTCCTTATTTAAATATAGCAATATATCAAGAAGTTATCACTATGTATTACTATATGATTTTACAAGATATTTTTCAATTAATAAAGTATTTGCTGTATTTACTTCTTTTTGTATTAATAACAGGTATTACATTTGTTTTACTTTCATATTATGATGCTTTTTATGGCAAAAATACAGGCCCATTGACTAAATGGAGCCAATTGCTTCAATATGCAAGGCCTTTATATTATATATCTGCATATTCCACAGCAAATTCACTCACTACTACTGTTCCAAAGACAGGAGGAGAGCTTCATAACCTCCTGCATGCTAATATTAATTCTTAACAACATTAAACTCCAGCACCTATATGCATATGTTCCCACACTGGACTATATGATTATGAATATTGGAATCATGACTTAGATTGGAATTTAGATTTAGTGATTTTAGACATGAAACCGTTGACCATGGAGGCGAGCCATAAGATATAACATGATCACTATTTTAAACTATCCTGGTGTTGTCAGATGCTTAAGAACAGTCTGAATAAAAGATTTAAGCAGGAAAAAAAAATTAGCAATACTCGCAATCATTCTTTAGTGCTTTTAAAATCATGATTTCATGAGGTATTATTAGCTATAAAAATTGGGACATATTTTTGGACAGATTTAAGTCTTCTGCTTCATTCTTCTACAACCAGTGAATTATATGAGATATCATACAGTATGATTTTCTTATCCCTGGGACCTGAGTTTAGAGGAATATATAAGCAGCAGCTTATTTTGCAATATTTTTGGAAACTGTATCAACACGGTAGATTCCTAGCATTTCAGGGGAGTTTCCCCTGAACTTACATTAATGGAAAATGTTACAGTATGAGATTACTAGAAAACAGAATAGTGAATATGCAACGTTTGCCAATAAAAATTCCTGTTCTCCTATATAGTAATATAATTTTCTGGAACAAAATTAATACCTTTTTCCCCAGAGTAATTGCAGCTGATTTTTTCTTACTAAAATTATATCCACGTAGGGTAGGACATATTTTTCTTTAACTTCTTTGCCAATACAGCTATGTTGGTGAAGCATTTATACATAAAGCAATTCTAAGGCAACAAAAGCAAAGAGAACCTCAGTGTCCAGAGATGCCTGACAGGACGGCAGAAGACACCCTGCAGCGGACAGACTGCTCTGGGTCTGGAAGAAACTGAAAGACCTCTGCCCTTTCTGTGCCCACTGAAGTACTCATCACCAGCTAGCCTCAAGTGTCAGTGAAAGATGAAGCTGCCCCTCTTCATACCTAAACCCCCTCCAATTTTAGCAGCAGGATTTGGGTTGGTCTGATATGGAGAGTTGGAACATAGTTGCCTCTGCTTGAGCTATGAGCAGCTCCCCACTTCTTTTTTGAAACCACCTCAGGCCAACAACATCACAGACGTCAGATTTTTCAAGCCCACAATAAAGGCGTGCCATTATCAACAAGAATCTCACAGACAACTGCTTACAAATCCAAAGAGAGGGAAAAAAATTGTTATAATTATAGTCTTACCAGTGAAACTGTTCTTCTACAGTCCCTTAAATTTGTGTTTATGTGTGCATCTCAGACACATACACAGCCTTATAAATATTTTTATTTAAAGTATAAGGGGAGAAATTTAATGTTCCAGTTAGTCTATTCTAATAGAGATTAATTCTTACACGTAAGTTTTGAAACACTGGTAATTAGGAGTCTAAATAGAAAGCACTGGAGCAGTATACAAACTAATAGCAACATAAAAACCATAAGAGCAACATGGTATGTCTCCTAAGTAATTAAGAGTTCTAGGGCCCAGGCACATAAAAAGTGTGTCATAGTAACAAAGCTGAGGAGAAATCGTATTACATAAATCAAGACAAAGCCTTCAGGAAGAAGTGGTATCACAAAGACTCAGGATCTGACAGGTCTTTCCTTGCAATTCACTCAGATGCTCACCAATTTCAATGATTTTCAGCATTTCAAACACACAGGTCTGATACAATTACAAAACAACAGAGCGTATTTTTCATTTGCACTCACCAAAATCTTGCATTTCTTTCAATGAAAAGTTGTCTTTTCCCTTAACAATATATTTTCTCACATCTTCTGTCTTTTAAGACATCATATCATAAACCTTTCACAGCTTGAAAACTTAACAGGAAAATGTTATTAAAAATTATTTTTCATTTCTGCCACAAGTTTTGACAAAAATAACCTACCATTTTCCAGCTGTTCTGTTTTGTGACGCTGAAACCCTAGGCATGGTTTGAGGATTTGCTTGAGCTGAAAGGCACAGTTGTGCCTTGGCTGGTGAGCGAAGTTGTGCTGGTTACATACCTGTAGCTCTCTGGAGCTGCAGAGTGAGCACAGGCACGCAGCTGTGAAAGGCCACTCTCTCTATATATGCCTGTTCCGTAAATGAAGGACGATCCCAGCTACAGGTGGGGCCTCCCCGGCACAGCCACCAGCTGACATCAGCGTCCTTGAATTTATGGGCATGGGAAGGCATCTGAAGCCCCAGGGCCATAAAAAGAAATGGCTGGTTGTTGGTACCGCCCTGGGAGCAACCCGTGCAAGCTGCTCACAGGCAGGAAAAAAGGCAGAGGAGTATTCAGACTATGGACTCAAGCTGCAAGGAAAACCACTGACTGCTTGGATGACACAGCTTCGGAGTTAACATGAAGAACTAGTGACTGGCAGCCTGTTATGCTACATGTGTATGTATTACCAGAGCAGAGAGATGTACCTTTAATGCCTGTGTTTGGTCTAGTATCTTATCCTTGAGGGTGGCTTGTAATTTAGACACAACAATGGTGAGCTGCTCTGAGAGCTGATCCAGATGAGAGCTGTTTCTGACAAAACAAAAGAAATTATTACATTGTAAAAATACACACGTCTGAGTTTTATTAGCTCCCTCATCTGCTACTTACACATCTACTCAAGCTGTGGTGTTGACTCAGGAAAAGTGGGCAAGGAATCATGCCTGAGGGCAGAAGGCAGAACCTAGCAGAAATAAGGACTAAAGTTGATTATGCAATCACATTCTTAGTTGCCAAAGGTTAATTGTGTGATAAAACGTACGATATGTTTGTATCAGAGACTCTTAACATCAATACTGTGTATTTTTACAAGTTATCCTTGCAAAAGACATGGAGTGAAGATAGTCAAATGGTAGGACATCTATTACTTAGGGAAATTTGCAGAGGCACCCCAAAATGAACTATTATACTTTTAAAATGAACTCTTTTCCTCATTTTTCTAACACAACTTCAGTAACAGCATGAATCAATTAGGCTTTAGAAAAATAAGAAACAACTTCATCCAAGTAAAAACCTAGCAGAAAGCTTTAGAGTGAATCGTCTGGTGAAGCTGAGATCAGCAATCGTATCTGAATATCATACTAACAGCTGCTGAAATTATGATGGAGAAAAGATGAAAACTATCAGGACTTCTAGAAGGACCGAGAATGCAAATATGGCATTAGAACATCTGTGGAGATAAAGCACTGTAAACAATTATCTGGTTTGCTAGAAAAGAGAAAAAAGCTTACTATATAACTACAGTAAGTGACCCAGCAGAAACATGCTCATCTTCTCCAAGAATGAGTCATCTCCAGTTTCACTAAATCTGTATAAACTTTCCTCTTGCTACTGATAATGAAATTTCCTTTAGTTATCTGGACTTCATATGGTCAGTCCCCAAAACTGTAAAGTATTTGTTTTTCTAAGGCATCCAACAGTAAGAAATGAGGGCACATCTATACACAACTCAGCTTTACTGATCGAGAAAAGATCAGTAAAAAGCTCAACTAAATCAGCAGGGAACTGCTGCATTCCTTGGTAGTGAAAGGAGACAGGCAGTAGAATAAACATTTAAAAATTAAACAATGTCCCTAAGCATTTAAATAGCTTGAAGTGAATTGTCTTTCTAAGAGAAGAATAAAAACAAACAAATATTCAGTAACTCTCAGCATGACATCCTCAGCCACCTATCAAAATCATACTGCAGTTTCAAACCAGAAGAAATTAACTGACCCAAAATTAGCAGGTTTTTCTCCCAGAGGGTGTGGGGGTTTTTTACGGATAACTTTTTATTTCCTCTTTGCACGTACAGAGCTAAACGCCCTGCAGCCTCTTTGCATTGCGACACACCTCTTTTTGAGTTGATTGCCCCAGAACTTCTTGAGATAACCCTCTTGTTTCCTTTTGAAACTTCTAGAACTACACACGAACAAATGTGTGTTAGCAAACACGTGCATGTGAGCATTTGCCACTCCCCTAGTTTTCCAATATTCCTTAGCAGTTGTGAATGACACTTCCAGCAAACTAACCCTCCATGCCTATTTTCAACATCCTTATACTGCCCTGTAATGTCAGACAGAAGAATAACACTAGACTTTGAGGTTAAAAATATACTGCTCAAGCTACCTTTTTTTTGTTCATTAGATATTCTACAGACTATGCATATGTGTAAACACACATTTTTAATTTATGCCTCCCCAGTGCTTACAGCATTTTATAGGCAGAGTGAGTCGTTTACAAGTGGCCCTCCATGGTGTGCAGGAGGAACACCCACCTCACGGAGCCGAGACTTCAGTCTGCCAAAAGCCTGAGCAGTTTTCAGCTCAGCACTGTGTTGGATGGACAGTAAACAGTAAAACAGGGCAGTGGGAACAAAGTTTCATTGAGAAAGGATGTGCCAATATTAGTATATTTTTACCTCAAAAACTAAAAAATAAGTGGACCTGTTCTGCTTGTTTACAAGTTGATTGGAGGGGTTTCTGAACTGATTTTTAGTAATCAATTCTTCCAAAAGACTTTTAAAATGTCATGAGATTGTGACAAACCTTTTGATTTTTGGGAACACTACCAATTTTCAAAAGCTAAGGACCCTCCCAAATCACTTCTGTTATAGCTGATTGATTTTAGTTCAATAAATTGCAGACAGACATTAAAGTAGCGGAAAAACAGTCCAGTAACTGGAATGAGCAAGTGCTTCTCATGTTCTGCAGAACCCTTCAAATAAGATACAGCATCAGTGTCTGTAGTTTACTAGAGACTTCCTACAGATGTGCATTAAAATCTTGGGTTTAGCCACTAGTAAATTTGATATTCTTTTCACCACAAATTCTGTGGCACCTTGATACTTCTGAATGTTAGATATGGAGCTCTCAGTCCCATTTACTTGAGGGCATCAAGCTAGAATTTATATACATAAATACGCAAATACATATATAGATACATAAATATATACATATAAAATAGTGAATATGTAACAGCATCAGTTCTTGAATCAGAGGTATGAGAAGCTGCATGAAGACTTGCAGCTTTAATACTTAGCAAATGCACTATTTTCATATTACGAGGTGGGCTACAAGCTAGCAGGAGCACTTCCACCAGAACAGTGTCTCAGGAGGAGGGAAGAAATACATAATTTGTTCTAGCTGTCTTTTCCTAATTCCATTTACTAGGATGTAATTGAATAAGTGCAGAAAAGCTACCTAAGAGTCATATCCATGATGACAGTTTGTTCCCTGTAAGAAATCTCAGAAATACGTCTCTATGTTTCTGTATGTGTGCTATATCTCTGGTTCAAATCTAACACGAGTAATTAAACTGATTTTGATCATCAAGGATTTAATCAGCATATAGTGCTGCTGCTGTGAGAAAAGGGGATTCCTACACGATACATCACAATTCAGTTAGACCTTGTAGATCATGCTGTCAGAACTGGTCAGCAACAGTCTCTGAAGCAGCTATGGCAGAATTTACCATGTAGCTGAGATACCTGCTGCAATGGATATTCAGGACTAATCTTTTGGACTTTGAATTTTACATAGTTTACAAAGACACCAATGTATTTACGCAAGTACTTAAATCACAGAATGGGTAAGGCTGGAAGGGACCACTGGAGGTCACCTAGTCCATCTTCCCTGCTCAAGCAGGGTCCCCTAGAGCACATTATCCATGACTGTGTTGAAACAACTTCTGAGTATCTCCAGAGAAGGAGACTCCACAGCCTCTACAGGTAGTCTGTTCCAATGCTCAGTCACACATAGTGAAGGAGTTCTTTCCCATATTCAGATGGAACTTCCTGTGCACCAGTTTCTGCCTGTTGTCTCTTGTCCTACTGCTTGGCACCACCAAGAAGAGTCTGGCTCCATCCTCTTGACACTCTCAGATATCCATACCTGGAAGAATATGCTGACCTTCTCAGATCATATGGCACCTGAGATGGAACATGGAAACTATTTTTGAGATTTTAGAAATGCACACATACAAGTCATTGACTTAATTTATGGCCAATGGCTCTTCTGTAAGGTTATTCCAAAGGTGCACTGATATTTTACTCAATTATCCATCACTCAGGGCTACAGAACATGCATCATTTGTCAAAACTTAACTTGGTTTTTCACTTCATTTTTAATCTGTCTTTCCTTAAGAGAGATCTGGAGAGTATCAAGGTGAGGCACTAAAAAAACAGAAAAAAACCCAACAGAGCGAACTTTCAGACATGGTCCCAGTACTAACACTGATAAACAGGGAGTTTGAAAGGCCTCCCTCCTGCTGCAACTTTTTATTAACATTCAGCCTTGATCTTTCTGCATGCTTGGATTTCGTGGTTTACTTGCAAGATTTGATATATACAGGGATCTTTCAAATATCAGTCTGAAGGAGATTTTTTGTTATATATATATATTCTTTGTAGCAGTTGTGTTTCCATATAACATAAACAAATATAGCTAAGTAATACTGTTAAGCAAATCAGAGACGATCTGCTCTGTTCCCAGAGCACAAATTCTTGAGCTCTGTGTTGGGCTCCATACCACCATCATGGTGGTATGTCATCAACTTTGCAGCACAGGATGTATTTCATCCTGTGTCAGCACAGGATGAATTTCACTCCTCAGACAATTTCCAACTTATCTCATTTCTGTCAGCTTCTCTAAAAGATGGAAGACAGTGGATGGATGCCTTAGACAGCTGAATTTGAAATAAATTGTAAGGAAGATAGATGTTGTTAACAGTCTCTTCTGCTGAAGGCTGATGCCTCAGTTGTGTACCGATGGAAACTCTTGTCAGCACAGATGATTTGTTTTGACCATGCTGTGTCATTTAAATAATATAGTAATAACAGAAATGGGGTTATTTTGTGGCAGCAGCCAGTTTTCAAGGGAAGTTAAAAGCATGTGGGCACTGAGGAAGTTATAACTGATACTAAACATGGCAACAAAACTCAGCAATCTGCTGTGTAGGTGATACTGCAAGACACGGAAGCTTGCCCGAAACAATCCACACCAGCTGTTGGCAGGCTGTAATGCAGTAGTGCTGTGTTTTAAATTTGTCCGAGGTAAAAAGACTCCATGTGAAGAATCTGCTTATATCTGTCAAAATTTACCTCTCAGTGTATATCAATCAGCTTAAAAAATTAAAAACTAGTGTGGAGTGTACATGCTTTAGCTGCAGCACTGGTAAAATACACAGTTCTTTCTTGTCCCAAGTGGAGGACAGCAAGTACTGTCTTTGAGTCCAACATTGCTTCATTTGCTCTGGAGTTACACATCTTATCCTTCCCCCAGCAAGAGCAGAGGAGGAGGAGGCTGGGGTGGCACATGTCACCTACTGTATCCTCAAGGAGCTGACCTGCAGGTAAATGTCCTGCTTTGTCTGCTCATGGAGTGGGTGAAAACTCTGGCAAGAGATATTGTTCCCTCCACTGTTAAAATCTGCCTGTGGACTTATATCCTAATGCATGTTACCCTGAATAAATGCCAAGCGAGGAGTGCTTCACACTGAATGTTCATCTCAGGGGGAAAAGAGGTGCATCATCTGTAGCTCTGCCTTACTGTGGCTATGTTTTTCAAACATTTTCACTTTACACAGCTTGTACAGGACCCCAGGGACTGTCATTGAAAGCTACTGGGGCACATACAATTTTGTAGCCCTTCTCCAGGTGCATTTTGACAAAATGGATACAGGGATGGGGACAATGGAACCGGCCCCATGATCGAGGCTTCCTTGGAGGTCTTTACACAAGGAGCAGAGACAAAGCCTACGTAAGAACCTGACAGACAAAAGAGGGGAGCATGCGGTACTTGGCATCTGCTGTTGTACAGGGTGGAACAAGAAGGGAAACAGGTACCTAAAACACATTGGCAAAACTTTCCTGCTTCACGGGGAGCCTCCCGAAACAGCTGCTACCGTCATCTTCATCCATGCTTCCCAACAATTAAAATAAAATGCATAGCAACAGGAAAGGAAATCTTCAGTAACCTTGCAAATCCCCAGCAGTAGGGGTATGCACAAACACTGTATCATGCATTAAAATTTTTATGTAACTTGAAATGTCTGTGTAGCCTTCAGCAGGTCATTGACCTCACAAAAATCTCAAATCCTTTTAAAGGTGGAGACATTAATGAGGCTGTGAACCAGAAAACCATTCTATTGATTTTTGTTTCCCTTATCTGCCATTGATGCAAACATGTTTCTCATTCAGAAGACTTATTTTTAACCCATGTCTCAAACCATTATCTGGACGTATGGGAAGGAGAAAGCGATAGGACATAGAGTAGCACAGGAGAGGCAGCAGCACTACGGAAAGAGCAAGAGAGAAGACAGGGAAAACTCAAGCAGTGGTTCTGTACTTGTATTTCTCAGAGTGAAAAGCACACTGTTTTTTTAGTACACCATCATCCTTGTTTTGAGTTCCCCAGGGAAGACATTAACTGCTGAGAGGAGCCAGTGAGACATGGCAGCACCACCTGGCACACACAGCATGGAGTATGCAGCAACACCAAGCATGACTTTCCACTGACCCACGAAGTCCCCGGCCTCTGTGGGGGTGGCAGTGGGATGCACAAGTCCCACACCAGCCCACAGAGGGTGACAGGGTCCTCTAGCTGTGTACCACCATACTTGGAGGAAGTGTTGGATAAGGAGATGGCTGTGTCAGACACTAGTTAGGTCTGCCACCGTAAGAGGCCCAGGGGACTGCCATCCCTCCCAACAGTTGTAATATAATCTCCTGATCCTTCCCTTTGATAACCTGGAGCATGGCAAAAGACAAATGCTCATCACAGAGAAAGCTGGAGGCAATACCTCCTGGTGTGCTTTTCCCCAGCCCTGTGCCCATCATAGCCCAGGACAGACCATCTCTCCGAGAGCTGCTGCAAGACAGGACAACAACAAGTTGGAATGTGGCAGCACAACAAACACAGAAGTCTGTCACTTGCTGGAAGATGTTTTGATATCCTCTATGAACCCTGTAGCTTATGCGTAAGATCAGCCCATGTTGTAAAACCGAGAAGGTACAATGTATTTTTAGAACATTACTGCTGGTCTGTAAACCATTTACCTGTACTTCCTAGCACAATTCCCATGGGTTGGGTGACAAGCAGGTTCCTCAGCAGTTGAGTAACCAGTGTAATCAAGTTAAGATTTAAAATTTTCTCATGATCTTTTTAAGTCATTGTATTAAAAACCCCACAAACACATAGCACAGATCTGAAGCATGCACACACACACACACACACAAAAGTCAGACTCAACTTCTTCATAATCAAGTAATTCCTTGCCCAGCATTTATACAAGGACAGCAAAGGCAGTCTTTCTAAGTCCCTTTTTTATGATCATTATACAACAAGGTCAGCTGAGGTCATAGTTCTATAACTGAGTTCCCAGCCCTGACAACAGAAACTGGTGTCTGATCTTTGGTTCACACAAAGGTTTTTAACCTCATTTCCACCCACCACTACCCTTATAAAATTCCTCTTCCGTATGTTGGCTGCTAGTTTTTCTTAACTTTTGGAGGCTGTAACATGGTTCCTTCACAAGGCTGATGACAAAGAAGGCCTATGGTACAAGGTAACTCAAATAATTTAGGATCAAAAACAAAAAAGAAGACCTACACACATCTACACACAGTTTCAAGATTAGTTTTAGCTAGATTTTTCCTGATATGACTGCTGAATTCTACTATCATAAAAGCTTTCTTAAAGGCATTTGAAGCTGCAGAGCAAGAAGAACTGGAAAAAGAGGGATAAAATATGTCAAGGAAAACAACATGTTAACCATCTAGGAGAACAAGTCTAGTCAGGTATAGTGAATCACAGAGAGAGAAATCACAGTTGTGATTGAAATGGACTTTCCTTTACGAGCACCTGGGTAACAATACCAACAGATGTGGAATTTTGGGGTTTGGTTATCAGAATGAGTAATGCCAATAAATCACCGCAGCAAAGTAGGTCACAGAGTCCCGACCTCACCTGCTGCTCTCAGAATCACAACAGGCTTACTCTCTTTCACCTCGATTTCACATGTTAGCTTGCCACTTGCAACCATTTCATTATTTTAAATAATTCTCTCATGTTTTTTCAGCAGTTTTTCAACTTGTTCATTTTAGTCAGTGGATTCAGGTGCACAACAAATGGTCCCTGGATTTACACTGATAAGCAGAAGAGCCTTAACTAAAATGCCAGTTAAAATGGTAGCACAATTACAGGGACAATTTCCTCTGAGCAATGGGCATTCACAGCCAAAGGTAATGAGTAAATAAAGAAAAACATTCTTTATTTTGAACTACTGCTAGTCAGCAAAGTAGTTGGAATGTACAAATTAGATCCCCCTGAAAATAATATTCTGGACAAATAGCTATTCTAGCAGCAACTAAAATTTTGAATGGATGTATGTCTTCCTCATTTTGCAGAATTTAATGGCCCATAAATAGAACTTAGGTTTTTCTATTCAGTTAGCATTACCTCATCTAAGGCAAACTATTTGTGTCAAAGAAAGATATTACTTAATTTTCAGTGGGCCAATAACCTACCAACTAATAATGATGCAGAAATAAAACTGATATAGACTGCAAATTAAAAACTGTTTATTACTTTCTGCAGTTGTTTGCAATACTTCTGTAATCCTAGCTGGTCTTTATCTACTGCAGTGAGAAATCCAGTGCATCATAGTGCAATGACCAAATGAAATAGCAACTTCTGACACTTTAACTGGGTTCCTACTGAAGAAGTGCATTGCAAAAGGCATTGTGCAGCCCACTGAAAGCCATGTAAACAGCTGACATGCTGCTCCAAACCCAGTAGACACGGAGCCAGATTGCACCTCCCAGAGTATTTTATAGCAATCCCGAGTTTCAGCAGCCCACATATAAGATGCTTGAGGTCTGTCCTGACCGTAGCAGAAACTCAGAGTGCATCAGCCCATCAACTGCTAACCTGGCCAGAGCATCTTGTGCTGCTGCTCATGCTTATGCCTTTATTTTAGGGTACACACCGCCTTTTATCCTTCCATTTCATTGAAAAAGTTATGAAACTGTGACTTATTATTATAGCTTCTTGCACATTAACATAATGCTAATGATAAAAATGTACCACCTGTCTCAGCGCTGTCATTAAAAATCCTTGTCAGCACTCACTGCTTTAAAATAAATAAATACATAGTTACATAGATAAACACTGAAACAAAATTTCAAAAGCCATCCACGAATTTGCCTAGAGTAGACAGTGCAGGTAGAGTGGAAAATCTGGCATTCAGATTTGCAGTCAAACATTAGAGACCACACCGCCCCAGCCTTCAGCATCAGTAAAGCAGTTCATTAAATCAGAATTGCAGACAGCTAACTTGAAAATTAACTTGATGGTAACCTACCCATTAAAAACCCTCAATGGCATGTGGTTACAGCTTCAGTACTATTGCCACCTACAGGTATTCTTCTTGTCCTTTATTACAGAAAGGTAAAAGATTAAAAACAAAACAAAACAAACCAAAAAAAAACAAACCAAAAAAAAAAAAAAACAAACCCCAAAAAAACCAAAAAAAAACCAACCAACCAACCAAACAAACAAACAAACAAAAAAAAGTGAAACATGTTGTCCTGGCACGACACTCTGATAAATTCAATCATTACCATGTAATTGGCTGAAGATTAACATCAGCTCTCCGGGTACAAGCTACAACTGAACATCTCCTGTAAGATTCAGTAAGCTGCTACTTACTTGAATGCAGAAAAATGTTAATAAATTCAGTAGCAGAAAAACTAAAAATATAAATTCTGCTTAGTTAAGAGAAAAAAAAAAAAGACTTGCCCTATATGGTCAGATACTACCTTAGTAGTTAGATATTTTCTGCAGACAGTAAAAACCTGTAGAGGACATGCTCAGTGGCACACCCCAGGCAAGGAAGCCTGGCACTGTTCAAGTTCGTCTGGGGCAGCCAAAACCCTGTAGCCAAAGCTAGCTCAGGTCTCTGCTGGATGCCAAATTAGTGGGTTCAGTGACCCCATGCTGCAGCTGAGAACACAAAGTGCACAGCAAGGATGTGGTTGTCTGTCTTTGGTACCCCTTATCCAAGACAGGGAGCAACGGCCTTCGTCTTTTTAAGGTGCAGTACAAGGTGACTTCTGAGCAACCCCTCTAGATTTACAAGTTTTTAACCTCATTTGGAAACAATTTTTTTTTTAAGGGTAATTTAATCATAGGTTTTGGTGGTGACTACAATAATCGTTGCTTAGACTGATCATTGCCTGCCTAAGAATAAGTCAATCACAAATGTTTCCAGATAAAGTACTTAAGCTTATTAGAATCCTTATTTTAGTTACTAGCACTACAATTTCCAGATAAATATCCACAAAAAAATAAAGGAAGCTGTGAGTGCCAACCATCTTGAGAAAAACAATAAACAAAATTATTAGCAAAATAGTCAGAATAACGAAAAAAACTGCTTTTGGCTCATTCTAGTCTTACCAAGCACAGTACTGAATACCCACACCATACCCACAGCTTTATCTTCACCATTGCTTTTTCATACCATATTAATAGTCTATATATTCACAACAGTACTGTCAGAGCAAAATCATTGTGACTAATAAATCAGCTACAACTGAGGCTTGTAATTATTTCAGAGTCAGAAAGCCAAAATATACCTCCTCTGAAAACAATTATTTAGCATATGCATGTATACAGAATACAAATGATATTGATATATCTTGATCTTTCATAATAATGTATCATTTCAATCCAAATGTGGATATTTCTTTTGGCATGCCTTTTGTTATGTGCATGAAACATTATGAGTTCATAAACAAAACATAACCACCACTGAAACACAATATACCAGATAAACCCAATTGGATGTGCAGCTCCATGCAATAAGGTACAAAACAGGTATAAATTACTACCCAGGACATTATCAAAATCCTATCTATTCATGAGAAGGAGGTTCACACTATGTAAAGGGAAATTACAGAAATTGCTTGCTAGAAATACCTTTTTTTCAATGTTCTATTTCTAAGGTTAACAGCTAAGTTCGAATTTTACCAGACTCGGGATCCTTTACTAGATTTCAAAGGGATAGTGAAAAAACTATTTTCTTGTCCTCATTTTCTCACACTTTCTTAGACAACATTTTCTGCACAACTGAGTTCTAGCTGTGTCTCCTCTTTGTATACAGTCTTATCACAGAAATACAAAGAACAGGTTGTTTTTCAACAGCTGAGCTAGGCAGAAAGAAAATCAACAGGAAAACATTATATATGCAAGCATAATCCTTGCAGCAATTACCTCTCTTTTTGCAATTAACTATATTTAACCTGATGATATCTAATTAATCAGATATTTCCACTGAGTGGTCAGGAAATGCCTCAGAACACAAAACACACAGCATTTTAATAGACATAAGCAGCATGAAAAGCACCCATCTGAAATCAGAAGATGCTCAGCTGTACATCTCACAGCTGGGATAGCACACCAGATAAAGTGGGCCAGCATTACAGCCAAAACAGCTATTGGCCCTTTTATCCCTACAAAATAACACTCACTTGAGATATGACAGTACGTCTTCCTAATTCCTTCTTAAACTGAAAGAGGATAGGTTTAGACAAGATATTAGGAAGAAATTCTTTACTGTGAGGGTGGTGAGGCACTGGAACAGGTTGTCCAGAGAGGTTGCGGACTCCTCATCCCTGGAAGTGTTCAAGACCAGGCTGGACGAGGCTCTGAGAAACCTGGTCTAATGGAAGGTGTCTTTGCCAATGGCAGGGGAGTGGGAACTAGATTATCTTTAAGGTCCTTTCCAACCCAAATGATTCCATGATCTTTCTGCACTGGTATGAAGCCACTGACCAAAAAACTGTGTGTTAGAAGTGTCACAGCTTGCATCCTCTGCACCACATGACAGGAGTGAGGGATGGGGAGAACAAGGCTGGGAATCAAAGGCCATGCTGGCAATGCCACTGGCTGGAAGATCTGAGGAGACAGCAGAGAGAGCCAGAAAAGGCCCATGTTTCAAAAACAAGGGAAAAAGGCCTCTTAATGTGCCCTCTTGGAGGCCAAGCAAGAAGCTGGGACTTGTATCCACGGAGCTTTAAGGTTCTCCCCTATAAGGATCTGACAAATAT
The DNA here is from genome assembly GCA_035583135.1 of Lophotriccus pileatus. NCBI lineage: Eukaryota > Metazoa > Chordata > Aves > Passeriformes > Tyrannidae > Lophotriccus > Lophotriccus pileatus. The sequence continues at coordinate 44,117,031 of JAWWES010000041.1, forward strand.
TAGTTTTGGCTTTGATATTAATACACATAAGAGAAACAACCAATGTAGCTTCATGTGCTGAAAAATCCAAGCAAATAAACCCATATTGTTCAAGCGGTAATGTCTCCAATGATGTTTAGAGGCTTATACCAGTACAGTGAATTTTGGCTCTCATACTTAAAAGATTCTGGCATTTTACCCTAATGGAAAAAACAATTTTTTAACAAGGAACTAATATATTCTTAAACACACTAGGAAAAGTCTGAGTTCACTAAACTAATCAGGAGTTTTGCCTCTGATCTAAATTACACTGTCACCCATCTTTCCTGGTACTGTAATAGGGATGTTTCTTACATTTTATGCAGATAAAATATGACCACTGTGGCCTGTATCAACATGAAAGGAAAGAAGAAGTGCTGTAAAATTTTGCCTAAATATAACACAGTTTCACTTCCATGTTTGTCAAAAAATGTAAAGCATTTAACCTTTAAAATAAAACCCTTTTGATTATAAAAGTGAAGCAGGAACAGCACATTCACTCTTGAGTATGCATATTTTTTGACAACATTTTTTACAGTGTTTGAGTTTTACCATTTTTTAAAGGAATTACAGTGTTTTAGGTATAACACTGCAAAGTCTAAGTGATTCAGGAGCTTCAATCCTACCATCAAAATAACTTGAGTATTTTTAAGAATTTCGCTCTTAAACACCAAAGTACAAAACTCTCTCAGAGTTGATCTGTTTAATTCATTGGGAATTAAAGCTCTGACTCATTAGGAGATATACATGAGCTTAAGAAAGCCTAAAATCATTTTCTGTCCCAATAATCTGACCATTTTAGATGTCAGTCTCCCTCCTTACAGGACCAGGTCAGCTCCTAATGAAGAAGATGCTGTATCATTCTGACATAATAATGTAAACTGGCATCAGTTCTGGTCTTTCCCAGCGCATTCAGCTATGATTTAAGCAGATCTGCAACTGCTTTATGAATAGTCAAGAAATCCTAGCAGCAGGGGTAGAAATCTTCGAAGAACACAGTGAAAGGCTTAGGGCCAGAATTGCTACAGCAGACTTAGCATCTACACCACAAGTTGTCCCTATTTGTGAGCCAAAATTTTTGAGCATTCAAATAGGAACCTGAGTTCAATTGCAATTAACAGATTCTCTCTAGTGTCTATGTCTTTTTTTTAAAGAAGAGAATTAAGAACAGCTGAAAAAAAGGTATCTTGTTTGGCAAATGCAGACATGACCTGTACTTTTAATTCACTGCTGTTTGTTTTACAGCAGGTCATTATTCTCATTAATTGCTAAGCTGCTGGCAGATTCCTTGATGTTTTAGATGAAAGATCAATCTGGATTTAATAAAGTCATCAAGAGGAAAGAGGTTATCATTCTTTAGCTTAAAAGTCTGCCAAAGCAACAGCATTGTGCAGAGTCACGTCATGATAGGCAGTAGCTTACTGATACAACAGTCCATTCTTTAATCAGGGTGACATAATACAGCTATTGTCTGGCATGACATATAATTACATCATATGTGCATGGCTAAAAATCCAACACAGTGTCCTTTCCTGATTCCTCCTGCTCAGAAGTTCAAGGTGGGCAAGGTAGGCAGGAAAGGACGAGAGGATTTACACAGGTATGTTTTCCTGTATGGACAAAGAAATTCTTTTACTGGATTTAAGTGTAGGTCTAGCAGTATTAACCATGAGCTTTCCAGTCATCATCATTCAGAACTACTAAGAAGTTTGACTAGCATCAGATGTGAACATACAGGTTTTTAACTATGTGTTTACCAATATCTGTGAAGTTTTCTTTCCTTTCTCTCTCCCTCTCCCTCTCTGACACACATGCACCATTCCTGCTTTCACATTAATGGAAACTTCACACCGCTAAATAAATTACTCATTTAGCTTCAGGCACATCTGATTGATTCCTTTTTATTTTCCTGGCCCATCCCCAATGCAGACTGCACAGCAAATATGCTCCTTTCTATAGCTCAAAGCACAGGAGTGCACTTGAATGGGGTTAGTACCATGTCCTTTACCTTTTCTTGGCTGTCCCTGACAGAGCAGATACCCTTTTCCAGCAGTGCTCACTAGGAGCAGCCTTTGACATGTGAGCAGAGCAAGGGGCTCAGATATATGCCTCCAGCTCTGAAATGAGACACGCTAACTGCTGTGTTTTAGACTAAGTGCAATTAGCTTTTTCAAGTTTCTTTTTACAAGTAATTTATCTTGGAGAAATAAAAACAAATCTTGTTTACTCCAAAACATACATCTCATGGCAGAAACATCAGACAGGAGACACTCAGCTTGAAATGAAGGATGACTGAAGGATGAAAGAAATAATGATAACCTGCTCCGTGCCAAGCTTTGGGCAGGGAAAGTTGGAGTAGGAATGGAGCTTACAGAGACAGGATTTCAGCACAGCACAAGGAATGCTGAAACACCTAAGCACATGTAAAGAGGAAGAAATGGGAAAATGCCAAAAACTACTTCTGAGATAAGGTGTTCCCCATGTGACTCCTTGAACAGTGAACGTTTGCTGAGCCAAGTAACTGCTGAACTAAGTAACTTCTGCCAGGCTGCAGAAGTATCATCAATCACACGTTGCTATAGGTAATCAAGTATTTTTAGAAAAATAAATTTAAAAGGCAACACAGGAGATTGATAGATTCGAAACGCTAATGACAGTCATGCTGGAGGATACTGAATATTTTAAAATTTGGGAACTGAGAAGGATTTTGTGGAGATACGTGCTAAAATTGTACAGTTGAAGGTAGCAACAGGATGCATTAGGAATTCACAAGGCATGAAATTGTCTCACAAAAGAAATCACTTCTTTGAAACACAGTGATAAATATCACAGTGAAATTAGAGATAATGATCATCATTTTTGTGCTACTTTCCACGGCCTGCTTTGACACTTGGTCTGAGTAAATGAATAAGGAACTCGTCTCCAGCCAGTGAAACCAAGAAGAAAGAAAACCCTGTGTTATCCTAGTTCTCTGTGTCTTGATACATGCAGAGGAAGCATGTGCCACTCTGGGGTATATCTGAACTGACAAGGCAGGTACCTTCTTTGGAGAAAGGCTCTCTGCATCTCTGTGATACCTGCAACGGGTGAGCCAGTGCCTGAGCAGTCAATCAATCCAGTCCCTTTTCCACCAGTCTAAAAAGCTCTTCCTGCTGAGTATGGCACATAATGGCTTTTAAATTTCATCCCTGCTTACTGAGTAGGGCTCTCAACACTCAACTTCTTGATATGGGACAATTGCTCTGTTACTGTGGGGATTTACTACATTAACTGTGTGCAATGGTTTTCAGTATGAAGTCTAAGAACCTCTGAGCTATTGAGACAGATGAGACTGAACTCAATTCACTGTCAAGAGTTAATAACTGGGTCAGAGAAGAACACATGGCAAGTTACATGCAGTCATGGCTGGAAAATTATTCTCTATGTACAGGTTAGAATAAAAGCTTAATTTGGTTTCATTTGGGACGTTTTATGGCTGGAAGTACAGTTAAATAATGCTAATTACCCATTAAAAAGCACTCAACACCTGCAAAGAGCTCTTCAATAGTTAGATACAGTTAACTATTCTACACAATATTCTTGTGTTATTTGCATTAGCCTCATCTTTTAACAGTGGAAACTGGGCCTTTAGATGAGACACCCCAAATTACAGATAATTATCTTATTTGCAGATGGATTATCAATAGGCATGTGATGAGTCAACGACAAAATTCAGTTGCAAGTCTTTGAGTCTGTGACTTAGGTTCCTGTCTGGTAAAAAAAATCCTTCCCAGAGTCAAGGAAAGGCAGAAATAAATAGGCAGAATAGACTAACAGATTTGAGAGGATCTGCAGAAGGCTGAAGTCTCCAAAGCAGTCAAAGAACAAAGAGCACTTGTAAGGCTCCTCACTCAGATGTCAAAACTCCTGCATAAACAGTGGGGTTTCCTTTACCTGAACCACCCCCCAAAGAAATGCAAATACAGATGCAGATCTGTGAGGAGCTGAGAGATTACCTCTGCCAGTCCTGTCTGATCCACTCTTCAGAAACAGCCAAATGGCTGCTACAAGGGGTCCCACAGCAGCTAAACTTGCCTTCAGCCTCTTTTAGATTATTTCCTCAGGGATCTCAAACCCATGGACCCACTGGCCATCTTCTACTTTTGTAGTAGAAGATGTGCCACATGCTGGGGGTTGCCAGTACAGGAGGAAGATTTACCACTGGAGTGGCCCAGTGTCACCTGCTAAAGAAGACTCTGACACCCCCATAAAGCACCTGTCTGATGTAGACCACCACGACACACTAAGACATGAATTATTCCAGTCACAAGTGGAATCTGCATTGCAGAAATGTCTGTTGTCATCAGCTTACCAATTTCCTGAATTCTTCAAATTAGGTGTGGAGACAGAGGAATGCTGTCCTTCACCTGAACACAGTATTCCAGTTTTTCCCAACGTCTTCATTTGATGAAAGCCATAGCATTCACCATTCTAACAAAATAACCAGCCTCAGGGAGGGTTGGCTTGCACTCTACATGAATAAATCAAATCCACAAGGAGAAATGCCTATGTATTATCCCATTTTTTCAAGGAAAACAGTTATACAAATGTCATTGGCTATACCTAATTTTGAGCAAAACTTAGAGAATACAGAGACAACTATGCCAGATCCTTTCAAAACAAGCCATGTCAGATATCACATCAAAAATAAACAGTTACCTGTAACAGGTTTAGTATGAAATTCCTCTATTTACCTACAGATACCTAATTTTTGAGAAAAAGCTGGCTTTCTTCAGCCTGATAGATTTTCCATTGTTTAGCCCAATTCTCCCCTTTACCCTCTGAATTTCTTTAATCTTCTGAAATCCAATTGTCTTATCCAAGGATTCCTACAGGGTCTAATATGAAGTACAGGCAATTCACCACAATAAATCTTCTAGGCATATACTAAGTATGATACCTGCTGCAAACCCCAGCACAGCTCCAGATCTTCTCAGTTCCTTGGTAATATTAAAGCTTTCATTGCTCTACCCCTACAGTAGCTTCAAGAAATAATTTCTTGCGCATCTGAGCAGGCACATCTGACAGAACAGAAGCAGGAGAAGACAATGACCAGCCTCTTCATTTCAAGCCCTCTTTGCATGTCAAGTGTGGTTTGTTCTTCCTCTCCTTGACATCCTTCTTTCTAGCCAACTCACTTCCATAAGATCTGTAGCTGGTTGTTAGCATGCAGAGTGTTGATGGAGAGTCACAGGAACAGCAAACACATTGTCCATAAGAGAAAGAGCCGATACAAATGAAAGCGTCATCAGGGTGGGGAAATTAAACTTTCTAAAAGGTCAACACATGTTGCTCTAATGCTCATTTCTCAACTTCCCCCAATTCCAGAACACAGCTTGTGGACTCCACATGCCTTACAGACCCAAGAGCACATGTACATCATAACCAAAATGGCTAAACTAACGGATACTTGGTTGTTAGGAGTGTGTTTTTTAGTACATGTCACCAAATCTTAGCTTGGTTGATTGAAGAGAGTATATCTGAGTTCTGCACGCAACGCTGACACTTTCCACTTGTACACATCCAAAAAAAAGGAAGTGAGAATGTAATACCAATACTGAAAGGAAACGGTTTTATCTCACACATGCCCTTTTGGCAACTGCCTTCACATTTTCCCACAGGTTGGGAGCACACAGCTCAGCATTAGACTACAGAGAAGAGGTTCAGCAGTGTGTCAGGTTAAGTAACTCATAAGATAAAACTGTCAGGACCCTCAAGAACTGAATCTAGACTGTAGTTTAGCATCAAAGGCTGAAGCAGAGCTCTTGCATATAATTACACTGCTGAGTTTCTAACATATGCCATTCCTCATCCTTAGTCTAATGACTTTTCAGCAGAACACAAGCAGCTTCTGAAATGTGGTCATGATGCACAGACCATCTTGGGATAAAATAACCAGTTTTTTTAAATCAGAGAAGTATTTTCATAGCCTATTTAAATCACATTAGGGAGTACAAATTTCTGATGTGATGCAAACATGAAATTTAGAGACGATAACCTTCTACTTTACTTCTGTGAAACGAAAGAGTAATTTTGCTCTTGACATTTTCTCCAACCACTCTCCTCTTTGGCCACTGCATCAGAGCTATACAATGTTAACAGCACCTCTTTGGTTTTAATTCCTTATTATAGGCAGCTAGGAAATCTTGAGAGGGTCAGAACGTGCTAATTGTAGGATTTATTCTTGTGCCCCAGTAGCTCAGATTGCAGTCACTTCAACAAGCTGAAAACTATCTCTGAGTGCCATCAGGAGCTCTGTCTTGTAAACAGAAAAATATTTCTCTGTGAAGAACAAGTAAATCCCTATGCTCACTACCAGAGAGGACATTCAGATACTACTTCCTTCTGTTTTCTTGGAGGGCAGATAAACACTGCACCACTGTCAGAGACAAAGGTTAGGTCAGACCATGACCTTTTCTACACCAGGACTAAGAGTATTCATGGCACATAGCTCAGAAGAGGAATGTGAAGACCAGCTGTCTCTGCAGTACAGCTGCACATGAGCTAAGTAATCAATTTTTGACAGGGATTCTGTCCAGCTGAGAAGTAGGGAGTTTCCTCAACTCCCCATTCACAGACTGCTAGCCAACAGAGACAATAAGGGCAAGCACACAACCTTTCCAAGGGGATGACACTTGTGGTCATCCCACAAGTTTCCTTAGTGTCATTTACTTATCATTTATTCCTGGCTTGTGTCGTCTTGTGGTTTTGCATCAGGAGGCCTTGATCCCTTGACAAATCTGATCCCTTGATATCACTGGGAGAGGTGCACAAGCCTTCTTGCAGGCTTGCACATAGAACCAAGGGAGGGTTCTATTGTCCCATCACAGCTCTGTCAACTGTCACGAGTTTATTCAAATTTCCTGACAAATAGTATTTCTCAAAGCTCCCAGTCCTGGAACGATAAAACTCAGTGAAATCCTCAGCTTCCATATTTTTTAATAGTGCAAATTTTTGATTACAAATAAAAGCTAAAAACTGTCATGAGTGTCACCTGACGCCTCATAAAACAGAGGGCAAAGAGAAAAAAGCTACTACTTTTAATTTCATTACTTAGGAAGGTCTGACTCACAGCTGCTAAGCACAAAAGTTGGCAGAGAAGATATAATACAGTTAAATACTGCATGTAAGAAGTTGTACATCCTGCCCCCAAACTTTGATGTAGCTAAACATTAATTAATATTGTGGACTATCTTGGCAGAAACAACTCACTTAAGTCAAAAAGTTCAACTAAGCCAGGAGCTGGACTCTCTCTACAGCATCCCAAAGATACCATTGCCTCAGCACTGCCTGAAAATGACCAATAGATGATGCTTTTCAAAAGCAAACCTACTAGACTGCTTTCATATTTTCTGGCTCTGATTCTGTGAAAAATAAACCTCTGGAAGCTGATGAAAGCCAAACAATTGACAAGGTCAAGCCTAAGAGGCAATTAGTCCCAGACATTATTGCAACTGCTTGTCTAATTCCCCAGCACTCCCCTGCTTCCAGCAAGTGGAGAGCAACAACTCGCATAAAAATATATTTAGGGAATTCATTAGTAAGAGTCCCAGTTAGCTGTGCCATGCATACAGCTCAGTGTTAAGCTTCTAATTAAAAGATGTCAGATCTAACTAGGTCCTTGAAATATCTTTAAATAATATGAATGTGTCTGGGGTATGTATTACAGGCACAGTGTTTTGGTTTTCTGGCTCTCCGGTCGTTATATAAACTGCCTCATTTAAGGCCACTTAAATGATAATAGCTTGTTTTAGCAACACCATAACAGACACTAGAAAATCTTTATCAAAGATAGAAACAGTTTCTTGTGTATTTTGGAAAAAAGAGTTATTTAAGACACTGTAAGCCATGGTTCTATTATAAAACGTTTCTAAACGGATTCATCTACAGGATACATCTGTCTGGGGAGAGGAAGGGGAGAAAGGGAAATACACAGTGTGCCTCAATTCATTTAACCTTTCAGCAAATACTTTTGAATTTCTAATGAGGGTCCGCTTCACAAATCTCCTGTGTTAACAGACAATACTCAGCCTTTCTAATAAAACTGAAACTCTGACAGATGCACATACTTTTCATGTTTCCAGAGTAGTGCCTCCATAACAATGATAAGAAATGCATAAAATTTATCTTTCTTTAATCAATTGATAATCTGAAAAGTTTTAATTGAAATTAACAAAGTCAGGTACTTGTAAAGCTATTGATGTATTTATGACTAAAAGTGTTCAATCTTCCAGACAAATTCAGAAGAAACTTCCACAGAAACCAGTGTGGGGAGAGTAGCATCACACCCCTTTATGGGCAAGTAGTTAGTCTCCTAAAAGCCTTACAAGAAAACTGAGAAAATCCAAAATTCACAGAAACATAAAAAAAGATGTGAAGGAGCTAAAGTGACACAGTGCTCCCTTGGGGACCAGCTAGCTAAACAATACCTGACAGATGTTTGGTGACAGATATGTATTTATTCATCCGTCCTCCCCTCAAAGACTGGGGAGGGACAAAAGCTGTCCCTTGAATGGAAAAGCTCTGCAGAGAATGGCTTTGGTCACAAACACTTGCATGAGTGACAGCTCAGCATGAGAGAGTGATGGCTTGTGTCTCTCCAGCTGTACAACAAGAAACCTTAAGCACAGCTGAACAAGTGCAGCAGGAGGCAACAGAAACAGCTTTCAGAGGAGGAGGAGGCTCTGGGGAGTTCACCCGCTGTCCCAAGTGTTGGGGATGTGAGCAAGGAAACCGCCCTGGATTACTGACTGACTCCTCTGGCATTCAAGGAAGTGGGATTTTGATGCAACTCTGTTTATTTACAAGAACCTACAAAAATACCTGATTCCATTGCATGTGGGTTTTTTCTCCTAGCTGGACTAGTCGAAGTGCACAGCCTCTACAGTGCAGCCAGGCTCACCTCTTGCAGAGGTGCCCTCCTGCACGGCACACGTTTTAACACATTGCTGACACCTACTGACATCTGTGTAAAGAGAGACCTGATGGACGGAGGACACGAAGCTGACAGCCTTCACGTTCAGCTGTTCAATGGTCTGCATGAGATCAAGCACCCTCAATTCTGTTAGGTTCCCTTGGGTGATGTGAAATGTCAGTGCTGTGCTGTGAGCTCCTGACTCACAGTTAATGCAGAGAGGAGTGGTGAACGTAAGCTGGCAAGAAAGTGTTCACCAGAGGTTGGTGGATTTCCCACAGAAGAACAGGCAGCAAAGGTATTTGGACTCAATCTGAGACACATCCCATTGTCATTTGACAGAACTATATCCTAAGAATATAAACCCACAAAGAAGTTACCATCCTGCCCAATTTCTTACTTAGTGTCTTTGCTATGCAAGGTTAATTCCAGAATCTGTTTATCCTTAGCTTTCTTGAAGGGTTTCATCGTGTCTTAAGGACATTTCATCTCCCTTCACAGACATCTCTTGGACATCCTATATCTGTCATGCTTCCCTGGGAATCATCTGCCACCTAAAGCCTGTCCAGATGGTCAAGAGTTACCCTGCAGGGTTAAAAACAGCTTCATACAGGAAAACAAGCAGGACACAAATGATTCTGTATGAGAACAACTTTAGGAACAATAACGCAACAACTTAGGAACAATTTGAAATTAATGTTAAAACATACGTCCTTGGCATTGGAGAGGGAAAGAGTGCAGACAGAGGAGATTAAGAAGGTTATTTTTGTGGAGACAAGTTATGAAGGACATCATATGCTGCATACTACTATGCTTTCCTCTGATGCACTTAGCTGTGATTAAAACTAGAGACAGTTTCACTACTACTAGTGAAATTGGTAACTCCTATGTGTCTTTAAGTAGTTTGCTTCCTTCATTAAGTACAAATAATAACTACAGAAAAAAACAACAAACCCAGTAAAAAACAAGTAAACCAAACTCCAGAAATATCTGCAGAGAGCAATGTTATTTATTGACATGCTGTGCATGCCTTCGACTGTAATTCAATTCTTTTAAAACAGACCAAATTGAGCATCATGTCACCTCTCACAAGGGTGTTGACTGGAAAGCACACACAACCACAAGCAGAGCCACAACACTGCCAGTGAAATTTGATTTTGTTATGGTAAGAACAGTGGGAAAATGAAATTAGGGAAGAATTAAGCATTTTAAAATATTTTCTCAGAATAAGGGAGGATATATTAACAAAAAGAAGTTTCATATATACATAAGAATTAATAAATACTGAAAGTCCAACATATTGCAAAAGATAGGTTCTGTGGCATAGTTCTGCTTTAGCCAAGTGAATCTAAGATAAAGAATGCTAACTCTCCATTTCTGTTACTGGCTAACATGTCAATGTGTCCAGTTGAAATAAACCTACTAAAAGCAACAAATGCAATGAGGCATTTTTCTAATCCTGCAATCAGCATGTTATTGAAGCCAGAAGACGAAAGGCTCTGTGAGTATGATGAACAACCTCACAGATAAACACCATATCTGGATCCCATCACACATCCTCTTGCTCTGGCCACTCCAAACAAATGGTCCAGCAGATCCAGCCACTTGGCTCTCTTGAACAATAAAACCAATTAGCTGGAGCACATTTACATTTTGTCTGTGGCAATATGGCCTGAGATAGCGTTTCTCTCTCACTGTGCATATCCTAGTCCACTTAGGGTTAACATCAGTATTTCAAAAATTTAAGAAAGAGTCAAGATCCTTCCCTAGGAAAGCAAAACACAGAATAATAAGATTGAAGAGATATGCTCTGTTTGACATTGCTTGTTGTACGTTGCTTAGTCCTTAGTGGAACAACTAAGGAGCACCTCAGAATATAATTCATTGCAAACACCTCTAATGTTGAAATAACAACAAATGGTAGCAAATGAACACAAATAAAATAAGCACATAAATAAGCAGATGCTGATTCTTTGCCACATCTGAGTTTAACTGAGGCCTCAGTGGCCCATGGGTGCAGCCACTGCCTCCAGGTAAAGGGACAAACATATTCATGATATTTTTCCCAAGCGTTTTTTATCTGCACTGAGAATGAGCCAACACACTCTTCTCTAATTTCCAGTCTTAACATGATACTGAAAGACTTGCTCAGCTGCATATTAGCCATAAGAAATAGGAAGAAGATATGTGTGACACACCTTTTAATGAAGAAATCAAAAAAGAAATGAAAACCCATTCAGAGAAAACTCATGCACATATATCACACAGAACCATATGGGAAAGGAAACAATTTCCCAGCTCCTTCCTCAGGACGTTTTCACAGATTAGTAGAGAGTCTGTTTGTAAGAGTCCCATTCATTTCCCAAGAATCCCTCAGGAGAGAATGTATGAAAGGCAGATACATTCACTGGAAACAACATATGGGTAATAGATCTCTATGCATCATTAGAAAAAGAGAGTATGAGTCAATGCAACTAGTAATACAATTGTATCACATCCCGGCAGCTAGACAGATGGGCTCCTAGTAAGGAAATCAGAAGCAATTGGAGTTGTCTCCCTGCACCATATTAGACCCCAGCCTGTATTTTGTCACAGAGGAAAAGTAGACTGAATGACAGTACACATCATTCAATTCTGGAGCTCAGAGGACCCCAACAGATGGAGTCAGCAGCCTTTCATTTTCTATAACACTCTGGGAGACCCTCGTTTACTCATGTACCACACCTTCTTGTGAGTTCCAGTGTCCAAAGACGGCAAATTGACCAAGACCCCAAAATGCAAGATCTGACATAAAATTACTTTGAATGCTCAAGGCAGAGCCACAGCAGGAATGGGGCAGGAGAGGTGTCTGCCCCATACACCTTCTAGCATAGGGAGAAGCAGAGGACATGGGGCAGTAAGAGGAAGGAGGGGTTGCACATGTCCTTTTGCCCCCCCACCCCTTCCCAAACACTCGCACAAGAAGATGAAAGGGAACAAAGACACTCTTTGTACCACAGAATTACAGAATAATTTAGATTGGAAAAGACCTTTAAGATCATGAAGTCCAACTTTAAACTAAGACTGCCAAGTGCACCACTAAACCATGTCCCAGACTGCCACATCTACATGTTTTCTAAATACCACCAGGTATTTCCCCGGGCAGCCTGTTCCAGTGCTTGACAACCCTTCTGGTGAAGAAATTTTTTTGTAATATTCAATCTGGTGCAACTTGAGGCTGTTTCTTCTCATCCTATTGCTTGTTATTTGAGAGAAGAGACTGACCCCCACCTGGCTACAACCTCCTTTCAGGTAGAGAGTGATAAGGTCCCCCCTGAGCTTCTCCAGGCTGAACAGTCCCAGTTCCCTCAGCCACTCCTCATAAGTACACCTGTGCTCATAAGACTTGTGCTCCAGACCCTTCATCAGCTTCGTTGCCCTTCTCTGGACATGCTCCAGCACTTCAATGTTTCTCACACAGAGGAGCCCAGAACTGGACACAGGATTCAAGGTGCAGCCTCACCAGTGCTGAGTATGGAGGGACAATCACTTCCCTAGTCCTGCTAGGGCACACTATTGCTGATACAAGCCCTAACCAGCTTGGGAATATCTGATAGCTGTCCGGGGTACGTGAATTCCAGAAGTTTGGAAAGAAGCTGGTAGATTCAGCACACTTAACACAAGGAGGTTGTGCAGTGGAGCAAATGAGAAGTTACATTTACTACTGAGAAATACCATTGTGGCCTAGAAATTTCATATGTATGCAATTTAGAAAGGAAATGCTAAAAGCTGACGATTTTCAGCAGTATTTCCTGGCAAGGTTAATAAAAAGTTATTTATTTCCCTAAAGAGAAAAGATATTTCCAAAACTAATTTTAAAAAGTCCCTACACTTCAATTTAGTCATTAATGAAGTTTTGTAGGAGGGTTTCTCTTCTGCTTTCCTGTGGGGATCTCCTGGGCACATAGCTCAGTAATCAGAGAGGAAAACTGGCCTCATATATGTTTCTGTTCAGTTCCTTATTGAAGTAAGGCAGTTCTTCATTCCGATGAACAACCACGTTGGCACTTCAGGTCTCTTTATGAGTTTGTACAGGACAGTTTTAACAGTGCTATTAATTTCTCACATTTAACCATGGAGGAGGCTCGTGTCCACCCCCAGAGAAGTGAGGCTGTGATTGCTATAACTGGAGGTGCTCAGGAGTCCCCTGCCTCCATTTTCACCAGAACACATTTGGCTCTTATGATTGAACATCTCAATGTTCAGCCACAGCAGTCATGAGGTCTTCTCTCTTCTGACAGCTGGATGCAGAGCCTCGGCAAAAGGGCCAAAACACCTTCTCTCCATCCATGGAATGGATTTGTTCTTCTGCAGGGAAAGCTGCTGGGAACCCTTCTAGGCAGTGGGGCCACAGGTTTGGACCCCCAGTTTGCCACATGCTGTCTGCTCAAGGTATGCAGCAGTTTCAGCCCCAGACACCAATTGCTCGGGATGTATTTTTCTCACTTGAAATGTAAGCAAGGCTTAAAACACTACTCTATAGAAATGCAGATTTATATAAACTTCCTTCTGAAGCACAGGGCAAAAGACTGAAGTAATATACAGATTCTTGAAATCTGAAACTGAAAATGTACACAATTTCCTAAATGAAACCTTTCAAGTATTTATTTTTCTATCAAAATTTCTTCTCAGATCTAGCTTTATTTTAGGGTGAATTCCAATTTGCTTTCTGATCCAATTTCTGTCTTGCTCTGTGGTGACTTGCTCAGTATACATAGGCAGAGAACATCCATGTTGGAGGTAGCCTCCTGATTTCTGTTTTTCCAGTTCTGTGCTCTGATACCTTTCTTTCTTATATAAGTATTTTCTAAGACTCTAAAATCACAGATGGAAACTGCCTGTTTCTAATTCAGATTTAATTACCTCCCATTCAACCTGCATCTTTAAGTAGACCAGGCTGCTCTCTGGGATATTAAAGTAATAAAAGTTTCTCCTGCAGAATCAAGGACTGTATCTTCAATAGCTGCATTGTTTCTTTTTTCATCAGGCTCCATGGATTTGTACATTTAGAGGTGCAGAAGAAAGCAAGTTCTCTTTAATGACAGTGCAGAGAAAGAAAGAGACAAAACAGCTTTATTTGTGGATAAAACCTAAGGGCATTCAAGAAAGACCTCTGAAACATGAAGCTGCCACTTATTTACAAAAGCTGCAGAAATGAGTATTAACTGGGACTCAGCAATACTACTGCCACCAGAGGGCTAAAGTGTTACTATTCAAAGAGAAGATATAAGTTGAGAGAACTCAGACATCAGCCGGGACCGGACCACAATCTCCATCTAAAGATATGTTTGTGTAAATACTGGCTAAGTGGTATCTACATAAGTCTGCACTAACTGTTCTAAAAACAAAATTATTGTATACTCAGCATCCTGCTGATTGATGAGGACAGAAATAAGCTATGCAACAAAAACCTGACCAATGTCATATCTAAAAATAGCCAGCAGTTCAGAGCAGTGCAGTAACAGCACTGTAATATTGGTACTAATTACAGGCCAACAGATTGCAGACCAATTGCAGACCTTGGAGCTAAGAGCAGATTTCTGAAATGAGCCAGAACAAGATGTACTCGGAAAGACAAAACACTCTTGGATACTATTAATGAAGATAGCTGCATCAGATCAGCCTCATACTGAGATGCAAGGAGAACCTCTTAAACCATTAGTAAAGCTGCAGTATCTCATTATTTTTAATAGCTCTTGATATGAACACCCCTGCCAAAGTACTTCTTTATAAGCCTACTCAGTAATCTCCAGGGTCCAACACTGGTCTCCACAATGCTAGACCTTCATTTCAAGGATCAGGCAGGCTGAAACAAAAGGCACAGTTAATAGCTCACACTACACAGTCTTTCCCAGATTCCCCTGCCACATCTAGGATCAGTCTCCCAGAGCTGCTCGTTAACTACCAACAGATCTTCAGCAAGCACAGGTCAGAGGGACTGCTGTGATTTCAACAAAGCTGCATCACCTGCACTGAATCATGGCAACACAGCATGCACAGAGGAAAGGCTTCAAACTGCCTTTTAGCACTCTCTGCACGGGAGATAAGAGGAAGAGAGCTGGGAGTACCACGGGCAGTCAGGGACTCTGCAATGGAAGAGTGGGAATGAAAAGGGAGGCTTGACCAAGGTCAATCAAAGATGGGAGAGAATGGCAAAGTGCATTTGCCAGGAGACGAGGGAAAGAGAGTGCACCTGAAACACAAGAGAACTGTCAGCCCTCTCAGAGGAGGAGGAAGAGGGAAATCAAAGGCTGGGTAAGAAGGAAGCAGGAAATCACATCTTGAAACAAGGAAGCTTCTACAGAGCACCGCTGCTCTCCTGCCCTGCTAACAGAGAGGCAGTGCAGGGCACACCAGCCAGTCACATCACCCATCTGTGCTGGAGCTGGCACAACTTCACCATGCTGGGGGGAGCATATATACGCTGGCTTCCCAGGAATCCTCCAGGAAGAACCACATCTTAGAATACACTTGTTTTCTGGCTGCCCACGCTTCTCACTGCCATCCTCACTCTCAGGGGCAGCAAGATAAAGTTGTGTTGGAAAGCCACATACTTTTGCCTAGGTGAGCAGGACCTGCCATGCTCTGCCTTGCTTCCCAGAACTGAAAAACACGTCCTGGATTTCTCCTTACCCTTGCAGGGAACTTGGTCAGAGCATACCACAAAAGCAGTGCTTTTGATAGATGCTGAAGGATATAGAAAAAAAGGACAATGGTTAAAAAAACCAATTGCTTCATTCACCTGAATGAAGAAAATGGCATTTGCCATCGCTATCCATCTAACATTCTAACTCTGTTTTCCTAATTTTATAATGTCACTTCCCAATCCCTGTAACCTGCATTTCTGCAGAGGCATTGCTGTAGAATTATAGAATCTCATAGTTCTCGAGCTTTTCTAAAGTTATCGTAAATGCATTAGAAAATTACAGGCTACAATTTTAGAGGAGGGAAAATGAGACACAGAAATAACAGTGCCATAATATCCACTGATTCTGGTTTTATTTTGCACAGAACTTTGCACTTTTATAGCACTTAGTACATTCAAAGTACATCTTTAATTGGTATGTTTTCCAGTTGGATCATTCAATCCTTCTACACAAATTTCTAAGGAGACAAAAAGTTCTCTGAAGAGCAGGAGTAGTATACCTGAACTCCCATGTCTTTATGTTTGGGAAGTCCTGGTGCTTGTGAGCTGTGACTTAAGTTGTTCCAAGATTCTTTCCACTTGAGCTTTTCCCAGAATTAAGACTTCCATCCCTCTGCCTCTTGCATTCAAAGCTGGTGGTCTGAAGCTAAGTGCTTGTACCAAAAAATCAGGAAATGTCTTTGTCCTCCCCCTCCCAGGCTGGGCACACCAGCACACCATGCTGCATCTCTCAGGAGCAAAACCCTCTTGTGCCTAGCTGCCCTCAGAGGAATAAAAACTCACCTGCACGACACAGAGAATTTCTTAACACGTAGGCTAGCAAAGGATAAGGGATGAAATAGATATTTATGTTTCTGATTCACCTTTTGGAACAGAAGGGAGTCTGAAGGCAAATCTGGGAGTCAAATCCCTCCCCCAAGCCTGTGAGATGGGAGGTAAAACAGTCACAGTTACATGCTTCATCCTTCTTTCCTTTCAAGAACAACATTTTTGTTGTGTATTATAAAAAGGTTTAGCTCTTCTTCATCAAAGGAGGCCAGGTCCTGGCAGCCCACCAGCCTACTGTCAAAGTCCAGCAAACAGAGAAGACCAAACTATTTTCCTTAATCTTGCCTTCAAAATGGATTAATCCTTTTTTTCCCCTCAAATTCTAGACAACGAATTCAGCCCAAGTCAGATATTCAGAGTTATCACCTCCACTCAGACACTTAAAGGTTTGCAAAGTTACTACCAGGGGAATGTTATTCTTCCAACCCACTGTTCCAGCTCTCATAACTTTATAATGAATCTCACAATGATGATAAAGGGCCCAGTGTCTGAATCAGTGTCATCAGATGAACATATCACCTGCCAGCAGGAAAAATAACAATGCCAAACTTCAAAGATTTTAGCTCTCCTAGAGAAAATGTGAAATGGGATCTCAGTGCATCTGAAGGCTCAAGAATCATAAGATAAATGAAGAAAGCAGTTTTTTCGATTAGTCTCAGTTTTTAAGCATTTGGCATCAGCAATTCTATTTCCTCCAAAATACCATTTCTACAGAATCTAACTATAGTGGCACTCTCAAAAAGTAAAAAGGAAATAGAGTACAGTTAGAAATAGCAATAAATATGAAAAAGTAGATAAACAATGAATAAATGCTAATTTTAGCCCCCTTCCTGTGCCCACAAAAATTTCAAAGATGCCTAGTGGTCCTTTCTGTATGATATTTAATAGGCCTTTTCCCACTACGTGAATTTAAAACAGCACATTTGAATTCTACCCATGGAAAATTTTTACTGCCTCACTGAACATATATTGAAAACAAAACCAGAAGTTGCCAGTGAAAGTCACACTTCAATTAAAACCATTTTTTATTACAAAGCATAATATTTGCACCTTGTAAATGGAGCCAGAGCCATCTTCCTTTTAAGCAATGTCCTGCAAACATTCTTGCACCTATGTGGCTTTGTTTGCTTTAATCTAGTGTGGCAATTCTCATAAGCAGTAGTTACTTACATGGTTTTGTCTATTTCAGCTGATTTTGAAATCAAAATGTATTTGAAAAATACACTGAAATGTCAAAACCTCTCACAGAGCAAGAGGACCTTCTGGTGCTGAGGGCTACGTGGTACTGAGCTACTCTCTGCCTTCTAAGACCAGTAACAAAATTCACTAAAACTACATTGCAGAGTTTTGCAAACTAAGAGCTTGTGTGGCCTTACGTCATTACAATGCTTTACATGTCATCACAGATGACTAAATACTGCCCAAACTGCTCCAAGTCTGCAAACTCCCCAAAATAAAATAAGCTTGATCTGTGGCAGTCTCACTCAACTGGAGTTCAAGAGAGTTGTGGCATATGCTAAAACAGGTTTTTGTCCAAAGAAATTTCGGATCTCCTTGATCCTAAGAATTGTTTTCGTTTTATCTCAATATGAATTATTAAATTCTAATTTTTTTTTTCAGCGCGGTTTGAGAAGTCTCACTGATAGCACCCAAGCACAGGAAAGCTACAAATGTTATGGCATTGCTGAAATGAAAGGAAAAAAAATGACTGTTTTTTTTCTTGTATGTCAAGACCAGTGTTGGAAGAGAGTGTGATCTTCCTTCAGCTACAGTCAGGACTTGGGCCATACCCTGTCCTCACATGACATCCAGAACTGTCTGCAGAAATCATCTCTAAGAGCATGAGGGGACTCACAGCTGTTAGAGTAAGAAATGTGATTTATAGAATATGATCACCATAAGGCACAATTTGCCCTCTTTTCATGCTACTTCATATCTTCTAGTAGGAAAAAAATATCCTATGCTATTCCATTTACTGGAGGGGAGTCAGGTTACCATAATAGTGGAGACTAATCCATCAAATCAGTGTTCACTTACTTCAATTAATAAATGTAAAGAGATACCAACCTGGGACCAGAATGGGAGATAAAATCTGAATTGAAAAACATTACAGAGAACAGGGGCATTCCTTTGTCAAAGGAGGATTTATACATAGAATTTCCAAACTGTTCAAAATCGCTTGTGCAACAAGAAATTAGTATAGCAAGATCCACACACAATCTCAGCAATCCAGTCAGAATCACTGCCCCTTTTATTCATGATGAAAACTCTTGAGAGGTGCATCACTGAAGGATTGACAAGTCTTACACCTCCATGAGAGGACACTGGTGTGGATTCAGTGTCATTCTGCAGAGGTGAAGCACATTTTTTTTATCAGTAAAGTGCAGAAGTGTTCTACATTCCCTGAAAGAATATCTGTAGGAGGAAACCACATCCTTGCCCAGTCCCTAGAAGTGGTCAAGGCCTGACTGGATGGGGCTTTGAGCAACCCAGTCTAGTGGAAGGTTCCCTGCCCATGGAAAGGAGGTTGGAACTAGTTGATCGTTATGGTCCCTTCCAACCCAAACCACTCTGTGATCCTATGACACATTGCAAGATGGTGAGTAATTAGTATTTCCACGGCTCTTTAGAAACCGTGAGAGAACCAACTTGCCCCAGGCATCACCCTATCACCAGAGACCTGTGTTAGAACAAGGAAAGGAATTTCCATTTTCAGACTAGTATCATGCTTCTCTTTAAATCTATAACTTCCCAGTGCCCTGGAGCGTGCCCCTGGCACATGCAAGGTGGTCTCGTGGCCAATGCAGAGAGTACCAATACACCCCATTTTTGCCCTGGCAGGCTGTTGGAAGGGCAGTTCTGTGGCTGCAGGAACCAGCAAATCAAAGCCAAGTTTTATTCCACCCTCCCTTTGCCTCCTGCCTCCTACGACCAGCATGGACAATCCCTCATTATCTTGCTTGGAGGAGTGGAGAGAATCCTAAAACAAGGTATTAAACACAAAAGTCCAACTTATTTCTCTAATTTCTTTTTTTAAAATTTATTTACTACGATGATCAATGACTTCAAGTCTTCATCTCAGGACAGAGACGCAGAGAAGCCTGGTTCAGTATCCTTAATGGAAATGCAGAGCTGAACAACATGTTTGTCAATTAGCAAATCCCCCAGTAAAGGGTCTGACTTTCAAGGTAATGAGACAATTACTGTTGGATATTAATACTTACTAGTTATAACACAGTGGCATTTTCAGTCTAGGGCAACACTCTGCTGTGTTGCCCAATACCAACATTTAACATAATACATAATCATAGAATCATAGAATTAACTGGGTTGGAAGAGACCTCCGAGATCTCCAACCCTTGATCCAACCCCACTGTGATTACTAGACCATGGCACTCAGTGCCACATCCAGCCTCATCTTAAACACC
>JAWWES010000041.1:44137042-44151293 GCA_035583135.1 Lophotriccus pileatus
CAGTGCCTGATCACTCTCTCTGTAAAGAATTTCTTTCTAATATCCAACCTAAACCTCCCCTGGCAGAGCTTAAGCCTGTGCCCTCTTATCCTACTGCTGACTGCCTGGGAGAAGAGACCAGTGTCTCTCTTTGCAGAGCCGTGGCCTTATGCCTGATCCTTCTGATGCTCTTTAAAACATGCAAATAAAAGTTACATTTATATTAAAATCAGCAATGGTAACAGCAGCAGTTATTCCTACTGTCAGAAGGAATGCAGGTCATTTAGTTTGGGAGTACCATCCCTTCTTCTCCCTTCAGTGCTGCTACGAGTTCACTCTCCCCAGAAGGTGGAATACAGGAGAGCATCACAGTTGGTGCACAGGTTTTCACTTCTAGCAAATACTCCTGGAAAACCAAAGCAGAACTCACCCTCTCTCCTATGTCCAAAGCAACTGCTTCTTTTTTTTTTTTGACCTATGCCAGCCTGAGAAAGAAAAGGGGATAATGCCTAGAAAAAAATTCCACACAGAAAAGCAACAGTATCATCTCCTCAAAGGTCAGCTCAGGTTTTTCAAATGAGATGTAGTATAATCTGTCAGCACAGGATGTAAGTAAGAGTGAGGGTTCCAACTGGGAGAGGAAGCATGGACACTAAGCCTTGGGGAGGAAAGCTTGACTCAAATATGGGATGCTTTCCTTAGGCAGCTGATGGAGGCTTTGTTGCTTAAGTGATGTGAAAAGAATCACAAATACTTAAGGAAAATTCACAGTGGATTCACAGTGATGAAGAATATGATCCAGCAGGCTTTCCCTATCTCTTAATATGTGTCCCCTGAAGATAAACACTTAACTTTTAAAATATCAGTGTGTTCTAAAGCCTCCTGAGGTCTCTAGAAAGGCGAAATTCAACAGGGCTTCAAATGAGGTCATTAATTTGAGAGAAGGGCCACGTGTTTGTTCTTTTTTTTTAGACAACAAAAAATTAAGTATAGATTTTGCCAGTAGATTTCATAGATCTGTTGTAAACATTTATACATGTTGCCGTTAATCCCAGTATAGTCCAACAGGCCAGGTGCTGGAAAGCTTTTGCTCTTTTTTGCCCTGAAGCTTTTTTCACAGGTTTGGCAATATCAACTAATGTATTAGCTGCAGCAAGATTAGTGTCCTTATTTTTAACTATAGCAAAACTAAAACATTCAGTAACTTTGCTTCAAGATACCTAAAATCTATCAGTTTGTAAAGGCAAAAGGACCATGAAATGGAATTATATCATATATGATATCAAGATATAAAAAAGGAAGTAACCAAAACATTTTCACCTTAAACTCAAACTCCAAATTTTGAAAAAATATTATTTTTTCTCAGACCAGGTATGCTGTTATTTTCCATTTCAAGTACTCGTGCACAACTTTCAGCTTAGCTGTGCATGAAAGCAAGGTTGTGAGGCAGAGATTTGGTTTTGAAATCCAACTCAGCCCCCTACACAGAGACACACCTATCTCTGAAAGCAATAGTCAGAAATTTGAGAAAAAAAATGGGAAATAAATCACCTTATATCATTTGGTATTGAAAAGTAAAAGACCCAATCAACTTTCTTCAAGATTTTGATTACCTTCATGTGATACCACGAAAAAAACATGAACAAACCAAAAAAAAAAAAAAACAAACCCAAGACTGCTCTAGAAACAGGAGATTTTGAATTAAGTCTGAACAGTTTCACAGCATCTGTCATACTGATAAATTATAAATCCATAGAGTTACCACTACTTTCTAGAATTTGTTCATCTAAAAGACACAGAAGGGTCAAAGAACTATGAGGACGGATGGTCTGGAAGGATCAAAAGTGACCATATTTTCTGTTTCCATTCTTCCCACTAATATCTCCACACAGGAGAAACAAGGCCACATTACAGAAAAGGATAGATATAAATGTTTTTACATGGTACGGCAAAGAAACTGAAACACAAAGAGTCTCTTCTAGTTCAGCAAGAACACGGTAGGTGATTGTAGCAGTAGATCTGCAGTATATGAAAAACTATTGTTTAAACATGTTTCAACATGGCTTTTTGCAGTTTTTGCTAACTCATGGTCCTTCTTCCCAAGACCCCACATGACAACTGCCTTTCATATGCAAGAACGTCCTGGGAAGATATCCTGAGTCTCCTCACTGGCCTTTTTAATCCCTTCCTATTGGATGTTTAACCTGCAGAGATAAAATGTTGCCAATGAATGCAGAAATCTATATTATTAGCAACATCAATTAAACCCTGCTCCTCCAAAAGGTGAGGAGCTCACCTCCTCCTACAAACTTCTCCCTTTCTGCCTCCTATTTAGCAACCACCACAATCAGTTGGCCAAGTCATGTCAACTACACACAACACTGCCTGAAGCCTCTAACCAGAAAACAAGAGCAAAGCAGTGGTTTTTACAGCTCAGGACAGGTGTAAATTCATAAGGCCTAAGTGGCTGATACCATTAGGCTTTTAATTTTTCAGAAGACAGCTACACATGAAAGTGGGTGTCAGAGGTAGAAACTTCATTTCAGTCTTACCTACTTTTTTCCTGTCCTAACAGAAAAAAAGAACATACTTCCCCTGTACTGCCAGATCATCTCATCCAGTTCTCAGGCAGACACCACCAGCTAGGATACAGTCACGTGGATGCATTTCCCTGCACGTACTCCAAGCAGTCAACAATGAAAGCAGTAAGAAACTGCTGCAGTGAAAGCCCTATTTAAGCATTTACATTTATCTGCTAGTGGATTCCTTTCTTTTTCTCAAGTATTTTCTGAAAAGGCTAAAAATAGTTTAGCAGTGAAAGCCATTAATAATGGAGTGAACTGTGTTGAGGGATTCAGTGTCACATTAACAGCTTAAACGTGTAACAGCACAACAAGGGTCTGGTTAACACTGCATGCCCTGTTGAACTCAAAACAGCACCTAATTAACACGATGGGGGCAAAATAAGGGTTTGCATTAAACTCAGTGCTGAGGCAGTCCATCAGCTTTTCTGATAAACAACTGCTCCAATTTTTGCTGGTTTCCATTTTAGGCCAGCAAGGACCACAGCATACAGCTTTGATCTCCTGCACCATATGGGACACAGAAGTCAATCAGGAATCCCTGCAGTGAAGAGATGACTTCTGCTGAGCCTCATGAGCAAATGCTGACTGCAGGAGCTTGTAAATGAAGCAAATCCCAGGCCTGGTTCTGATTTGCACTAAGTCTGGCCTCCATTCAGGACTTTTTTAACTCCACTGGGAGACACAAGAATCAAGTTCTGTCCTTCCTGGGCAGGCATCTCATGCTTTGTCTCTCAAACCCCTTCCTCTCTTAAATGTAATTCACTTTTCAACACAAATTCTCCGAGGTGTGTAAGTGTGAAGAGAAGGTAAAATTCTCAGTATGCTGCTACTTGTGACTTAAATCATTATACGTATCTCAATCTTGAGTACTAGAAGGTGAGAGAACAACCCAGCACACCTCTACCTCTAGAGGTATGAATAAATGTATAGTTTCATGGACAAGGCTCTGAAGCCAGAGGGGAGCTGCTGCCTTTCAGATGAAGTGACTAAGAAAAACTGAACTGGAAGTAAATGCTACAGTCTCAGTGTTCTCAAGAGGAACAACATTAGGTCAGAGGAAGCCAAGAGCAACTGCTCGCTGGTATTGGCAATGACAATGATATTATAATGCATTACTTTTAAGAAGTTCAAAACCAAAACACAAGTCAGGCTAGTTTCTCTCTAAGCATTTAACAGCTGCCCTTAACCTATATATTTTTAACATACATGCTGCATCTTCAGCTACTATGGTTAATTATCCCTTTTTATGGATTTGAGATACTTTCTTCAATCTCCTACTAAGAAAACAAACGGATGACCTCAGAAAGAACCCTGAGATCTTGCAGCATTCCTTCTTGCAAGGTAGGTGTATGAGAGCCCCAGCACATGTCATCCACAGTGCTGGATAAAGACCCTTACTACAGGTGCGGTGCCCTATTTCTACTCTTAGAATTACAGAATCATTTAGGTTGGAAAAGACCTCCACAACCATCATGTCCAACCATTACCCTGGCACTGCCAAGTCCACCACTGAACCACATCCCTAAGTGCCACATCTACACTTTTTTTTTTAAAATACCTCCAGAGATGGTGAGTCAAGCACTTCCCTGGGCAGCCTGTTCCAGTGCTTGGCAAACCCTGGTGTAACTTGAGGCCATTTCCTCTTGTCCTGAGATCCTTACACAGGCAGGGAACTATATATACATCAGTGGGTGAAAGATGGAAGGCAAGCCCAAGTCTCACTGTTTTGTGAGCCCACAGGCACAAATGCACACACATGGAGAAAACTACTAAACCAGACCATACAGCCATCTTCTGGGACTGACTTCCTAGTTATTGCCATCCAGTGCACTGAATAAGCATGAAAGTTGACTGAACTGGGGGCTGGCTTAAGTCACTGAAGCCCATGCATTTAATCCCTGAGCGGCTATCTTTAAAACAAGGGCATGATGATACATTGTTTTGTGGAAACTGAGCTTTCTGCAGTCTTCTGGCAGGATCACCTGGTCCTGTACAGCATCATAAGAGAGCTGCATTTGAAGAAATAAAGCTGTAGGAAAAAGTCCAAAGTACCACCACAGTGCGCTCAACAAACACATCAGTCATTAAATACCTCAGTTTGTCAAAGAAGGTAAATGAACCAATAAAGATAAGTTTGTCCTAGGAGGTGTCTTTAGGCCTTTCTACCTGTGGTGCTTCCACGTACAGCACTGCACTCCATTGCATGGACAGATCCTGCCAGATGCCGAGCTGTACAGACACTGCATAGTGTCCAAACAGCCCCAGGAGTAACAGAAGTAACATCTACTATTTTGCTAATGTATTTGCACAGACTATTTACAGCAATATCTAACTAGGAGGAAATGTTCCCTGGGGCTCCCGCCATGGAGCAGAGACCAGAGGGCACAGTCTTGCAAGTTAAAGCATTAGCAGGAGGCCTTCTTTTGCCGTACCCTGAGGTTTTCACCAGCAGGCTGTTGCTTGGTTCTTAAGCCTGATACTTAGATACTGACGATAAGAAAGATTTCTCGCAGTCCCAGGAGAAAACCAGTGATACAAATCACCTTTACCTCATAATTTAAACTGTCTTATGTATGTTTATCTACACAATTTAGAGGCTAAAAAACATCTTTTTTTAAACAGATTGTAAATTTTCTTATTTACAGCACTGCGTGGTGGCTTTTGTATGTTTAAAACTATTTGACTGTCATTGGCTATCAGATGACTGACCTGGGCTGTCCCTGGCAAAGTTCAGCTACCTGTACTTAGGTAAGGAGTACCCTGAGCCAGGCAGTCAGTGCCAAACTACACCACAATAGAGTGGTGGCCTGCCCAACTCCCAAAATTGTGCTGCTTTTCATATTAAAAATCCCAAAATACGTATTTTTTAATTGATTTTGCTTCTCTGATTGTTTTCTACTTTTGGTATTCTTTCCCAATTCAGTTTTCCCAGTTCTTACTCACAAAATGTCAGCTGTTTTCTGTCCTCTCTATGCATATGCTGCTCATATAAACTACTGCTATTCCCAATTGGGTTTGCTTTATAAAACCCAGCCTTCTCCTAGTCACAAAATATATTTTCTATGGATGACTATATAGTCAGGGGATAATTATGTGAAACAAAACTTGTTACACTTTCAGCTCATGTCTTATGTCCTGCATAAGAACTTCAGCACTGAAATCCCAGGGTATTGAATTGTCAACTGCTATTCAGAATCTAAAAAGTCATTAAATCCAGAAATAAGTTCTTATTTTGAAGAAATCTCAAGCTGTCTTCTCTTATAGACAATACATACTTCTGGTATGGAGTACTTTGGCCATTATATCAGAAAATAAAACTTTATTATTTTTAAAGGAAGGAAGGTGACAACACTCTGATTTTAATTTGCTTTAAAAATTAGTACTAGATAAAACAGGCTAGGACCATTGATAAATTGTGTTTTGCACTCTGTTTTGTACGTGGGCATTCGAGTCAGCAGCAGTGAAAGTGGTGTCCTGGCCAATTTTTCGTAAGTATATGATAATAAAGTCATAAAATGAGTCAGTTGCTCACTTGACCAATGGATGCTCAGAATTAGGGCTTACAAAACAAGAGATGAGTGAGGAACATGACAAATATATTTGGAACACTGCAAATGCAAGTCTTTCTCTGTTTTTCCAGAATGAAGGATAATTGTAAGTTACATAGAACACAGAATATCCAGTTGGAAGGGACCCAAAAGGATCACTGAGTCCAGCTCCCTGCTCCTTGCATGACTACTTAACAGTAACTATATGACTACCACAGCATTTACATTAACTGCTGCAAACAAGGACCATAGAAATGCTGATTGACATATTTTCTGGTCTTGCGTGAGCTTCAAAGGTAAAACAACTCCAATAAACACTGGTATTATCACATATTGCTTGTGTCATCTAATTAATCACTGATAGCTATTACTGCCAAACTCTTCACATTCAGGATACAAACTCAATCCATCCTACGTTAACAGTCATCTCTGCAGGCTGACTACTTGTTTAGCACACACAGAGTAAAGCTTGCTGTTGTGGAGGTGAAGAATCAGGCCTCTGTAGAGGGCAGAAGGCATAATTCAGACTACAGCGTTTGAGAATCTGGAGAATATCTTTACTCCTAGGCTGCAACCACAGCCGATCACCTAGTCCAGGCTGGAAAAGCACATAACAGCAATATCTAAATACAGTTAAGTCGTACTCAGGAAGCCAACTGTGTTCTCTAAGCAACCCAGAAGGACAATATTCACCCAATAAGGTGAGAAGGTAACAAGGTACCATTAACTTGGAGGGGTAGATGGTTTCTGCCTTGATGTAGCAGCTGTAGGAGTTATCCCCTGGAGAGAAAAGAAAGTGTGAGCTGAGCAGCAAGGACCTCAACAGCACTGAAGTCAGACTAGAAGATTTGTTTCTGTTTCTATAAGAGCAACCCAGTAGTTTTCTGTCTGCTAAAGATAACCTGAGAGCCTTCCTCAAAACTAGACTCCTCCTCCTCTTGCACTGCAGGAGCATGTCCTGCCCAGCGCTGAGCCCAGATGGCAGGTCTGCCAGCGATCAGCCTGCTCTCCCCATCTGTCCAGGATGGACAGAAGGTGCAGGAGAGCATACACTGCTTACGGTTTTTCTGAAGGCTGCTCTTTCTGAGCAAAGACACGTGGGCAATGTTTCCCAGCTGAATTTTGATAGATGAACATTAGTGAAAAGGCTGGAGCCCCTGCAGGAACACAGGGACCAGAAACTGCAAGGAGAACCTAGGTTTGCTCTTTATCCACCTATGTACTTTTTCTTTATAAACATCATTAAAAATCCTATATATATATAAAAAGGTGTAAACTGGTTTGACTTTTCATCACAAGATTACTAAGGCCAACGAAAGAAAAATAAAGCTTTTGTTCTTTCTCCCTACACAGTCACACACAATCAAACTAAAAGTTCAACAGACATGAGTGCTTACAGACTGCAGATGCCTCAAGCTCTCCCATGTCTTTTTCTCAGGCTAGTATATATATGAGCAAAAGAAAAAAAACCACATAATTTTATTAATGCACTTTTTGATCAAACAAAAGAGAAAGCAATCTTCATTGCTTCTGCACTGCAGAGCAAGCTTTTCTGAAGGAGTGCAACCATCAGCTTGTCTTTTTTTCTGTTTTATAGTGCTAGTTCTTCCAAAATATTCTAGATCTTTTATTCACAGACAGTTCACTTCTGCTCCAAGTGGTGCTACTACAGGTTACATGAGCTGAACCATGATGATACAGCATTTGTTCTCCACTGCCCTGAGTACAACACTCATGCTGCCTCCTACCTCACATCCCTTTTCAGTCAGGCCCAGGCTATACTTTGCACAGACATCACTCTGTTAGGCACTCATACTGTACACAGCTCATTGGTGATACATGGTCTCCTCAAGCCACCAAATCCAACACAAGAGGACATGAAGCAGGAGACGGTCCACAGCTCTATATTCTTGCTGAGGATATTTCAAATGCTGACACTGTTTCCTCTCCTCAGTCCCACTACACAGCCCACAGATATAGATTAGAGCTGTGACTGTTCCCTGTTCTCATGACAACAAATGGTCCTTTGCATCATCCAACAGTGGTGCCTCTCAACTGAGAAAAAATGATGCTGCACTTGAACATGAGGTTTTTGACCAGCTGCTAGTACTTCTCAAGCTCTCATGTTCAGTTGTCCTCTATTCACTGGAGCCTGCAAAGAGGCTTCCTAATGGGTATGAGTTTGTCCCTAACTACCTCCTCCTTCCCCATACCATGATCCTGATAGTTTCAGAGGAGTCTGCTGTGGGAGCCACACAGCAGCAAGGGATGCAGTAGCGAATCCTGTTTCCCTCCAGCACCACTTCTGC
Organism: Lophotriccus pileatus; assembly: GCA_035583135.1. Lineage (NCBI taxonomy): Eukaryota > Metazoa > Chordata > Aves > Passeriformes > Tyrannidae > Lophotriccus > Lophotriccus pileatus. The sequence continues at coordinate 44,145,464 of JAWWES010000041.1, forward strand.
TCCCACAAAAGCAGAGTCACGGGCTGGGAAGGGAGATGTCCAGGCTGTCCTCCAGAGAGTGAAGTTTCTTTTGTGGTCGCACTTAAGGCGGTTAAACCCCCTGTTCCTCCTGAGCTTACTGGGAGTTCTTGCTCTTGATTTCAGCATTCGGATCTTACCCTGTTTAGGGAGGGTCAGCTAGCTATTAGATAATCCACTCCTTTTTCAACATGAAATGGAAACCCTGGAGCTTTTTATTTTATTTTTTTTTTTAAATACTCTCTAACATTTAAAAGGAATTAGATAACAGCTATAATGACCCCACCTACTCTCGATCCTTTCTGCTGCCAGAATGTTTTGTGTAATAAATCATGCAAGTGCTACATTATTCCAAAGCTAAAAATGGAGCGGAGTCAGGAGGCGGCACAGAGCTCTGAATACAGAATGCAGCGTCGTATTTGATAACATCTGCACTCAGTCTGATTTTAAGCTTCCTTGGGTTAGGATAATGAACTCAAATGAGAGGGGAAAGGTTCACGGGGTGATTACAGCACAGGCTGCCTTTTAAGCCATTTTCCCTTCAACTTCACTTTCACCACATTTTGATTTAGATTGGGTTAGCTCCTGGAAGCAGTTCTGCTTAACAGAACACACCAAAGGCATCCCTTACAGTTGCCCAAATCCAAGCTGTTGAAGTGTGGTGAGAGTGCAGCTGAATGGAAGTATGCAATATCATTTCTCCTTAAATCAGAGGGGTAAGATCACATGTTTCCTCCAGGCCTGGAGAGAGAGAGCTTCTGAAAAAACAGTCCCACTGGCTGTATTGGGGCTAAAATATTGATTTAGAATTTAAAATGAGTAACAGGCACTGATCACAGCAATGGACTTGATAAGGCAGCTCATTCTGGCTAAAAGCAGACATGTTATTCCAGTTGTGTCCCAAAGCCCACTCCTAAGCACCTTCACTCTAAGTGATGGCTATCCAGACTAAGTAACCTGGTTAAATGTGACACCCACCTGCTGCTGCCATGTTAACCTAATGCGCCATCTGAACTTCTGCTGGGTAAATGGTGGAGGGACACTACCTCAAAGGCTCATTCGTAACAAGAGGCTTTTTAACATCTGCTAGGGACAAGTCTGGATAATGGTCAGGAGCAGAAATTTTAGTCTTTAGGCTTTAAGAACTGTTTTAGTTAAAATGGCTTAACTTTTCAGAGGTCTAAAAACAGATCTTGAAAGCTACCACTCGTTTAGATTGGATAGAACAGTATGTTTCAGCTGTTGACACTGAAAAAGCTTTTGGGACAGATTCATACCAGGGAACCAAAAATAATAAAACAAACGAGTTTTTTTTTTTCAAGCAGTCCTACCATTTAGGAACTGAACTTCAGTGAGAGCTGAAATTCACAGGGAGCTAATAAAAATATGACTGCAGGCTGCTAGTCCAGGGAGTTTCAACACCTACAGCTGCTGGAAAACACATGGACCAGCTCACAGAGTTCTGGCAGGCTTTACTGCTGCACATTTACCATGTCAATAACCCTGCATGACGCAAAATATCTTAAGGGTTCTTTCCATATCCAGATGGTGTTATTTTTTCTAAGCTAGTCTTCTAGATGTCTGATCTGAAGATAGCTTGGTAGGCTACTTAGATCTTCCCCTCAGATGTCTCCGCATTTTGTTCTGTGACTGATTCACTGGAACAAGAAACAATGAAAATGTCTACTTGCAGATGTGCACAAGCTGCAATTACACTGAGAAATCAAACGGAGCCATATCATTAAGAACTGATGAAATATATGAGCACCTCTTCTTAAAAAAAAAAAAAAGAACAGTAAAAAGAACAGTTAATGACTGACATGATTTGAATTAACAGATATTAAGGACAGCAAGACTATTAAACTCATCAGCCAGTCTGAATTGCAAAATACCAGCCAAAGAAAACCTCAGGACTTCTCTGTTTCCACCAAACTATTTTTATGTCTATACACAAGCATTCATTAAGCACATTCATTTAGTCCTTTCATCATCCTGCACTATTCCAGCTTTATTATTTATTACAGACACAGCATAGGAAGACGATTTTGTTGTGCGTGTTTTATAACCAGCAGATTTATGAATTACCTGATCTGTTTTCTGTGGGCACTGCTCGGTATTCTGACCACAAACGTGCATCAAACCTACTGAGGAAGATTTGAGGGACAACTAAAACATACCAGTAGCACTTAGCTCACTCGTACTTGCAATCTGTTTTACACTTAATTAAATTTCCTTTTTTAGACATAATTTCAGCTGTGTTTCCTGTAAATACATTCTTGCACTGCTTCTGCCAGGTATCCCAATCAGATTTTATTTCTACAGTGATATAATGAGTTAAGTGTAGCATTTATTCTCCAGCTAGGGACCATCACACTACCTACTTCAGTGCAAAGCATATTAACATTGCAGGGCACTCTCTCAGTTAAACACTTAACACAGCTGCCAGTTAATACTAAGGCATGGACCATCAGTGATAGCATCCTGGTGTTCTTCCGTTTACTTATATAGAAATTACAATTACATGTCCACCTATTGCCAGTAATTTGAAAAAAAAACCACCCAAACTTAAAAACGAGTTTTAACTTCTAACATGCAATAATGTTGCCACATATCTAGCAAACCAGTATTATTAAATCAATCATCCTCCTTCAGTCTTTAATCAGGCTAGGAGTATTTCCTCAGTTTTAGACCCCCTGGGCTTGAAACCAGACCCAAAATACGCTTTGGACCTGGATGGGCAGAAAACTTCAGGGACAAGAAAAGCACCAAGCATGGGCATTGCCCTGGCTGCTAGGGTAGAAATAGGAGATGCAAACCCAAAAGGAGACAACAGGGGTTGATACTCTGGTCTTACCTCAGTCCCAGGCTGTTGAGCAGCCAAGTTACCATTTCCCATAAACACCGTGGTCACGAAGACCATATGAAGGCCCTGGAGGTACTGCAGTCTCCATTCACAGTGGCTAGAAGGGCTCCACAGCTATGACAGGATGACCCAAGAGAACAAACTCCCTAGCTGATCCCAAGTTTTGCACACAGTTTTCAAGGGAAAAATCAATTCAAATGGGCAAGTTCTTGAGCTGGACTAAAAAAAAAAAAAAAAAAAAAATTAAGTTCTGGTGCAGAAAGAATATCAAGGGCTATAACAGGGATCTCTCCTAGGAGAGAGGATTGCTCCTAATTTTTTTCCTATCAGGAAGTATAGAGTTTTTAATGCATGGGGTGGTTAGGGGGGGTGAGGTGGTAGGTAGTATTGGTGCATGTGTGTTAGATCATGAACTCAGTCATGTACATAAAATCCAGAGACAACAGAAAGATAAACACTATCTCCCAATAGGGCATATTTTGCAGTGACTTCTACTGAAGATGTATTTTCATAAAATATGACTTATCTCCATGCTATGGATATTTGGTCTTTTATTCTAAAAATAATTGAACAGTTTCTCTTCAGTTTGGGAAATTTAATTTTAAGTGACTGTAAAGCAATGTGCAACATTCATAAACAAGTTGTGAAGACTGTAGGCTAATACTGGCACAGTCAACTTGCACAGTAAAAGGAGAGATTAAGCTTGTTTTCTGAATTGCATTTATGTAATCACTTTCTTTTGGATATTGAAAAATTGAACAAAATAGTGCTTTCATTTAATTTAAACAATAACAAAAATGAACACCTGAACTTCTAGCTAAGCAGCAGGAATTACTTCCCCTGCTTATAGTGCTCATACTCTTGCTATAAATAAGTAGACTAATGACATCCAAACAACCTAATGAGTCAAAACAGGGGCACAAAATTAAAAACTATTTTAATACTCTTGCCATTTGACCATGCCATAAGTTAATTAGCAGTACTAACATTTGTGTTTTGAGACCAACACTAAGATTGCTTTCACCAGCTCTAGACAGTATAAGGCTGCAGAGCAAGACTAGTCAAAGCAGAATTTCAGTATTTTAAAATACTGAGAGTCCCCCAAAACACCTTGCTTTAAGAAAACAACCAGATGTCAGACGGTATGCTTTTAAAGCTTTTGTCTTCTGGCTTATAGTTCTCAAAATTTTCATTTTTCTAGAGACTGAGAAACTAGAAATGGTATTTAAATGCAAGAACCAACAGTTATCATCCCAAAAACAAGACCAGCAGACCATAGTGAGCATCCCTGTGAGTGCATGCTGCTAGTAATATAAGCAACATGTTCAGCTAATATTATATTTAATATTCATACAATGCTTATCAAGGGGAAAAAATTTAATCTTGTAAGAAAGTTGCTGCATTTAATATTTCCCATAACATGATGCACATGGTTTACTGACATATCTCCAGGAAGCTGTAAGAGGAAAAGAGCAACTTCCATCCCTCCAAGTGTGAACTGCAGCACCACTTAGCAACTTACTCTGCAGCCAGATCTTAGCAGAGAGGGGAGGAAGCAGCTACCTGTATCCCACCTCTAAATCTCGTAAGAGGCAAGGCCTAGAAAGCTGGCACAAGAGAGAGTCACCTTTAATTCTAGTCTTAGACCTTACTGTTCCTCTGGGCTTTTCTGGTCCCCTCAAACTGATTTTGCAGCTCAGCAGGGATGGAGGCCAGCACCATGGCACACTTTGGTCCCAACCATTTCCTGGAAGATTACAGGACCCTGCACACAGACAGGCTTTCTACCAAACCAGTATCAAACATACCCATCAAAGTGGCAGTGCAACTGGGTCAAGGTAAAGGACTCAGCAGCCAGCTGTGACAGTCCCATGTCCACCAGAAGATCTGGTGGAGTTTTCTTCACTGATCCAAAGGACCAACCCGAAATAGCAAGCTCTGTAGCAACCAACAAGGAAATCCAAGTAGAAAGACTTAATGGGAGATACAGGGGTCAAGCTGAGGCTGGTTTTTCACCCTCTGAAAAATTCCAACAAGACCACAGTTTTTGTACATACTAGCTAAACCCTAATTGAGGCTATAAAAAAAATTAGGATCTATTGCACATATGGTCTCTCTAGAATTACGGATGCCTGCTTAATCCTAGAGGAAACCCAGAATACTTGTCCATCCACTGAGACCATGACAGGGCTTTCAGAGCTCTGTTTTGGATGCCATCTGCTCAACAGAGATTTCTTTTGGCCAGACTATAAGACAGGCTGCCCAGAAAGGCCATGGAGTCTGCATCCTTGGAAATACACAAAACCCAACAGCAATATACCCAAAGCCATATGCTGTAAAGAGCAGAGGGTGGGAACAGAAGCATCCAGGGGTCCTGCCCAGCCTACCTGATTCCGTGAATCATCTCTTCCCTAAAACTACCAAGCTGAAACCATGCAAGAAGTTAAAGTGAAAAATAACAAAGGTAAAAGTCAAAAGACATTATATTTGTTCAGGCTCAGATATAGATGAAATCTTACACTGAAAATTTTGAGGAAAGACAAGAAGAGACACCAGTTTCACTAACTCCTGCTCTGCTGTAATCAGACCAGTCACTTGCAGTTCACCATAGGCAGATATTTTTTTTAAAAAGAGGCTTGAAACTTTTAAATTAAAAATAACGTTTAAACAGCAAGAAAAATATTCTTAAGTGTCTCATGTTCAGTGAATTATTTTATATATTAAAGCTCAGTTCAGCTCTCTTCAGGTTGCAGTCCATGCATTAATTTTAGTGCAATTTGAATCACAATCTAAATTAGTTGGCTGATCAACTTGTTTTTTTAATCTCAGCACTTTGGATAGTCACAATCATGACCAAAAACTATTACAAGGAGTGCGACGGTTGATAGGCTGGGGAGGGGGATCTCCATTCCTAGGGGTTCTCTCAGCCCCAGGGATCTGGAGGGGGTA
>JAWWES010000041.1:44151469-44184913 GCA_035583135.1 Lophotriccus pileatus
CACATAGTAACCAATGAGAAGTTCAGAGGGTACAAGAACACCAATAATATGAAGGGGTTAAAAACCAATAGGAAGACTTGAGGATATCTTCCTAGGACATTCCAGAGATAACATTTGCCCCTGGGGGTTTCTGGGAAGAAGAAGGGAGTTAGCAAGAAGACTACAAAAAGCCATTTTGTCAAACAATAGTTTCTCATATACTGCAAACCCAACTCCCAGCAAAGGAGTTCCTCTCAGCCACTCCACTTTTAGTGAGGTCCCTGTGTTTTTTTCAGGAGGTTAAGTGATTGCATCAATTCATGCTGTAAATCATTGACTTCAAAGTGCATTTACTTGCTCCCTGTTGCCCAAGTTCATCCACCTGACTTGTCTTCTTTATCTGTGGCACCTAAATAGCTATCTCAAACAACGTCTATATTCTGTGCAAAGAGAAATGAGTTGTCATTTAGAAGCTTCAAATTCGTTGGAGTGAATTTGGGCTGATCTGTCTCAATCTCCCAACAGTAACAGCTACAGACAAATCAATGCCTTTGCATCAGAGATAAGATTCTCCCAGTCTCCCACTGCTCTCTCTATTTTGGAAAGCAGACCACCACATTTTCCACTGCCATTGTAATTTACTAAATAAAGGACAGTGTTTTCAGCAGTAATTATTTAAAGTCAGCTTGACAGAAAGTTTCCATTAAAAGTAGAGATGGACAACACAGTTTCTGTAAAAACGCAGCAAACCCAGAAATTAAATAAATAATAGTTACCTCCACATAAAAGATGGGGTAGACTATGTTTGGGAACTTCTATTCAATGGAAAATTTGCTATCTTTCTGAAAGCAACAAATACGCTGACTGATTAGTAATCGCCTGGCCCCTTTAAACTTCAGTTTACAGGAAACATGGAATCAGGAGAGGAAATGAGTTCTCTCTTTGCAAATACCCAGAAGGTTATAGAGTGTTAAGAAAAAGCTAATGTGAAATTATCAGAGACAGATTATGTCACTCTTCCTCCTACATCATGATAAAAGGCCTTTCTGTGAGACAGAAGTAGGAGATACTCTACATCTTCAGTGAACACACAGCTTTTTTATGTTCTTTCACAATAGAAAACCAGAAAGTGCTTCTCAGAGGTTTGCTGCCAAACAGAAAGGCCGTACTGTGTGATACTCACTTGGGTCTTGACTGAGACAATGAGACAGAGAACATGCATTTTCTATACACAGTACAGACAGCATCTGGCAGAGGCTGCGAGCTCACAGGAGGACACACTTATAAGTTTAAAGGATTTGAGAAATCAATTGGAACAGACTTGAAATAAGATGATAATACAGTATGAACAAATGAAGAAATACTTATCAGTTGCACAAATGCAACATGGGGAATGGGTGGATGTGGAGATTAGATAGTATCAGAAATATGTGTCTGTCATACTGTTGCAAAACCAAACAACAAACAAACAGTGACTCTAAAACAAATTTCACCTTGGAATCTATAAACATTTGTTTCACCTGTAGACCTTGATGCTTCAGCAAGAGTACTGCACCTACCCTGGGCACCACACCTCTCTGAAAACCCAGACTACAGCAGGGGGAACAAAAAAGAACACAGATAATTAAATGCAATTTAATACATGAAAGAAAAATAACTGGGGTTGATTGCATTTAGTTCAGGATTTTTATGCTTCAGTTCTCTGCCACTGCTCCAGATCCCTCACTTTATTACATCTTCAACATGACTTCCATTCTCATTACTCATCCTGCATCACAGACTGGTCAGATAATATTTTCTATATTGCAGCATGGGAAATTCTGTTTTATAGATATCCCACTTCCTTTAACAACCACATAGCACTGCCCTCATGGGGAAATGCAAGTTATAAATGTGACAGCCAGCATCAGAATTAGAACTGAGGAGCAAGGTTCAAATCACCCCACTAAAAACACAGGTAGTTTCCTTCTTGCCTGCACCCTTCATTTCAGTGAGCAGTCAGAACAAAAGGGGGGTTGTGACCTTCAAGGCATTCTCTCTGTCCCACATGACTTGATTGATACAGGAAGGACAAGGAGGCACCGCAGAGGTTCAGTGACATTACAGCTTCTACTTTAAAGTGACAGGGAGAAAAAAAATCAGTTAAGAGGGAAAAGGAGAGGCAAGAGTGGTATACTTACAGAGACAGAGCAAAAAAGCCAGTGGCAGGAGAAAGTCACTGCTAATTGAAGAACTCCCTGCATCTGAGAGTCCTGAAGTCCAAATGCCTTTATGAGCAACCCTAGCCCCCAAAAGAGCTCCAAAAGAAATATAAAAACATCTCTTTTCCTTTTAATACGAACCAAGCATATAAAAAGAAAAAAAAACCCAAACCCAAACAACTAAAAGCAACAGATGTCTTAGAAGTACTATGAAAATTTGCCAGAGCCCCTGCTTATTTGTTGTATTTCACTAGTAGGTCAAAAACTTAAGAGATTCATCAAACAACCTTGACATTTTCCTGCTGTGTGATGCTGCAGATACCCATGTTTTCAGCTCACTAAATGCTTAGAAACATTCTGTCTTCAGAGGAAATGAGTAAGAATGTTGGTTCAGGAAACTCAACTCCTCAGGCTGAGGGATTGTTATAGAAATGTCTGAAGAAGATAAGTTTATCTCTGACCAGATAGCATAAATGCTATGACAGCCAGATATGACATCATTTCAGTGCCAGTAGGAAGCTAAAGTCATCCTGCACCGCCTCAAAGTTTTTTTATTTACTGGAGGCAGGCAGAGCATGCCCTGCTCACGCTGCCCCCTGGGACTGGCAGCACAACTCCCTCCTCCTGCTCTGCCATCCCCTGCCTTACATAAGCAAAGGTAACCCAGAGGTCATGGCAATTTCTGTCTGAATACATGTCATACAGGATATCTCCTCGCTCAGGAGCCCTTTTCTGTTTGCTTCAGATACTGCTGCCTGATAAGGGAAGCAGAACCACTTTAGCCTTGAGAGTGGACTGTGCTTACAAAGGCATCCCATCTCCCAGTCCTTACTGGCAACAGGCTTGGGCTGGAGGACAAACAGCCATCTCTCCTTCAATTTGCCATGGGGACCATAGTAAAAGGTTTCAACCTTCATCACAAAGCAGCATATTTAATAGATAGTTGTCAGCAGTAAACCTCTGATCAATTGCATAAAATCAATTCATTACTGATTTTTTATTTGGAGGATCATTCTAAGGCCAAATGAGACTTGAATCAAGAAATCAAAAAAAAGGAAACATCAGTAAACTTAAAAAATTAAACAAAATCAGAACTAATCTCTTTCCAATTGTCTTTTTCAGTATAATCCACAACCATACGAAGTTTTTATGTCTACAGGCTGAATACTTGCTCCGCAGGACACAGGAGAGAGGGGGAGGCCACAAGGCTTCCCGTCCCTTTTCTCCCCAGTTCTCCTCCCCATTATCAAAGCACGCCCAGTCCTGTGGTGTGTGTAGTAGCTACGTGACCAAAGAGCCTCCCTCCCTTCTGGATCTTCTCTTTGTCTGTGAGAGCCATTCTGCAACTTTCCAACAGCAAGAAATCAATCACAGACCAGTCTGTGTCTGTATACCTGATACAGATGTTTGAGAAGGAGGGATTGAAAGACTACAAAAGGGGAAAATAAAAGTGCAAAATCTACAGGTGTTGAAAGAAACCTGGTAATAACCTTCTGGGAGCACAGAAATTCACTGGAATGAGATTATGTTCTGTCATTTTACATTAGTCCTCTCATCTGATAGCGGCATTTGATACATGCAAGCAAGATTCTCAGGCGATAGCAGATGAACACAACTCATTTCTCCCATCATTTGAAAGTCATTAGGATTAGAGCACTGCATGCACCAGAAACATCAAATTAAGCACCCACCACAGGATCAATCCCCATTATCCCCTGGGTTTTTGCAAATTGCCACTGCAAATTAAGTATCTTAGTGAAAGCACTTATAATTTGCTTTCTTGGTTAGCAATGATTTAATTATGCTCACTTTTAAAACACAAGATGATCAAAAGTTTTCTTTTTCACACAGCTAACAAAGCTGCAGCTAACAATCAATATTTTACTCCTCTGTTACAATTGCAAAATTATTATGTGAATGCAGAAACTAAAATTTAACTTTAAACTCATATCTCATTTGTTTGCTATTAAACCTTCTAATATTTGCATTACTAAGGATTAGTCAAAACAGTAGGAGAGTGCAGTTCACAAACAATCAGAAAAGGGAAAAGTGCAGCAGTTCCAGCTTTCAAATATTTTTATCCATCTGTACAGTATGTAAATCAAGACATACTCTACCTTCAGGCTCCCAGTCTGCAAAGTGCTACACAAATTGCTAGATCAAGGCGTTCAGAAGTACAACATGGGCTAAACAAACTTTTATGCTATTTTGATTTCTTGACCAAAGACAATCTAGAACACCAGGGCAATACAAGAACCACCAAGCATGGAACAGACTCTGTATGTTTGCTGAGACACTTGACTATCATAATCTTTAACATGAAATGTAATATCCTGGTTTAGGCTTGCTGGATTTATTTACAGAGTAAAACAATTAACACTGGGAGAATAAATCTGGGGATTACATCTCCTCATTCAGTATGCCTCAGAGAGACAGCAAATATATTCAAAGTGTTGTCACGTACATGAAAATATACAGAATGATAAACAGAGGAAGCAGCAAAACACTCCATGGCATATGGTTTATGTAAATTGAAACTGGAGTCTGTATACAGAAAATAAGTACAAAATGTAATATTTATTGAATTCTATTCACTTGGAATATAAAGCTGGAATTATAATAGCAGATGTTCTCAGATACATGTTTGAATGCCAGGAAATTACTCCTGTACAATTTTTGTCTTCTACAAAGTATATGTTAGCAATTTAGCTCCAAATTAGCATTTATAGGTCTCCAAAGACTGCTTTTCTTTTCCATGCCAGTTTATCTTCTGCTACCATTCCAGGTACTTTACACACAGCATCTTTCACACCGTATTCCACAAAAAATAAGATGAAAACTCTTATAAAAACTGGTAAAAGCAAACCTTTTAAAACTGCAAGTGTTTCCCCAGATGTCATTACAAATAACCACCACACAGTACCCCACAAGTGGAAAAGGAGAGAAAGTAGACATAATGCTAGACCTATGCATTTCCAAAAGGACATATTGCCACATAGGATTAAATTATTTTCTTTCTGCGGAAAAAGTACAGAAATACCACTGAAAATACAACTATATGTTATCAGGTCCCTCATACCCCATTCTATGCAGGCCATTTCAGAGAAAAGTGTACGCCCTCTTTCCCAGCTGTGCACAATCTCCAAAGTAGTTGGCATGCTGATAAGACTTGAAATATTATTTGTGAAGTCCTTTTTGAACCACCATCATACTGTGGAGCAGCTGTAGCTCCAGTTTTACAAGGTGCTTTAGTCCCTCATCCCAGCAGATCATTAAAACAAGGAAGGCAGTTTATACATTTAATAATTTAATAGGTTAGAAGTCATGATTCTATACAAAAAGTCACTCTTGTGGCCCCTTCACAAACCACATACACTGTCCTCATTACTCCAAGTAACTAAATTCAGTTGTGTAATTCTGAGCCAATTATTTTCTTCTCCCAAGTAGGCAATCAGGATTTTAATGGGAAATGTGCATAAGTGCATATCCAAGTGTGTGCATTTGCTTATGTATATGTTCATGCTTCATAAACCTTCTGGTAAAATTTAATTTTCACTGGATCATAAATATCTGAAGAAAATTGAACTCAGAGGATTTTCACAGAGTAAACACTTTAAACCTCAGGGATAGATTCTACTCCCTGATGTTATACAAGCAGTTTAAAGCAGTGAAATATATTCTGGGGGTTTCCAAACACATCCCAGGAGTTGTCACCTCGTGATTGATTTCTCCATCTTCCCAAACAGATCACAGATCCTCATTTCAGCCAAGGATTGCATATTCTTATCATCTACCACAGCCAGTTGGTTTTTTTCTAGTCTGTGGGCCAGACACAAATTTGTTTCATCCTGAAACCAGAATTCAAGAGAAACACTCTATAATGAATCAATATTCACCAACCAAACACCTCTCTTGAGACAGGCAACATTTTTGCCATCTGATCTTCCCAGAGGAGCAAGGGACAGCTTTAGCTCTGCTTTGCACTCCTTTAGAGCAAACTGCTGAAAAATTCAGGTAAACACAAATCCAGTCTCTTACTCCAATCTCACCTTTCTGCCAGCCAGGGCTGTCTCCCTCAGAGACTTCTAGCAAAGGAAACTTCACCTTCATGGCTGAATCCCAAAGTTCTGTGACAGAATTTACAACAAGCAGATGCAGATGTTAATAATCCCATAATGAACGTGCAAAAAATTCAAGCCTGAATCTGACTCTGCAATCATTACCTCTGAAGCCATAGGACCACTTGTTAAGGAGAAAGATCTCTAAAAAATCAGAAAAAAGCTGCGGGACTGAATCATTGGTTTAGGCTTATTTCATTTCAAAAGTACTTTGGGGAAGTTTATGTCTGTCCATGTGCTGTCCTGGCAAGAAATAAATCTCAGGAACAAAAATAACAGAAGAAACACATTTTTGTTTTGACTGCAAAGGAATAACCAAATTCATTCCAAGGACAAAATTAGGCTGGAAAGTAAAACAAGAATGTAGTTCCAGTGGAAAGTAGATATTTTGACTCTGAGAAGAAGTTCGAAGGCAAAAACACCTCAGATAAGAATCTTGCTTTAACCAAGAGTCAGTGCTACTTTCCCACACAGCTGTAAATCAGGACCATCTGGATGCAACAAAAAGCAAAAACCTCATATATCAGCAAACAAAAACAAACAAACAAAACCTCAACCAAAATTTATTTCAAATTAATATGAAAATGGTGTCATCTCTAGAAGTTGATAGGGATATTTGTACTCCAGTTTACAATTCTTAAAGTCATGCCTATTTTCCCCTTGTTATCTTGTTTTCAAATGACTATTTTTTCCCAGTCTTCTCAAGAGCTACATCTCTGGGCCTACATGCAGCCAAGCAAATTCAATCAGAGTACTAAAACCAACCAAATACTTTAATCTCTGAAAAACACAGGTGAAGACATATCTTCAGGAAGGGTACAGATACTTCTGTACTTCTCAGCTCTTAGGTGCTTACACACCTTAGTGGCAATCTCAGGTAGCTTTCTAGAGCTTCATCTGTCATAATATGTACTACACCGTCCTAAAGAGCCAGCTCTAAGCTTCTCATTTGCAGTCAGCGTTGAGAAGTGCAACTGCACGTAAAGGACAGCAGAGCAGACGCCCAGGCAACAGATTGAAAATAAATGAGTTTTCAGGAGCCAGGGAAGACAACCAGAGGGAGCAAGGAAGTCATGAAAGAAGCACAAAGAAGCTCTTCTGGGGGCTGTAATCAGAGTCCCTTTTCCTTGGAGGTCTAGGGAATATCTCAGCCCAGTAATCTGTGCCCATTATGAGGCCAAAGCAATCCTTGAGGGCTGTTGTGCTATCCTGGTGGCTGCATCTTTAGGCAGCTGAGATGCCAGAGCAACATTCACATGACACAACATATGCTGTTGTGAAAGCAACATGATGATCTGCTGCTCTGCTTTCCCATGGACTACAGGGCACAGGTACAAACATGCTCATTCCTGCTCTGAGGTCTTTCCATACAGAGGCAGAAGCCCCCATGCTCAGTGAATCCTTGCTGGTATGTGCAGAGCCACACACAGAACTTCAGCTGAGGATATGAAAAGAGCTACTTTGTGAGCAGTGGGAAAAATGAGCAATGGATGGGAGGAACAGGTATGACATGACATTGAGATGCTCCGCAGAGGAGTGAGAACCCTTCAGGGGTATTTCAATACATTCTTTCCAGCAGCCAGAGAACATACAGCATTAGGATTTCTGATGGTCTAATTTAGGTGCAGGCAGAATGACAGCTTTAGCACCCAACTCAACTAATTTTATTCCACCATCCACTTTGACCTGTTGCCTATAACAACTACCCCCAGATGCCTGTGCTAAAAGCCACTTCTCTTGCATAGCACAGTTTAACTTGTGGTAGTTGTTCACAGTGATGGTCTGGAGGACAAAAGTATAAAGGGGCTAAAATGTGGAAACCTCATGGAGGCAGTGTCAATCAGCAGCAAGTAAGAATGGCGGCTTGGACACAAGCTTTAGCTCAGGACACTCTCCTAACAACACTGACGACCTTCCATATGTACCTATAACTGTACCTGTTTATACACACCCATGAAGCCTGATGCTTAAATTCATACTTTAGTATCTGATACTGATGGTCATGGGAGACCTGTGGTGTGTCCTCATATGACCATTATTCTATCACAGACAGATAATCAATAGCTTCTCTCTTCATGACTCCTGCACGCCTAGGGGTGTTGTTTCAGCGGCAGATGCAGAATATACACATCCGCAGTGGTGTCCCGGAGAAGGGGACAGCTAATGGCCAGCCAGCTGCAGATGCATCAGCAATGTCCTGAGGCACGCTGCCACCTTGTTGTAGTTTAGAGAGATGACAGCGAGCACCCTTTACTCCTTCCACTTAATTCACAGCAAGGTTATCTGGCACCCAGAGAAGTGTTGCTGTGTTTGTTGTTGCAGTGGAGATGAAGGGTGATGAGGGTGCTGGTTATTTACCAGTACAGCCTGGAAGTCCTACAGGACACATCAATTCTATTTGGATGCACTGAAAAAAAGTACTTTCCCTCTTTCAGCCTCGATGCTACAAACGTACTTAAAAGCACTTATCATTAAATGGGTCCTGGTTTGTCTAGAGCAATATATGTTTGTCTAGGAACAGGAACAATGCTCCCTAACAAGCAGGATAAAGCATCTATCTAGACAGTCAGTAGGTTTAAGTCAGCCTAAGGACTCTTTGGCTTTCTCAAAATCTGGACTTTGTCTTGCTCTGGGTAAATTCAGTATGTAACACTGTCACTTACTACACATAGAGGTGAAAAAACCCCAACCTATAGGATGCAAAGGAATGACAAATACGATTCTTTGGGTGAATGTGGTCTATTGACATATCTGCCTGTTCAGAACATCCTCTGCACACTTCTTGGAGCTTGTACACACAAACAAGTTTAATATGTTCAGCTTAAAATAGCCACTTTTAAGAGCTGTATTTTTACCTACATAACATGAGATAAAAGTGGCTAAAAAGTATAGTCACATAGCTTCATCTCCACTGAATCAGAAACCTTCCCATAACTGGTGTGGCCCTGTTATCATAGCCAGGCTTTCACAGTGGTTTTCTCCAAGTTTCAGATTGGGCTTTTCTTACTATTTCCTGAGGTACTTGTAGAGATTATACCAAGAATTTGGGACCAATTACCACATGACAGACAAAGCAAGAGGGCAAGTTAACTAGTTAATGAACATGAAATTTAAATCAAAACAACTTTGTTTCTATGCATCAGAATAGAATTTCAGATGTTATATAAGAAAATGGAAGACAAGACAGTAAGACATCACGAAATACGACTTAGCCCCAATGATCTGAGAGCTCTATTTTCTGGAAAACAGAATGATACAGTTCGTAAGTAAGGTGTTGAAAAAGTTTTAGAAAAAAGAAAGGCTACAGGTGAAGTAATTTTTTTAATTTAACTAATTTAAAATGCAGAACTTAGAGAACTTACTTAAGTAGACAATACAGTCTGTTCAGACCTTTCTCGATACCTTTTATTTTCTGGCTGTCAGCAAGAAGAAGATGTTACCTTATGCCATACAGTCTATTGCTGAGAGAGTTTGACAGTGGTGTTCATCCATTCCTTTCTCTCCTTCACCTTCATTAGAATTGAAGACTGAAAACATGTGACTCTCAACACTCAGGAGATATGCAAACTACAAGGGAAACACAGCTAAGGGCTTGTCTGCATGTGTTGCACACCAGACAAGGCAACGCTCTTCCCTTCCCCTCTGCTATTACAGCACTTCCACTACAGCGTGTTTGGCTGCACTGAGCTGTACAGTACCACTGACGCTGTGTATGAACTCTCATATTTGTGCACATACAATGGTAGTAACACCAGACTGCGTGGAACATTTTGATATGACATTTTTCTAGAGGAAACCTTATTCCTTTGATTTCTGCAGAAAGGAGAGGAGCTGCTCAAAACTCTCAGACCTGTGGTTAAAGCACTGGTGGGAGACAAAAGCTCTCCCTTTGAAGATGAAATATTATTTTGGATGCTCATTTAAAATTAGATTTAATTGATTCACTTGCATGACAGAGACAGTAGCTTCTGAGCAAAAGGCTCACCAAAAGGAAATGAAACCGCTGACACAACGTGAAAGAGCTGAAAACAAAGCAATGCAGCTAACACGCTTATCTCATGGACATGGTGCATCTTGATTTTCTTAGATGGCTTCTGCTTAATGATGTCAAGCAAAGGCTCTTCAGAAACCCTAGGATGATTCTACAAACATCCAGCTCTGGTCACTGATTCTGAAAGACTCTGAGAGACTTCACCTGTCACAGAATCATCTAAAATATGTCCCTGTTCCAGCTTTTGCTACTGAAGCGAGATAACAAAAAGAATTATCACTCCCATAGCATTTGATGGCATTGGTAAGTGAAAAATTGATTGATATTGTTCTTTGCTCCCCCCTCCTGAGCAGATTATTTGGCTCTATTAGAAAGTGAAAACAAGCATTTTCTAAATTCCTAGCGAAACAAAAAATTCAAGGTCGTTTCAACTTCCACAAAATCATTCATTATTGTTTAAAACTTTTAATTTTAATTAAAATAAAACAAAATAAGGTGAATAAAAAAGCAATTATACCTTTTCAGACCAAAAAATCTGACTAATGTCTCATTCATATGGAATGTGGCCGTGCCATAAAATCTGCTTTTTGTTTTGGAAAAAAAACCCTGTTCCACTTTATATCTTTAAATATTTTATTCACCTAATTTTATGTTTTATTTCATGGAGGAATTAAACTAAGGTAAAGTGGCAGCACATAACCACAGGCAGTGCCAACCCTTGGCAGTGCTACTTGAGCTGATGTGTGTTATGAGGAAGGATGCCAGTCCACCACAACATCCCGACCCCTCTCTCTCTCCCCCACCCTTATGTATTTGGCACCATGGTGTGGATTGCTGTTGCATATTCTGTAAAACTAGTTCTTGCACTTCTAAATAGAAATAATATTTCATCTGGTGTAAAATAAACATGCTGAGGTTACATGCTACACCTTTATTTTCTTCCTATTTTTTTGTGTTGAATACTGTGCTGTATCTTCAAGGGTTTGAGCTCGTACTTCTAGATCATTTGATACAACAAACCTAGTAAACACACCCCAGATAAACACACAAATGGAAGCTAACACCTTTGCTATTAAAGAAGGGCTATTTAAGTCATATAGTACAGAATAATAAAATCCTTCAGCTCCTCTCAGACATCATTTGAGAAAGAAACATTGTGGTAGAGACATACAAGTATGCCATGGTTGTGGCAAATCCTAAGTTTATTGCAGCACAAGATGCTAACAAAGAGTAGCATGGCTTGCCTGTTTTTCAAAGTATTCTGTGCGTTTGATGGCAATTTCCATACAGCCACTTTCAGAGCTTCCCCTTTCTCGTTCACCAAATCACTCTTAGAAATATTGCAACAGGAACAAGCGAGTCCTTTTAAAACCATGCTAAGAAAATGACTATGAACCACATCTTTAAATAAACTGCTGTCCTCTTCAAAAGGAAGTTCTTCTGAGTTATTCTAACGTGTAAGACAACAAATAGTATTTTGACTTGCATTTCATAGGGCTTTCTCATCAGGAATGAGGGCAGCCTCCCAACCCTCCTTCAAGAACAATGATAGTTGTTCCTTCTCTTGCTGCAGAGGAAGAGGGACTATGAAACTCCATGAGTGCCTTGGGGTCACGAAGGAAGTCTGGGGTAAGGTTGAGCTCAGCTCATGGCTCTCCCAACTATCAGATCCACCTCCTGAATCAAGTCCAGCAATCACTTCTTCCCAGACAGACTGATCACTGCTGCTGCCTATAGTGAGACGTGACAAATGGAGGGGAAGGGAGGAATCTTCCACACCTTTTTGCCCTTTTCTAGCTCTTTACCTTATGGAGATCTTAAATACTTGATTATCAATGGCAAGCAAGGAGATTGATCAAACCCTCCCCTTCAAGAGAGCTGCTGGGTAACTGGCAGCACCCAAATGGGCACTGTACCACCATACCAGAAAGTTCTCCTTATGACTTGCCAATGCTATCCCACAAAAAAACCCTCAATTCACCAGGATCCTCCCCTTTCCAGATCATGCAGAAACATTGCTCACTACAGGAAAAGAAAATTGCTACCCAACTATAACTCAAACAATCAAAAGGCTTGGATCCTAAGCTGGCCCTGCTGTCCTGTAGCACAGGAAAAAAGCATTTGGCAACGTGCATATTGCCAAGCTGTTTATTACTGAATTACATTGCATCCATACATATCCTGAGCAATTTGTTGCTAGGTGCTGATTTACTTAATAACTTAGTGGACTTTGAATATTTTTCCAGAAAGGAATGCTGGACCTGAAGGTTTCATTGTTATTTTGTTCAAATGAAGCAACAATAGCTAGAAAAACTCTCTTGACTCCTCAGTAGAGGCAGGAAAAAAAGTAACTTTGCATTGTGGCAGACCTTGAAATCAGATCAAACAGCAACTGTGAAGCAGCCTCTTTTGAACTGCAAGAGCAGGTGGAAAGAATTATCTAACCTTATGCTCCCAAACTGAGATTAGATCCTCAACTTGCAAAAACTGGTTCAGAAACAACCCTAATCAACAAATCTTTCACAAGATGGATACTGTTCAACACAAGATAAATCTTTGAACTGGGTGGTCTTGTGAGATTTATTCTATCATATTTCCAGTCCTGTAATTTTGCATCATCAAAGTGAAACTCAAATAGCCAGTTTCAGTTTTAGCCTTAGTTCAGTGTAAACAGATCTTCTGTAGGTTATCTTATGTTGAAGGATGTCAAAATATCCAGTGAAGTCCACTAAAAATGGCATTCTTTTTTACAGGGGAGGAGGGTTCAAATGATTCACAGAAAACTGTAATACCCCTCCGGGAAGCCAGAGCACGTGGCACAGCCTAGGTATGTCTTCGGGAACTGAGATCAGAGTATATGACAAAACCAGGGCCCAAACTTTCACTAAACAGTGAAAGAAAAACAGAATTTGGCTCAAACTTCACCGCATCTTGCTGCTGGTAAGGAGATTAATCTGAATTTCTTAGTCACACAGCCTTGGTATTGGAGGTCACAACATGAACCTGAACAGATCATAGTTAAAGTTGTCATAAATTTACATATATATAAATTGCCATAAATATGCATATGCCATAAATATTATAAATAAACTCCCACTGCTAAATCCAGAGAATAGCACAACATTTCCCCGTAAGAACCTCTGTTTTATTCTGTGCTGCTGGACAAGTCTTTGAGCAAGAATAAAACAAATATTTAGTATCTCTCCAATTTTGAGGCCAAAGCTACACAGTTACAGCTCACTCATGCTCTAGCTCTTCTGAAAAGGGGATGGTTACAGTGAATCAAGCTACTTTCCAGTCTCTTTTTGTAAACACAACACACAGGTTTCTCAGTCTGTACATCTTATCATTGTGTCAAATAAATGTGATTTTGCTGTTTTTACGGCAAAATCACATTTTTTACATTCAGAAGTATGAATTGACATTATGGTTTTTACATTCAGAAGTATGAATTTACAAGTTCATGGCATTTTTAAATGAAAATCTATATCCACACCTCTTTGAATATTGTCATCTGTCCTTGAAAACAGGTCCAGCAAGTGCCCATAAGCAACATGGTGAGCACGGGTGAGCTAGACACTTGTCAAGAGCCTGCGCAAGTGAATTTTCCTGGAAATCAAAATGCATCACCTGCCTGAACTGCCTATAGCTGATAGAGGCAGAAGTTTGTATTCTATGAGTTTCCCAATATTCCAGCCCCAAAGCCTTAGAAAACACTCCTGATCAGCTGAAGGCAATAGTCTCTTCTGTCAGCCTACATGCAGATCTGTATTTTATTTCTCCCTTTGAGTATGTTAAACCTTACAGAGATCCACCTGTCTGCCAGCTGCAGTGTTCACAGAAAAGTGGATGCAGTGAGTCTGTATTCGGAAGGCCCACAAGGAACCTGTCTGTAAGAACACAGAGAACATTTGTCCCTCATAAGGGGTTAATCTGAAACCACATGCGAGATGGCAGAAAAAAAATACTCTATTTGACTTCAGTGGGTCTTTGAGTAATCAAGTTCTTACTGCAATTGTATGTCTATGCATAAGGAGTACTCTATATATCTATACAGTGTAGAACATTGTATTACAGTGTCACATCACAAACTAACTTTGGTATAAAACCATATCCCATAATCTGAGGGGAGGCAATAACTCTCAGAACAGGTCAAGCAGAAGAGCCATATGTTGTACCTTGCACGGAGATATTGCTGATTTACCTGTTTCCAGGTAAATTCATCTAATCATTTAGAGGTAGAGAAGTTAGAATTTCAGAGCAGCCCTAGAGCCCACTGAGGTCATCATGTACCTTATGGCTTTCTGGAAGCTTTAGATTCAGAGTGCAAACCCTAAACCTCAGAAAACTGAGTGTACAAGAACAAATGAGACGGTTCACATCAGCAGATGCAGAGCTTGTGGCAAATTAAAGTAATTTTGTATACAGAGAATTTAGGATACAGGACAAGACAGCCTTGGTTTCTGCAAGGAGATGCAGTTAACCTGTCTCCAGCTCCTACTAAGATCTCCCTCATAAACAATTTTTTTTTTTGCCTTGCAGCACTGCATTGGGAGGATGCAACAGAACAGGAGGCTGAAAGCTCAGCTATCTAAAGCTCTCCATCCTAACATGCTCCTGCTGAGCACGGCAGGGCCTCGAAGAAATAGGAAACCAGGTGGAGAGCATTCAAGAGGTAGCATTTACCACATAGCTCTGAAAAACAAACTGGAAGACAAAGCTTTATGTTGCATTTTAGACCCTAAGCCTGCCACTTCCGCCTCACAGGCTGAGCATCTCTCCCAGATTCACACTGACATCACACATTGATCCTGCACCAGGATCCACACAAGCATGAAGGCTGACATAACGTTAATTACCCTATGCCCATTATCAGCACTACTTTTCCCACACAGCTTGTAGCATCCATAATAATTTTCTAGGGGATGCACCAAGAGCTATAACTGAAACAAAATGCCCTCACATGAGAAGCATGGATAGCACATCATTCTCTGTGTTGCATGCCTAATAACTTTGAGCAAATTCTTGTACATTTGTGCATCTTTGAGGTAAAAAGTGTAAGAGAAGCATCTTTTTTTTTATGATACAGATAAGTTTTTCCAAATCCCAATCCTCTGTTAAAAATGTGAAAATAATAAAAAGGCTGCAAACGCATTTAAAAGTAAACAGCATAAAAATAAGCTGAGTATTTACTGGTGGTGCAATTAGAAACAGATCACAGTCTAGGTTTTACAAATTACAATGCTTTGGCAGATGTAAAAAAACACTAGCAAGACATGGCATGGTTTTCAGTCTCCTTGTCTTGCACACAAGGCTGGGAGATTTTCTAATGTAGAAAAATAAAACAACACATACAGTGTTGAAATCTTGTATGCAAGTGTAAGCAAACCTTCAAGGCTGACAATGAGAGATGTTATGAACCTGCAGATAATGTTGTAGGCAAGTAAAGGTCAGCCCATCTCTATACCTGGGCATGAATACCAATGAGAGAGCTGGAAACTACTGTGTCACTGCTTTGTACCTCAGATCATAGTTAGATGCTGGGGAACATTAAACCAAACAACAGTGATAAAAGGCTATTTTTTCTGATGTAAGAAAAACTAGTGAGAGGGAGGAAAGATAAAAGAAAACCAACAGAACACCCTGTGGAAGGTGATGCCTTGACAGCAATATGAGCCTCGCTACAACTATGAGCCCTCCTGAACTTAGGAGGTTGTACAGCCTTGGAAACTGCCACTTCAGTGGCAAACCAAAACCCACTTTCTCTACTTGTATAATTCTAAACCCTTTCTAAATGTTTTCTTTCATGTAGGAAAATCTGGCATTAAAGAATATATCAGAATCTTTGAAAAACTACTTTGTCTCTCAAATTCAGCAACATAATGTTAAAGGTAAGAAATACTTTATAAAAAATACTTTATAAAAATAACCTTCTGTCTCCATAAAATATGTTCATAAAAAACAAAAGCCAAACCAGTAACTGCTGTCTCAAAAATACATATAACAAATTTGCACACCAAAAAATGTAACAAGACAAAACTTCAAACCAAAGCTATAATAATTACTCCATTTCTAATCAGAATATATTCATTTTTGAAGTCACTGTTTTTTACTAAAACTTAAACCCCTTTCTTACAAAGAAGGGGAGAAGTAGAACCATTCCATTCATCTTACAACGCAGTGTGAGAGTGCATAAATGCAAACACATAGATGCTGCTGAACATGATCAGAACGATACACATTCGGCTGAGTAGGTTTCCCTGTTGAACAAGAGCTCTGGTATTTAGCCCTGGCATTCAGAATACCAGGATGTAACGGCAGGCCAGTATGGTCAGAGCCATGTTTAGATATTTCAGAATTTTTGTATGACCTACCATATGTGTCTAAAATCAACTGAATATGGACTGAAATTACTTGCCAGAAACTGCTCCAATGTTGCAGTTGCTTAATTTCTCAAATATATATCATTTTGATATCTAATAGTTTCCGTGACACCAATAAACACATCATGCATTGAAATGAGAATATACTGTTGAAAGTGTTGATGCTGTTGAAAGATTCTATCAAGGGCAGAGAGAAACATGGTAAGTTCCATGCCAGTGAGTTCTCTCATTTAGGATAAATCTTTTGTATGACATACAGTCATTGCTTGATGAAAAAAATGCTTTATTACAATGAAAGGGAAATATCAACTATACAGAAATAATGTCAAGCAAAAGAGTAAATCATAGGCAGGTCTGACAAACCAATGCCACATATTAAAGTTGCTATGGATGCCCTGAGGCAGCGTAGCACAGTCTTTTGGAAGTGTTATGAAAATACAGAATTCAAGGTACTCTGTCAATTTGTTCCAAAACGTGCTCACCCTTGGCTGGCGTTCAGCATGGTGCTGGCACTGAAACTGCTGCCAGCAAAACTGTAACCATCTGTTCCCAAGAAGAACCTGACCCAACTCTGCAAGTTATAAGACATTCAGAAGTAAAGGTTACAGTATTCCTTGAATCACGTAAGGGAATGACGTGGAGGGTTTCTGATGATCTTCCAAGGCAGCTAGTATAGCATCACCTTCATTTTTGGACTGCTTTCTTCTATCACCATACTCTCATAATTTTTGGGTTTTGTCATCTGACACTGTTTGTAATTTCCATAATTTTGACTTGGTTTAGTCAGCTTAGTTTCCTATGGAAATCAGATTTCCAGGATCAGTCTGTGTATATGTCTGTAATAAACCTTTAATGTTGATTTCAGACCAATCAGACAGATACTGGAGATCTCAAATATGATGAGCTCTCTGTGTATTTTGTAAGACAAGAGTGAAGGAGACTAAGGTTTTGATTTTGTTGGCCAAGTAAGCTGAATGGGGCAGCCTGCATCTAGCTGTCAAAATATTTGGTGGAACAAAGGCTGTATGAAAAAGGATGGGAATTGTATAGGATACATGGTGAGACCAGAAAATAGTAGTTTAATTTTTAAAAGCCTACTATGAAAAGGCTCAAGACCATAGAAAACTGAGTTTCCACAGTATTCTCTGTTATCCACAGGACCTGACAAACACACCTTTGTGAACATGCTAAACTCATGGCAACAGATATATTTAAGCTAATATTAATGATGGGATTTTCATTACTAAACTTTACTTTTATTATCTTCTATAATAAATCGGATTGCTGCTGGAATCTGAGGGAATGTAGCAGTCATGTTGGGCTGGCCATCTCTGCACAATGCTCCATAAAGATGCTGTGCAGTGTCCATGTGCCTAAAAGGAAGAAGAAAGGGCTGCATATGAATAAATGAGTTAATAGAGAGAGCTGAAGCCAAACTAAGGGCTCCTTGTTGATTTTAACCCCATTGCAACTGGTGGTAGGTCAACACTGAGGACAGCAATGATGGCTGTGTGAACTGCACTGAGCAGCACAGCAGTAACAGCTGAATGTCAGTCCTAGCTGTTCCCACCACATCCACCACTGTGGCACTTCTCATTCCAGCTTAAATAGTAATTTCCCTGAGAAATGGATTTCCTCTGCATTCAGCGGGGTATCAAAGAACCCCATCTTTCTTAATCCTGCTTCTGAGGCTTCTGCATCAAGCTTGTTGGGAGAAACTGCTACTTATAAACCTAATATTTAATTAAAGTATCTCCAGGATTTTTTTCTCCTGTAATTTAGTGACACTTCTCTCGCAGGCTAACAAGAATTATTTGCAAACTGTTATGGCTACTGTAGACAAAAGAGGTCTCCAAGCTGCACCAGTAGCTGTAATTAACACAGGAGCATACGTCAATATGTAATTGACTTCTCAGGGAATTCAGTGCAGCCACACAACCAAGCAGCTCTGACAAGCTTTTGGCATCCAGACAGCAGCTAGTCCTGCCAGAAACTGGAACCAGAGCAGAAGGAGACAGAGAGGACCAGTTTTCTCTGCAAGGATTTTTCTAAGATCATCTTCCCTGGGTGCAGGGTCACATCCAGACCCATGAAATCCACCCTGCTTAGGGATCCTGGATTTAGGTGAGCAACAGCAATGCAGAATTTCAAAGTCTTTCCTCTTGCTCTTGGCCAGTCAGCAATTATTTACCATGGCGTGAACAACAGGACTGCAGGGCTAGGTATGATGAATATGGTCTGCAGCTGCCAAGATGATAGATTGTGACACTGGATTGGAGTGCAACATCTCAGTACAAATGGGGGCCTTAAGCAGTAATACAAGGAGACTGGGAGGAATGGACTTGGAGCGGGATTTTTTGCTCATGTGAGCAATGTGATGGTTAACTGTACAAGGGGAACAGCTCTTCTTTGAGAAGCAAGCTAATAATTGCATTTTTTAATCTGCATTACTCCTGATAGTAATAGGTATAGTCCATCACTGACCCCTGTGGTCAGAAACATAGAAGGTGGCCATTTAAGGAAGTTAGAGAGCCCGCCAGGTGCACTCGGTGTTTTGCATGGGTGGGAGGCCAAACGTCCCTATTCTGAAATGAACCATAAGGTGGCACTGCTTTAAAACATTACCTACAAAGATTTTCCCTGACATTTTCCATAATCTACAAGAACACATGAAGTTCCTGCTGCAATTAAGTGAATAAAGTCATCCTACAGAAACCTCAGTGATACAGTGAGAGTGAATATCACTGGCATATGTACTTTCACATACATTATTTTCTCTGGAATTGCTAAGCTTTGTTCTGAAAAACCAAATGTCTTGGATACTTTTGCTCAAGCACTGCAACTCCAAAATGTATGTTCGTGTGTGTAACACTCACCCCCCTCCCCTCTTTGTACAACCTCTGGCATGTAATAACATAAAGATTCTGTTCTTCTGTGCCACAGCAACAGCCAACAAAGACACTTCTAAAAAGTAATTTTCTGCTTCACATCTGATCTGTAGGACAAGACTGGCAAAGAAAAGTAGCCTTTGCAAGTAGAGTCACAGGAAATTCATAGTTGTTCATAGTTGTTATGGTAAAATGAACTACATAGATTCCCTGTGTCTATTCATTTGCTACTGTGGTAGACCTGGTCACCACTTAAATGAATGGTGAAAGGGACCTAAAGCCATGTACAAAGAGATAATCCAAGAGAGAACAGTGCAAGAGTGTGATTCTTAACAAACTTCCTGAATGCAAAGACAAGGACCCTACTGAATCTCCAAATACCTTGTGTGTACACAGAGAATGAGCAGCAGGTTGTGTCGGTGTAAAGTGCCAGTTTCTTGCAGCACAAAGAAGAAGATAAATGGGTCAGAAGATAAATGCTCACTGACTGAAGAACCTTCTGCTGGGTTGTCATACAGGAGCCTAACTGATCTGGAAATAGCAAAGCCATGAGTTTAGGACCCCCTTGGTGTTCTGTATCCATCTGGTCTCCTGCCCCGCAATGAACTCTTCAGCTTTCAGGCAGCCCTTTACTATGAACATGAAATATCCTTAAATCCTGTTATTTTTGCAGTCTCTGCCACAAAGTATGGCTCACCCACCTCCAGCTACCACACGCTATGCAGAAGAACACATTATAGGGACAGAGAGCAGAACTACCTGAGCCTAGCGTTAGATATTTTCTTTCTTACAGGTACTTTTGGTCTAGCTTTACATCTCAGTAGTGACCTTGCACTGGCATCCTTTCAGCCAATGGAATAAAATGTTCAAAAACCCAGTGAGATGATGGATGGGCCACAGACCCCTTTCCAAGTGCACTGACGGTGGAATGATGAAGCACTGTCAGACTACAAGCTGACTTCAGGACATGTAATTGCCAGTGAATTGACCCAGGCTGCATCTTGACAGATAAACAACATCCATTCATCTATCTGTTTGGATCCATCTATTCACTCTGCCCAATACAGAGTCTGGCAAAATGCAAAGAAGATGAGTGAAACAGCTGGAAAGATACCAAAATGGTCCACCCCTATCAACATGAAGATGTTCTCATTTACTAAAATACTACTGGTATTTCAGATGCGACAATATGCTAATTCATACCAAGAATGTAAACACAGACGTCTTCAGAGTGTAGCAACTCAGATGATTTTGAGTTGATCCCTACCACTCTGGTAAGCTAATGGGAAGCCTTTTCCTACTGGAGTTGTCTGAAAAGCCCTCCATGAATCTAAAAACCAAAAGACAGGGACAGCAGGAGACAAGAGAATGTGAATATCTTGTGAATATCAGCATGCAAAGTTAAAAAGATTCTATCATAAGACTCATACGATGAGTTTTAGTCTTTTTTCCCCCCTCTTTTGAGCATCCAAGACAGTCTTTATTTCAAATATCACCATAGGAGGAGTAATTCATTCAAATGAAGTGTGATTTACTCTAAATGAGCAAGAGAAATATTCCAAAACATTCTGAGCTCCAAACCTTTACAAAAAAAGTACGTTTCTTTAAAATACAACTCTCAGAGAAAACAAGCCCCCCCACTTTTTTTTTTTTTTTTTTTTTTTTTTTTTTTGTGGAGAGATGGCACATTGGCCCCTTTGAGAAGCAGGCTATCAAATTCTCCTTTTCTGTCTCCAGTCATAGCTAACGGGAGATTACCAGTGGCAGGGAGATGCCATTGGACCTACTTGACTTTTACAGATCTTTTTGAGTTGGATACTAACAGCAGTTATGAACTGGAGCCCAAACATTAAACACTATTAAATTTTTTGAATCCGATACAGAAGTGCTTCAATTATCCTAGCCTTGCATTATGCCAGATGAGGTCATGATTCTTAATACTCATCATATTGAATATTCCTACCACATTCTGAAAGCTTGATTATCAAAATTATCCTTTGTCCCTTGTGTCGTATGGATAATTGAGGTTTATACATTTCATGCAGAACAGGTTTTGTACCTCATTAAACAGACCAGTCTCTATTTCCACAATGTAATTCCTGAACATAATCTGTGCAGTTTACATCCTCATGCCTGGAGAGCATGATTATGCTAACTATAAGGTAAACTGGGCTGTAAGTCAGAAACTGCTAGAAACCCACAAATCAAGTGGCGGGGCTCCAGCTTTAGAAGCAGATTGATTTCCTGCACCCTGAATAGGCATGCAAAATGGCACCAGTTGTTATGTTATTCAAGCTGTTTAGCTGAACAGTGTTTTACTCATGTCTAACTTAGACTGGCACAGATGATCACTTGTTTTTAGCAGGAGCGAGAGTCCAGAAGGCAAATCATACACAGCTCAATTAGTTTAAAGTAGTACTACAAAAATGTGACATGCAGATGCTAATTCTTAGTCTGTTGTAGCAATGCAGGATACTTAGAGTAAGTTCACATACCCTCCTTTTTATATACTGATGGGGACTACACAAAAGTCCTCAACATAAATTAACTCCCATGTGTTTACCCCAAACACAGAAGTGCACAACAGTATGAAGGCAGCAGACTCACTATAAGACACACATACAAGGTCTGGGGGAAACCCAAACACTTTACTTATTGATCAGCCCATCTTCCCATCTTCTTGGAAAGAGCCCACAGAGAGCACAGTAGTGTGCACAACTGCCACAGCATCACAGGAGTTTTGTCCCTGGGTAGCAGAATGTCTCACTGGCTAACAGAAAATTCTCAAATACAGCATTCATGAAAACTGGGACATCAACTGCCACTGTTTCCAGGAAGGCAGATTTACAGGCAATACATAAATCTAATCCAGCACTTTGAGTAATTTTTGTCCCTCTTTCATACCTCATTATCTGAAAAGCATCCTAGTACTATAAGGTAACTAACAGAGACCTGTACCCAAAGTCCTATTCAAAGGGCAATGCCATGCAAAGGTGATGGCTCTGAGGGGCCTTTCAGGCAAGAAGTGGGGTGCAGTGAAATGAGAGAGGGAAGAAAACATCTGATACCTACCCTAACCCACTGACTGCAGAGAACATGGAGCAACAGTGAGAGCTAGAGAAGGGGAAAAGAGTAGCCAAGACAGAATTGGGAAGAGCTACACAAATATCACATAGCAGGAGAAAGGGACTGGAGCTAAAGGAGCCAAAATCATAGAACCTGGCAGTAATTCTGAAAGGACATGATACTGGTGGATGGACCTGAAGAGGAGCAATATGACCGACAGTGGGAGGTAGCGTTTGTGGGAGTGCCTCCTTTGGAAGGAGAGCAGAAAGGGAAGTGCCCAGAGAAATAAAGAGGTTATCATGGAGCTACCTAAGGTACAGAAAAAATGGCCTTTACAGCTTCTGAAACAATGTTACTGTGAGCAAATTAACCTGTCAGCCTTTCTTTGAACAAGTCGCAGTGTCAGGCTGCAGAGCTCATAGAAGGTGGGTAGCAATGTGCACCAGAATCAGCAGGGATATAGCTAGTGAGTTTTATGCCATTTAAAATGCCTCAGAAGGGCTGTTTCATGGATATTTAAATATGCAGATACTTAATTTGATCAGAAACTTAATTATCTGTGTCCTAGTTCTTCCCTATACCTAAGTACTTGTCTTACAAGATACTACTCCCAATGCATCTCCAGATTTATACTATATATATGTATAAAAATCCTGAATTATGTTTAGTGACAACAGATCAGAAAACATTAGAGTTACCTGTAAAAGAAATACATTACAATGTTTGTATCAATAATCTTGAATAGGTTTTAATCTTTACCTTAGCTTTTTACTCATGAAAGATCTTCCCCTCAAAAGAAAAAGTTATCTTATACAGCTGGAATTAGTTTACAGACTTCATTTGAAAAATTTAATTCATCGTCCTGATTTCTACCCTGCAGCGGTCAATGTACTTCCACATGCACTGCTCCTAACCATAAATCCACATGTGAGAAGGCAGTTTCCACTACGAGTGCCTAGCTGAAGTTGAATTTAGCTCTTTGTAGGATTAAGCCCTACGAAGCAGAAGTAGTGTGCAACACAGAGGAGGTCAGAGCACTGTAATTCTCTAAGTGAGGCTGCAGATGATATCTCATGCGGCAGGTTGCCAAGGAGCTGCTAGGAGCAAAGAACAAATACAGATGGGAGGAGGTGGATGCAGCAAGGGTGGAATTACACTGAAATGGCTTTGGCTACAAGTGTGACAATAACAGGCAGCGGGAGCAGCAAAGTCCAGGACCTACAGAGATCAGGCAAGGATGTTTCAGGAGAACTATCAGAAGAACCCCTTAAGGTCCCAGCAATGCTTCCTCCAGTGGCTGAAGTTTCAGCTACAGCTCTGTCAGATATCCTCAGCCACAAACCACCTTCTTCAGCTTCCCTCTCCTCCCACCTACTGTCCAGGGACCCAAAGACCACTCCTCACATGTTCTGAAAGTGCTGTCCCTTTCCCTCTCCTCCATGCTCCTTTTCAAACTGAGTTATGGGGAAGGAGAAATCACATGAGAAAATCTGAAATTGCTAAACATGCTATTAAAAAAACCTTAGTAAGCTCAGTGACAGATACAAAAACCTCACAGCTTTTCCCTGCAGAATCATTCAGCTATTTCAAAGCGGCACTGGTTTCCCAAGCAATAGCTAAGGATCATTTCTTTATTCAGAAGAGCACTGATGCATGTGCCTACACAAGTGTACGCTTTTACAACATAGCAATTTAGAAAGGCAATTTCCAGTTGCCTTAGATAAAACAGTCATTTAAAACTACTGGTTTTCCCCTTGGCTTCTTTGGCAAGCTTTACACATGGGAATTTTATCTCTTGCCCTCCCATGTACTGTAATGATAATACATATTTACATCACTTCATAGTGGTGTCACGAGGATTCCTTAATGCTTATAAGCACTGTGAAGATGAGAAGTCCTACAAGCAACAAGATATATCAGGGTAAGGGGTTTTTAATGAACATTTAGCCCTGTGGTATCTCTCCTTTTCTACCCTCCTCATTAGCATCTCTAAAGCTGTTTGCCAAAATCTGTCCCTGTGGATCAGCCAAATTTGACCACCATATAGGCTCAGGAGACAGAACCACTCAGATAAGTAAAGTTAACAATGCTGATCTCAGGCACAGCAAAAATACTGAGAACACACATATACTTTAAAAATCCCTACAGAGGCAGAGTGACAAGGAGGAAAATGTGCTTATGAAATCAAAATGGGCTCCGGAAGCAAGAAACAAATAAACTGATTGTTATTTAGCTTGGGGAAGTATTACTTTTTCCTCAGTTGATTCAAGGCCATGGTTCCCTATGATTTAGTGTCTTCCATTTCTAAATTATATTGTCTAAATATAGTTATCATAGAGAACAGTAAACCTAGCCTGAACACCTGGGCACTTGTTAAAGGCAGGCTATTCTGGAGATGGTAGATCAGCACAGCAGAACCAGCATTCAAAAGCCACCTCCAGTGTGCTCGGCTTTGCCAAGGCTAATGACATCAGCACTCGGTTCATCAGGCAGCTCCTTTTCCTCTCCCCATCCCACCTCACACATGAAGACCTGGTCTACACACAGACCCTGGCTCTGAAGCTGAAAACGGGATCTCTCCAGTTGACTTCTCACATATAGATAGTCATTTCTCCTCTGTCCCCACAGTGCCACAGTCTGAAAGTGACCCACATTCTCATCCAAGTTCATTGGGGAACCACAACTGGGAAATGAGAGCAGGCAGCGCACGTGCCAACAAACTCGAGCAATCAGCTCTCTAGGACCTAAGAGGTGAGGCACAGCTACCCCACCTGAGTGGTCGAGATTCAAACTTCATGTGTTTGTTCCCTGAGACTCGGGATCTACCCTGGCTCCACCAGTCGTGTACAAAGGAGACACAAGCACCCTCTGTAAGTGCTATTAACCTGTGTTTTTCTTACAGCAGCGTCGTTAGAGCAGTGTTTCCTATGATCAGTTTGTCAAAGCGCCAGCCTAGCTTCACTTGACAGTAGTTCTAAAACTGTGCTCTTACCTGAGAGGCTCTAGTGAAAGAATGTCACAGCTGATCTGTAATTCAAGATCAAGCAGTGAAAAAGTAGGTCAGGAGGCATGCTGGCACTGCCCCAGGCCCACCTGGGGTCACAGCAACTGCTGGGTCAGGGCTGTGCAGGGACAAGGCTCAACCTGAATGTGGCAATGAGGAATTTCTAATCTTTAAAGAGCTGACAAAGACAGTACAGTCACTTGTAAGTCTGAACACTAGTTTGCCACAGGAGACTTTATATGATTTCTGTGATTCTAGGATGCTTTTCTTTAATGAAAACATTCCGTCACCTGTCAAGAATAAATTTAGGCAAACAAAACAAGACAATATTGAACTAGAAGGCAGGATCTTGCAAACATCAGAGCTGATTCATGCCTTCCCATTCCTTCCCCTCCATCCTACTCCAGGCAGCATGCCGAGAATACATTAACTTAACTTGCATGGGGATTTAAATTAGATTCCTATCCACTACTATCCACTTGATATTCCTTTATTCTTCAGCACTGCCGTGTTTCTGTAATACTGAATAAAAGTAACTGTCTTTTTCTTCAACGACTCAATCTCTGTAGAGTTGGGTAGCAGAGGTGCCAAGTACAAAAGCCTTGACTCCTCACTCCTAACCCTAGAACTGGTACACCAGGGTATTAGGATATAAATGTTATTTTTCTCTCAACATGATGAATTACCAAAATATTGTGTATGTATACATTCTCTCTTGTTAAAGCTGCACTCCTGCTTTTTAGGATCTGAAAACAGTAGTTAAAACAAGTCACCTGTTGCAGGGCTAAGTTAGAAACTATCCTTGGATAAAAAAAGACCTCTTGGATCACACATTAAAAGAAGGAATGACAAATAACTGTCAGGAAACGGAGGCTTTTATTATCACCCAAGGCCAGGGACATTTTATTCTCCATACCCTCAACTCACTCTACATGGTATGAATAATTCTATGAGATGAAGATGAACAATAATACAAACAAAAAACCCCCAAACCCAGATGTAAATACTAACTACTTTACAAAAATAAAAATAATAAATAGCTTTAAGCCATTTTTTTCAACTAGAGGTTAGTTTTTCATGGGAAAATTATTATTTTCATCAGAAATATATTTTCTTGGCTTTGTTTGTTTTTAATCAAAACCTCATTTTTTAATTCAAAAAAAAAAAAAAAAGCTTTCATAAAAATAATATGGGCCAGTGAGGCATTTCTTTTTATGATGGTTTCTGGCATTCAAGGTCAGGTTCCACTACATTACATACAATGGCTTAAGATCAGAAGCAGGAAAACAGTGACCAAATTGCTAGTGTCCTGATTTGATAGGCCCTGAAGCCACATGAGATCTGTCAGGGTACGCACAGATGTCGTAGTAGGGCAGAAAAGGTGAGCCTTAGCCATTTTTTTACCTTACAACTGGAGACTATCAAAGATTTTTGGCAGTTCTACTTACTTTTCAATCAGCTCATCTCTGCCTTTTTTTCCCAGGCTATTTTTTTCACGTATGCTTTTTTAAGTTAAGATTTCATTGTCTTCTTACTAGGACAACGTTCCAGCAGTGGGGAACATATAGAGAAAAAGCTGCAAACTGGCTCTTCTTTGTGTCTTTTGTGCTATAAAGTGCTTTGTCTTCGCCTCAGAACAAGAGGAGAGGGAAATGTTCATCCTGGCATGGGCAAGCTTTTGAGAAATGTGCAACCAGCCATTCTGACCTACCACTACCCTGAATGGGAATCATGACAACAAATTACTTCACAAAAATCCTTCTGGTTTTAGTTTAAAAGATCTTAATCTTCCTCCATTTATTTTCTCACTGTTTCAATCTTAAATTATGCACACATTCTCTGAGACAATATACTCATAAAACATTTCTCAGCTGACCTGCTTAATCAATGGTATGACTCTAACAGGTTCAATATCTCACAAGCAACCTCAGCAGAAAACAAAGCTCGGTTTTGTGTTGCTGGACTGTAAGGAACACACTGGCTCACATTAAATCCATGCCTGTATCTTGGCTGGAACAGTGGCCAACAGTGAATGCCTTGGGAAGACTTCCATGATTAGAATAAACATGTAATGCTGCTCCCCAGAATACTTTCCAGCTGCTGGAGATCTGCAGGTCAAGAGCTTTCTGAGCTAGCAGTGTTAATTTTGTCCTCCAGGGCTTCTCAAGTATTCTCCCTGAATTTGAATCCATGGAAACTCATGCTCTCCCCAACACCCAATGGCCAGGAAGGCCATGAATCTCACAGCTAAATCAGGAGCCCATCCTTCTGGGATGCCTGATTCTGGGGGGCCTGATGGTTTCATTTGGTCCCAGTTCTTTTGGTGACAGAGACGATGAATAATTAGTCACTCTCTGATTCTTCCTCCCCATGTCACTTATGCCTTGCTCTCCTCTCTGCTTACCAACAGAGGTGGCAGATAAAAATACGACCAGTAAGAAAGACAGTTGAAAGCACATCAGCCATTTAAATGCCATTCTGGAAAGTGAACCCAGGGACTTCGATATATAAACCTTGCTGACTTTCCATTACATTTTGATTCCTTATTCTCCAGCTTCAAAGAATTTTACTCTAGAATCTCAAGAAAATAAATTTTAGGACAAAGATTTTAAGTAGATGGTAGATATATTTGAGAAATTCCATTGACATTTCTTTATACCACAATGACACTTTCAACTTAAGACTCCCCAAACTACAAAAATTCCATCTTACCTTTTAAAGACCCTAGTTTACACTGCTGACCAGAATGAATTAACCTTCCATCATCTACTGCCTGCCACAGCACACACCACCACTGAGACTGAAGTCTCAGCTTCACTGCCTTGGTCCCCTTTATATACCCTTGCTATTTTCAAACCTTTTCAAGCACTGGAAAATTTCTACTTCATTTTGGTCCATATTTGCATCATAGACATTGTTGGCAGAGATGGATCCTAATGCTAATTGGTTGAATCACAGAAAAAAAAAAATAAAACAGTAGAAGCAGTGATAGGAAAGATGAACTCCTTAGCAAATAGGAGTGTTTGAGGTAAAGTTGAGTTTGAGGTAAAGGCAGGAAATCCTCTTTAGCCCTTCAAAACCAAAGCTCATGTACCACTGAAATCATCAATTGCCCATCATGTGATCTTTTAGGCACTTTTAAACACCTGCAGGTACCTGAATTCACTAACAATTCAGTAAAATTCACTTAAACCCACCCCAGAAACAGCCTGCCCAAGTGTAGAAGAAATCTCCAGCAGTCTGTCTGTCCTGTTTCTCCTGAAAGCCAGAGATTCATGTTTGACCCCCTACTCTGGTGTGTTTGGAACAAGGATTTATTCACTGTTTCCTCATGCCAACATGGCCCGTTTCTTAGCCAGTTACGTTGACTGCCTGTTAACTCAGCTAAAGCTAATGCTTAAGTAAGTTATCTGTTGTCATGGATTTAACTGCTAACACATTTTATATTCCCTGAGGGTAGTCAAAATAGTAGAGCCTCTAAAAGAGCTGAAAAAGAAAATCTCATTATTATCCCAACCCTGAAATTTAGTCTTTGACTGATGGTGTTATATACTATTTGAAGACAATCTGAGCAACTAAAGATACCAAAAGGGCATATATTTTTTTCCCCAGAAGAGCTATGGTGACACCCACTCCCATTAGCCCAAATTGTCCCAAGATATGCAGTTTTGCCCATCAATACCAGACAACGGCAACTTGGTTAAAAATAAGGCTTTCATTCTGCTCAAACACCTGGCACCTGGTGAGTAAATTTTATAGCAAGATGCAGCACTGTCCTGTACCTGTCAAGGTATATTTGTCCCTCCTTGCTACCTTAGGAATTAAACAGAACATTAACAAGCCAGACTGTTTCCTTTTCCTAACCATTAGTACTTGTAAGAGTAGTTACTGATTACTGAGCATCAGAGCCAAAACCCACCTAAGAGCATTAAATGATATATAATAAAAACAGAAGTAGCACACAATTTCACCTTCATTACACACTGTTTCGCTCAGCCTGGATTTTCAGTATATTCTGCTCAAACTAATTTCTTCTTTTTTTTTGTCCCTAAAAACTAATTTCTTGCTGATGTGTTTTATTTTCATTAATTTCCAAGTATTGGTACATCTTGCCTGAAGAAATAACACAGCAGTATTTGACATGTGAATTTGTTTACCCTAGTGAAAATTAACACGGTACACAGAGCTGGTATTCAAAAAGATAATAAAAGCAAACACAAATGGGAATTTATATCTAATATGTACTTCAATGATCTGGTGAAAGATTGCTGAGACCAAATAAATTAGATCCTATTACAGTCAATTAAAACAGGTGGGTCATCTGGCAAGAGAAACTGAGAAAAACAAGTCCAAAGAGATGAGATCGTTGAGGTTTGGAGAAGTGGTTTTCCATCTGTTACCTGGAAAGGTAGTCTGTCCTCTCTGTTACTGCATTCCTGCAATGTCTAATAGACAGCTTATCTCCATTAACTACAATGCCAATCTACTTTATTTGAATGATCAGGAAGCAAGAGTATGAAAAAATAAGGAAACAATGTCAGGGATTTTCTTCCTGCTTATACATGCATTAGTATTTTCTTACTAATATGACACAGTGAAAAGAGGGGGGTATATGGAAGAAAAAGAATCAGATCTTTCCTGTGGAATGAAATCAAGTGAACCAATCTCAGCTGGTGTTAGCTACACATCCAGGTGCAGCACCTAGATACTACACAACAGTGTTCTTACAAGTAAGAAAGTACTTGGAAATGCCTATGTTCTCTTGAACTATTTTGAATGGCTTGAAGAGCAAGGAGAAGCAGTGGTGGCCAGGAGGCTTTGCACACAGCCATCACATTTCTGAAGTCTGAAAAGAGTGTGTAGAGACAAGAAAGGAGGGGACTCTGGAAGGATGAAACTCCTACAAAGCATCTCAAATATGATGTTAGCATAATTAGTAATCATTGACCCCACTAGTACTCAGAGGACTTCAGAAAGCTCTCCCTTTATGAAGAACATGTTGGACATATGTAGCTGGAGGGGCCAAAAAGAGCGGTAGGCAGAGGCAGGCACTTGGTAAGAGCTGTTGAGCTAGGCTCCAGGCTCAGCAAAGAATCCCAAAAGCACCAGGCTAGCAGAGCATTGCTACTGCCCATCCTTCCCTGTGGTGGTCTCTCTGCCATCCTGCACAGTTCTGATGCATACAGCACCAGATCTCACTTACCCTGAAACTGCTCTGCTTTCCTCCAGGGACTACAGCAGGGACCTGAGGAACACAGGGAGGGTTGTCTGTCTAAGATGTGCTTCTGCACTGATGTGCAAAAGTGCAGAGGAGGTTGCACAGAGCATCACTGTGTCACTCTTGGAACCACAGGACTGCCAGCCTCTGCATACAACTGCTGACTTCAGGTCACCAGCGCCTGAAGGACTTCTTTCAGTGACTGAGGCATGGGAAGAAGGCAGAGAGATCAGCTCACCTGAGGAGCCAAGGGCTCAGCTCACGGAAAGCCCACCTCAAACACACAACTCAACAGCAGCTCCCCCAGGGCTCTAACATTTCACTGATTCCACCCATCCTCATAGGTCCAGTTTCTCTACATTAGAATTGAAATTCAGTGTACCTCCAACAGAAGGTACAAGGACATTATTTCACATTTCCAGCAACAAACCCCAGGTTTTTATTATGTTTATGAGACATCCAAAACAACTCTTTTACTTATTGTTTCTTTATGAGTGCAGATGGCACTGTAAAATTTGATCCAAATGGAAAGTGTAGATTTAACCATTTTGACCCATCACAAGAGCTTGAGCTTTTTATCTCAGTGGCCCAGTCTTCTCCAGCTTTATTTATTTTTTTTTATTTATTTATCAGTCATTGAAACATAAACTGCATTTCGGGACAGCAAATCAGAGGGGTCTCTTCCTCTTGTTGGCCATAAAAATCACATGACAGGGAGAATAATAGAAAATCAGGGGTTTCTCCCTGTTTTATCTTCCCTTCCTAACAAATAAAAAGCAAAAAAAGGAGATCCTAAGACAGAAATGCTAGAAAATCCTCTGTAACGGCAGAGAATAAAGAAGAGACAAAGCAATCAACGCTGAGGTTTCATACTCCTCCCTAGAGAACCAAGACATGAAATTAATTTTAACTGTTGGTTGACCCCATGACTACTGTTTTTCCAAGACATGCTAAGGACCTGATCTATGAACTCAGTGCAGAAGATTGTCCAATGGGATGCCTAAAGTAGGACTGGAGCCCTCCTGACTCAAAGTGAAGGCTGCAATTTTGTTTCTTTTTATTTCTTTGCTCCATTTGCCTAAAAGATTTCCTTTCTCAGATGATTTGTCATGCAGCCTTCATTAGTGCTAAGATTTGTAATCTGTAATTTTTAGGTAACACCTTATCACTTTTAAGCTAAAGTTAGCGTAGTTTAACTTCTCTTGGCACTGCTCTAATTCTTGTGTACAGCAGAGGAATTTAGCACAGGAGGCCCATAATTCAGACAGAGGTCAGTCTACAATGGCTGGCTCATGAACGTGCAGCACAAAATAGGCTGTCAGTGTAAACCAGCCCTCAAGCTCCAATTCAGCCCCTAAGCAGCCCCAGAATTAGGTAGGAAAAAGAAACAAGGCTGAAATACCTTGTATCCACAATCCCCAAGGTCATTTTGCCCTTCAATAAACCTTAATTTCAAATCTTGACCATCAACACACTCCCACTCCTTGTAAGCAAAGGAGTATGATGAGCAGTGAAAGAAGGTAAAATTCAAATAAAGCATTTGTTCCACATTATTCACAATGAGAGGATAAAATTAATCACTTTCTCTTAACCAGCTTGTCCAAATTGTATAATAAACACATAATAATTAACACTACGTGTAAAATACTGCTCTGGGATATTTGTAAAAGGCATTAGCAATATCAGGCTTAGTCCAGCTAAGTGGAGGGTTCCTCCCCAGAACAAAGAAAAATCCTAAATCATCTTGTTTGTTCTGTGTTGCTCAGGCTCCGCCAAACCAAGCACAGCCGTCGGAGCGGAGCCCAGATCAGTGGCTCAAAAGCTCTGAGCACCCCAGGCTCAACAACCTCTTTCACCACGCAGCAAGAGTAGAGATTTCCCATGCGTGTTATCATGAATTTTGAGAGATGTCTTGCAACACCAGTTGTCTGAGCTATCGCACACTTGGGCTAAGGGGCCTAAGGGTGTAACAACAAAATTTGGAAAGATCACACAAAAAGGAAGCAAGACAGGAACAACAGTGGGACAGCTCAATGAGCAGCTCTTTCCATAACGTGCCTTCTACACTGGCACTTTCCTGTTACAGCCAGTTTCAGCATGCAGCCCAGGTGAACCTAGAGGGAAAGCTTGCCTTTTGGAAGGAGCAGTGAAAACTGTGATTGGAGCGGGATTGCCAGGGAAAGGATCCTTACTGACTGTAACAGCCTTCGGCTACAGCTCCAAAGTGGGGTCCGGGGCTATTGCGTAGCCACACTGCCCTCGGCTCAGACCTTCGGGTTATTCTTCTACACCTTTTAGCAGTCATGAGAGCCTTGCGTTCGCCTGCTCACGGCAGCACCGGCGCCGCTGCCTCGTGTGGATGGAGCTGTTCCCTTGGCACGAGTCTCTCCGTGCCCGAGATCTCGCAGCCACGGGATCGTCTGCCGCCGTGCACGGAACAATAGCGGCAAGGGAGCCCCGGCCGCCCGCCCCACCGCACGGCCGGTGCTCCCGCCCGCAGCCCCGGGCGGCTCCGGCTCCCGCACCGCGCCGCCGCGTTCGCAGCCAGCGGCGGCGGCCTGGGGGGACCCCCCGCGCCCCGGCTCTCCGCCGCCGC
>JAWWES010000041.1:44185317-44264266 GCA_035583135.1 Lophotriccus pileatus
CGCCCACCCGCCCCTCCGCACGGACCCTTCCCCGGCCGCGGCCCCCGCCCGGCCCCGCTGCCCGCGGCCGGGGCGGCCGTGCCCGAGCAGGGAGCCGGGGAGCGGGCGCCTGGCTCCGGGCGGCTCCCGCTCACGGCCCGTGGGCGCCCCGAGCACTGTGGGGAGCCCCCCGCGGGAAGCAGCACTCGCTCCCCAGCGCTGGCCGGTCCGGACCAGAGCAGGGCAGGGCAGGGCAGGGCTGGGGCTGCTCCTTCTGGGGAGCCAGGAGAAACCGAGCTGGATAGCTCCGTCGCCCCGGCCAGATCCGACCGTGGGAAGGCACTTGGACCACGCTGCTTTGGTGCTCTGTACGCGAGCACAGTGCTCCAGCTTCCCGTAACGAAGCAAGTCCCACCCGCAGCAAATTACACCTATTCCAGCAGCAATTTACTTTTCCTGAAAGCTGTAGTACACCGTCAGAGCGACAAGCTGTTCTCAAGTTAAAATAGAATCCGATCTGAAAAGTATTTATCGCTAATTATAACCTGCTTTCTGTATTAATGTTAAATGCAAGAACCCAGGGCTCCCGTTGTCCAGTGTGTGGAGGTGAATCGTGGCATGTTACATGTGCACACACACACCCAGGTGAGCCTGTGTGCCCGGCAGCTGAACACGGACAACGGAGCAGCAGATTGTGTTGTGTCTCGGGAGGAGAGGACCACACATTTCAGAGTCTGAAGGATGTGGCTTATCTTAAGGCAACCCATTATTTTAAGTTTTCCCTGTGTCCTGGTACATTCTTCAAGTACTTTTTCATGAAACTTCAGTCCTGTAAGCATATAGCAACCCATGGTAAAATAATTTCTAGCAAGCTAATTAGTAAGTAAAAAGCAGACAAAGAAGTTGAGCAAAGTGTCATCCCATTTACATTTGGACTTAGTTTGACAGAAGCAGTTTAGCTGAGGCAACAGAATATTAGCTGGCAGGTTAATACCCAGTTCCTAACCTTATGTCATGGAGAGCAGGGAGCCACACCACAGTAGTCAGCCATCAAATTTTGGCCATCTATTTTGTGATGCTGAGTCAAATGCTCTTGCTTTTGATCTTGTGGTGTAAGGTATCACTCACAATGTTGTGATAAGGTGGTAAAATGGAGGGGGGGTCACTTGAGTGGAACCTGCATGACTTTTTTTTTTTAATGTTGGTTATGATTAAGCAGTAGTCAGTGACAGCTATTGGGCTCAGATTTGCTGGACTCCAATTAGCATTTAACTAACTCCAATTAGCATAGTTAATTCATGTCTCATGATGCTGGTTGTTAGTTTTCCTCTCTCAGGTCTGATTATACAAACTTTTTCTCTTTCTCCTGAAAATGAGGAACCCGTCTGTATTACAGGTATGATATTTTCAGAGTCACTGGAGATGACTATGCACAGAAACCAGTGGTGTTTCCAGGAATACTCTCTGCTACAGTCATGGACTCTTCTTGTCCACTGCCCAGTGTAAAATGTTGCGAGACACATCCCTCCCAATGCACCTGATGTCACCCCGGCTGTGACAGACTCTCAAATGGCTTTCCTTTCTTCCAGACATTTCTCACTGAAGTGCACATGTCCTGCTTGCGTGAGGTTTGATGGTGTAAGCTTCATACAATTACTAGTTTAAGTGAAATGGGATAATAATGAAGAATAAGAACATCAGCAATAATCCTAGACCATAGACATATGGGAATCTTCTCTGGGTATTTGGCTTGTTTTCTCTGTAATTACATTCATGAAAATATATGCGCTCTGCAATAACTTCTTTTCTGAATAAATTCTTTGAATATGATTAAAAGAGAGTTGGAATCCTGATATTCAGGTGTTGCAATGCTTATGTTACAGGTATGGGGTTCTTAGAGTACTCCAAACTTCAGTGCTTGGTACCTTGGCTTTTTATCCATTAGGAGGGTCCAATACCTCGGAAGAGGTTTCATTTCCTGATGAGCCAGAAACTAGCTAAGGCCAGAAACTGAAGGAGTTTTTTCATAGAACAGCCTCCTCTCGATCTCTTACAACAGGTTGTGGAAATCTGGTTCCCATCTCAAGGCCAGAGCTTTCGTCTTTTCAGAATGCAGGGCTGAGTCATTTGCCCTGGAGATAAATCCTGATGTCCAAAGCTGTATTAGATAACTCACCTCAGTGCATGCTTTTCATTTGCTTTCTTGTAGCAGAAGGAATACTGCTGCCTCCTTCTTGCACTGTTGACTTCTGCTTTTTTTTCTGGAGCTATAAAAGTTTAAGCACGTCACTTTAAATTGAAAACATAAGCATTTTAAGGTACATGAAAGGTTTGGAATCCAGACCTATCAAGAAATGTGGTGGGCAGGGATTTTTGATTCAAATCCAGGCCATCTGGCCAAACAGCAGCAAACAATTAAATTTGCTGACTTGTCTTGTCTTGTCTGAGATAACATCATTTCAGGGCATCATGATTGCTTGTGTTTCCAGTCTTTCATCCCATCACTGGGGGGGGGGGGGGAGGGGAGGGTGGCTGTGATTTTTATCAGTTGTTATGACTCTTCAGGGCTCTTGGCACCCACCCTTTCTCCTTCCCCTCTGGAGCCATAAAGCTCTATGTTCCTCCTCAGTACACTCATTCTTACATCACTCCATGTGCTCATGGATCCACAATCTCCAGGAACAGACCTTGTACAAAATCATATTTCCTCCTCCAAAATCCCTATAATAAAAGTTATGACTGACAAGTATTGTACAATTATTTCCAAGCTTGTTTTGACAAAGCCACATGTTCGTTTGCTCATCTTCAAAGACCTTTAGCCACATGCAATAATGCTACTTTATCAGAACACGATAGGTGGGAATTCCAGTCCATGCTGGTCAGCTCAGAAGCCTGGATGACTGAAGAGCAACCTGCATTCAGCATGACCACACCTGCTTCATATTTCCTCTGACTTTCATTCATGTTTTTTGGTATGAGTTGTCTTCCTTCCACACAACTTCTGAAATCAATCTGTCCCTATTTCCTTCCCCCATAAAAGCTTTAGGTAACAATTTACTGCCTTCTTATATTTGGGTTGTTTTACAGTTTTATGTTACCAGCTGAATGGTGCCATGCTACAATGCTGTCAACTTCTTTCCACTAAGGTATTTGCCAGTAACACCAACTTTTTGTTATTCTTAATGTCATTACTTCGCTTATCAGTGCCCAAAGGCAAACAGGGAGAAAAGGTAACTCAATGTCCCGTTAAAGTATCACTGTATAATAATATAATACATAATTCTTAAAATATTCTAACAATGACTCTATGTGTGCATTTTCTTGGCATTTCTGTCCTCCTGGATGAATTCATCATTTTTTCCTAGACCAGACCACTGTGCTTCTGACATGTACTGTCCCACCAAGCTATGTGTCTCCCAAAGTGAAATCCTGGATAAATACGTGGCATGGTCCAGTTCCGCCTGAACAAGAATTGTGCTGATTGAGAGGGTCTGTCTGGAGACACACAGCTGGATGGCAGCCAAAGAGGTAGGGCCAGTTTGTATCATCTACCTTAAATTTCTTCTGCTCTGTCCTTGTTTCCCAGTTTTTCCACAAATGAACCAAAAGTCCTGAAGTGAGATATATTCCTTGACTCAACCCTCTGTCACTGAAGTCCAATTCCCACAAAAATTACCCCTGCTACTACATGATCAACCTTTACAAGGTGAAAAAAACCCCAAAAACAAATTACTTTCATTCTCCATTCTTTGTGCAGTGGTGTCTTCCTTCAGCAGCTCCTTATATTAGGAGAGATTTTTTTCCTTCATCCTATCTGCCACTTCCGCAAGAATCCAACAGCTCCTCCCCTAGTGCTGCCCCGCTCCTTTGACGTACAACTTCCCGCATGGGTTTTACTCTTCCTCAGCCTACTAGCCAGTTCCCTCCAAACATCATGCTCAGTGGTGTTGTCTCCACTGACAGTAGGGACAGAACTTCTACAAAAGTGACATCTGA
Organism: Lophotriccus pileatus; assembly: GCA_035583135.1. Lineage (NCBI taxonomy): Eukaryota > Metazoa > Chordata > Aves > Passeriformes > Tyrannidae > Lophotriccus > Lophotriccus pileatus. The sequence goes on from JAWWES010000041.1 coordinate 44,189,293, forward strand.
TCTTTGGACTGGTTTTTACTTAAAGTTGTGGTGTCTGTTCAGACAACTGATAGTACAGAGCATTCAACAAGAGCAGTTCAAGCCATGCTCTGTACCACACCTATTATCACCAGGCTCCAGTTTCACATATGGAGATGCAAAGATTTTTCTTTTTCTTTCTCTGATGTTTACTGAATAATTTTGTCAGATGCAAAAATGAAAACACGTTGTAGAGCACAACCCACTCTTTAAATGCAGCATATTTGAAATGCCTCTAGCCAGCCTCATTTCTGCAGGTTTGAATGCAAAATGTTGCTATGGGAACAAAATCTTCACCCAATCAGCTGAAGCAAGAGGTGGGCTTTTTTAAAATAACGGGATTGTCTGTATCTGCCCTTCACCTAATCAGTCAACACAAGAATGAGAACAATCATTTTTACAGCCAAACCATGAAAAAATGCAATTCGCTCACTGCCAAAAAAACGCTGTATGCTTCTTAGGAATGGGAGATTGACATCTTACTGTAGAACATGAACAGACAGTAAGACAAACTGACAAATCAATCCCATTTGACAGTGAAATCAAGGAGAAAAAATGTGTGTGAAACTGATCAAATCTAACGAAATCTTACTTTGGGAGAGAAAGTGTGAAGAGGTCTTCAAAGGACTTGGAAGAGAAATAGTTATAACAGAAGAAAAGACTTTACAAGATGGTGTGATTGCCTCCTTTACCCCGTGTGAATGTTAAGACTTGGTTTGTGTTGGGATTTTCTTTTCATGAGCTGGTACTGCCCATCCCACCACAGAGGTGTCCAGGCTGCTCTCACACAAGTTACGCCTCGGTAGCCTGCGAAAGGTGCTAAGCTGCTGTCAACATTGAATTCCCTCTGTGACCAATGAGACAAGGCTTGACTCTGCTCTGCCAAGTCCTTCACAGTGGACTTTGTCATTAATCTCTGTCACTAATGTTTTAATTCAGTCAATATAAGCCAGAGACCTCCATCCAAGGCAAATTAAAAGTCACATAACCTAGTTTGATCCTCTCTTGTCTGGAATGGTGTATTAGTCCTGTGGCTCTGCTGAGGTTTAGAAACCTGTTAAAATACAGTGAGCATTTAAGTCCTGTCTCTTGTCAGTCTGTAAGCAGAAAAGGTATTTCCCAATGATAAAAACCCTCCAAAAAACGGAAAGAGATAAGTAATTTTGGGGTAGTTTTCAGACTAATTAAAATACTGTTTATTGATGAAGGTTTTTCTACACTGTTACATGAGGGGAAGTACTAAATCAAACTATAATAATAATAATAATAATATCCTTTAAAAATGTTTTAGAATCTGACAGCACTTTCATGAATGGGAATAAAGTCAGTCTTTATTAATGAGTGATTGAACCGTCAATCTTTACTCCTTCTTAGTTATTATAATGAATGAAAGCATACCCTTATCAATCTTGGATTCTGTACACATGTCACATGCTGTCTCTCTCCCCCAGGAGCTGTCAATTTAAAGCTATGAGACAGTCCACAGAAGAAAGGAAGTAGCTGTGTGCTCACAAGGCCCATGACAGAAATACTATATGCACAAATACAAAATAAAATGTGGGCATCAACCCAGTTGTTTTCTTCACACTGAATGTAGAATGATCTGTGGTTTGTGGTTCTTACAGGAACATAGAAAATTATAGTGACATAAATTATTGAATTTCAGATCAGCCTACATTCAAGTCTAATATAAGCATTATTTAACTAAACTCTTTGAAAACCAACTGAATGTGTTTCAATAGCAAGATTTAAAGCAGTAAGGTTGCGACAGTCTATGTTATGGTAAGGCCTCGGAGTTTCTCATGCGAGTCAGGATGTTGGCAGATGTGGTGCTAACTCCAAATGAGAGGGCAGGTTTTAGGTTCAGTCCATTCTGCTAACAAATTAAGACCTTCTGTCACCATGGGAAGTGCAAATCCTACCAGAGATGCATGGCTTTGTTCATGCATACAACATGAACAGCCAGAGAAGTGGATGAGTTTTGAAAACAAAGTTTGAGTGAATGCATATTAATATGACATGAGGAGGGCTGTGAACACTGGAGTGCTCAGAATACAGTGAAACAAGCAGGGCTGCTACTTGACTTATATTCCCCACTGATTTGAGGAGGTGCCCAGTACTGCAGTATGTGAATCACAGCACCCTAGAAAGGAGAAGGGGCATGTTTCAAAATAAGCCTGGAAGAAGACCCGGAGGCCTTTTCTACACATCACAGTTTTTTAACTCAGTTGCTCCAATTCAGAGTAGGAGAACTTGCTGTTGTAGCTATTAAAAAAAATTATTTATCTATTAAAAAAAAATACAGATACAATAAGGAAGCCTTATTTGGTAGTGAATATTGTTTTCAAGAACAACTTATTCCATATAAGTACTTCCATTTCCAGCACAACATATTGTAACCATTGTACCTATCCTTGGAGTGTTTTGTCAGTTCAGTTCTTATAATGAATTTGCTCAGCTGTAATACCTGTTGCATAAGTGAGGAAAAAACATCTGGGGCACAGACAACTTTGTAAGGAAGTGGGAACACATCTTTAAAACAGTTTTACTGCTGAGATGCTCCTGTGGTAAACATGCTGCATCGGTTCCTGCTTATGCATACTGGTTGTCTCGTCTCACCTGCAGAGGTGCCTTGATGACAATGGCAAGTGGTGCACCAGCAATCTGAATTTGTTAAGGGGGTTTGTTTTATCATTTGCAATATTGCATCTTACTGTAACAATTTCAGCTCTCTTGCTATCTGCAATTTTCATCTGCACTAAGCAACCTGAGTGAATCCTGCCCAGAACTGTCCTTGTTACTATTTCCTGGAAAGTGTCATGCAGGAAAAAAGAGATACACTTACAAAATACATACTTCCTTAGAGGGTCCTTTGTTCCTAGAAATCCTTGAGGTACATGACGTTGTTCCTGTTCCTGCCTGTATGAATGCTTCCACATGTATTTACATGAGGAATTTGATTGTAACTGTAAAAATTTAGTGTTATTTGTTATTCACAAAGCAAAAGAATTGGCTCATTCTTGCTAAACAGTGTGTTACCACAACTGGGGTATAACTTCTAGCTTGCTGTGGATTTAGCTGTTGCGTTCAGAATCATTGAAAAGCACTTAATGTTTTTCCTTTTCATACAGCTACTGAGTGCTCTTGCTGTTACTACTGATTTGCCTAATAATTTTACTCATGCAAAGCCAAATCCTGCTATTATTTATGAACATATGATGCTGATCCAGATTTGTAATACCGAGACATTATGCTGATAGCATTGGCTGAGGCAAAAAAAAGCTTCTCATGTTGGGAATGAACTTAGGATCTTGTTAGGTCCTAGAGTATCTCAAGTCGGAATAAAATTGCCATATTTAAAACAGAAGCTCAGTAGATTGTGTCTTTTCTCTGCCTGCAGAAAAGGGAAATACTACAATATATTCTTTCCAGCTTACGTACCGAAGAACATGGCAAGTTCTAACAGCTCCAAATCAGATGCTTCATGCATTCCTCAGTCATCTATGCTGGTTTTGGCTGGGATAGAGTCAATTTTCTCCTTAGTGGCTAGTATGGGGTTGTATTTTGGATTTGTGCTGGGAACAACGTTGATAACACAGGGACATTTTAGCAGTTATTGATCAGTGCTCACACAGCATCAAGGCCTTTTCTGTTCCTCATACCACCCCATCAGTGAGGAGTCTGAGCATGCACAAGGAGCTGGGAGGGGATACAGCCACGACACCTGACACCACTGACCAAAGTGGTATTCCATACCATATGGCATCATGCTCAGTATATCAGGCTGGTGGAAGAAGGAGGAAGAGGGGGGGGATGTCATTAATCCTCCCAATAACTGTTGTGTGTGATGCAGCCCTGCTCTCCTGGAGATGCCAGTACACCTGCCTGCTCATGGGAAGTACTGATTTAATTCCTTTTTCTGCTTTGCTTTTAGGCCCAGCTTTTGCCTTACCTATTAAACTATATTTATCTCAACCCAGGAGTTTTCTACCTTTTAACCTTCTGATTCTCTCCCACATCTCACCGGGGGGGGTGAGCGAGCGAGTGGCTGAGTGGGGCTCAGTTGCCGACTGGGCTTAAACCACAACATCCTCATAAAACAAATCATACAACTGAAAACATATGTTTGTGTTCACTCACCTATGAACTCAGAGCAAATGGCCATCCGTAAGCATTAGGGAAAGCAGAGAAATCCCAGGAGCGCTAGCCAGACTGACTTAGCTAATGAAGTGTGCATAAACAGCAAACATCCATCATCATTAATTATCCTCAAACTCCCCTTTCACATTCAGTCATCTCCTCGCATCTAATGCTTCTTAGACAACCTGTGACATCCATGGCCTGAATCCTGCAAATGACTAAACTGAGTAGGAAACATGCTCTCTAAACATGCTGTTCACTATAGCTATTTTACCTACTGCCAGATGGATTGATTTGAAATGGTTTATTGCTTACTCATCCTTTTGCATATTTGAATTAGATGAGTTAACAAATCGCCTAGTAGTCAGGAATCAAATGCTTCAGGCCAGTAAAGATTATGAAACTGTGTTTTCTGCCTCCATAAGCTGTTGCAGGGGAGCTGAAAATTTTATATGGAGATATTTTCACTTGAGAAGAGTTTGGCTTTGTTAAACAAGCTGCACATTGCATATAAAACCTGTACTTCAAGTCTATTAGTAGGAAACACAAACATGAAAAGACTGTGGCTTAATAGCTGGCTACAGTGTTGTTATTCTGGTACATTTTAAACAATAGATTGACAGAGAGGACTAGATAGATAGCTCTTAGTAAAAGAACTAAACTGGAATGTCAGAGAGTTGATACTAAAAGATAACTTTCTGCAGAAAAGACAGTGGTAGCAAACATATTCATTCAATATTGCTATTTCAAAATAATCCTCTAGTCATGAGATCAAATTTATTACAGCAATGGCTGTAATAGCAGTATCCAGCAGTTATTATTAAAGCAGTTATAGACCAAGGGAACGACATAAACATGTATTCTGATGCATTAGTAAGCTCAAGGAGCAGAAACCTATCGAAAGGAAAAAAATACCAGCCACATAGAGCAGAGCAGAATTAATAGGAATACATTTTCCTGTGGCTAAAGAAACAAGCTTAGCCAGAACTTATGTTCCCCTCCAACATTTTCATGGAATGATGGCTATTTAGAAGATATGCGTAACTTCACTGAACTCAGCAAACCGAGCTGCGTTGGTAGCAATTTCAGTAACTTCTGTTCCGGTTCAAGCCTGCAGATTTACTAAAGAAGGATAAAAAAATATGTTTGCATTTCACTTTACCTGCTCCTCACATAGTTATTCTTGCCCCAGCTGCTGTAAAAATAAGCCCAGCCTTTCCCAGAGTTGGCTAACTCTGATACAGCGCTGGTGAATCCAGGAAATATTTTGCATCTCTTAACTTCAGTGACATTTAAGAGTGCCTGACCTCTGGAAGGCTGCCTCGGCTGCAGATCTTTTGTCAAACTGGGCTTTGCCTTCAGTTTTCCATTCTGGCTGAGCTTACGGAATTCTTAATTTTATTTAAATGACCAAATATTAGTCCTGTCTCAGGAAAGCATTAAATAATATCCTTGAGTCCCTTAATCACTCAAATTGCTTAAAATTTATTACATGTTGAAATGATTTCTTGCACTTGTATTGTATTGTTCTGAAATTACTTTCTATCTGTGATAGCATTGCTTTCCACCATCTCTGTAGAAAAAATGCTGTTTAGAAATGTTGCTCACTGTATTCCTTCCCAATCCACTATCAATACCTTGACCACATGAAGAATATGCTGGGAGGCCGATCTTGCCTTGTAACAAATTGTCATATAGAGCATAGCTCTCAACAGTCCCACAGGTGTGTAAATCCACACCAAACTATACATATGACACAACATGAGGCACTTCAAAATCATAATAATGACCTACTTTTGACAACAGTAAAGACTCGGGAAAATGGCATTCAGAACAAATGGAGAAGTATTGCTCTGCTTTTCCCAGTCTGTGTTCCTTTTGGTGGCTACTCACACATAAGACACTCAGTGTCTAGCTCCACTGCTGGCAAGTTGTTTACCTCTACTTTGCCTAAGGCAGGGTCCTTTTATGACAAATTAGGTAAATTTACTTAAAATAAGTAGTGAGAATATCCGTTGCACTCAATAATCCTCCCACAGCCAATAATTGGAGCCAGTTCCCTTCTTACAAAACAAAGACTATTTTAAACACTAGGAGTAATAGGAGTATACAGCAAAAATTTGGCAAAGAAAATATGACATCTTCCAGAGCCATTTAGACAAGTTAGGCTGCTTGATTACCAAGTAGAAGCAAAGGTGTCAGGCATATACTGACAGATTTTTAAAGTGATCTTTAGCACACAACATGGAAAAAATATAACTTCAGTGCACAGTGTCAAATCAAACAGTTTGTCTGTCATCGATTAGAATGAAAGAATACATGAAATCTCAGGGTGACATCTGGTATTTCAATACAAAATTGGAATCTCTCAGACGTAAAAAGGCTTTCATCAAGATAATCTCCATTTAAAGCTGTGTAATGTAAACTGTGACCAGATCGAAGACTGAAAGCCAGCGCACTCAGAAGTGAGATACTGAAAAGATGACTTTCATTTAGCTGTCATTTTCCTATCTGTTAACTCAACAGGGTATGCTGTGAGTAGTATATGGGTTATGCAGAGCAAAATGGAAAGTCATGGATGGCTGCGCTGAATTAACCAAGCACCATAATGTTTACTGCTCCATATAACCCATCATATGGAAATCAATTCCCATCACAGAGGTTGTTGTTATGTATTTTGGCTGCTGAACTGTAAATCAAATGCTGGAACCATAAGTTCAATATAAAATGTGTCTTAGGATTTTGTTGCTGTTGCTTTTAGCTGTTACTCTACACAACAAAGAATGATTTCTTGTTTTGAATAAACGTAAATACAAATCCTCTGTGGCAGCATGTACTAAACTGATTCAGCACTTGTATGCTGGCAGGAGAAGGGCAGGGAAAGGCCATGTGCCTACTGCAGTGGCATTCAGTCAAGACGTGGAAGGCCATTTCTTTCTGTTTAGAAAAAAACGTGTGGTATCTTGAGCACGGAGAACTCATAATGATGAGGCAACCTTTTGCCTCATGGTTTGGTTTATTATTTTCAAAAGGTCAGCTGCTAAACGTAGGTAAATACAAATAGTGTTACACAAGAGCTGGAACTGGGGATAACCTTATGGCTGTCTGCACCTACCAAAACAGCTCTAGCTTTTTCCTCCCATGACCCCATCACACGTCCTGTTTCGTTCACACACCCTGATTTCTCTGCTGCTTCCAGTGCTCACTGCCTGCCCCACCCTGCTGGCTCACCCCCCACACCGACTGGCCAGCTGGGACATGTGGGCCGATGGGCAGGGACAGGACAGGCAGCATGAGTGCTTGTGGAGCTCAAGGGAAGCAGCTCATCCCCTGGTGAGGTATTAATTCATTCTTTCTCCCTTACCCAGGTGTCAGTATATACAGAACTTGCAGGAACTTGAATACCCCTGGTGTCTGTACCTTTCGCTTTCTGCTTGGCACCATACCCTTGTTCTCTGTGAAGTGGTTAGCACCACACATCCTATCTTCAGAGCAAAAAACTGCATTATGGGGGTGCCAAATTCCCTGTGGGGCTCAGGTATTAGGAAGACAATTGTTGAAGAAACACTGGTGTTGATAAAAATCCTGGTGTATAACAGTCATCACAGTCAGAAATAGGGGCAGTACAACTTGACTTCCTTCAGAAATTTCTGAATGACAGTGTGAATAAAGAAGTTAGGCCTAACACACCAGGGAAGATGTACATAACATGACATTTTAATGCAGTTGTGGATTTTGACAATCAACTATGAAGTACTGTGTTTTCAGAACCACCAAATGGTAAATTAATGTGCAGCTACAACTGGTGCAAAGCCACCCTGGCACTTTTATGATGGCACCGTGTCATGGCTTGCTCAACAGCTGCCTAGAGCAGCCTCACTGGGGTTTTCAGCCCTGGTCCAGCCTCTGAAAGGAGTGCACACACTCCCCTATAAGTCAGCAAGCCTTTTGCAGGGTATATTTTTAACATTAGCTGTTTCCTACATTCTGGCTTTCCTACAGCCTTGCAAAGCAGAAAAAAAGTAGACCTGCAACCCCCTGAAGTTTCTCTGATGTCAGTCAGAAGTAAACACACTAAAAAAATTAGCATAAAACATATGCAAGAGGAAAATCCTTCTCTTTTTCCATGAAACCTGACATCACAGGAAAAGTCACAGGAAGCAGAACCAAATGAGATTCCTGGCTTTAATTTTATTTCATTTTAATTCTAATTTCCCATTTGTCTGTATGATTTTAAACTGATGGTGATCAGGGTGACAGTCAGCATCCCTGATGATCAGGGAATACAGTCTCAGTATAGCTCTTGAGTCTGTATAAGTGGAGAAAACTGGGAACAGCAGGAGACTAAGAGCAGAGTAGGAGTTTCCATCTTTCCTTAACAGTCCCCTGACTATACCTACCTCAATAAAAAGCACTTGTATGTGAGTCATCCATCATTGTAAAGCCTGTATTAGCCTGTGAGCAGGTTACCATGAGCTGAAATATTAAGAGTCATCAGAGAGGGGTGGTGAACAAATGGCCTGTCCTTCCCAACAGAAGCCATCAGTCTTGTTGGACCTCTGAGAGAACAGATTCCCCCTTTCACAGGTTCCCCTGACTGGAAAAATGAGGTGTGCAAGCACTTAGCCTTCTCACCATTGCCTCTAAAGGTCATGCAGCTCCTACTGAGGAGATTCGCGTACCAGTACAGAAGGACACAGACAGCCAAATATCTCAGGAGAGTAGATGGTTCAGAGTTGGATGGTGAAAGTGCTAATAATACAGAACAGCTTAATTTTTTTTTTCTTTTAAATAGGATTCTTATCATTCATATCAATTAGAGAGAATTTGTTCTTTGTCAGGAACTGAGGAAGATGTGAGGGATGAACATGGATGAATATGTAGGATAATCTGGCATGTTTAGATACCTGTGAACCCCAGAACTGATGGAATAGTTTGTTGAGGATTCTTTTTCACTGACTTTGACTTTGAAGGGACTGTGGGAATTTTAGGAAACTGAAAGAATACTTATGCTGTGCTAGTATATAAAATTTGAAGTAACTTGACTAAGAGAAATACCCCCTAGCAGTGACAGGAAGTGTGGAAAAACCATTCTGGTAGAGACAGCAGGGGGTGACAGGACTCTGAGAATGAATGGTAGGCATAGAATGCCAGTTGTTGTGATTCTTCTGAGATTTGCCAAATTAATCTTATTTCACCATTTCAGATTACAGGTTTGTACACATAACCGTGGAGATGCGACACATCTAGGTGACTGCAAGGGGATTAATTTTGTAGTGTGAAACCTGATAAAAAGTTAGCAATGTCAGAAAAGCCCTTGCTTTTAGGTTTAGGAACAACAGTTCCCATGAATATATTCTTACTTAGCTCTTCCCTGTATATTTCAAGTACATGTCCCACCTTGTCCTTCCTCTCAGTGTTTGTCAACATGTCATTCGGCAGCTCTTAAGTAGAGGGAGGTGTCTGAGGGCGGAGCTGGACCTGCCCCCAGCAGGACACGGGTGCAAAGGGAATGGTATGGTACAAGGTAGGTCTGCAGCGCAGGGTGAGCAGCACTCGGCACTAGAGCTGGAGGAGCCCAGGGCTGCTGCCAGGTGCCAGATTACAGCCAAGCTTCTCGGATGGACCCGTTCACCCACTGCCTTCAGGGCAATCTAAAGCAAGATCCCTGTTCAAACCTGCAGCAAACAAATGAAAATGTCTGGTTTGTCCTTGATTCCTTGGGGGAAATAAAGTAAGCAGGAGGAGAAAGATGACTTTTACACTTGTATACAAGATTGGTATGGTAGGTAATCCTCATTCTGAAAAGACTGACGAAAAATTGGAAAGGGTAAAGAACCACAAAAAACGACAAGGGAAAAGTGCTTTTCATGAAGAGATGGAAGGTTCCATCTGTTTAGCTTGTCAACAAGAAAAGTGAGAATTGACTTGCTTACAGTGTACAAATGCTTTCCCAGGCAGAAAATACTGAGCAGCTATGACTTCTCTCAGCTTGCAGAGAAAAGACAACAACAGGATCCTGTGGCTGAAAGCTGGAGCCAGACGAATTTGATTAGAAATTAGGCCCAGCTTTGTAATGCTGGAGGCAATTGCTCATTACAACACACAAGCAAGAAGAGGCGGTTCCACAGAACAAGACAGGATGCTTTGTGAGAGATAGGGTTTAGCCAAACCTGAGACATTTCACTAAACCCTGAGTCATAGAAATACAAGTGACTAATTTTTAAGAGGAGGGATTAAATTGTCAAACACCTGCTCTTAGGTCACTTTGCCCAATTCATGGAGGTCTGTTAGACTAGAAGAACAAGGGAAGATCTTCCTTGTCTTTTTGGGCATACAAAAGAGTCACACACAGCTGAAAGGAAAATGGCCAGGAATGATATGCTAGCAGGATAAAATGGAAATCTTGCATCTCTTGCTTCTTCATACTGGCAAGTAATCATGGAACCTTCATGTTCGTTAGGATGGCTGGGGGAAGAAAATGAGAGACCATCTTTAATTATACTGGACATTGTATTGATGCACTTGCATTAAGCACTCAGTTCCATTAGTGATGAGCATAGTATTAACACCCAGAAGGGCAGCCTTGCAGGACTAGATGGAAGACGAGAGACAGAGAGCTACTGGTATGAGAAGGGAGGGCAGAGCCTGGTGCAGGACATCAGGGGTGGCACAAAACCACTTGGCTTAGGATGGGGGGAGATGGATAAGAGGCAGCATGCAGAACTGCACTGCCAGCCCCTGGAGTGAGGCAACACAGAATGGAAGGCGGCTGATAGCATGCAAGAAACTGAAGGGAAGCTGGAAAGATGTGCAGATGCACCCCTGAGTAATAACATCAGCCCATCGACTGTTCAAGAGAAGCAAAACTCTTACCTGCAGAGAGTTTCCCCTCAGAAGTGATTACAACTACAAAATCTGTTTACACTACCGGCCTCCTACTGCCTGCTACAGTCATCTCGGTAAAAGCAGTATGTCTTGCTGGGGAAAAGCCAAACTGCAGAGAAAAGTTTGCTCCTGGATCTCACTGACTATTACTACAGTGCTCTCAACGCTGCAGGGCTTCCCAGCAAAAACTGAACAATCCAGCACAGCAAGCGAAAAGCTTTTCAGTGCTCTTACAGGCTTCACAAAACATTGATGCATCCTGTGGGCTTGGGATTTCTTGACCCACTGTGGCATGCCTTTTGGGGATTAGAATAAGAGAAGTGAAAATCTCTGGCAATGCTGGAGGTGACAGTAGGTCCCCTGTAGACTAAATGTATACCAAAGCTGAATAGCTACCAAAAGACAATGACAGGCTCAAGCAAACTCAAGTGATAAGCACAAATATTACCTGAGTAACATGTCTGTATAAACGTACATGTGTTTATTAAACCGATTTAGGAGGTTAGTGTCTCTCTTAGAAGAGTTTGTATTAATTGACAATTCTTATTTGAATGCTATTTTAACTGAGGCAGAGGGGAAGGACAGAAAAGGAATGACAGAAAGGGGGACAAGACAGCCCTACAAATTAGCTCACAGCTTCTTGTTAATGCTGACAAGCTGCTCAGGAAAGATATTGTCTAGATGCCCGATGATGTCTTCTCTGAAAGCCTTGTATGAGTTATAACATACAACTGCTGTCTATAGCATTTTTTAAACACTTGATTCTAGGCATCTCATGGTGGATGATAGAAGTGGTTTGTTTCCTTGATATCTTTTTCTATCAAGATGCCATTTTGTTAATTGCAGAGCATGAAGGTAATTATATTGTGGAATTATGGCTTGTGACATGAGGATGCTCGTTTTGCCTAGTGTAAAGTTAACACAAAGGGATGGTCAGTTATGGCTTGTGTTTCCCTATTGCTGAGTACCAACAGCAGTAACCACCTCAATTAACAGGAGCTACAAGTACCCACTAGGGGTTTAGAAGAAACAAAATTTTACTCATTGTAATCAGACAAGCACAGATTACTTGCTGCTCATCGCTTTTCTTTTGCAGATATGTCATTGTGCTTATAGGTTGGGCTTGGAGAATCCAGTCCGTGCTTTGCCACGCTGGACATGTTCACTGTTTCGGTGTTTGCTTTTTGAGAACCAGTTTGTGCTTTCCTTCAGCTGCCAGAAGCAAGCCTGCAGCCACAGCATGGGTGAGTAGGCAGCAGGGCTACTGCCAGCCCCCTGTAGTTGCGGTGAGGCTGCAGCAGTGAGGTAGCTATTGTGGGGGTGGGTCACACAGCACGCACTTGCTGTCCTTTCTTTTGTAAGCTGCGGTGGTAAATGGCAAACATCAGAGAGGACTGTGCTTCAGAGAAGCTTTCCAGCTCTGGGATGAAGGCTATTATTAGCACAGAGTCGACAGATGCACTAACAATTGTTTGGATCCAAGTGAGGGGCTGGCACCTTGCCAGGAGGACAGATTTGTGGGGGTGAAGGGTAAACAGAGCCAGGTACCCGCTTCCCAACAAAATGTGCTCTGTGGAAGAACTGTTGCTGTGGATCTGTGTGAGCCACAGCAGGGACAGCGCATGCATATCCAAGTTCAATGGGTAATATGGTTCCCTCGTTACTAAGCAAAGCTGGATGTTAGATTTGGGATTAATCTCTGTGTCTCTGTTTTGTTTGTTACAGATGCAAATAACCACAGACTGCTGCAGAAGAGCAGAGCAGACAGACATGGTGCCGGGCAGAGGCCAATGCCGATGTCTCCTGAGCAGCCCCTTCCTGGTGCACACACACAGCTGCCTGCAGCCAGCTCCAGGGCCCCAGCACGGAGCTGACAGGTACCCACCCACCTACCTACCTACTGACTGACTGCAAGCTTTGCAACCCCTTTGATGAGTGAAAAAAAAAAAACAAAATCCATGCTTCATTTCATTCTTCATTCAGCTCTGATAATTGGTTACAGCAAGTAATAGTTGGGTGCTGAATTAATTTTTGCCCTCTCATGTTCTGTACTCTCAAATGTGTCAAAAGACATGTTGCTATTTGCTGCAGTTTGAAGTGATTCTGCCTGGAAACATCGGCTTCAGTTGCTCCTTTTCACATCCTAAACTGTAACGGCCAGTTCAAGCTTTAAAAACCCAAGCACTAACAGATGTGTGAGGAATTTTTTTAAAGGAAAAAAATCAATCAAAAAAAAAAATCAATCAGCAGTTATTTGAATTCCGTCATTTGAAGTCCATTAGAAATAATTTGAAGTTGATAAAACACAAATTAACTTTTGCTGTCAGTACTTATAGCAACAACACTCCAGGACACAGAGCCCCAAAATTGAAAAATTTTATTTATAAGAATGGAACTAGATTTCACTGAAAGGGAATGCAAATTAAATAGTAGGAGCTAAAAGAAAGCCAGGTAGACTTTGATAGTTAAAAAGCAATTTAAAAAGATTAAAACAGTCTGCATACATTCAGACTGAGCTCTTTCAGACAGGATAAGATTGTGTCCTGACCTGCAGCCCATGGCTCTTATCTCAACCCCATGTCTGAGTTGGTGTCAGCTCCATATCAGTCTCCCATGGGCTTTAACTCTCATAGCTGATATTGAGTTAGTGAAGAAAGATTTTTCTAAGGTAGAAGAAATAAAGCCAGATATTCTTCTTACTCTTGCTTTTTCAAATAAGTATGAAGTTTGAATTTTTACACTTTAGTATAAGAAATCTAAATCTTGTTTTACTCTTTGTGTTTTGTTTTCTTGCTTGTTAAATATTTGAATGTAAGTTGATTGCTCAAAGCAACGCTCCCTCTCTCTGATCTGTAACAGGCTTATTTTAGTGGCAGGGGTTTTTCCCTCCATTTTAATAGTTATTCACAGAAAGTTGCAAATTCTTGAATGGAGATGCATGTTCTCCAAGAGCCTGGCCAGACTCCAGCTGCAGAAACCTCTGAAGCCACCACGACTTCCAGGTGCTGGGCAGCATGTGGTACCACCTGCATCTCATCCTGTCCATGAAACAGAAGAAAGGCAGCACAACTCACTTGTTGGCTTCTGGTTCTATTTTCAGACCAGCTCTGCTGCTTAGATTCATGCTATTAATGGGCTCTCTGGGGCATGGACACCCAGGAATTAAGCTTTGCTTACCCTGAAGGCCAAGAACGCTGTTGAGAGTTGGCACCTGATTTAGACCCAAGGTGACGAGGCTCAGTTTGACATTTGGAAGTGATGTCCCCTGCCAGAGGCAGAGAGGTCTCTGTCTCAGGGTGGCTTTATGCTGACTGGACCAAGCCACCCTTAGGCTAGGTCCCAGAGAAATGTGAAGGTCAAGCTGGAGATGTTCAAGGTCAAGTCGTGCCAAATAACAAAAATGCCACTTTCTGCCAACAATGCTGTCTTGGGGGCAAGTGAGGTGTATCTGAGGCTTGTACTGTGAAAAAACACTTTGCTTGTTTCTTTAGAAAGTAAAGCAGCTCCACGAACTTCCCAACTTCCCAACAGCCAGGGTAAATAAATCCTCTTCTTCTTTAACACAGCTGCCTCAAATGAAAACATGCTACGGTTTTCTTGCTTTCTCTGGACAGTGCCAGACACAAGGGAAGCACGACACGGACAGAAATTGCTGAATTTGGTTTTGCCTCACTGGATTTTTATGGATGGTTACCCTCAAAAAGCAAACTATTAATAGGCCTGTGTCTGAATGGTCGACCACATGAGGCTTCATCTGTTACATTCAGGCAGTGTTTTGATAGATTGCTATTCCATCAACTAAAAATCCTTTGGGCTATGAATGATATAAAATAGTCCTACAACCACTTGCCCTAAAACTAATATTTAAAATACATATCACAGGGGAAAACTGAGTAGTCCATTAGAGGAGTGGGGAAAGAAATGACACCACAGACAAAAGAGAAAGAAATAGATATGAATTCTAGCAATATAAACCAATGTAAACCAGAAGTCTCCTGAGTTGTGATTTGTTTAGGTGATGCTAACTGTACTACAGATTATTTAAACAGATTTTGTAACTGCTGTTGTTATTACAGAGATCAAATTACACTAAGATACAGATGTAGTTTTCAGGTAATTTACATAAAGCAAAGATAGACTCCTAAAATTTCAGTTTGCTGCATATCCTTCTTAATGGGAACAAATTGCAAAACAATTTTGATTTTAGAAGCAATTTGTGAAGCTGTCCAGTGATCATTGCTCCTGCTCTAAATTCCCAGTTAAAAATTAGCCAGTAACTCTTATTTTCACTCAGGCACACACAAAAAAATTCTTGTTTGCAACATCAAAATCAATCTCTTTTGTCTTATCAGGTTTGTAATGCAGAATAAAAGAATCTAAATTAAGTCACTCATGCTTTTAATTAACAAGCAAGAAACTTTGATTTGTATATCAGTTTTTAACTTGCGTTATGCATCTTTATAATTTGATGAAGAAAGTTCAGCACTGTTTGCTGGAAACTTTGTAATGCGGATTTCCACCTAAATATTCCATTTATGCTAAATGTGGTATTTTTCTTCCTACATGTGTACCTGTGCACAGTTGTTTATATACATCTTGATTACCATACATGTATGTATTCATGTTTTAATTTTTTTTTAACTCTTGCTATTTAATACCAAAGAAGTCGTGAATCAAAACCTCCAAGTAAAATGCACAGAGGAAATGCATAAATTTAAGCCTTAGGTGCTTTTTCAAAAAACAAACCCTCTTATAGGTGATTATGACATACATAAATTTTGAAAACACTGGGTTTTTTTCTCAAGATCCTGCTTCAATTCTGCCCTTTGTTGCACATGAACAAAGCTAAGAGCACCTGCAAAATTCAGTCTGGGAAGTGACGCTACGAGCGATTCAAAAACATAAGAAAATGCCCAGACCTGGTTATGGCCCTTCAGCAAAGGGAACTCTCCAGGGGCTCTGAGGCCTCCTGCAAACTGAGCATGGCCCTGCCCCTGCTGCCAGCTGGGAAGGCACACTCACCAAAGCGATCCCCTTCCTGGACTCCGTGCTGGAAGGAAGTAAGAGCCACCACCAGCTCCAGCATGTGGGTCCTGCTCTGCTTGGGAACCAGAGGGTGGTGTTCAAAGCTCGGTCTCGAGGACAAAATACCTGCTGGGCCCTTCCCCACTGACATGGGTTTTTCTGATATCTTCCACTGAAATATGCTTCCCCTTGGCACAATCCAGCATTTACTGTGGGATTTGCCTGAGGAAACCAGAGTGCCATTTAAAGGCTGCCACTTGTGCCCACACCTCGAAGTATCTGCTTTTGCACACTCCTTGCAAACACCACATGAAGGCAGAGCCTTCAGATTTGCCATTGTTTTAACTTCTTAGAAAAGCAAGGATCTTTCCCTGTCTCCTCCTCAGGTGCCGACAGAATAATAGGCCCCAAAGAATTAGTAACAAAGGTTTCACTCTGAATGCATCACAGCTGTGGAAAATTTATACCTCAGCTTTCTGGGCTGATTACTTCCAGCTCTATCCAAAACAATTTCCTCTGTATTTCCCACTCAAGACTGCTCCTCAACACCAACTTCTAGCAGGAAACATCCCAAAAATTGAAGTCTGAGGTGAGGTGACAGGGAAATGTGAATTTGGTGACTATCTGAACGTTCTCAGCAGGCCCTCAAGGAGCCAGGTGGTCACAACATGCAGGAATCACTAGTACAGCACAGGTTGGGCAGGAGAGGATAAGGCCTCCTGCTCTCTTATTCCAGCTTCCTTAAATGCTCTAGGATGTCCCTCCCTGCCTGTCAAAGACTTCTCCTCTTGCTGTAGTTAGAAATGGTTATGAAACGTTAACTTTTTGCTGCAAGCTCTTCAGTGCAATGCTGGTGCTGCCTCCCCTCCATCTATCTCAGCGGGTGAAATAATGTTTTGCCAAACAGCCACAGCAGATTCATTAGCTGCTTTCAACACCACGGTCGATATAAGTTTGGAGAGCATTAAACAGTGTTGTTTGTACTCACCTACTGCGAAGGTCCTCTGTCTGCAGGGCGACCTTCAGCTTCTCCAGAACTGTGCCGTCAGGGCAATTTTGGGGTCTCAAGGCCAAAACGTAGAGGCTTAGTAAAACAGCGCGCTCCCAATGGACCGCATTTAACATTAAAATTGTTACTTTAATGCTGTGTTGTGCTGACCTGAGCCACCAGGGGCTCGATAAACTCCCTGCTGGCAGAGTCATGCCGAGGCTGGGCCGGGCATGTCCCGCGGTGCGGCGCTGCCGGCTGGGCACGGTGCGGGGGCACACGGGGCCAGCAGCGCTGCAGAGCCGGCACGCACCCCGGCACTGACCTGCTCTCACTGGGATCTCCGCAGGGGGAGGTGGTCTCCTGAAGCTCCTCTCACCGTCATTCTCCACCCCCACGTCCCGTGGCCAGTTTCAGCTGTAGCGGGCGGGTGCGGCGCCCGCAGCAGGGAGGATGCAGTGCCCCATGGAGGGAAGGGCTCCATTCCAGTGCACAGGGCTGAGGCGAGCGTGCTGTGAGCTCAGCAAAAGCCTGGAGGCAGCTCCAGCAAAGGGCTGCTCTGGATCGTGGGGATGTGGAAAGCCACTGGTACAGACACAATTTTAAAATAAAAGGGGGTTTCAGCACTTCGCTGCTCCTGGAAGAGGTATTTGTCTTCTTAAAGAGACTTTCATGTCAGAAAGTTCTTTAAAGAATCACATTTAGTGCAAGGGGAATATTCCTGTCAGTGCTTTGGTTGCACTTGGTCGAAGACACCATCTGCTGAGACTCTTGGCTAGCTTGGCATTTAAAATGTCATTTGGACCAGAATGGAACTGAGCTTGAATACTGAGGCAGATGTCATCAGCAAAGGTGAACTTCCATAACTCAGTGAGGTTGCTGATAAAAAGACTGAATTGCAGAAGCATTTGCAGAAAGCCCTGTGGAAGAGCACTGATTTTTCTGCATATACTTTATTTTCTGTACGTGCCTTGTGCAATCTACCTTAGAGAAGAAATGCTACAAGAGATGCCAGTGAAAATTTTGCATTTAAAATCCACCATTTGTGGTTCCTGCTGGATAAAGCAGGATGAGAGGATTTCTGTCCTCACCAGAAGTGGGATTGATGATATTTTCTAAACCCAACTACTGAGTCCTTAGGCTTGCTGCAGCCCAGGGGAGCAGGAGGAAAGCTCATTTTTCTCTCTGTGGAGCATTGATGCACACAAAGTCATTCAGAACGGCTTGCTACCTTAACATTTCTGCTCCAGATGACAACAAAACGACAAGCAGGTCCTGATACCTCTTTTTTTCAGCCTGGAATGCGTAGGAAGAGTTACTACCTATCCCCCTGAGTACAGAATCTCATTCGCAACTGTAACTCCTGATGTGTGTATAAGAAGCAATCCAAAAACGCACAGGACAAAGAAAGAAGAGGAATGAAATGGGTAGAAAATGCAATAAAGAGAAGTAGAGGCTAAACCAAATAAAGTTTATTGCTCTATGTTTGAGCCCATAGGGCTTGTATAAATGAGTGTTAGTAATGAAGCTCTTCAGCAGCACTGGGGCAAACTTTGTTCTGAGAGTCAAATAATCTATCAAGATTAAAATGTTAAACAAGTCCTTTCCACGTTCGCTGCTCAGTGTGCCTCAAATTGCTTTTCATCCATGCTCAGTGCTTTTGTTGACTTAAAGTAAATTAAACATCATCCCTTTCTAATTAGAGAGGTTAGGAGATCTTGGTGCTACTTCCTACTAATTTAAACACTGGAACCAGTTTAAAGCAATTAAAGCTAAACCCCTACTTTTAAACAATGAATTAATATGAACTTGATTTAATAGGGAAGCAACTGGGGGTTAAGTGACCCGGTCAGGCAGGCACATGAAGGAAAAGCAGCCAGTGTAGAATCAGCAGTGGCCCCACTGCAGGGGCTATTGTGGAGCAAAGAAGGTTTTTTCTTCTTGGCAGACAATTGCAAGCATGGAATATACGCAACCCCCTTCTTCAGCGATGATTCCTCTGAATCAGTGCACAGGGTGGAACTGTCAAGGTGCTGGAAGCAAAGTCTGCAGAGGCCTCTGTGGGGAGAGGCTGGGGCTGCCCCTGTGCTGGATCCAGCCAACCCACCACAGGGCACGGCTCAGTCCGGCTCCCAAGGTGGTGGCACCTCTGGGAAAGCATATTTCAGATGGGGCAAAAAACATTGCAGAGGCAGAAGACGAGGACAAAGGAAGTGTGCAGCAGCCATGGGAACACCAAGTTCAGAGCAGAAGGAGGGTGAGGAGCTGCTGCAGGTGCCACAGCTGAGATTCCTGCGAATCCTGCAAGGAACCCACACCAGCAGGTAGGCATTTCCCAACAGGAACTGCAGCCTGTGGAAACCCATACTGGGTGTATCCCAAAGGACAGCAGCCATGAAGAGGACCCACGCTGTAGCAGGGGGAATGCACAAGGAAGGAACAGCAGAGAGCAGCTGTGATGGACTGACCACAACCTCCATTCACCCCAGGACGGGGAAGACAGAGGAGTCAGGAATGAAGATGTGAGGTTGAGCCTGGAAAGAAGGGGGAGGGAAAGTGGTATTTTATATTTTTTGTCTTTGATTCTCACCATACCAATCTATTTTAATTGGCAATATAGTAAAGTCTCTTTTGCTCATGATGGTAACTGGCAAGCAGTTTCCCCATCTTTATGTCAACCTATGAGTTTTCTATTTTCTCCCCCATCCAGCTGAGGGGCTGGGTGGGCACCCCCCCACCACCACAAGTTATCCAAAGAGTAGGTCATCAGATACAGGAAGCCTTGTGGAGACGGCAGCTCTGCTAAAAAACATTAGCAGGCTGCAATAAAAGTCAACCATTAGCGAGTTACAGAAAAGAGGCCACAGCCCCAACCAACCCTCTTTCAAATGGGAACTTGAAAACTTCACATTTTTGAGACTAAGTTCTGGTACATTTTACTTCTCTACCTCCTAAAAAGGTGCATTTTCCAACTACAAAAGACCTTTAAAATCTTGTCGTAAGAGGACAAACAGCCCAGACCAAAGCCCTGTGAGAACACCTTGTAATAAATCTCTGCAACACTGAAGCAACAAGAGAGATTTTTGTGACAGAGGGCCCTCTTCTTGTGACTGAGCTCACTTAGGGGGTGAGATGTCATTTGATTAATGTAGCCTTACAAGTTTATTATGTATCACAACATAATGGAATACAGCAATACTTTTTGCATACTCATGCACATAACTTATGCACATTTTATGAATAAAAACTATAATCCTTGATTGGCTTTATTATTCTAAGTCATCTTATAAAGATTTAAAGAGATGGCCTCCTAAAATAGTATATGAAGAGTGCATTATTTGCCATGCAGAGACTGTAATAGGATAACATCAAAGCATGAGAAAGCTTATCATGCTAAGAAGAGTCTGAGAGCTGCTTATATGAAGATAGGACACTGATGATATGAGAACAAGCCCAGTATGCTGATGAAATTAAGACCTGTCATGTATTCTGTCCTCTTCCCAGTGTTTTCTTACTTGTTCCCCCCTCCAATTCAATAAACTAAACTACAGCTGTTACAGGAGGCTTTTATTCCGAACAAACCGGTGAAGATACAATTTATACTGAAAGCCAAAGCAGAGGCAAGTCACATTTGTGTTGCTGTTATTTGCTGGCTGTTTTAGGGGGGATCCACTCTTGGATCTTCTTGCGAGTAGTAGAGTAAGGCACGTACTGCCCAGGAGTGCCACTCAGGTTGAATTTATGGTTCTCCCAGATAAATTTACGAGCAACTGGTGGATGAGTAGTTGGAGGGTCATCCGTCATTGAGTGGAGCCAGCGATGCCTTAAGAGGAAAAAGACACATTGTTATTCAGGAACATTGCATGATCTCCAGCAAGCCAATCTCCCGACTCCCAAGGGTTCTCCTCTGAAGAGAGAGGAGAAGAATACTTTTAATCCAGTATGGCTTTGAATGAGACTACAGGTTACTGATTTAAAGTAGTTACACAAACCTAACTGATAAATAACAGTTCTGCCTCCAAGCAATTGGTAGTACACCTGAGTTCAAATTTCCTGTTTGTTTGTATGCCGAGTATTTAAGCAGAGTACATTGTTACGTGTTTGTATGGCCTTAACCAGGCAGCCAGGTCAAGGCAGGCCCCATGAATGACAGAACCACAAGGTTTGGTTTTATTCTCTGGGTTTTTGAGGGTTTGTTTTGTTTTTAATTACCAGAAGACTATGCTGCACAACAATTTCAATACTATTTCCAAAGCATTCACGAGACTATAATTTGCGATATGGATTAACGATGCAAGTACACCTAAAACAAGCATGTAAATGTTTACTGACTGCACAATAAAATGATTAATACCAATCAACAATAAGGTAATTACCAAGTGATTACAGTGATTAACCTTTACCTATGAACTGAACGTCAATCCTTCTCTGCGCAAGCAACATTAATCATCAAGCAAAGCATTTTCCCTAACAATTTACTGAAACACTACAGCAGGGACCAACTGAATTGACATCCCATTTTTATTTCAGTGCCTAGAGCAACTTTCATATCTGAATTATATTTTAATTATCTGCTAGTTCACATGTACTTCATACTGTATGCACAGTTATGACAAAAGTGAAGTTATGAGGTTTTTTGCAAGCTTATGTATTTTTTTACTGAGGTGGAATTAAAAAGACTTTTGCAAATCAGCTTTTGCAAAGACTTGACCTAAAAATATGAAGTCTTCCAGTTGTATTAGAAGGCCTAAAAACTACAACTTCAGCCTCTAGCAACAAATCCAGTACATTTCAATTATATAGTAGAAAAAAACCACAGCAGAAGTGGTGAGAAATAGACTGACAGGTATATTCTAAATCTGAAGAGCTCTACAGAAGGTTGATAATCTTTTCAACTCTGGCTATAACTTAAGGATAAAAAAAAAATAAATCTCACTTGAAAAAAGTTTTGACTGGGGTAGAGGTAACTTTCTTCACAGTGGCTAGTATGGAGCTGTGTTTCGGATTTGTGCTGAACACAGGGTTGATAACACAGAGATGTTTTTGTTATTGCTGAGCAGGGCTTATACAGAACCAAGGCCTTTTCTGCTTTTTGTACTGACACACTGGCAAAGAGACCGGGGGTGCATGGGAGGCTGGGAGGAGACACAGCCGGGACAGGTGACCCCAACTGCCCAAAGCGATATTCCAGACTATATGAACCATGCTCAGAATATCAATCTGGAGGAAGAAGGAGGAAGGGGGGGGACATTTGAACTGATAGCATTCGTTTTCCCAAGTCACTGTTACGCGTGATGGGGCCCTGTTCTCCTGGAGATGGCTGAACCCTGCCTGCCCATTGGAAGCAGGCAGTTAATTCCTTGTTTTGCGTGCATGTACATGTTTTGCTTTCCCTATTAAACTGTCTTCATCTCAACCCACGAGTTTCCTGGCTTTTACGTTTCCTATTCTTGTCCCAATCCTGCTCGGGGGGGAATGTGGGGGAGTGGGGCTTGGTTGTTGGCTGGGGTTAAACCATGACACATACAGAGGCAACTTAAACTCACACACCTTCACCTAGTGATGCTTCTGGTAACAGTGGAAAGGGATCCTGCACACAATTCCTCTTGACATATCTGTCACCATGCCTCACCACTCTCATCCCCCTCCAAGAGCCATGCACACCAACACAACAAATAGAAAACTGTCAGGAAGAAATGAAGTTACAAAGGCCCCTGAAAGACAGGCTGGAGCAGGTGGAACACAAGAACTGTATTAATGCTCAGCTGAAATCAACCAGATTCCAAGCCTGAATGATGTCTGGCACTTTTATCACTACAAGTGTGCTTAATATCATACACTCATTCCCTGAAATATGAGAAAGGTTTCACAGTATCATTTAAGAGAGTAGCTGAATCTGTCATTTAAACTATTGTTTTGCAGCTTCTCTAAGACTACATCCATAAAGTCTTTTAAAATACACTATTTTGGAGTAACTAGTATATTTACTTCCAGGATTTTCTGAATTTCTGTAACACAAAATGAAATCAAGCCTCAAATTTAAATAGGTAGCAAAACTGATCCTTAATCACGTTTTCTCACTGAAAAGTAGCAATAAAATTGCTCACCCATAAGACATGTCAATACAGGTATTGAAATACATGCAGAGATTTCAAAAGTTTGTTCATAACTCAATCCACTATGAATTATACTTATATTTAAGAGTTTCAGGGCTAAACCAGGTCATAACACATTCCCCTTAGAAGCCCAACCTGTGACTTACAAGAGCGTTTTCGTTTGCAGAGTTGTTCTCTCAAACAAAAGCTCCCGTTCTCCACTTAAAATCTTGAAAACTTTATTTTGGGGAGACTTTCCCCTTGACAACGTTCCTCAAAGATTCTTTTGAAGCCTTGATTCATGCACTGGATTGAACAGCATAATTAAAGAGATTTGACATCCTGCAGATGGCCAGATTTCTATACAAACTTTGCCTATAAATCCATGCATGGAAAAATAGGCTTCAAAAGCCATTAATGACTTAAAACCTACAAAGCAGAAAACTTACATAGAGAAAAGAAAATCAGGAGGGTAGCAGAAGCTCTGAAGAGGCTGAAGCAGCTTCCTGAATCAGAGAGCAGTCACTACCAAGCAGAGTGAGGCCAGCAAAGCCTCTGGTCTTTTCCTTGAATGAAGGGATGAAAGACACCTCAAAGTATCTTCAAATGCTCTCAAGACCATGTAAAATTTTCTCCCAAGTCTTAACAAATGTTTAAAAGCAAGTGGATTTCAGTCTGAAGCTACAGGGGATCGGAGCCAATTATATGATGTACAAGCTGTCAAACAAGAACTGCTGCTACACAAACTCAGTAGCTACTACCATATGTGCATCGGCAAGGATCAGGCACAGTCTGCGTAAGTGGAGGATGTTTGCCAACTCGTTAACATCCACGTTCTGCAACAAGTTCACCACGTTGCAATCAGACAAGAGAAATGAAGACATGCATTAGGGTCAAAGTGCAGAGAAGAATGGGAAGAAAAGGAAAAAGGGACAAGTGTGTTTGTTTGTTTAAGCATGGCAGATAACTTTAATTTCTCATGCAAGCTACTGGAAGATACTGTATAGCAATGAGATGGCATTTACCTGAAAACACCAAACTACCATTTAATCTAGTTATAAACCCCCACAAATTTATTATGAAGCTACAGGAAGGATGGAAATTTTACCCCCCTTCCTTTTCTGCAATCTTTTTGTTCTGTTTTCCTTGAAGGCAGACTTGAAAAGCAGTATTTTTACAGGAAAATCACACATTTTCTTACATTTCCTAGTGTGTTGGCACTTCAAGTCTGAGATGCTACATTCTGCTTCAGCTGTCAGATCAACTAACAGAGACGATGCAGATTATTAAACTGAAGGTAAACTTGGAAATATTTCATTATATGAAGTCAGCACTGCTGACACTCCTCCCAGAGATGTCAGATTGGCACCATAAGGAAATAAACACTGAAGTACAGGACAGCTACCACAAACGCGAAGGATGTGCTGGCAAAATGAAGTATCCCTACAAAATGGAAAAACTATTCTCAAATTACCATTCTTCTTTCCCGACTGGATGATATTGAAAGAACACTTTATTTTTAACTAGTGTGTACACTTTAACCAGTTGTCAATTTGTTTTTGCAAAGTATCTGGCCAAAACACAAAAACCAAAGTACATTAAGCCAGAAATACACTAAACAAATAGTTTAAACACACAACCTGACTATTAGAGTGATTCTGCAATGAAAACATCTATGAAAGCACTAAACAGAGTCCATACAGGCATTGGTATAAGTGGATTTAACCTCTATGGTTTATATGTTCAGAGAGCACATCTGAGCAGTGTGTTCAAAAATGGAAGTACTGAGTTCCTGCAAACAACATACTCTGACCAGGAGGAGACAAAAAAGTATTTTGGTTTTTTTCTGTCTAAAAGCATAAAAGGGAAAAAAAATGTGCCCAATATCTCATACAGTATTACAGTAAGTTAATACTAAGCATTCCTCAAGCAAGTGTTGAAAGCATTTAAAAAAAAAAAAAATCTAATTAACATGTCTCCAACAAAGTAGATACCAACATCTGTATTTTGAAGACAAGAAAAGAAAACCCACAGCAACAAAGAGGTTAAATAACACAACTAAATCAGAATAAACCACAAACCTACACATTCTGGTGTCGCAACATTTTAGAAAAGCAACAGTCTTGATTCCCTGCATAGTAGACATATGTCAAAACAACACTTCTATTTCCTTCAGACTGTAATTTCAGTACATCCGTTGTCAGGAGACATTACATCAATTATTTCAGAATACTGAAAATATTCACTAGTTCCTAAAAACAGTACAACAATATGTTATTACATATAAGATGTTTTTTTCTTGCTGCTTTTCCCTTTTCTTTAGTATCTGACAGGAGGTAAAGGGTAGCTTTTTTTTCCCCAGTTGTTTTCAAAACTTTTCAACATACCAAAATGTGTTTTTTTTTTTTTAGTTCATCATGCACGAGGTTCACCTGATTGTATCTGAACAATCATTCACATTCCACAATCCAGAAGGCACAGAACTAACTGCAAAATTATACTTTAAAACGCAGCGTATTCTGTGTAAGAGTGTAATCAGTAAGATAATCGGCAGCGTAATCCTAAAGACAGTAGCATTTTTATAAGAGTACTACAAAATCATTACAAACTAGTTAGCTTTACTGTTTAAAAAAGAAAAATCTGAAAACTGTAGGTTAGCCCTGGTCTTAAACCTTGATTTTGTTCAGAGTGTCATCTTCAGGAGTGACAGTTGCAAAATATTTTCTGAAAGTAACATCAGCATAAACACTGTGGTAAAACCTGCTTCCACCTACAGTGGGTACAACAGCACACCCACCAAATGCTCCACTGAGCTGAATCAACTACATCCTGGAGTAAAAAAAAAATAAATCATTGTTTAGAATTAAAGTATTCAGATCACACCCAGCTGTTACAGTAGTACTTTATAAACTTCCAAGTCGACCCAAGGATGAAAAACGTGTATCAAACTATTATACTATATATTAATTAATCCCTTTGTCAATAGAAGTAATTACACACAGTCTAATTTATTTCCAACAAATTTCTGGGTTCAAAATAACCATTCAGGTTTTGTGGAAAACCTGTGCAGTTGCACAACCCTACTGTTACATTGACAGCAGCTTGTACAATATATTAACTCTCAATTCAGAAGCTTATGCCATGTTAAATTTTAAGACAGTATGGCATCAGATAATAATAAAAAAAAAAATCTTAAAAGACACCATTTATTCCCGGACAAAATACTTCTATTTTTAAAGATGTATCTAAGCAGTATAGAAATACACATCAGTGATTTAGATGTGTCACAAAGCCGGGATTCCTGCATAAGAATAAACACATGTTGTTACAGGACATACAAATTTATCAGCAATAAAGAAAAAACCCTAATAAAACAAATCCACAAATCTGAATGGTATTGCACAATTAAGTTTCCTGACAAAAATACCTTATAAAACAGGACTGTTTACCTTTTCATGCCTCATTGCACTTACCAGTCTTGAAAATAATAAAATGTTTACTGCTCCTTCTAGGGCAATTTCTTCCACATTGATAGGAAACCAAGTTTTTCTACCTCATTAATTTCTGTGAAATAAACAAACTACTTAACCCTTGAAAGATCCCTTTGATACTCAGGAAGAAACCCTTTATTGAGGTTTGTAAAGAAGCAACAAACATCGCATAAGCATGAGGAAAGGGCAAAAAAAATAAAACAAAACCCTTGCCTCAAAATAAGGAACATCTTGAAAACTAGCACAGTCTAACAGCGAAAGGATAAAAACCTAGAACCAAACAACAGTTATTATGCAAATAAGGCATGAACATCTTAGTTTTGGAGATTCTAATATCACTTCTAAAAAACAATGCCATTCAGCTCTTACCTAATCAGACAGAAAAAAGCACTAAACACATTAATCCTAATTATTAGGATGGGAGAGTTTGAAACAAAATTGACTACCTAGAGAATCTATCCACACACTTCTTAAATGTTCTACTGAGAGCCACAGTTTAGGAGTTCATGTAATCAGTCTCAGCCTTGGCACAGAACAGGTATCACAGGAGTAATAAAACCCACTGTTTGCTAATGCTAATGTTTAGTCTACCCAAACACCTCTTCCTTCATATCACCTTTTGCTGCTTTGGGGCTGCAGTGCTATTCCTGTTCCTCAAGAACGTAGAGATTGTTTTTACTAGCATACACTGTTACTTTATGTGCTGTGAGTTATCTAAGAAGACAAAAAAAGTATTAACAGCTGTGTGGCCAAAGACCACCTGGAACTCAAGATTGCACAGAATTATTAGTGAGATGTATGAGCAGAAAATAAAACCTTAATAAAAATTATAGTTAAGTAGCAGTGAACATACAGAGCATCCTGGCCCTTTACTGCTGATTATCGTAACAGTGTATATAAATGGAAATAATTATGGCTGTAGATTAAGGAATGTTGTTCCATCATCGCCTCATGTTCTTTAGGTTCTTGCCTAGAACAGAAAATTATTTTTTCTTTTTACTTCTGTTGGCTCAAGGCTTTGCCAAACCATTAACAGGGAATCACAACTAATAAGGGAAATTGGAAAACCTGCTTGATCTGGCTGGCAAAATGCTTTTCTTGTTCCAAAAAGCAGTGAGTGCATCTACCAGGACAGTGAGCAATACAATATTAGGAAGTAACAAGTCTGAAATCTTCTGGTCATGTATAGAATAGCTATGTCCATGAAAACATTTTTTTTTTTTTTAATCTTCTGTTTTGTAATACAAGAAAATATACAGGCAATACAATTGGTGTCTGTCCACATAATCAAGCTAAATGGTTTACCATTCGGGGGGCACCATACTTCCATCAACTTCCCAAAACGTGTTTTTGCCATTCATTTCTTCAGTATATACGACCCATCTGTGTCGACCTTAAATAAACAAACAAACAGAAATACTGTATTAGCTCAAAAAAATTTATTAAAAAGGAGAGAATTCTTGAAAACCAAGGAAAAACACTTTGAGTAATAGTATTTGCCATTATGGGCACTTACTTATTTTACAGTCAGTACAGCTTTTATTTTTTCCAAGTCTTCTGTGTTTCCACTGTTACTGTATTTTTATATGGCTGAATCTAACCCTCTCACAAGGAGGCAAATATTAGCTATTGTATAAGTAATGGGAAATAGGAACTTACAAAATTTTCAGGCAGAGAAACAGGTTTGGGGATTTTTTTCTCCATTACGAGAAGTCTTTCCCAAAAGGACATTGCCATTGATAACCTAAGATTAAACTAAATTCCAGCTATATAAAACTACCAAGCAATGCTAACCAGAAAGTGTTTTCCTGGTTACCTACAAGGTAACCTACAGTCAGCAGGTAGCTTGGACTAACCAGAGTGTCAACTGCTTACGTGTCACCTGCGTTGCTTCAGGTGCTGCCTTTTTAAGTACTCTACAAACATTATTTAAAACCCAGTTACTTAAAGTAATAGGAAGTTTAGGCTAACCTGTGTTTCTTTGCCCTGAAGTGATCACACAAGTAAGTACAGCTGTGAGGCAATTTTAAAGGTGGTTCTCCTTCTTCCCCCATCTGTTATGCTATCAGCTTTTAGGTCAAGGACCCAATTCAGCTCTCAATCACATTATCATGTAGCTCTACCTACATGGAGAGCACCTGACTGGCTTCTATTTGTCCCATATTTATTGGTTCAGATTGACTGTGTTTGCAAATGAACTGAGGGATGCAACAGACAAACAGAGGGATGTCAAAGCATTTCTATGAGTCCCTTGTCTAAGACCCACACCAGTTAAGTGCAAGGAAGTCAGGTAGGCAGCAAGTTCTATTTCACTAGCAGAAACCACACAAGCTCTGTAAAAGCTGAACAGCCTGCTGGGAGGTGTTCACATCAGCACACATACCAAAGAAGTTTCTTCTGTCTTCATAGTATTTGTTTCCATATTTGTCAGTTCCTATCAGATTACCAGTCTTCAAATCATTGACCCTGCGAATTATCAAAACAACAGTTTCAGCTTATGTCATCTTAGAATGAAGTGACAGAGGTTTCCTAGGCGTTGGTAAAAATCTGTAATAACAACTCCAAAACACATTTATATAAAGTTATTAAAAAAAACATTCAAGCTTAAGGATTGCAAAACATAATCACCAATTCCTGCAACTAATGTGCACCCCACTGACAGGATGATAAAAGTCATACAAAAAGGCTTTTGGGGACTATTATTTATTTAAAAGCCCTCTACAGTGGAAGATAAAGCAACTCTGCAATATAACCATTTAATACCCACAAAACCTTAAATACTGTGTGAGTCCCAGAGTGCCATGTTAATTCACTTAGTTGAAGACCTTACCATCCTTCTCAACTGTTCATAGCTACTATTTCAGCCTGAATTGCCGCAGAAGGCGGTCAGCACTGAAGCAGCTTAAGAGATCGCACATGTCTGTGTGCCCACTAACCTCCAAGAGAGCAATAGTGATATTTGAAGCTATTGTAGCGCTTGTCAACGAAATACACTAAACCCTAAGGTACAATTGTTACTTTATAACTTTTGTATAATTGTGAAAGATGCAAGTGTTTACCTGCAACTCTATGAGACTTACACTGTCCCAGGTAAGGTATGTACCAGTTTCAACTCTTCATACAAAACACATTTTAACTTTACTGTACATATCAATAATTAAACTGAAGCTATTCTAATTCACATTCTAATGATAAAACCTTAAAATTACTGTAGTGTTCTTCTCCCCCATATCTTCATCTTTGCTTTTCTTTTTGCTGACGTTCATCCCAGGCAGAATTACATAAGGAAAAGTTTACTCGCAAAGGTTTTAGTTGTTTGTAGTATCATATACACTCTCAAATCAGTCCCAAGCAAGAGAAGGGATGTGTACATGCACACTTCCACAGTTGGGAACTTAGCTACTGTCTTTTCTCCCGAGGTGTGTGAAAACAACAATCATTCCACCAAGTACTCATTTTAAATCTTTGCAGTCCCAGATAGAAAGACTCTCTGACACATCTCTTCTCTGTCAAAGAAACACTCAGACACCTCTGGCTCAGCTATACAAGCCCAAGTTCCCAGCTTCAGAAAAAGAAGAGCCATTTCACTGCTGCTCTCCCTTCCTTCTTCCCTTCCATTTCTTGTAAGGGTTCTTGTGCCCTTGTCCTGACTTCATGCCCTAAATATTGATATCAGACACTGAGAGGTATTTATGGCTTCCAGAGGACATAATCCAGCCACTTTCACTGAGACTTGAATAAGGAGAATGTTTCCAGCCACACAGACTCTTAATAGTTTGACTTCTACTACATATAAACTTGTTCTAGCCACTTCAGTGGAAAACACGTAGGAGAAAAGCAGGGAACTTAGAGGAAGAGTCTCCTGACTGCAGGAAATAATTTTTCCGAGTTCAAGAAATAATTACTTCTTAAACATATCAATTGTTGCAAGAAAGAACACCTTGATTACTCTTCCTTTAAATACCAAGTCTATTCCATCAGCTGGGACAGATGACTTAATGGCTTGAAATGCAAAGCTGAGACCTCCCAAAAGTGAAGCTAACTTCAGAAAGCATACAGTATCGTGCCATAAAACAAAGGAAAAAATAATTTAAAATGTACAATAATTATAAGGAGAGCAATACATTGCTCAACTGAAAGAATACAGAGCTGGCTGGAGATTACTAGTGAAGTTTCTCAAAGAATGTTAGTAGTAGCCTTATTTAATACGCTACAGGGTTCCTGACCAAAACCAAACCAAACCAAAAATTCCACCTCCAGAAAGCACAGGGATCTGAGAGATTATGGTATTACCTTACTGAGGAAAGTCACATTATTATACAGGAAATTCTGTACTGTCTTCAGGGCTCTAGTGATAGGACCAGAATGAAATTCAATGGTATGATGGTCATAGCACAAGGTGATGCACCTGGAGACTAGTAAGATCTGAAGCACTGTGTGCCTAATTGCAAGGAAAACACCTGGATGTCACAAGGCAATAGGGAGCTGCTAACTAAGTGACATATGGGGGAAAAGAAAGGCAAGTTGATCCTTGAATGCACAGGTGAACTGAGCTGTCTTCAGTGAACAAACAATTACTAAAGCCATATATGAAAATAATTATGAGGCCTGATCAGCAACTGTGCAAAACATTATGTTTAACCATTCAAAACAGATCAATTTAAGCTACAAGATATAAGAGATAAAAGGCCACTATGACGTGTGAAGAAAAAAGTCTTCAAGAAGGCTCAGAAAGTTTGGTTTGTTTGTTCTGACATAAGAAAGCACTTGGTATATAGTACGGAACTTTATATTTGCAAAGCACCTCTACCCTGTACTCCCGACTTTCTGCTATTGATTAAAAAAAGGCTTTTTGGCATCTGGTCAGGCCTACAACATTCACTGTAAACATTCTATTACTTTTCCAGGATCAACTACAAAGACAATACAGGTTACTGAAACTGGTGAATTTGGATCACATATCATTTAGACTTTCACCTTACATTTCATCAAGGATCTGAATGAAAAGGGAGTACCTCAGTAAACCTGTAGCTCCTCCTATTTGGGAGCAGCTTCAAGCACACTGTACCACAATTCAAAACACTTGTCACAGGGAACAGATGAGATGTCAGTGGGGAAAAAAGACAGAAGAAAGTTTAAGGCACACAAGTGCAAGGTTCTGTACTTGGGGATTAAAGTACACAGCCATGTTATTCCACTGAATGGAAACAAAGGCTGCAACTAATTCTGCACAAAGTGCCTCTGGGGTCAGAGGGTATCCAATGCCGAGCACAGGTCAGCGCTGACAACCCAGTGACAAAGAAGCAGATGTGACGTGCAGTTTGGCGTTAAAGAATTAGAGCCGGTCAGGCATACGAAGTAACTCCCTGATCTGCACCGAGGGATTTGAGCAGAGGCACGGCTTTCAGCCTCGCACAGTTCAAGCAAGCCCTGCCAGCCTGAGGCGACGCAGAGCAAAGGGCGCGCTGGCGCCCGGAGAAGCGCTGGGGGCAGCTACAGCACAGACACGGCTGTGGCAGCGGGACTAGGGACTGCGGCTGGGCACCAGGAAACCTGCCTGGGCAACAGTGACAGCTCAGCGCCGAGGAACCCTGCCTAAAGGAGAGAAACCACGCGCGGGGCCCTGAGCTCTGAGCACAAGGCCCTGAGCACAAGGCCCGCCGCCAGCAGCGACACACCTCCCCCGGCGGGGCGGGGCGGAGCAGAGCGGGCTCCTGCCGCGGCCTGCCCGGCACCGCGCACCTCCCGCCGTGAGGGGGCGCCCTGCCTCCCCTCCGGCCCGGCGCCGCGCCCAGCAGTGGCCGCCCCGCGCGGTGTCCCCACCCCCGCCGGCCCCGCTTCCCGTGGGGCAGCGCCCGCCCCCCGCCAAGGTGACCCCGCGGGGCGGAGAGCGGGGAGCGGGGAGGCCTCGCCGCCTGCGCCGGGCCCCGCCGTACCTGAGCAGCTGCAGGATGGCGCCGCGGGCGCCGCCGTGGCCGCCGATGTGCTTCAGCGCTCGCTTCAGCACCTGCACGTACTCCGCCATCTTCGGGCGGGGCTGCCGCTGAGCCCGCCCGGGGCCGCCCCGGGACCGCCCCCGCCCCGCCCGGCCTGCGGGAGCACGGACGATCTCCGGGAACACAGCCGGCCGTGCGAGCGGCCTGCAGGCCCCTGCCGAGCTCGCTGAAGGCTATTTTCTGAAGAGGACACCGCGATTTGGCTCCCAGTCGGCATAATCTATAAAAAGAACATTTGCCTACGGCTCACACGTGAAGTCAGCAAGATACAAACACCTTCAGGATAGGGGGGGAAAACCCCCAGTTTTAATAGACATGTCTACAGACAGTCTCTTATTTCACATATGTCACAAGATCTGTGATGAGGAAAGAGTTGCCAAGACTGGCAGTAAGGAGTCTAGGAGTGCTTAGATCAAAAATCAGGAGAGAGGGGAGGTGACCTCTCACCCCATGCAGACTGTGGCTGATGGTCAACAGAAGAATTTCAGTCTTGTCTTGTTTCTCCCTGGATTTTCCCAATTTTAGCAGGCTGTTAAGGAATGTGTATCTCTTGTCTGGTCCGCGTCTCCAACCCACCTGCTGTCTTGCCCCATTACCGTCTCCTGATCCTGCATTAGCAAGAAGAAACACCTTTGATTGTTCTGTGTTGGGAGTACTTTACTGCTGTTGCTGCAAGGCTGGTCTGGCAAGGTGCAGCAACTACTTCCCTGACCTTCACAAGGGTAGGGCTACACAAGCCAGGCAAAAGCAAAAATAGACCCACAGTATTTTGTCAGAGCAGGCAGGACTTGGAATTGCACCCAGTAAAGACATCATTCAGTACTGACCGTCACTGGCTGATCAGCACGGAGAGGCCAAGCTGCTGGGCACTGTCTGTATCGCAACTGGAGCTATGGGAAGGGACAAAGCAGGAGCTGAAGTGAAAAATTAAGTACTTGGTGTTAAACTTGAAAGGAAAATGGTACTAGGAAACGGTTGTGTTGGCCAAGTTCACAGTGTGGAAATACACGCATTTCAACATAAAGTCTAGTGGCTGAAGTTTCTAATTGACAATTTTTTTAGCTTTTAACACAAGCGGTTTAGTGTTCAAACACAAAACGCAAGCCCTGCTGATTCTGTGCTCTGTCCTCCAACCACAGCATCTGTTTTGGGACAAGTCTTAGGTTTCAGTATACTTGTGGCAGGATATTGGCATTTTCACAACCAAGTCTTAGAAAATTTATTAAATCTATTAAAACATCAGATAAGTGTACATTAGCAGGCAGAAAAATGGGGAGGGAAATTTACAGTCAATTCACTCATTGTAACTTCATATATGGAAACCATTACTTTGAGATGAACTACTGATGATGGAGTATAGAATATGAAAGAAGTGTAGTTTAAACTAAGTCAGCCTACTTTGGAAGCATTGGATATGTTCAACTCTCATACCAGTTTCTAAGCCTATTCATGATTCATGTAACTGGGATAATTTTATTGACTGAGTATAATTCCATGAGCATTTTCTATGTTGGCAATGAAATAACAGTTGTTTATTGTGGGTTTTCCCCCCCCCCAAAGGGTTAAAATTACTTGGATCACTGATCCATGTGGCACCATGATTCTTCAACTGAGACTGCTGTGAAGATTAGGGCCTTGGGACACAAAGCTGGAGGGAAGGATCGATTTCTTAAAGTGACTTTGATCCTACAGAAGATTTTGTAGGGAATACGTTCTTAGTAGCAGGAACATTTTATAGCATCTTTGAATTACATTTTGATTTTTCTTTGTACTATTTTCTCCTCTGCTTTAGGCAAGTGAGATCTCCACTGAGAATTTCATTACCTTGTAACTGCTCCAGTACCATCACATCTACTTAAACTGCTTTTGTTAATGTGTCACTGAGCATGAGAAACAGACTCTTACTACTGTGTTCAAAAATTCTCCCTGTATTTGGTGCAAATGTCATGGTTGAATACAATGATATGCAAATGCAAGTATGTCTTCCTAAGAATTTATTGAGGCATCTTTGGGAGACAGCATTGAAATGCTGTCCTGTCACTCAAGTAACTTATAAAACTCTTGCACCCAGAAGAAATGTTTAATTCCCTGTCTTTTAAGACTTATAAGTTGCTTTTGTTCCCCCAAAATTAGCACACTGAACCTCAGTGCCTGAAAACCTCTTGCTAAGCACACTTAATGCTGCCTTGTTTTTGTCCTCTAGTCCCAGTAAATGTACAGAATTACTGACAGGACACTTTTTCAGCTCTAAAAAACCCCCTCTGAAGTCTGAACACAAGTTACTTGCTTCTTTTCTAATAGAGAGTGTAACAAACAACACAGTGGCAACTGAAACAGATATAACTGTATTCTGGCAGAAATAAAGATAAATAAAGATAAAAGCTATGAAAAGTGTCCTGGATACATGTTCTGTTGTGAATTGCCATGGCATGATGGGCCGTAATTATTGCAGTAGTGCTCAAACCAGCCACCTGTGTCCATCACCCTCAGCAGTACAAATACCATTAATCAGGCCTAACAATATGCAAAATTAAAAACCATTAGGGGCTTTGAAAAACCATTAGGACCTAGAACACAAAGTGCTGCCCACAAATACACTGGTTGTTTCAAGGTCATATATTTGTCCGTGCATGGTGCTTCAAATTGTCTCTGCTTATGATAATATGACCAAATGTTAGAAAGGCCAGGCTGGATGGGGCTCTGAGCAACCTGGTCTACTGGAAGGTGTCCCTGCCCATGGCAGGGAGTTGGAAGTACAGGATCTTCAAAGTCCTTTCCAACCCAAACCATTCTGTGATTCTGTGTACTGAGAAAATTAAGTCTTTAAAACAGAGGCAAGATAGAGTCTGGAGTAAATTTTGAGGGAGAAGAGACTCTAAATACTTATTTACAGCTCTCATAATTAATAAACTCATTGTATCATCCAAACTTTATCTTTTGCCAGTGCCCCTTACAAACATTTTCTCTGCAGTGTGGCAGTGGGTAATTAATTTACTTCATGATAAAAACATTTCAGAATTTAAACATGGAAAGAATGGTAATTAATTTCTCATTTGGGATGCTGTTCAGGGTTAGATCTGCACATCCTTGTAAATGTCACATTCATTTATAATAGAAGATAAAGACTAAAAATACCTACACTTTTTCAATTATCTTTGAGAAATAAATTCTGGAGTAGACGAAAACTTGTGCTAATTTCACCATTCTAAACATTAATAAATTCATTGTTTATCCAGTAATATTTAAAATTGAGATAAGTTTACTTGAACGTCTGAAGTCTGTTTCTTTCAAAAGAAAAAAAAACTTTGTTCAGCCATACTATAACTTCCAACCTAAAACTGATCCATAATGAATCAAATACTAATTCCCAAACATCCATTATTGCATTATATGACATGAAGATCTGTGATCAGGGTTCATTACAATACATATTTCTAGATAGTATTTTAAAAACCAAATAATTGGTAAATTAAATTTTACAATAAATTATTAATTTTCAAATTCATAGGCCAGAAAGTAGTAAGCATGGAAACAAAGGGTTAATAGCAACAAAGATTAGCAAACAGCAAGATATTGTAGCAATCACAAATCCCAGAGACTGATTATAACTGACAATACTACATAGTGTAAAAAAACCACGAAAGATCCACAAACTCTTTGTAATCCTAAACAGTGTTCTAGGTCCATAAGACAATCTGTATAAAACACTAACAAAGTAGTAGGATATTGCAATTCTTTTCTGTAATAGAAAGTTACAATTTACTTTTAAAAATACATCCAAAATAGAATTTCCCAATTTAGCCAGGTTTCAAGACAATTATAGTGATTTTTTTTTTTTATAGAACAGCAAGACAACTACAGTGACATTGTATTGCTTACACTGAAACTGATGTACTAGCAAATGGCAAAGGCTGAACTAAATGAACAGATTCAAAATGAACAGACTGACTTTCACTGACACTGAAGATCACATGACAATAATAAATGTATGGACAGATAAGTCTGTAACTGCACAAGGTATTGCAATGAATGTACTTCCAAAAAGAGTTTAAATAAAACAATTATTTGCACTAGGAACTTTAGCACTACGAAAGAACCCACATACACATGTGCAACATATAGTTTCATGAAAACTATTTGAACTAGTAAGCTTATTATGTGTAACAGTACTCTCATCTTTAAATTATAGGATTTTAAAATGTATAAAATTGTTTTTCCTTTCATGTGATTTACATTAAAATTATTTTTCTTGCTCTTAACATTGAAAATTTTAAAGCTGTTGAAATTAAACTTAATTTTGGCTAGTAAATGCCACAGGTTTGGTTAAATCCTGAATTAGCTCTGAAAACTGTCAAGACTGCTGAAGATCAAAAAGTTGAAAAAAAAAGTTAGAGGTGAAATCACAAAAATACTGAGGTATTTTAACATCCATGGTAGAGTGAGCTTCAACACTCACATTTTTGTTAGTTGATTGACAGCGTTACTGACAGAAACCAGTAATATTCACCAGCCTTTCATTCACTACCAAAGAACATTCTCTCACAAGACTATAAATGTCAATAAACCACACAGGTGGTAAGATCATGTCATCATAAAAAATAGCTGTTAGAAACACTAAGGGCCTGAGTTGAAGGTAACTTGATATGCTCCATTTAACTGAGCAGCAGTTATCTCAAAATAACCAAAACAAACCCAGAACTTCACCATTTAGCTTTTCTGTGAGCTGTGCATTACTGTCAGATGACTGCAACAGTTAACACATATAAATAAGGAAAAACAATGTTCATTCCTGTATTTGCCTGTTTTAAAGCTCCCATTCTTGAGAAAACACAGGTATGCCTCATTCCTTATCAAAAACATGAATTCATAGTTTAGGAATTATTAATTAAATAATTTAAAAACAATTAATTAAGATCTTGCTGAACAAAGTGAGTAACATTGAATTAACAACCTCCAGTATGAGGTGCAGCTTTGACATCATCATGAAGACAAGAGAGATTACTTGGCAGGCAGCATAGACTGGCTGCACCCTATCAGTCTTGAACTTATGAGGAAAACATATTATTATGAAAATGTCAGAAAACTTTTTGGGGAAAAAGGTCACTTACCAGTAGTCAGAGCTGCTTGCAACATGTTGAAGGTATGCACTTTGCCTCTTTAGAGGTCCAAATGTCAGAGGTATCCAAGATCATAAAATGGGTGGGGTTTTTGTCCCTCGCAATACACAAATGCCTGAATTTGAACAAGCTGATGTGAAGCATGACCAAGGCTTTTGTACTTATGGCTTAACACATCCTAAGAATAGTAGTCTTGACCCAGCAGTCAGTGGTGATGTCAGTCCATGCGTTACTGCAGCTGCCTAACTTGTATTCAAACAGACTGGGGCACAAAGGGGAAGCAAGAACAGAAATCCAGAGAAAAAGGTTCTGATGCAAAACATTCCTCCACAACATTCTCCCCCAGAACATTCCACCACAAGGAAGAGTTTCACCACATTCCACATGGGAACAGCTCAGCTGCCATGGCCAGCTCCACACTGAAAGCTGTCCTCCAGCAAGTCAGTAAGTGCCAAGGCACAGCAGAGGGGGTGGCTCCATGCCATTATGAGTCCACAGCTCTGAGTGCTTTGGTTTGTGGACTGGATATTGCACCAATCCTGTAGTACAGTCCACCACAACACCCTTCTTTCTAAATGGGAGAGAGATAGATTTGATGGGTGGACTGTTAGGTGAATAAGAAAGTGGATGGATAGTCGCATCCAGAGGGTAGTGGTCAGTGACTCAGAGTCAGATGAACATCAGTGACAAGTGGTGTCCCTCAGGGGGTCTGTATTATTTAATAACCACTGTTATTTAATACCTTCATTAATGACATAGATGAAGGAATTGAGTGCACCCTCACCAAGTTTGCAGACAGCACCAAGCTAAGTGCTGTGGTTGACACACCTGAAGGATGGGATGCCATCCAGAGGGACCTGGACAAGCTGGAGAAGTGGGCCCATGGGAATCTCATGAGGTTTAACATGACCAAGTGCAAGCTGCTGCACCTGAACTGGGGCAAACCCCAACATTAATCCAGTCTGTGGGATAACAGGACCAAGAGCAGCTCTGCACAGAATGACTTGGGGGTGCTGTTGGATGAGAGGCTGGACATGACCCAGCAATGTGCAAGTGCAGCCCAGAAAGCCATTTGTGTCCTGGCCTGCATCAAATGCAGTGTGGGCAGCAGGTCAAGGGAGGGGATTGGGCCCCTCTGCTCCGCTCTGGTGAGACCCCACCTGGAGTGCTGCATCCAGCTCTGGGGGACCAAGCAGTTGAAGGACATTGACCTGTTGGAGCGAGTCCACAGGAGGGCCACCGAGTTGATTAGAGGGATGGAGCACCTCTCCAGTGAGGAAAGGCTGAGAAAATTGGGATTGTTCAGCCTGGAAAAGAGAAGACTTAAGCACCTTCCAGTACCTGAAGGGCACCTACAAGAAAGATGGAAAGAGACTATTTTTAAGAGCATATAGGACAAGGGGGAATGGTTTCAAACTGAAAGAGAATAGGTTTAGATTACATATTAGGAAGAAATTATTTACTGTGAGGGTGGTGAGGCACTGCAACAGGCTGCCCAGAGAAGTTGTGGCTGCTCCATCCCTGGAAGTGTTCAAAGCTAGGCTGGATGAGGCTTTGAGCAACCTGGTCTAGTGGAAGGCATCCCTGTTCACGCAAGGTGTTGGAACAGATGAGCTTTAAGATACCTTCCAACCCAAACTGTTCTGTAATTCTGTGATTCTATGATACAGCCTTGTATTACAGAGCTTGGGTGGCAGAAGAACTGACAAGAACACAGAAATTCAGTGTGGCAGAGAGGCAGTTCTCAGATTCTTTTTGACTGGTTGTGATGGTCAGGTGCTGAGAAAAACTACAGAATGCAAGAACTACAGAACTCAATTCTCATTTAGCAGTCTCTTGGTGTTAGGGTGGCCTTGGGGCTGCTACTGCAGAGTGGGCTTCCATTTAAGTTGATCTTCTGGCTAAGCAATTTTTGGTGCAACCATGTGTTTCTTGATTGGGTCAGGCTCTTCCTCACTCAGTTTTGCCAGAGAAAGGAAGAGTTCATGCTAAATAGAACTTGGCCTTGATCCAAGATTCAGATAATCCTAAATGCTATTGTCTGAAGGAGACCAAAACTTTCACTAGGATACTTCCCTCACTTTATGCAACAGGAAATAAATGTGCTAGGGATGTGTCAGTGTTACTTGTCAAGTGAGTCACATGCCTCAAGACTGAAAAGCATTAAAACCCATTATCCAGCAGAGCCACGGAGTATGATTCAGGCAACACGTATGGAGTATCTAGACTCATTTCTAATGAGGAAAGGAAAAGCAGCAGAGACCATGCTCCTACAGGGAGGGGCACTGGATTTGACAAACTCAAATTTAAAAAAATAATCATTCAGGACCGGGTGGAAAAGAGAACTACATAGCCAAAGGCTAACAGTAATAAAAAAATAAAGACACGGGCACAAGTTAAGAAGCACCTACAATGCCTCCATCACTGGGCACTGAGTATGAAAGAGGGATGAGTGGGGTGAAAAAGCTTTAAGTTCTGAGACCATAAAAACCAGGAATATGCTGTCTTTGAAAACCTGAAGTACACACTTCTGTCAGTTTTTCATAGTATAAACCACGATGTGATGGTACAACGCAGTGTTCTGTTGCATCTGCAAAACAGTACCGACTCTTTACTGGTTCACTTCTGATCAACTGCATCAACATAAAAACAGAATATTTTAAAATGTGAACTTCCTCTACTTTCCCTGAACTTGTAATGGCATCCAGTATTCACTTCAGCAAGAAACAATTCTCTTTAAAACAAAGGCCAAAACTAAGTTTGGTCTTGTTTGGATGGAAACACTAGCCTTTTCAGGATGTTTGATTGTGTATTTTCAATTTGGTAAGTAAGAATGAACTAGTAGCAAAACACTGAAAACACAGTTCTGAGAGGAAAGTTAATTTATTTCTCTAAAACATCACACTAAGTCAAGATACCTTAGAGTTCAGCCAAAGCTTCTTCAGTTTCCTCTTAAGCCTGGACTTCATAAACAAATATTCCAAGTCCGTCTATCTACAAAAATAGGATGGACAATTCTTACTTTCTTCAGATATCAAGTTAATTTACAAGTCCTTGAAGATAGATGAAAAACAGGAAGCGATCCTATATCATAATACACTCCACCACGTTTCCCAAGTGTACTGGAAAGGAGGAATATGAGCCTTCTTTGGAAAGGTGCACTGGAAGGCTTATTACCATCTCTTGGAGACAGGGTATGCATTTATATCACCATGACTGCCATGGTACAGAATCCTGGACTGCTACTTTTATACGGCATGACCTATGATCTGGGAGTTGTAGTCTGCTGTCTCCATTCGCAGAATATATGGGATGATGCTATCAATCTGGACATTTCCAATTAGTCCTGCGAAGAACAGCTCTTCAGTGATGGCAGCGCTCATCAGCCGAAGAGCAGGCAATCGAAGGAGAAGTCTAGACAGTCTGGAAAATAAATTTGGTAAAAAGTGTTACTTGGCAGATCACAGATTTTGGTGTTATTCACAATGAAGTTACTAGTTAAAGAAGAGAAAAAAATGGCAAGAGACATTACTGGTCAAAATTTGTTCAATCTAGTTAATGAAAGGCTTAAATATTTAAATCAGGAGAGCATCAAATTTATGTTTAGTCATCTCT
The DNA here is from genome assembly GCA_035583135.1 of Lophotriccus pileatus. Taxonomy (NCBI): domain Eukaryota; kingdom Metazoa; phylum Chordata; class Aves; order Passeriformes; family Tyrannidae; genus Lophotriccus; species Lophotriccus pileatus. Next base: position 44,230,666 of record JAWWES010000041.1, read on the forward strand.
TTAACAGTACAGAACATGTGAGTATGCTTGTCAATTACTTGGACTGCATAATGTTTGGACTTAGTTTAAATGAGGAAGTATTCCAAATAAGTGCAATTCAAATTGAATGTTAATAATATTTATTTCTGATATTTAATTTTAGAAATTAGTAATGAATGAGTAGACAAATAATACTCATAGTGTGTATGAGCACACATATAATACTGAAGTGTTCTAAAGGTAATTTTTTATCTTTAAGGAGGTACGAAGAAAATGCACATTATCTATTACAAGAAATACTGTACAAATCAGTACCACCAATGACTCTGAAAAGACAATCAATCAAGTAAGCATCTAAATTTACAGACCTGTAAGTATCATCCGGATATGCCTTTGTTACATAGTCTTGGAACTCCATATAAGCCTTTTCTTGAAATTTCTCAATCTGTACAACATTTTCTAGACCTGGGTGATCTGAAAAAAAAAAACCAAAACCAAAAACCTCTTCATTGTTATACCTGTTCTATACAAGGTGCACTAAAATCCATCCAGATTTTCCAATTGTAAACGCACTGAAATAATTACGTGGTAGCTGCAGCAACTCCACTTTTAACGGAGGACACTACCTCCTTACATTTTTCTTCCTCTAGGCTTATGTTTTACTTAGCTTTTCTTAAATAAAACCAGACAGTTTGAAGAGTTCAAATAAATGTAGTGCTTGCTTACATTAATCTTGATGATACAACTCTGTTCTCTGTGTAGCAGTTGAACAGCACTGCTTCAATACATTGACATTTATTGAAATATTGTATGCACAAATAGTATTTGGGTGGGAAGCGAAGGACAAAATTAAGATCAGCAGAAAAGGCAGAATAAAAAGCTGTGAACCACTTGTTTCCTAAAAACTGTGGAAGATACGTAGCAGATCTTTTTTTGTCAACTGTTTGGTGCAAAAATTACAAATGTGCTAAACATAATTTTTAGCAGTGATTTGAACACTTGACATCTAATCTTGCTAAAATGGAAGGATATCAACCTAACTGCCAAGTCACATCAGGAAATTATTATCCAGTAATTCTGAACTCTTTACATGGTCTGTAATTTTTATTACCCATCTTAATGAAAAAATTTTACTGTCATAGCAGCATAACAAATTACATAGATTTTATTTTTCACAAATGGCATCTTAAATGAGCTGGCAAATTTTGTGAGATAAAAGATTGTTTATAACAGTCACACTCCTTTCCAAATACACAAAACCAGTAAACAAACCCAAGAGATTTTTGCTCTGTGGATAAAGAAGCTTTGGGAGCAATTCAGCAGTTATATGATACGCTGGACTCCCCTGAATACATCATTTCACAGAGCAGTATTTTGTTCAGTATAGTAATTCAGTCATTCTGAAAACATGATTTCAAATTCATGCAGAGGACAAGAGGTTAATTAGTTCATACAGAAGCAACATGTTTTGAAGAGTTATCACTGTCACGTCAAATGCATCACTTCATGGTGCTGCTTTTACAGCAATGTCAGGAATGCAGCTAGAAGTCAAGTTCTGGAAACAGTGCTTTGAAGATCACTGCTAGTACACTTGCAGCCAAGTCTTCTCAGCACACCCTTTACACAGATCTCTTTGCCCAAGGCTGTCCTGTGGCAATCAAACAGCTGGCTTGGCACAGAAGACAGCAAATCACCAGGTCCTACTAAAGCAGAGGTTCTTAGCCGAGGGCTCTGCTGCATGTGCAGCCCAGCCCCATTCTGTAGCAGAGCAGTAAAATCTCTGCAATTGTAATTTTCCGGCCTGTGAATCACTGCCACAACAACCTTCTGTTCAAGATACTAAACATGACTTTCAGGTATATGAAGATTTTGTTATATGGCTCACAGGATCAACAGTACTGAGAACACGTTGCCATTAAAGCAAATACACATCATTAGTAATGTGATCCTGAAAACACATGAGATAAAGAAGATTTTTCTCCATCATGTGACTGGATAGTCTTTTCCCAGCATATTTTTCCTTCTACCTTTTGTGTTGTCAAGTTTAATCAGGAGATAAATAGACTTCATTCTGAACAAATAAGTAAATATTGTTTTGCAAGTGCAAGGTTCCTAGACTAGAATTTTCAGGTGTCTGACAGGACTGATTTTTCCAAAGGATTCTATCATAAGTCCTAGTGGGCATCATTCTAGGAAAATGGCCTTGAGGTATTCTTCCATCATTTTCTTTGTATGTGTACAAGTGTACAAGTGTGTACAATGTGTACAAGTTCTCAGTATAGGAATGCCATTAAAGGACTACTTTGGGGTAAGAACACCTAAAGGAGAATTACATCTCCTGCAAGCATTATCTACTAAAATTAAACCAGCAAATACCCTCCCACCATCCACTTCGAGAATACCTCTGTGTCCTCTGAAATAATGACAAAAAGTCCAGGCAACTGTTCAGTCCTCTGCAGAAAAAAATATTGCAAATGTTTTCAAGCATGCTTAATATTGTGATTAAACTCATGATGGGTCCTGCTTATCAAGAAGCTGAAACTGTTCCTGTGATTCAGTGGACTGTAGAAGCAAACACATAAAACCATGCAAGGCTTTCCTAGTCATGAGGACTGACAACAGGATTATGTTCTATAATGAAAAAGCACAGGATTTCATTTTCATTAGTGATCTACAATAGAAGAGTATCACTGCAATATCCTCTGGGAATTTATCATCTTTCCTGGAGACTTCTGACTCTACTTATACCACCTCTTATTTGCAAGAATGTGTTTCATCTCAGAAGTCTTCCATTAATGCAGTGGATATGTGTGTGTGTGTGTGTGCATCAATGGAAGATATGCAGGGTTTTGTTTGTGCATTCAGATGAATGCCATGAATTCCTGCTGATGCTGCCACTTTTACTGGGAGATATAGATACTTCTTGTAGATACTACATATGGAAAAGATCGTGCAAATATGACGGAAACTGCAAAGCAAAAACCTCACAATATATAAACTCTGTATATTAAAAAACCTACTTAGAATTTACATTTTGAAAGTGTCCAAGTTCCAAAAAATTTGCTCACCTCAACTGATTTTTCTGTGAAAAGGTGAACTGCAACTGAATAGAAACAGAAAGGCCTTCTTAGATCTAATAAATCTACAGAGCCAACAAGAACCAAATACCCAGCTCTCCTCCATGCCCTACACTACGGACAGGGAAAGGTCACTAAGATTCTGTCAGCTTTTTAACATCTGCTCCAATCTTGTCTATGGGACATCAGCATCTACAAAAGGCAGAGCAACAAGGATTAGGGAAGCTGTTGAGGCTTTGAAAACTTCCAAATGCAAATTGGAGTGTCTGAGGATTTACTTTCTAAATGTGACAGTGAAAAATTCTTGGAGATACAGAAAGTACCTGAGGTTTATAAATTTTTCTTTTATCAAATATTTGGTTTTGTCTTTTTATTAAACCCCAATTCTGAATGATGATTCTAAGACCTGCAGACACTGATATAATATCTGAATGCCTTTAATAAAAAGTTAGTTCTACAACTTTCAAATAAAGAAAATTAATTTTGTAATTTTGTCATTTTCTACTGGTGACACAGTCTAACCACTCAGTCACTATCTACCATAACCAGGGGACTCCTTCCTCCTTATTGTAGACTACTCACCCATACGGAAAAAATAATCATTTTACACCTTCACTGTCTAATATATATCCATTAACACTACTGAGAATACATTAAGCAAATACTGCTTACAAGAAAGAAATAATAATATAAAGGAATGTTTGTGGTGGTCACTCACCAGAAATGCTATTTGCATTATTAAAATATCTGTGTGGAATAAGGTGGTATTTCTGTTATTTTGCACGTGAGAATCGATGACCAGACAGATAAATCTTTCATATGTTAAAAACCCAACTTCAATCCATCTCAGCTGGATGTGCAAGAGCAACACTTCAGAAAATTAAACTGCAGGTCCTCAGAAAACATACCCCATAAAAGAGGCACATAATTAAGAGCAATAAATAAATAAACTAAAAAAAAAAAAAAAAAAAAAAAAGACCAAAAATCCAAACCCAAAACAACAAGAACCATCAGTGGCAGAGGCAAGAATAAGACTCCCAAATAAAAAGAATTAAAGTTCCCCTGCAAAAAAGTCCCCAAAGCAACATTCAGCTATTTACATTAAAAGATTAACCCTCCTCTTCCTACAGTCCTCCAAGATTCCTCAACAAATGAGGCCGTAATTCTGCAAATAACAGTAACCATGTATGATGAAACAGGCAGATGTTATATGGCAACAAATAGCAGTTAAAGTTCTACATTTGGAATAATTACGTACCAGGACTGAAGAGGACGATTGCTTTCAAATATGCATATTCATATCCATCTAGACAAAGCTTAACCATGCTGTTACAGAACTCTTGCAATTTGAAGACATGTTCCATTACTAGTCTTCCTCTGTCTGTTGGCAGCTTATCTAAGTCAACACACACATAAATATAAAATCCCAAGTCAACGCACATGCAAAAAATGTGCTCACACTGGAATATTAAACATAATTATTTTATTAGATTCAAACAATGGGAAATCTACGCCATCTATAAATTCCTATTAGATCTGAATAATCTTGACACCAATAATTATAGACCGTAACAACTCTTTCTTCTCCCCTTCAATTGTACAGTAAGAACTCTTCCTGCCACTAAAGCCTCCAGTAATCAGGCATGGACTAGAGCTTGAAATGATCAAGGAAGGAAGAGACTATGTATAAGTAAAGAATACACTGCTACCGCAGCTCTGTGCTCTACGGCTCAGGGTCAGGTGCCATGCAGCAGGTTAGTGTACAGCTTCATAGGTTACCACACCACTGCTGCAAAAGGTGTACTGTACACCTTCCCTGATTTGCACTGAGGGGAATGTGGCTGGTGCACAGCTATTCTCTTTGGGTCAGCCTGAAAATCCTGCTCCCTCCATAATCCACCCAAGTAGAGCCCCTGGACCCTATAAACTTGTTATCTCTTAGAGATACAGCAGCTGGCATACTGCGCAACTGGTTTTTGCGTTCAAACTGAATTCCCAATTTAAATGGTAGAAATATGGATTTGTAGTAATGATAAAAACATGATTAAATACTAAAATACCCATTTTGGTGAATATGCTTTAAAAATTACCCAGACCAAAGTTTCCAGATTCCATTTATATCCCCCCTAAAAACAATCACAGTTTTGTTAGTATCTTTAGCTAATCCAGCACATTTTGTAGTTGGACCAGGTTTTTTTAAACAATTGTTATTTATAGGGACATCTTGTGGATATTTTTAAATCATGAAAATCCCTCAGAAATAGTTCTTTAATTACCTTATCATAAAAGAAGATGAAAAATCTACAGTCAAGTGAGCTGTTTTTTTTCCAGCTTACCAATCTGTGTTTGTGTAGCATCAATGACCGTGAATTTTCATATCCCTAACAGCAAACAACTCAAAAATCTAGTTAAACCTGAAAATGCTTAGATTTTTGTATGTGCACGTGCCTTATTAATAAGGAGTTAGGACTATGAACTGATGAAGACCATTGACTGGTTAGCTGTTAGTGCTGACAGCCTTGTGAGTGTTCACAAGCACGCAAAGATTGGCGAAAAGACTCCTCTCCTGCTCAGAACAGAATGAAAGAGGCCAACTGACACATCTTTCATTTGAATAAAAAATATGCCAATGATGCAGGACAGAGGATTAATAAGGAACAAAGTGTACTTCATGAAGATCTGCTGAAGGCTTGCACCTAGACTAAAACCAGTATACAGAAGTCAGGGAGCCACGTTATGTAAAGGAAATGTATCACCAAGTTGGTGATCAGCTGCTTTGTGCACAGCTATGAACAGAAAGGACAGGTGGGTCATTCTTTACTTTATACACTTGATACAGGGGAATCATATTCACAGCACACTTGTGTTCTCAACACTGATGCTGCCCAAAATATTCCTAATTTGGGCTGATGATATTAACAGAACAGCAGAGCACAATCAGATGTTATAACACATAATAAAAACAACCCCAGTAAATGCTAATCCATCTTAGACAGATGGATAATTGTTATATATATATATATATAATTATTATTATTTGGAGGTAAATATTAGCATAGCTTACTTTTGCAAAATTACTAAAAAATCCCATCTTGTGAACTGTAGTTTCTAGTATTATTTGTTTCAATACTAACCATGAAATTCTATAAAAAGTAAATTTACATTAACAACTGAGGGATAAGTAAAAAGTTTCTGTGCTGTTCAAAACTTGAAAAACATTGAGTAATTCCCCAAGTCTGGTGTGTGCACAGTATACACCTTACCTTGCTGTAAACTGCCTTGAAGGTGATTAACAAACGCAGATAAAATAGTTGCCACATTCATAACTTGTGAACATTGTGCTAGACCAAGCGTAAAAAGTTCATTCCAGCAGGCTTTTACTAATGATATGCTGTTATCCTGTCTATTAAAAAACACAATAATTTCACTTAATAAAATCAGCCATTTACATTCACACCTTTTTTTTTTTAATTTGAAGAACACTTCATAAAACATTAATCTAATTCAACCATTGGAACCACTACCAACCTGAAGCCCCGCATCCTTTATCTTTGCATGCTAGAATTAAAATACCTGGTTTAAAGTGATTTTTGTAAAGAAATAATTTTTGCTTAGGTGACCTGAAGGAGATGGATTCCCATCACAAAAGCAAGCTGAAGTTACAGTAAATGACAACTGTTGCAGCGTTCTCCATCACACTAGTTTTCTTAGGATTCACACTAATTTTTGAATAACATTTACACGCATGGACAAACAAGAAGTTTGCGCTGTCCCTGTACTGCGGATGTAGAACAGACGCAAAGGTCTTTTTTTTTTTTTTTTCCCTTTGAAAACTGACAGGTTGGTATAACTTTTTAATTAAAGATACATGTGAAATGGAACATGTGAGATCAAGCTTTTGAGCTTCCTGACTGCTATTTTCTGCATCCCTTTCATGTCTGGAATAAAGCTTGAAATATAGACTTCAAAGTATAATTAACAGTCATAAGGATTTCTTTGCTGAAAGAGTTAGTCCTTACATTCAGCTTCATGTGTAGTCAGGGTTTCTTTTCAAATGCTGAAGCTTAAAATTAAATATATCAATGCAATCCAGCCATTTCCGTATTAGTAACCTAACTTTCAGTAACAACAAGCATCTCTGACTTGCAGAGCTTAACAAGAGCTCAGTACCTTAAAAAGGAAATCCTACCAGTAAGGAGTCAAAGTCAGGTACCATGTTTCACAGTTTTATCCAGTGAATATAAATAATGGAAATTTAAAAGAAGCACAAGACCTATCAAGAAGAAAAGCATATTAAAGCTAGGATTTCAACTACAAAAATACAGTGGAATAAATTTTTGCAAGAACGCTGATGTAACGTTCAAGAACATTTCTGATGATTTGCTGCAATACTAAGATGTCAAATGACAGGTGAATGTACCCTTGTCCTTAACTAGATTACAGAAACCTTGCTGAGGGCAATGATTTTTACTATGATGAAGTTCTTGGAAGACATGATACTTTACATGTGGTTTCTACATGTATTTGTCATATCCTCATTCATCTCCTGTCAAAGAGACTGAGAAAGTGAAAAAAGGGTGTACTGGCTACTCATCTGATATGTGTGTAGATAAACATATCATCTAGAGCATCTTTATGGCTGATCAAACTTAGACCAGAACCAGCTCTTAAGTTTGCTTAAGCAGCCTCGAAACACTAAGAGGCTGTAACCAGCCTGATGAGCATTTCAGTAGGAAACCCTCTTGCCTACCAAGATGCTTGCACAGGAAGATGAACTAAGCAGTGATTTGGTATCGTTAACTATATATGATTAGGCCAAAGGCAACTATCTTGATGTGACTAAGAAGAATATTGCCTGAGGAGGGAACCATCTGGATATCCATCCAATTATCCATCTTCCTTACAAAACCATTACTATGGTTTTGTTTTGGCTCATCAGCTCCGTGAATTTCTATTCATTTAAAAAGTGACAAGAGTCACCCTTCTAAAAGTCAAAATTATAGGACATAATGTGCTCAAACTAAAAAAGCTGCATTAATGTCAAATAAATCTCCACTTGAAAATAGTTCCTATTTTAAGGCTCTTCAAAAGGAAAACTATATTTATGTTAAATGGTGTTTAAATACACTGTTGCCCACGATCTTGTCTGGGTCTGTAAATGCTAGCACAGGTGAATATTAACACTATTAAGACATGTTACTCCTCCATATCTTTTACTCAAAAAGAAAAATATATTGGGAAGTAACATATTAAAAGAACATGTGCAGATTTTTCTATAAGCATTTCTTGTTAGATCTTTTTGGAGAGAGAGGTCTTCTGTATAACATTTTATTTTTAAAAAGCAATTTCCATTTTTCCTTAGAGCACTAATTTTCAGGGTCTCTCTGTTACAAATACCTTTTAAAAAATGATAATGATGTAATGTACTATGTTCACTTGCTACGTATTTTTAAATTCTGCAGGGCAACAATTTCTGCCAAAATAAAACATCACATTTACCTATTTTTTACCTTTGCTATTCTTTAACTTTATAGAATATTCCTTTCTCCTCCTCCAAAACACAGGCTTAATTACACATAATATAGTATTTTTCCTTAAATAGTGTAGAATCATTTGGCTTAAGTGTCTGAGTAAACACAAATGGTAATCAGATCATCCTGCTTTTGACAGCCTTCCTGGAAAAGGGGACAATCCCTCATTTTAAAATAGCATTCTCTTTGCTGCCACAGTCATATGCTATTTTGATATTGACTTAAAGAAAGACACTGCAGATGAGAACAAATATGATTTATACTCCATTTGTGTCAGAGCAAATACAGTATCTTTATTTGTTTGATGTATCTTCATAAAATTACTTCTGAAAAATAACATAAATCAGTTTTCCCCATGCAGTTTTGAGATGTTTTTTCATGACAATAAGCAATGGAGTACTACATTTAGCTTATGAGTTTTAAGTGATACACTGAATTCCAATGGAGAAGCAGGATGTTATACAAACTGTAAAAACAATAGTAAGAATTACTTTCTGCTTACAGGAACTATTTATTTTTAGAAAATCCTCTGAAATTAGACAAACTCATTCTGAATCTTTGCTGAATCTAGCTAACCATTTTATTCATACAGGTTAATAAATTACCACTACTAATTCACTTTATAAAGGTAAAAATAAAAAAAGAGCTTTTATTTGGTGATTGCCTAATAAGCAATCACAATATAGCCTAAGGCTGTAGCTATTAAAAAACTGATAAGAATTCCTATTTACTAAAAATATATTAAAGTAGCAGCAGTGTGCGGACGTTTGATTGTTATAAATCTACTGCTTTTTCCTTCAAAAAGGACCGAAGTCCTGAATTAGACTCAAACTGGGAGTAGTTTTAATTCAGAAAGTTTACCTTACTAAGATTTATAACAGTTTTATTAAGTAGTTTTATATTAAAAAGTCCCTGAAGAAGGGAAATTAAAAAGCACATATTCACAACATAAGTGTATAAGAGTAACTGAACACTTACCCTAAAGCTTGAAAAGATGGAATGGAACGTGCCCAGTGCATGGACAAAAAAAGCAACCTGGAGGCAGACTCGCAGATATAGTGAACGTTAAGATAATCAGGCATAGGAGAAGGCATGGTGAGCTGGCAATCATAAAAAAAGTGCAAGACTTTTTACTTTTTTCGTAATATGTTTAGGAAAAAAATCAGTCTTAAGAGTTTCTTTTAAGTGAAAAAGTAAATTGTTGTTTTAAATACACATGATATAATCCTGACATAAAATTGAATGACTGACTTTTTCATTATTAGCCACACCATTATATGTTATAGTAATGAAAACGCAAGAAAAAGGCAAAAATTCTGATTCAGAGGTGAAGACTCCTGTCTGCGACATGTGGAGATGCAAAATCCTAAATAAAACTCAAATTTTGAGACACTTAAAAGTCTCAAAATCCAGTTGCAGAGTGCATCAGATCCACCTGTTAACAAGTGAGAATATGGATGCTGACTCTGCTTCATGAGACACTTTGTCTGGGTAAATCTTTTTGCATGGATTACCCAGTATTTTTAAGGAAAAAAATTATAAACAGTGCAGCTAAACCACTGAAGCTGGAATACATCGGAAATTAATGCAAACACCTGAACAAATAGTTACTCCTCTAAGAAATTCAAAATAAGATTTAATCAGAAAATTATTTTACATTATTATGTTAAAATGGTTATAAATAGTCAACAGTAACAAAAATATTTCGTACCCTGAATGCTACATGAGCATCACTGAGTAGTGGCCCCTCTATTTCAACGACATTCATGCTTGTTTCTCCTCCAAGCAGCTGTGCATTGGCATCAATACTTTCGGAGTTCTGACATGCTGTGCTCTCTCCTGGATTTAATGCTTTTGCCAGAGTATCAAATGCCCTGTAAGATCACAAACAAGCAAACAAACAGAAAGAAATAAATTTTCATTTTAGAGACCGTTTCCACTGAAGAGGAACATGCATGAGTCTGAAAGCTGTATTTAAACGTCTGTTTTAAAGAATGAGATTTGGAAAATAAAAGTCAGTAACATACTTTTCCTGACATTCCACTGAACTCTGAAACAAAAATTAGCAGCAGATCCTGTTCACACAAGTTGCCAACAAATTCACAGTTTTGACATAATGGTTGTGCTGCTGAATCACAGTTTGCCTTTCAAGATCTCTTTAGTGATGTTTACTGAGTGCTGGCAAGAGCATTTTGAGGACCTGATCATCAGATGCTGTTACAGTCACTTAGTGCACAGGTTTTTACTGCTGTGAAACACAGAGCAAGATTTTTTTTTTGTTGTTAAGTAATGAGTTGTGGTTAGGTTTTTCAACTGAATTTGAAAAGACTGCTTCAAACTATGTAAGAGAAAGCACTCCCATGCTTTCAATATCATCCTTAGTACCCTCTGATGTGTGGCAGTGACTCCTGCCTGTCACAAGCACAAATATTAGAGTGGAGATGTCAGGACAAGCATAGATATATCACTCAGTGTTTTGCTGCTTGATAAGAGATGTGTTGTTTTTCTCTTCACAAATAAACCTGAGAACCACAACTGACACACCTTCAATTAAAAATACACAGACTTGATTACTGTCTACAGACAGATGACATATCCTGAGAGCAGCATCATTTGCATGCAGCGTTGCATGAAAAACTTAGACAACTGAGGTCTGAAAACTTCACAAAAGCTGATTATCAGCTTGTATGTAGAGATCTCAACTCAAAGAGGTGTTTATTATCACAGAGTCTAAAATCACTGATTTAATGTCAAAGTCTGGAGTAGAACTTCGCTACCTTCTTTTGTCTCCCCATTCCCCAGTTCTCTGAACTCACTAACATGCTAAAAAAACTAGATGTTTCATATAAGCATTTACAACCAAATGAAACACCACAATGAAAGAGCTGCTGACATTGCCTCAAGGCTTGAGTAAATGAACTACTTTTTGGTCCTCACTAGCCTGTATGCTTTGATGTGTACAAATGAGAGTTACTGGGCATACGTGGGCCATTTTCTGTCTCTGGCAAAGGCAAAGTAGGCACAAAGGGAATGTATTCATGGCTAAGCTCTACAAGCTGTGCTATTGGACTCCAGCTAGGAGATTTGAGTTTCAGGTCTCGTATGGCTCACTCTTTGCAGTCTTAGGTAGAACAGGCAAACCTCACAGGTCAGTGGAAGGTGCTTTTTGAAAAAACAATCTCTGCAGAGGTCCTCCTGTGGCGGGGACAGAAAGGTAAGAGAGGAACACAACCTCCCCTTTTCCCAAAAGATAGATGTCATATGCATCTGTCACTATCCCGTATTTATTCAAGCACAGGCTGAAGAGTCCTTTTTTAATAGTACACTGCTTACCCATGTCTGCCCATGATACTTTTTTCCTCATTCTTGTTGTGGCAGGAGTAAGCCAGCAGAAGTCAGAAGTGACTTTGCTTCCTCATGGCTCAGCTTTGTGGGTCTTTACCCAACACAAAGCCTCAACATAAGCAATGACTGAAAGTTAAAACACCAAGAAAAACAGAATCTAGAACAAAGCTTGCCTGAAAGCTACAAAAGTCTAGCCCACAAAGTGAGAAAAGAAGACATAATCAACAATAAAATACATGCTATTGATATCCTTTGCTACAAACAACTTGGGTTCTCTTTTTGTCAGGCTTAGTCACTGACAGATGTACAGGACTGCAGATAAACTGTAAAGAATGAACAAAATGAAGCATTACAGGACAAGGTATATAAATTTACAATATAAAAGTAGTGGGGTACTACCAGCAAAAGTTGTACACTAAGTTCATGGTAGCAAATGAAAGCATAACAACTGTAGCTGAAAGCAATGGAATATAATAAAATAAATGAAAAGCATGGATGGATAAAATGTGCTCTCTGAAATCCCTTAAACTCCTTTTCTTCAATAAACGTCTGTGTCTGATAGATCAAGCTGGCATGGGGCCTGCCAAGGAAATTAATGTAGAGAAACATTTTAGTTTCTCCTTGTGTAACAACTTCCCTTTCAAAGGAATGTTTAACCTGAATCTCCCCACTACAAATCTATTATGTAACCTACTGGACATGAGTATGCTGAGTCAGAGCTCTTTCAAACTCTCTGGCTGAGGGAACATGATGCTTTTTCAAAGGTACATTTTTAAAACTGAACAGAAACTCTGAACTTGGCAAAAATAAGCATCTGAAAGTGCAAGGAAATAAAAGATTACTACACCTCTTTGAACAGCCATAGTACTGAATGATGTTTATCAGCACATATAACAGTGCTATTTACACAGCATATTGTTACACAGCACATTCTTTACCTAGAAGGACACAACAAAAGTCCAAATCAGCATCTGCAGAAGTCAGATTGACTTTCTAAGCAGTATATAAAGAAAGGAGAAAAAACCTATAATCTGCTTGCAATTATGCAAAGCAGTAGAGACCTCAAGGGAAATCCTGTATTTCAATCAGTACAAACCACTGTATGCCCACCTTTTTTCTCTTCAAGGATTTACTCCACACACACATTTTTAAAAGAATATTGCTAGGACAGCTGTCAGAAGCTTGCACGAGATGACAACCAAAGAAGAACATGATTGATGATGGATGGAATGAACTGAGTACATACTCCACAGACTATCTTGCACATGTTCTCACCACAACCTTCAGTTAAAACCAGGGCGAGACACAAGTTTGTAGAATATTCACTGAATGTATTTGTATTAATAGTAAGAATTCTGTGACTTCTGTGTAGACGGAAAATGCTTTTTCAGCTTTTAAGGTGATTAATTGTTACAGGCATTAAAATCCTCACACAGGTGAGATCTCTTATGAACCAGTTTTCCAGGATGACACCAAATACCAAGACTATAGTACAAGATGTAACATACCTTACTTATTGTGGCCAACCAAAAGGTAAGAACATCAGCTGTAACACTTAAATTGAAATTAATTTCACGTACAAACAAATAAAAGGATTTATTTCTCAAATGGAACTGCCTTTTGATTTCACTTGGAAGAATCTTACAGATTTATCTTCTACATGAGTTTACGCTGTTATTACTATTACTTTTAAAGCAGATAAATTTCCTAATTGTGATGATTTAATTGGGCTGAATTGACAGAGACCTCAAAAAGAGTAATATTTTCAAGTGTAACATGCCTTACCTTGTAACATCACTACTATCTTGTTCTTCTTGCTTGAGTTCAGATAATGATGCATCTCCATTACTTAAACTCTCAATCATAGATAGCTCTGTACTGCTTTGTGATACGTCTTTGCATTTACTGAGATTTGCTAATGAAGTCACCACATTTGCCAGTGTACTTAAATCTCCTTGACATGCTTCACCCTAAGGGAAAAGAACAGTTTTCAATTTTCAGTTAATTTCAAATTTCAGTTAATTGGCAGCAGTTAACCTGCAATAGAAGAGTCTAGCTTTTACACAGATGAAGAATTGAGCATATTCATAGACCTGTAAAAAAACTGTTTTCAGTAAATGGATAATTATCATACATCAATTAGACACTGCACTGTATCTAAAATATGAAATTTTTAGACATTTACTTTTAAAAGTAATAGCTACCTATTTCTTTCAAAAAGAATACTGCAGGTGGTAAGCAAGTGCAGAATGAGAATTTATCTTCCCTACTCACCAGTCAGTTACCAGAACTATAAGACTGCACTTGATTATATTTTTAGCATCTTCCTTTCTTCCCTATGTAAGTAAGTCAGTGGTAATAGAGCAGAAGAATGTTTGAAAGGAAGGAATGTATAAAAAGCTTTAAAAGCAAGCAGAAAAAGAATTCTGCTGCAGCCTTTTTGGTGTTTAGGTCTTTATATAACTCCAAGTGAACAAGGTGATTCAGTACTGACTAGCAACTCAGAGAGGCAGTAAGACATGTTTTCCGCCTTGCCCCACAAAAAAAAAACCCAAAAAAACCATCATTACAGACAAGTATGCTGCTGCTAACACCAGCATGCTACCTGTCACTTAGCTTGTGTTGTCATATTCTACAGAGCCAGAAAAGTGAAATGGAATAAACAACTTCTGATGGGGCCCTTTGCAGACAGAGCAAGCAAGGAAAAACGCATTAAAACAGCATGAGGTAATTTAGTGCCAGCTAGAAAAATACAGAAGCTTCCTACTGTGCATATGTAGGGAAGTTGCCACGCAGCTTTAGTGGATCAGGAAGTGTAACAAAATGGGAAACAAACAAAAAACAGCTCAGAAATAAGGCTGTCGCGGAGACAGCTCTTATTAGCTTTACAAAAAAAGTAGTGATTCAGGGTAAAAAAACCAACCACAGAATTTATGAAATGCACTGTGATAATGCCAGGAGAGATTTTCTGAACACCTCACTTTATTCGTACAAAGGAAATAGCCAAGTATCAGGACTTCCCAACATGAAAATGAAAGTAATGTAGCCCTTAAATATGTCTAAAAATGTGAAGGAAGAGCATTTATTTCGTAGTGTTTTTAGCATTCCTTCTATGTGAGGCTAAAAGGATTCTTGTAAAGAGAAGGCATTTGCAACACTGGCTAATGTTGTAAAGCAGTGTTTTAAAATTAATTTAACCAAACAGAAGTACAACAGAACATCCTTCCCTCGTTACATACACAATTAAAGAGCACTACTTAATGTATCAGTCATATCACCCCATACCTTATCTGGAGTCATCAGCACGGTAGGTTCACTTTTTATTGCAGAGGGATGAATGTTAACAAACATTCCTGATTCCAGCAGACCTGTTGATCTGACAGAAAACAGCACAAATTTTAATTAATTTTAAAATTGAATTTTCCTGTTTCAGGAGACAGAGAGAGCTACTTCTGAGTATAATTTACATACCTTGCTGTTTCATTGTCTGTTACAAAAGTTGGAGTTGCAGCTAATGGACTACGAAGATCTTTCCGAATGTAGATCTTTTCTGTAGAAGCTGCACAGTTAGAAGATTTTTCTCTTGACACTTCAATAGGTTTCCTCTCACACTGCACAGCTAAAAAAATAATACCCAACTATTAAATCACAACCCAAATTACAGACTAAGAAGTAATACTTCTTTTCTCTCTTTAAATCCAATTTTAATAATAATTCTGAAAACACCTAAAACATATATAAAATATATCCCCTAACCAGCAAGCTAGGAAGTTGGGTAAAACCCAGCAAACTGATTTGGTTTGTCCTAACTGAAATGATGCGGTAGTCAAAGTCTGAGACCAAACACAGAGACGCTAAAATTTTCAAGTTACAATTAAGGGGTAAATCCCCTTATATCTTATTTTTAATCTGAATCAAAGTGGAAGCTCAAGGCTTCTTGTTCTCTCAGTTGGACTATCCCACACTCTTACTTCCTTTGTGAAGTACTCATAGTAATTTTTTCTATGGATTGTGGGTCTGTGTTGAACCCACATAACTTCATGCACTTTAAGAAGCTTCTCAAGTCAGGACCTTAGACAATATAGAGGGAAAGGGACATTCACAAAGTTCATTTCAGACCATTTGAGACTGATTTGGGCGACATCCTGACCCACAATCACTGACTTCAGAAAAGAGCAGATTTTTAATTTGAATGCCTCAGTGAAACTAGGTGGAATGAATCTGGGCTTTAGCCTACAGATTTATCACCTTCCTTTGAATGAATTAGAGAACATTAAAATGAAACTTACAGAACTATACAGGGAAAATGTGGAAAATGTGTAACAAAAGAGAAAAAATTAAAAAGCTTTCAAATTAGACACAGACTGTGATGCTATTCAAATTTTATATTGGTAAGTATCATATACCCCAAATGTCATAACATCATCAGGTATTGACAATTCCATTGTCAATAAAAGTCAGCCTGCAACCCACAAATAGTACTTTGAAAAGGGTGGGAGGTGGAGGCAAGTATTTAATCTTCTTTTGCTAACCCTGTGCTTACTAGCAGCATCTGACTTTGCTGAAAAGAGGCCAAGACTTCTTCAAAGGACAAATAACCCCCACTGAGGGAGCTACAGTCCAAGACAATGCTGAGTTTTCTTTCCTTTCCCTACCCCACTGAGGAATGAGATTTATCCCAAAACAATCCTCGCCCCCACTCAGTATTCCCCCACAACCCAGAGATCCTTTTCCTGACTTCTGATCCCTAAGCCTGCTGATCTTGTTCTGATTAAAAAGTGAAGGGGCCTTTTCTTACTTACTGCCAGCTGAACTAGAGGGTTAAGATCCACTTTCCCTGCCCCAGCTTTTCCTCCCTTTCTGAATTAATTTCCTCTGTGCTGGAAAATGTTACTGATTTCTGCTGACAGAAGCAAGGCTGTAAGGAGGCAAATGTCCACAGAGGTTCAAGAGGGCAGCAAAATAAGAGTTGGATGACAGCAGAGCATAAGACTAATACTGTATGTACAGCAGCAGTGTCACACTATTACTTGGAATCTGCAACAACTGGTAAGAACTGAACTTTAGATCACAATGGATATCTGCCCTGTGAATAGCTGTCTCTGCAGAGCTTTGCCAAAAGTGAACAGAAATTGCCAGTAGTCTCAGTTCCGAGAAAAAGTGAAAAGAAGACAATTCAAAACATTCAGTAGCCTAATTTACACACAGGAAGATTGAACTGCCTAAAAAAAATGAAGATGGAGATATGCTTGACATTTGCCGCCTCAGAGTAACAATTCATTGGCTTTCACCACATGCAATGTGCTTATTAAGTTTGTAAAGCAATATATATGCTTGAGAGCATTTCAGATTTCTGATACACCAAATTTGTACAATTCTTTAAAGAAAACACTACAATGATACAAAAATACACAACAAAGACAATAATTTGCATTTATACAAAACCTATCATTTGTTTAACACAGCTGCCAGATAAAATAATTTGCTCTCATTCAGACTTACAGTCTTGTTTCATCCCAAAGGCGATGCACCTCTGCAGCCTACAGTACTGACACCGGTTCCGGTGGTGTTTGTTAATGACACAGTCTTTTGTTCCTCGGCATGAATAAACTAAATTCTTCCGTATGCTCCTTTTAAAGAATCCTTTGCATCCCTCACAAGTTACTGCTCCATAGTGACGCCCTAATTATGGAACAACATAAATCATGATATTAATTTTGCAGTGTAATATTATTTTTTTTGGAGTTTACATTTATTAAAAACAAAGTATTTGCTATTTTACCCAGAAAAAGAACACTCTTCTTCCCCATGGACTACAGATCTTAAAATACATTGAGGTTACAAAACAACATAAAAAAAAAGTGAACTGTTTTTCTAGTTCAAAGCACTTAAACAGGACAGATTTTACATATAGGAAAGTTGCTTATTAAATTTTTTCCTTATCTGTTGACAGCAGTGTTAAAAAAAGCTAAGAAAACAGGTTAGTAAGAATACAAAAAAAAAAATTTTCATTTATACATTTCTCTAGCAATTTTTTCTAACTGTCCCTACAGACAAGCCCTGTGATTGCTCATTACAAATTTAGCTGCTGAAATTGTATGCATTAAATCTAATGGAACCATGGAAAGTGCAAACATGGCATTTGACAGCAGTAGGCAATCACTTCAAAGCTTTACTTTCACCTTCCATTTCCCTAACAGAGTAATGGTACATCCTTAGTTCTTTCAGCAGAACTTCAATGAAAGAATAATCTAGAATAGCTATAATTTTTTAGAAAAAAAAAAACAGTTCTGTGAATTTTCTGTGTAATATAAAAATTTCTAAGATATACTACAGAAAGTTTTAAAACTATTTTTAGAAGAAAATTATTTTGATTTTGCATAAAATAAAAACATTACTAAAAAGTACTAGTTTTTATTACAGCATTACGTTGAATCAAGGGTTGGACTGGATGATCTCAGAGGTCTCTTCCAACCCAGTTAATTCTATGATTCTATGCTTGGCAATTACAATTTTAATTTATCAATCTTTGAAGTAACTAGGGCACATTACAGAAATAAATCTGAACTATGACCTAATTTAAGATAAAACATATTTTTAAATTCTTTCCTCACTCCTCACAAACATTTTTTAGACATACCAGTCTTGTCTGACTGAAGTTTCTAGAATTACTGATAGGTTTTTTGGATTCCTTTATTAAAACCTTTTTACCACACTAATAAAACAGGAAACCTCAAAAGCATCATATATGTTAAAAGAATAATATGTGAAACATTTTAACAGCATCTGAACTGTGAATATTCATTCTGCAAAGCACCAGGGCTGCTTCTTCACCTGCTCTTTGTTGTAGCTTCTTGGACTTGAGCTTGGAGGTGTCTGCAAAGCAGTTTTCATTACACTGCTTATCACACAGGAGGCTCCCTAGAACCTGCAGCTGCTCAGAGAAACACAGCACCCTTTCCAACTTCATTACCACTGCTCAGCGTTCCAGGGCAAGCACAGGAGGAATAGCTCCTGGGATCTCCAGCCCCTCAAAGGAGACTCCAGCCCTTCTAGGGAGTCAGAGAACTTTTAGCAATTGGAGCTGACCAACCAGACCTTTGCCCTAACTTTGGCAGAAACTTCCTTCAGATGGGTGAAGTCTGACATGTATTTAGAGCTCTAGCAACTGTATCTTTAATGCTAAACTTTACCACAGAAAAAAAAATTTCATTGGTTTTATTTTCTAGGAAGTTTGCTTCCTGCTGAGGGGAGACCTCAGAGCAGTCTGCAGGTTCCTCACAAGGGGAAAAGAAGGGACAAGCACTGACCTCTTCCCTCTGGTGACAAGACCTGAGGGAATTGCATGAAGCTGTGCCAGGAACATTTTAGGTTAGATATTAGGAAAAAGTCACATGGTGTGACTCTTGGGGATGGTCCTGTGCAGGGCCAGTTGTTGGACCTGATGACCCTCGTGGGTCCCTTCCAACTCAGGATATTCTATGATTCTATGTAAAATAACAATAAATCCCACTCATGGATATCAGAGTACCATTTAGTGTAATTCTGCACTGAAAGAGAATCCTGTTTGTGCATGTACAGAGATATAGAAATGTATGTATAAGCATGCAAACTGTTATATAGCTTCAGAAGAATTTTAAATTGCTTTCATAAAATTGCACCACCTTAAAAAGAAAAAAGAAAAAAATATAAATACCTGATGCCTTGTCTCCACATACAACACACAGATCAAACACTTTATTTAGGCCCTGTTCACTGCTGGAGTTGTCTGTTAAAATCTGAAAAGAAGTGTTAAAGAATTTAATATTTCTTTTCCTTACTATCTAGAAGTAGTAAAATACATCTCATGCTTGTGATTTTTCTCTAAGATAGGAGACTAAATCCACATTCAGAGACACTAAGTAGCTACGTGCCATGTTACTATGTTCCGTTTCAGAAGGGAACAAAATTTTCACTTGTAATGCCTTTGATAAGAATTCAAGATTTCATTTCTCTAAATACTACTTATGCAAAATGGACTGACATTTTAAAAAACATTTAGCATCTGCATACTCTTACCTTTTATATTTATATCCTAATGACTCTTCCATAGTACAAATGATACTGAAGCATGGATGCATACTGAACAGACGGAACAAAAAAATCCCTTGTGAAGGCTACTATATCTACACTCAGGTTTATTAACTCCTTTTTTTTTTTATAATACACATTACAGTGGACCAATAGAAAACATACTCTGGGCACTATCATTAACTATCAACTGGTATACAGTTTAGCTTTCCGTAACAGTCTGACATTATTATTCCTGTCCTGTTTCTTTCATTTGTATCGGGTAGTTGTAAAGCTTCATTAAGCACATAATATTAGAAACCCAGTACTACAAGGTAGGCACGAGAATCTTCCATTTCATCTCTGAAAACTCTACCCCACTGCAACATAAATAAAGCACAGCAAAAATTCAATTTAAGAAAGGAACACACAAATCACAAGTAATAACCAAACAATCTTGACGTAGAAAACAATATTC
Source organism: Lophotriccus pileatus (assembly GCA_035583135.1). NCBI lineage: Eukaryota > Metazoa > Chordata > Aves > Passeriformes > Tyrannidae > Lophotriccus > Lophotriccus pileatus. Next base: position 44,251,125 of record JAWWES010000041.1, read on the forward strand.
TTCCCCTTAAAAAGAGAATATAGTTTAGAAAATTTAAGAGTTTTTAACTTCTACTGTGTCTTAATGGGAAGCCAGTCTCTCATTCTTGCTTCACATACTCAGAACAGGACCCCTGATAGAAAGGTAAATAAACAAAAGTGAAAAGTACCCTATCTTCTATAGAGAAAAATTAAGCAATCATGCTTTTCAGAAAGTTTGGAAGATAGTATAGATGATATATATAGGAAAGTTTAACAAGCATACTTCTTTCTAGTTAGCCTTTGTTAACAATACTGTCCTAGAGATTAATCTCTTAACTTTTCTTGCAATAAAAAATCTTTAAGAAAAATAAGATTGATGAGTTAAGAAAATATTAACCTTTTTTTCCTTCCAAATTTCCAGTATTAACATTATGCATTTTCACAATATTTTAGAAAATATATATAAACATATTCTAAGTCCTTCCATAAATGAAACCTGCACTGAAGTGGGAAGCTTCACATAAGGAAGGACTACAGAATCGGGCCCATGAGGAGAGATAAAATCCCAGACTCAGAGAACTCATTAACTGACTGTGAACATGAAGAATAAAAATTGATTATTAACACAAAAAAGACCCACTGAAGGTAAAATAGATGACAGAAGAAAGGGTCTTGCCAAATGAGTCAATGTAAAGATAAGATGCGTTAACGGAGAGGGTTTTTGCAGAACAAACAAATGGGCATTTCAAGTGAAGGCTACAGAAGAAGAAGAAAACAGGTGAAATTGCAGGTGAAAAGATCATTTGCGGGAGAAAATATGGAAGACCCCACAGAAGATGCAGATGAACAACAAATGAATGCTACTCTGTATTTCATGAACTTTTAAGTGAAGAAAGGAAAGCTCTACCCATACATATTAGCTGACAACAGCACAATTTAACTCCAGTGACAGAACGCTCTGCTGCCTCTCAAACTAATCTATTTTGCCCAAACTATAAAACCAGAACTTCTCTTTCAATTTTTTGACCAGATTTCCTCTGTTCCTGAATTTTACCTTTTAAAGCAGCGTGGCACACTTCTCATCACTTACACTGCCTTTGAAAATAATTTCTTATGGATTACTTCAAATCATATCCCACCAGTTTATATTTTTTTGAGGCTTACCTAAAATACAAAGTTTATGATAACACTAAACATGCTTCAAAGCCTCTCAGTAGGATTGGTTTTTGCTACTGCTCCCCTATTCACAGTAATCAAATTCCTTGGAGCAAGGACCTTGGATGTCCGTTTGCAAAGATCTGTGAATTTCAAAAACAAAAGTATTATGTAATTCAGAGATTCTTTCATGCTTACACACGTGGGTAGTGAATCAGAGAGGACTAGCTCACAGAAGAGCACAAACTAAACAGATTAGGGGTCTTAAGTTGAAAAGGGATTACTTGAAAGGGGATATAGTAGTGATTTATAAAAACTCCCACACTCCTTAATATTTGTCTCTCATAGTGCAAGAGACATCTAATTAAATACTTCCCTCTGAAGATCAAATCGACTAAAGTATTCTTTGCACACCATACAATACTACAGGATATTATACAGACCAAAGCATATGTGGTCTATAAACATAACAAAAAAAGGTTGTTTAACTTTCGTAGCAGCTACCAAATATGATGGCCTTGCTGCAGTCTCCAGATCAGGAGGCTGCTCTCTATCGACAGCTAATAGAAGTAAAAGAATATGATCAGAAAGATCATTATTTACTTATCCAGTTTTTAATATTTTTCCTTAAGCAGCTATTTATGGTCATTGTTTAAGTGTGAGATAAAGGACTAAAAGAACTGTAGCTATCCCAGTGTTGACTGGCCTACCCTGCTGACACGTATCACAGCAGCGTGAATGTAGGTGGGTAAACTATGTGCACACCTCATTTGGAGTGCAGTCATCTCCTACTTCATGCTGAAGGAGGTCACATCTCCCAAATCTTCTGTGCATATTTTTCACATCAGTGCCATCCCATCCTTGTCAGGTTGAGGATGTGGGACAGAAAGCTTGGAAGATGGAGGGTGACAACGAAGAAATCAGCACATACAACAGGCATGGGAGTCAAGTGCACTGGGGACCAGTTTAGGGAATTACAACCCTGGCTAGTTACAATCTCACATTACTAAACTCAAAATGATTAGTGTTATTTTCCCTGAGTAATTATTAATGTATTTCCCCACTAAATAGTCTGAGTAGTTACCATGGAGTACAATTCACACAGCTGAACTGCAGTTGCAACAGCGTACAAAAAGGAAAACAAGCAAAAGGAAATGTTAAGTGATAAAGACAATGAAGAAAAGAGTATGTTGCTCAACAATACATGCAAAACAGATGGGAGTCAACGAGCAGAAATAAAGAGGGACTGTTGGTGTGGCAGGATCTGGAAATGACAGTAAAAATAACTGTATACTTTCTAATGTCATGAGCCAGTGTATAAATTTTAAAAGCAATAAATTTACTAAAAAAAAAATTTCTTCAGAATTTTTGAGTATCCACAGTGAGTCCTAGTGCAAGGAAAATTATACCTTACAAAAAAACCAAAAAAGGAGAACCCAGACAGATTTATTTGGAAATAAAACATCTTTTCTTATCCCATTTGAATGAAAATTATGAAATAAAGTGGATTATCTACCTGGATGTGTTGTGCAGAAATATCAGGGGATGCAAAAAACAGTTGGTTGACACCTGCAGCATCTGGAGTTGCTAGGATAACTTTTCCTGGAGTGGAATCTTGTCTGGCAAGGATCACCTTGCTTGGGGTAGAGCCATCATGATTTGTTAAGATGAACTGCTTGCCTGCTGAGCTCTGATCAAGTGCTGTAACAATCTGAATCTTCTGGCCCGTCTGCTGATCTGTGACAATCTAATAATACATTTATCTCAAATTGTTACTGTAATTTAAGTTAACCTTTGAACCCAATCTGGGCACTTGAAGAAAACGGGAGTTTTGCCTTTGACATTTGTGAAGCAGGATCATCTTCCCCTCCATCACACAAGAGCAAATTAAACTCAGGTGACAACTTGGATTGTCACTGTATTTGAAACACATTTCAATCAAGGGTGTTTGAAGTGAAAACCTGAGTTCATACTCAATTTTTACAACTGGCCTGTGCTTTTACAACACTGTGGAAACTCCTGAAAATTCCAGCATCCAGAACTCAAGGTATGTCTGTAGCTCAGCCCTAAGACCCATCGGGTTATGAAAAATCTTAAATCTTGAAGTGCTCAGCACCTCCCAGGTTTGGTTGCTTAACAAAAAACTTGTTAAAAGCACAAATTTAGGTATTCAAGTGAAAAAAGTAAGCATCAAACAGCAAGAGAAGCAACAATCTTGTTGCACTTGTATATACATTTTAGGCTTTATTTTGTGGCAACCTTTTTGTTACATATACATTTCTAAATAAAATAAGTAAAACAGAATCTCTGTCCCTGCCACTTTCTTCTTTTTTTTTTTTTTTAAAGAAAAAACTGATTTTAATTTAATAATCAAGAACAAACCTACAGGCTGTTATTTCCATTTTATCCCTATTATCAAGCACAAATACAACATATTAAATAATTACTAAATAATCCTCAATTTTCTGTCAACTTTGTAAAAAGATTATAATCTGCAGAGGAAATCAAGATTCCGTATATATTCCATCATAAATCTCACTTTTAGTCCCTTCATTTCTCCATCAAAATGCCTATATTGAAAACTGCCTGGTTTATTCTGGAAACTAAGTAGAATTATCCTGGAAAGAGTGTTTCTTGCAAACTATTTTGAACTACAGATCAATAAAATAGCTGCTATTAACATTTTTTTATCCTATAACCAAATATGTATTTTATCTACCTATCCCTAACATTTATATAGTCCTTATTACTGATGAAATTATTTATTTCATGGTCTAACACTTACCATAACTAGTTCCACAGTAATCGGGGTGGCAATATTAATTATATTTCCCGAGTGGAGAACCATGACAGAAAGAAACTGAATGAGGCATAATTTCACACAAGTCTTTATGAACTTTGCTACTGCACCTTCACAACAGGTTTATTCTTTCTGTAAATGCTCAGTATACTTATATGTGTTTAAAGAACCTGTGTATAGCTTGCGTTTTGAAAAGATAAGTGCCTATGAGTATCTAATTTCAGCAGTTACAAAGTAATATTGCCACTTTCAAATATTCACAAATCATGAGCTTCAAAATATACAAAATGAATGTGTTTCCTTCAAATGGCCTGTTTATTAACAAATTATTAACATCTGAATGGATCAAATTTCAATTTTTTTTCTCTACTAAACACAATGAAAAGCTTATTTAAGAGAGAAGGTCAAGTAAGATGATAAAATTCTAAATACTAAAGAACATAAATTATCATGAAATTTGGGGCGTAGGGTGAAAATACAATGCAAAACCACAACAATAATTATCAACATGATTTATTTTCCATTCAGTTTTCTCAGATATCTACATGTCTGGGACCACAAATGTCTACAGCAGTCCCTTATTTCTACATTTAATTCCTTTATGTTGGTTCTATATTCCTTAGAAGGCAACCTTCCTCGCCCTTTTAATTTTTTTCTTCTCTTAACTTCCTTTTCCTTTTTCTGTTCTCTTTCATTTACAATCTTTATTTCCCCTGTGTCATTTCTGGCTATTTCAAAGTAGCTGTTGTTCCATTCCTATTCTTTCCAAACACATCTATTTATTTGGGATTATGAGAAATCCAATGTGTTATCCTCCACAGGAATGCATATATATACAAAATATACAGAATATTGTGCTGTTTCTTGAATTTCCAGATCTGCTCTCTGAAAGACAGTTGTATCTAAAATCTGTCTCCCACCAAATCTTAAAAGTGCAACTATGTGTACATCAAAAAAGGCACAGACTTGACCTAATTAAGTTTATGTAAAGTATGCTCAAAAAACCAGCATGTCCCAAACAGTAAATACACAAATTTGAACTACAGTTAAACATTTTGGGGGGATATATATACTAAATTATCTTTTTTCCTACTGTAGTCCAGTTGTGTAATTTAAAAAAAAAACAAAAAACACACGAATTTGCAGATAAATATGGCAGAAGAACCAGTGCTACTTCACACAGTTCACTTCACCTCCTATTTAACAAATGGAGTCCCAACTCTTCAAATGGTTTCCTGCAATTCTGGGAGGATGCCCAAGTAGTTTTCACCACATGATACAGTAGGCACAGTGTTACATTAATATCCACAGAAAGCTGTTCAATCTGCACAAATAGTTTCTCAGCTGCCAAGCATTTGACAACTGAGAGAGGCATAAGAGAAAGCAATTTAAACAATTAAGCACATTCTGTCTGCAGCTGACCTCTAATGGCCATATACCTGCAAAACCCCCACCTAAACTGCAATGGGAACTCTGAAAAGTTCACTGAAGTCTAACAACTGGCAATACCTAAATGTTGAGATAAGAAAAAAAAATAATCAGAGGGAAAAAGAGAAACACTTATCTTCTCAAGGGAATCCATCTGGGCTCAGGGACAACACATTATGTTTCTTAATAATCTGAAACTCAATATCGCTAAAATGATAATGTTATAGAACAGGAATATATCAGTTCAGGATTGACTGCATAAAAATACACTTCCCTCACCAATTTCATTTAAGCACCCTGATGATAATGGAGGATATTATTTTCTTTTATTGCTTTCAAGACTGTTAACAAGTTTTGACTTCCATTTGAAAATCATTTCACTAAATTAAACACGTCAATAACTGCACGCTCCTATCATAGAAAAAAGAAATTATCTGAACAAAGAGGACTAATCCACATGTTTATAACAGCCTGTTTTGTGCAGAAATACCTGTTTACTAAATCTGACATTCAATTTTTCTCCAAGAGAAACGTTAGCATTCCTTAAAAAGGATGACTAATGAAACATGTTTTAAAGACTATTTTACTGAGTACTCTGTATTTCAAGATTTCAGGTTATTATGTGTATTTCACAATAATAAAGGACAATAAAGAAAAAATACTGATTGAAAAATAATCTAACATTTATTTTGGATGTTTCACTTCGATGCATTTATTTCTACACACTTCTTTACTCTTCACATTAATTCTTCGCCGAAAAAAGTTTTTATTACTAAGTTTGGTACTGGTGACATGTTTGCCACAGTCTATTAAAAGAGGGATGCTATTTGACTGAGTGTTGTTCCAGACATATCAAGAGAGACAACCACCAAAGTGCTTACCATCCATTTTGAAGACAGAATTAATGAGCATGATGGAAAAAGACAAGGAACAAAGTAGCTGGGTTAGTAACAAGTGATCTTCCAGCTACATAAGACACTGAAAAACTACATAAAGATCTCTGTCCCTAGAAATACAACTATTCTACATTCATTATATTTGCAGTAATTACAGTGCCTAGCCAAGAGCAGGTTTTCCCCCTCAAAAAACCTGTCAGAGAAGGGTTAGAAGCCGGACACTGGCTGTGAACCACCAGCACTGTTCAACAGTAAAGGCTCATAGGCTTGTATGTTGGCTCCCACTAAGACCCTGATGCTGAAATTTTATCAAATGGCTTCACACTACTGGGATATTATAGCATACAGGTATTAATAGGAAAATCAAGGGGAAAGGGATGGTGGTTAATTGATGAACATGTATCAGTTAATAAAAGGTACAGCTGTACACAAAGTGTAAAAAAAAAGAGTGGAGATAGCTGAAAGAATAAAGATCTACTGGATAGGTAAGACTGGTACCGTGACTAGAGCACAGGACGGGTGGTAATAAAACTAAAAATACCCCAATGTGTATGGGGGGTGATTGTGAAGAGCCTTGGAAGGTTGAAAGCTTGAACATAATGCACCAAAACAGGAAAAAAACAGAGGACAATGTTGAAGCGTGAAGCCGGCAAAAGAAAAAGCAGCAAGGTTATACTAGAGGCTGGCTCACTTAAATGGGTGTTTTCGTATGAACAACATATATCTTAGAATACTTTTTACATTTATTCTGCAGTTGATATTTTTCTCTATGATGAAAATTAAAAATAAAATTTTTGCAAGGACTTGCACTAACTTTTAAGGGATAAAATAAAAAATTGCACTCCCTGAATCTTCCTGGTCTCCATATACACATTTGTATGTCGATTTAATTACCTACACTGCCAAAAACTTCACATCCTCCCTTGAACTGGAGATTATCACCTGGCCAGGCTACGAACAGGACATATAACATGGGTTGGGACAACCGAAAACCAGTATCCTTCTCAGACATTAGGTTTCCTTGCACCTTTTCATGATGTGGATCAATGACACAATTGCAGTATTTCACTCCCCTCTGCTCCAAAATGTAGAAATGCTCCAACTCAACTGAATTACCAAATCTACAAAATCTTCAACTTTCAAAGAATAGTATCTTTACAGTATTGGAAAAAGTATTTTCTTGATAAGTGAATGAAGATTTTTGTAATGTTAAAACTCTTATGAGAAAAAAACAAAGGGATAAAAAAGGGAAGATTGGAATGATGTTTTATTTCGGTTTATATAGAAAGGGTCTCTGCCACCCAGGACTGAATGTTTACATTAAAGCAAGTAACATGATGCAAATAAAAAAGAACTGCATGTGAAAACTGGCAGAAGCAAACAGTTCATCTCTGCTTTTAAAATGTATGAGATGAGGCATACCTGTATACGTTGTGATAAAGAGAGGCCTGAATCTGTAGGGACAATCTGTATTCGTTGTGGTGTCCCATCCATTAGTGTTTGTGTAACAGCTTCCTGTGAATGTGTAACCTAGAAAGAAGAAACAAATTTAATGGACTGACAATGCATATACTATTTTAGAGGATCCACCACCTTAATGGATTAAATCTTAAGGTTTCACCAGCTTCTGATCTCCTTGAACAAGGCTACGGAAAGTCTGACACTTATTCTATAAGGAATGCAAATGCTTGTAATCTAATTTAACAGCTTAATTTTGCTAGTTAGAAAATTCTGTTTTAAACCCATTTTGAAATACCTTCCAATGAGAAATTCAGAAACACGTTAAGTAAGACAATTAATTGTTGACGAGTCCATGTCAGTGAATCAAAGAATATTTATTACTGTTGATGTTCATGAGGCATAATATCTATCATCATAGCTGTCCTACATTTGCACTAAAATACTCTAAGGCCTTAATTAAAAGTGACAAAAGAATTTTTGGTGTGGAAACACAGCAATGGGTCATTTCTGTTCTGTTTTTCTGTTACAGCAGCAAAACCAGAACAACAGAATTCTATACTGGGGAACTATCAAGACAGTTAGAGAAAATTAATAAATCACATGAAGCTGGCAAGCAGTATATCATATTAAAATCTTTGTGTGAATGCTCTCAGACACAATTCATGCAAGTGTTTTAATAATTAACCATATTAAAAAAATTCTTCATATCCTAAAACTGAAGCTTGGGGGAAGGTATTGCTTATTAAATTACTTGTCAACAAAAATTATGTACAGCTGCTATTTGCAGAGGCTTGATCAGAAAGGCCAGACTTTTTGTAGTACAAAAGAAATTTGTCCTTACAAACATCTTCAAATTGAAATTTTTGCCTTAAATTCTGGAGTAACTCCAAAACCTTCTTGCAGTTCACAAACTCTATCTGAAAATCTGTAATTTCCAATATTTACACCATTATACATATACTATTCTGCACCTCATTCTCCTTCTGTCCGTCCCAATTAATACAGGGAATATATATCTGTATTGCAGTAAAAGTACTGTTTCATAACAGGTTGTGAGCTTTTTTTTTTCCTCTTGGATCAGCTTCCTGATTTTGCAGTCATTCTACCACGTAAATGCCAGTATCAGCAGAAGAAAGCAGGCCAGAACATGCGGCTGGAGGTCAGCATGAGAAGGGGACGGAGCGGCAGGTAAGACTTCCCCTTACAGCAGAAATACAAGCTCCCATCAGCCTAAGTTGATTTTGAAATTTTACCCAAGAAGGCGTTATTTTTGGCACCAGTCTTATAATCCACTCGCTCCTCTCCCTTCAGTTTGGTAGGTAAAACCAGCTGGCTAGTCACTCAGTGATCTGGAATAGGACACCGATGCAGGTTGAAAAGCAGCCCAGCAAACAGACAGAAAAACAAAGGCTATTCTTAGCACCGATCAAACCTTCAATCCACATCTCCACAATGCTCAGAAGCAGACCCATCAGAGCAAATGAGAGAGTGGGATTAAGCTGCTGGGGGCATTGCTTAAACTGCCAGCACCATCAAAAGACATGCTTGTCAAACTAGTGCTCAAGCCATTTCTGAACACTGCTTTCTAAAAATACCTGATTTTTATAAGTACTTTCCATAGTCAAACAATTCATCCACTTCTTTGCTTAAGCAAAGGACAAAAAAGGGCTCCTTACACAGCGCAGCATTTTGAGTTTGATAGAGATACTCTCAAGCACTAAAATTCTGCATCAGCCTTTCAAAATGACATATACACGTAGTGATTTAGGAGCAACTGAAGTTTTCTGTGCATTCATCTTTGCTTTACAAAATAAACTATGTATTACAGGACTGTTTTACATTTGCTCTCTCACAATGTCGTCATCTACATGATGTGTAAGGTAAAGCTGCTCTTTAACTCGACAAAATGTCAGCTTGGCAATTTTATTTCATACAGAATACAGGTTTTTATTGCAGTTAAAAGAGTACTGATAAAAAATAACTGCAATATTTGTTAAAAATTGTATTTTCTATGCCTGTGACATACTCTCTTTCAACAAATATGTAGCTTTCCTTTGTTACAGTAAACTGGCAGGACCATGGAAACAAACTCCCATATACTTAGTGTATAGCCACAGATTGAAAAAAGAAGGATGCTGCTGCTCTCAGCAGGTAACTTCCCTACATGAATCAAGAAATGTGATCTTGATGTAGAAATAAGAACTAACTCACACTGAGCAAAAGATGATTAGCAGATGGCAGAATTTGAGAAAAGACAATCACTGCATAATGCCCCTTACAGGCAGGGTTATACTTTGCTTTAATGTTTTGCTTTTATGCCAAAAAAAGCCCTAAATTAACAAAAGCATGTTTGTGAACATCACTGTGAAATAATCTGTGATAATTTTGTGATTTAAAATGCTTCATGAACAACAATATTTTAAAAAAAATCAAATACTATGTCACAGAACACTTCTGACCATTATTTCAATGAGCCACAGTAGCACTTTCCATTATCCTCAGAATGGAAATACCTGTCTTTTTCTTTTCATGTTCTACTCATGTAAATTTTTCCTGTAAATTCAATTAAAACTACTTGAACATTCAAGAGAATTACAAATGCTAGCAAAAATACTGCTGAAGTTCCATAGATCTTAAACTATGATTTTTCAATGCTTACACGGATTAGGAATGCCACCAAGCAATTACAGCCTGTGGGTAGGTAAGAATGTAAGCTGTTACATGAAGGCTGTGAGACTGCTTTCGTGCTGACTCCACCTTTCAGGCAGCACACTCATGCACGGCATGCACCTTTGGCAGTACTTTTGGATTACAGAGTCCCACCTTATACTGCCCTGGGTGATGCTTTTCAGTCCTTCCAACCATGTGCCTGGGTGGCTGCACCTTGCACAAAATAAGGACAGTGATCACAACCGGGAAGGAGGCAAACCTTCCTCCACTATCCTGTAATTCTTTTTTTCTTTCTAGTTTTCTACACCACACAATGACACACAGAGCTTACGTGAAGACTAGCATAGCGTGAGAATAAATGGCTACGTGAGGACTGGGGGACGCTTAAGCCGCACTGCTGCCAAATACAGCGTGACGCTCTCAGACACAGTAAAACCTTACTAAAGGACAAATCCTAATCCACACTGCTGACAAAACAACAGCCATGGAAACTGTAGAGCTGCAATTTCACCATGAACAGAAGCAGCCAAGAGCTCTCTGCAGCATCGCACCTTCACTGTCTCCATCTTCTCCCCGCCTTCCTTTGGCTATCAGCCAGTTCCTTTACGCTGCCTCTGGTGCACATTAGAGCCTTCTCACACTTACTCAATGCTAACCCAGCAGAAAACAACAGGAAACGTATGTTTTGACTGGGTTATTAGCTTGCTGTTAGTGTGGACATTAAATAAGGTAAGAAACAGAAGAACAACCCTCTCTCTCCCATGGCACTGAGATGTTAAGTCAGCTCAGTGTCTCATGAAATCACACTACGAAATTGAGAAGCAACCTTCACAGAGGCAAAACACTGTCATCATGCCACCCTCTCTTCTGAGTGAAATGTACAACACTTCAGCCAGCTTTGACTAGCCTTGTACTTTCAAAAAGAAAAAATTTAAACAGGAAATCCAGCCCTATTTAGACCTCCACATGGAATTATATTCCCAAATCAAAACTACACTAGACATACGTTCTCACATAAAAAGAGGACAAGTAGTGAAAGCATCATACATCACAGAAATCACTTATGTTTTGAGAGAGCCTTAGCAACACTCAGATGCTACAACAGTAAAAGTTTCAACAATTTATTCAGAACCACCCCGCTCTGCTCCAACCTCTCCATTTGAAATCAAGATCGAGAGGAACTAAAATTACCTGAGAAGTAAGTCTATGTTTAGACAAGAAATCAAGAGTGGATATTTCAAGCTAAAAAATACCATTTATTTCAGATAATTTATTGCCTCTACCTAATTTAAAGTGGTGCTAATTTTGAATAGCCTATCCTATGGTAGAACCTTCTAAATAAGTACATGTACTTATATCCACACTCCCAAACTATCTGTGCATCTCTGGGACTTCTCTGGCTGCAGTACACAGGTTCTGCACGTGGGTTACAGGGAATGAAAACTGAAGTCTGCAGAAACAAGAGTTTTCAGTCTTCCTTTTTGACATATACCAAACACCAACAAATATCTTTACAGTGAAGAGCATGGCAAACCTTTACTAGTGAAAACAAAAATGACAACTGAAGCAATTGCATAGTTGGAAAGTAAAAGCTATGTACTGACTTTTGTAACTAGAAGTTACTAGAGACCAAAACAGCAGAGCTGAACAGTCAGTCACTTACTGGAAACACTACTAGATTTTTCTTAATTTCTGTGGGGTAAACTTTAGTAAGAAAGACTTTGCAGCATAACTTTAAAACAGACATAGTAAGTCTTTCTAGCCTTCCAGGGGAGAGGGTCAGAAGCTTTGGCTGTACTACAAATTTTCTCTTGTGATTTTGGTTTTTACATATCAGTCTGTACATTTTATTACTCAATTTCTCTTAAATAGGACTCAAAGTTTATGTACCTCTCCCATTTGTTGTTCAAAAATTTGATGGGCCAGTTCCTCTATGGTTGCCATGATCTTTAATCACCAGAATTTCCTGTCAAAGAAAGGAAAGAAGATGCTTAACATCTGTAGTCTCAAAAGTAAAAATATCTTGGGGAAAACACAGTTAACAGAAGTGCATTTACAGTTTTCTGAAGATGATATCCCTTCAGAATTTAAAGTTTGATTATACTATAAAAGTAATAATTTATTTTCTATTTGTTTTACTCATAGAGACTTCCTATTTTTTTTCTTTTGCCTTCCCAAAGAGCAACAATATAATAAAATCTCTGTGAGAACAGAAGTGTATTAATGACTATGACATCAGCAGAGACATATTTAACATCTTAAAAAACTGGAACACCGACAGTTTTGTTAATGCAAATCAAGAAGGGCAAATTGAACTTCTTCTGAAGTCATACTGGCTTTTTAGTATTAACAGGATTGCTTGAAGGTTCGTTTTGTAACTAACAGGAAGCACTACTTGGGACACAGAAAATATATGTTTTAAAAAAAAAAAGATGTTGTTTTGTTATCAATATTGTAGCTACAGCACATGCCCTAATCTACCTAAGAAGAATTTTGGAGGGTTTAACAGACACTATTACATTAATGCAGTATAAAGGACTCAGATGTATGCCTTGTTTATTTGCATATTGATAGACAAATAGTCACTGGGCAGTACTTAAAACATGCACAAACTATGGAGCACCATATAAACAAACAATTTTACTGACAAAAGCTGTATTAAAATCACTGCAATGTAATGTAAATGTAATGTAATGTAATGGCCCGTCTTCGTGAATGAAGAGCCGGGGAAGGTCCTTACCCGCATATGCAGATAAGGCCTTCGAGCCTGCG
>JAWWES010000041.1:44264397-44277257 GCA_035583135.1 Lophotriccus pileatus
AACCTGGGTCTCAGCGGTAACAGCGCTGTGTCTTAACCACTAGACCACCGGGGGCTCCCTCACTGCAATACCTACTTCTTATAAGAACAAAGACATTACTCTTACATTACTACAGCTAGTTGGTTTACACTCTAACTTTGCTAGAACTTCCAGGAACTATCTCCTACGCCCGTGATCTCTAAACTCCCCCAATCAGCCATGCAAATATAAAAGTTAACTCATCTTGAAGCTAATTCTGCCCTTACAATTGGAAAGAGAAATCTCTTTTGACTAGGCAAGAACTGCAGGCCTTGGAGGTGTGCACAGTGGGGAAATACAGAAATATTTCGGCACTGTAGACTGTTCTTAATCACTCACTATCACGCTGCATTATTAGTTAAATTAAGACAGAGGATGACAGGCATGCACATAAAAAAGTTTAAGACTGAAGCTTATGCTGAAAAGCATTATCTCCTAAAAAGATCTAATAAGTGTCAGCATCCTTGCAGGAGCACTCTATCAACCCACTTCTGCATCCAGTGAGCTGCAGCACAATCACTATTCAAAGAGCACTCTACAATTTTAAGACAGACAATGTGTTTTATGAATGTTTTCTTATTTTAAATAAAATACAAGCAACAAAATATTGCACCGTTAACACACACAGTGCCAGAAATTAGTACTCTTTCATTACCAAAAAAAGCAGAACAAAAAAAATTTAATGTTTTAAAAGAAAATTAGAGAACCATTTAGCAAAAACCATGCTTTTGGGCAAGACAGATATATTTTCTGCAGTTATTTCAAAGGAAGACCTTCCTGCTTCATAACAATTTGACATACCAGAAATATTGTGCATACGATAATTCTTCAAAAAATTAAGAGTAAACTAAGCAAAATGCTGACATTCTAGTCCGATCTCAGAGCTAATCCCATTTTGGGTGGGGTTTTGGACTAGAGATCTGATGTCAGCTGGAATATTGTACGACTCAAAGATGCACCATTTTCTTGGCTACAGAAACAAGAAGAGTTGCTTGCAATTACAAAAAATCCCCGAATTTTTTTAATTAGTTTGATTTTCAAAATCTTTTGTCTGCCTCCATATAGGTCTACTGTGCAGATATTTTCAAGGACACAATTAACAATTATCTACTTTTAAAGTTCTACTTCACTGTGTGTCTAGGTAAAAGAATTATGCACAAGAAAGCTCATTTTGTGCAGTTTAAACCAATTTTATGGAAAATACATGTTCCCTTATGTCAGCCTTTTGAGACAGCAGTAACATCTTCCATTTTAAAATTAGGCTCTAGCACTTTCTATGTTTCTTTCCTGAAAGAAACTAGACTACATATTATTTTCTCATCAGAAAAGCCTGTAACAAAACATGATTATGACCTTCTCAATTTTAGCCATATTTACCAACAGAGTCTAAACCTTTACCTTTATTTACAGCTTTGCCTTCATTTTCTGCTTTTCTAAAACTCCAGCAGAATTAACATGTTTCAACAAGAATACTTAATACTAATTATTACTGCTATAGCTGTGTTCCACTAGCTCAGCAGCAAATGGAAATTAACAATACCATACAGTGAAAAGTTGAATTCACTGTTTGTCTAGTGAAAGCTACAGTCAAATACTGAATTTGCACAGGAGGCAAAATCTGGAAAACTACTTCTACAGAAACTGACTCAGACATCAATAATAACAATAAACTCTTACTTATATCTGTGGCACTGCAAAATTATATTTAAAGATTCTCTTTAATGTTCTCTGTCACACAAATACTTCAAATTAGCATAGTAACACATTAATATTTTGGCCACCAAGTCAGTAAATAAAAGAAGGAGGTATCTAATTTCTCCAAGCCTCCATGAGTAGTTTGTCCCCAGTCTTAACAAGGAAGAAAGGTCTTTTCTTTTTTTAACTGAGTCACGGCTACCTTGCTCAAAACAATTCTGTCACCAAAATGGCCAGCCCTGATCTGTCTCATGGCCTGAGCTTTCAATATCTCTCCCTGCTCCCCTACTGATACATCTGTGACTTTGCAGCCAACAGCAAAGTGTTATTTTGTCAGTGTTAGTTCTCAGCCCAAGGAATGACTTGCCCTTGCTATATTACCCTTCAAACGCTACTGCAGCACCAGGGGTGGAGGGGAGCTGTAGGTCACACCTTTCCACCGCAGCTGCGATTTCCATCATCTTAAGCCATCTGAAGCCTCTCATGCTTTCCCACAGCTCTGTAATTTGTTGTGAGATGAGCCCTGGAGCGCAGACACACTTATTTTTAGATCTTACAGACAAACCTGGTGAAGAAACAAGAAACAGAGAATGAAAAAAAAAAAGCAATATGTGAAGTGGCCTAGCACAGACTTCTGGTCCATAAGCTGAAGTACTCTGCACCTTGGAGATTGACATGGATCTATCTTCTTGCTTCACTATTTCCAGAAAGGGTATTATCTTCTAATTATGAGAAATGTAAGTCAAAGCTATTTGAAAATAGGGAGGCAGATAGTGCAGTTGCAGAAGCTTGACACAGGAGCTTCCTTATAGCTAAACTTTGTATTGTCTAGTAGAAACACTCTTCAGCACAGACTTTTAAAAAAAAAACTAATGAAATTACAGTGGACTTTGAAAGCCTGACTAGATTAATATTCCCTAAATAAGTGATGTTCCTATCCTTCCCCAATCAGAAAAATTTTATTGGCCAAAAAGATTTTCTTTGAAATATGACTCTTAGAAGTAAAAAAGAGAAATCTGTGTTCACAGAGGTTTTCAAACCCAAGTATTTCTGAATTTGAATTCATGAGCTATGAGCTTCAGGTATGACTCTCATACATCTCAATCCTGTTGAGACACAGAAACCTCAAACAAATAAGAAAGCTTTTCAATTGCTCATCCAATCATTCTGTTCTGCTAGTTATTTCATCCTGCAGCTCAGAGGCACATTTCTGCAGCGTAGTCTCAGTAAGAAACAAAAAGACTGACCTTCAGAATCAAGGTATGTGCTGTAAGGAATTACTTTGCACCTGCTAGTTACTTCTCCTAAACCAGATGTGACTGCCCTCACAGACAAGATGTATTTCAAGTCAGCTCGAAAACTGAAAGTGATTCAAACTGATGTGTTTTACCTTGGAGTGATGCAGTGAAGGAATACGTATGTATTCAACTGTGATGCACTAGTCATAGGGAAACTAGCTCTCAGAGAGGCATAAACCATTACAAATGAATTTTTGAGATTTATCAAAAAGAGACATCTGCTTCTCATTTGAACTAGACTTGCATGAACACAGGAGTTCAAGTATACAAAGACTGAGCTCTTACAATGAAGAGGAACTTAGAGAAAAGGTTGGACCTGTCCTACCTCTTCATGCTGTCTGAAATAAGCACAAAGAAATTCAATCTCTGGATGCAGAACCAACTGTCAAAAGTGGACAAATCATCTGAGCATGAGCAGGAGAGGCATGCACACAATGGAAAGGAACGTACTCGCTGAGTATTATTGACACGAACTGACATATTAATAACGTTTTATATTTTGACACTTGCAATTTCAATTTGCATAAACATTCAGTAGTAGGTTCTTTTGTGTGTTGTGGCCTTGTTTTAACTTAGTGATATCTAAACACAAAGGCACTAACTGACAAAGCCAACAACACCAGCACTCGGTATTAAAATATCTAAATCACCTCCACTAAACCATGTGACCTTGCTCTGAAGAGCACATATCACAGTGAAAAAACTCACCAACTTCAATATTTCAATTACAAACTTTTAGGCATTTCATGTTGCAGCTCAACTACTGAAATGGAGCTGAAAAAAGCATTCCTACCCCATTTCCCATTTTTGCTTTATTACTTCATCTCTTCTTGCACTGGCATACACTGAGAAGTCAGTTATAGCAATTAAACTGAAAGAAACCTCATTCTTAGCTGCAGTCAGGGAATAGTTTCAAAGGCAGTTCGAACAAAATTATAGCTCACACCCAGGAAGGACATCCTGCTCATCCTGACCAAGCTGTGGTGGTTTTGACCACATACTAGGAAAATTCAACTCACTAAAGACAGAAAATTCACCTGGCAGAAATGCAACAAACATCCACTAGGTAAGCACATTGATCTGATTTACCTGGCAGCCAGATTCATTCTACCACAGATAAAAGGGAGAACACATTGGAAGGCAAGAGAGGGAAGAAAAGAGCAAAGATTAAGAATGAAGTAAACCTCCATTTCCATTGTTGTTGTTGGGAAGCTGATAATTCATCTGAACTGCACAACAAAACTGTACCCTTTGCTTCTGGCCCAGCCAGCTGCCCAATGAGGCTCACCCTGGAATCAGACAAGCTCCACAGCCAGCTGTGTGAAGCAGCAAGGCCACCTCTTTGAGGAGCAGCCACATGCTGTGCATCTTGCCCTGGGGACAGGGCAGCAGGACAGGTCAAAGGGAACTGGCTACCAAAAACCTTTGAAAAAAATAAGAGACAGAATTATATATCCATCTCTTTTCTTTGCAAAACCTCAGTCCCCCAATCAATTTATTAAAGCAGCATCTAAAAGCAAGCATTTTGATAGAAGACAGGCACTAGACTTCCTCTGTATGCATTTATTGCTTCTCTCTTCTATCTTCAGACTCAAAATGCTACCAAAATCTCTTTCTGTATATAAATCCAACATATTGTTAGTTTATGCCCCTTGTAAATGAATTAGTGAGCCTTCTTGGCAAGAGTCAGAATTATTTTTAAATGCATCATTATCAGTTAGCCCAAACTGGGTGGTGTTGAATCTGGCATCATCAAGTCCAATGGTTTTCCACTGCTATTTTAGATAAGCACTCAGTAAACCAGAATGTCAGTGGAAAACTTTCATTAGTTTGCACCAATTAAACCACTCCTTTTTATTTCTTCCTCAGTTTTTATATGCCAGCTTTCTCAATGTCAAAGTAACTTAGGAAATACTTACTTTTTAAAGTATTTCAGGCTTACTTCAACTGAAATGGGTCAGGAAACATTCCCACGAGAGCAGACAGTAGTTTTGAGGGTTGGCAGTCAGAAGCACTAACCTCTCCACTAGTACAGTTATACCCAGAAGACATTAATGTTTAATTCACCCTTCTCCAGGGACAAAAGTTATACAACTTTAATTGTCCCAGTAGGAGGTTCCTATTAATAGGATTTCAAAATATTATACCAGTGTAGACTAAAGGCCTTAAAAGGAGTAGCAGGAAGCATATTTCTTTATGTTTGGATGCTCCATTTGATATAAAAGGTAACATCTCTCATTCTATTACATTACACTGTTGGCATAGCTCCCCCACTGTTAAGTACCCTGATTCTGATGTAAAACCCTTTAAATGAGTAAGAACATCAGTGTGAAGATACAAAATGAGAAAATTCTGTCCAAAGATCTTCAGTTTACTTTTAAAACAAGTGTCACACCCCTGACCAGTTTTACTGGTACAAAAACAATGCTTGTAAAATTTTACAAGTTTTAACTTACTCTGCTGCCACTGTCAGACCAGTTTGACTACCTATGTATAGAATGAATGATTCTGGTAATTACTATGTATATATGGATGGAATGTGTCTTAATACAGGGGTCTTTCCTAGATTAAATCCTGTTAAACTAGTAAAGTTACACAGGTATGTTCTAGATACTTTAGAGGTACAGGCACATTAACTAGTTAGGACTGCACAAGCTGCTGTAAACTTTACTTTTCTGTTCTTACATCACAGTGTGCTGGTTTTGACTGGGGTAGAGGTAATTTTCTTCACAGTGACTAGTATGGCTGTGTTTTGGATTTGTGCTGAACACAAGGTTGATAATGCAGAGATGTTTTTGTTATTGCTGAGCAGGGCTTACATGAGACGAGACCTTGTCTACTTTTTGTACTGCCACGCTGGCAAGAAAGTTGGGGATGCATGGGAGGTTGGGAAGAGACACAACTAGGACAGGTGACCCAAGGGATATTCCACACCATATGAGATCATGCTCAGTATATAAAAAGGGAGGAAGAAAGAGAAAAAGGGATCATTTGGAGTGACAGCTTTTGCCTTCCCAAGTAACCATTACACGTGATGGGGCCCTGCCATCACATCAGATGTTCAGCCATCTCCCTACCCTACAGATGGCTGAACACCTACATCTGCCCATGGGGAGCAGTGAATTAATTCTTGTTTTGTTATGCTTGTGTGCAGCTTTTGCTTTCCCTATTAAATTGTCTTTATCTCAATCCACAAGTTTTCTGGTTTTTGCTCTGCCGATTCTCTCCCCGATCCCACTGGTGGGGGAGTGAGTGAGCAGCTGCACAGGGCTTGGTGGCTGGCTGGGGTTAAACCAAGACACACGGGACTCAGTCAAATGCAGGAAGATCAACATGTCCTTTTAGGAAAGCTCAAAAGGTTAATATAACAGAAAACTGGGAGAAGAAGCCATCTTAATCTCTCTCTGTATTCATACTCCTTCAGTATTGAATGATTTCAACACATATCAAAATGAACTAAAAATTTCAGTTCAGGTCATCACACTTTGCTTTGTGTGCTCTGTAAAAAGCTGCAAATGGTAACTAGTCCTCATTTCCATTCTCAAACTCTTCATATGCTAATTATGAATTCTGCATTGCCTGTGCCAAATTTGTTTAATAAATTCCTACACATAACAACTCCTTAACAATTCCTCTATGATTAAACGTGCCTGAGTTAGTGCTTAAAAGAAGTAACAGAACCCCCTAAGATTTCTTTATACTTTATAGAAGTTTTCTGCAACGTTCTATACATAATAAATTAAGCCAAGGAATCCAAACACATTTGTGAAACAAATGATGCTACTGAGCTTGGTGCTTCATACAAGAAAAGCTCAATGAACACAGCAAACTAAATGAGCTATTCTTGGATTATCGTTCTATAAGCCATATTGCTCAAGATGGTAGAACAGTTGGCAGACTTAAAGGAGTAAGACTCTCGTTACCAATGAACTAAGGAATATTTATGTGACTCTTGACACCCACTTAGATACTGTTTTTTAAATTCGCATGAGATCAAGACTGCATATGTAAGAGACAGGTTACAATAGAAAACTGAAGCAGCTAGACCCGCAGGCAAGCAAGGGAAAATGAGATGCTTATAAAAGCATAAGGGAATAATTAGAAGGCAGATAGCAGTACAGAAAAAGACATTTGTAGGCATGTCTGTACACTTAATTTAAAATCATTGCTCTCACTACTTTTTCATGCAAGCAAGCGTTACAGTGGAAGGAAACGCTAGAAAACAGAATTGATAGGATAAATATTCAGATGACTGATAAATCATTCTTACAGTTTGGGACACCAAAGGAATAGTCTCGTTTTTAGGCCTGGGCTTCTGTTGCTTTCATCATACTATCTCTAGAACCCACCTGAACAGCTACAGGTGAACTGATTCAGCCCACCAGCCTCACAAACAACTGGGAGAGGAAGCAGGAGGAAAGGCAAGGGAGCTGTCTGCAAGTTGAGTCTCCACTCACAGGAGCGCTGGCTACATGCCAGAGCTAGGTAAGGAAAGGCATTTAATCAGGTCAAGCTGCCCTGTGTAATGTCAGCCACAGCCTGCATCTCCACCTGAAGCTTGCAAAAGGAAAAAAAAAAACCAAACTGGTTCCCTGCACCAGAGCTGAAGCTGCACAACAAACCAGACCAGGAAGCTCATCTGACTGAAGACTTCGCCATTCACTGGATTAGGTTCAGCCAGGTTTATTTTATCGGCACACAAAGATTACACTAACACAGCATAGCACCTGCAAACCCTTCTTTCTGAACACATGGAGGCAGGACATCCTCTACAGTATAATTGCAGTGTTTCATGAGAGGCAGCCGCTGCTGGCTGACAGTTCGTTCCCCCCTGCACTTGCCTTTGTGGTTGTGTAAGGTAAGCTCATCTTCAGACTTTATTCACCCTACACCTAACAGTTGTTACACATAACAAAGGAAAAGCAGGTAGAAGCAAAACTAAGACCACTCCTTTTTGGGGAAAAGCCCATAATGTTACATTAGCTTATCTACAGCGCTCAACTGCCCATGCAGGTGTTACGCAAGATGAGCACTTGGAGTACTCCCCGAACCACAGCCACAGACAAGGTAGTCGATACCTGAAGGCAGACTATGGAAATCGTCAAACCTCTTCAGCTACTACTAATAACACAACCCTTACAACTTGCACATATTCATATCTATGGAAACTTCCTTCAGATGAAAACAACCCACCACAACAAAACTGCATTTCACATGCATCCTTCCGGAAAAACACGGTTGACATTGTTTCATGTAAAATATGCTGGGGGATGAACAGATTGAGAGCAGCCCTGCAGAGAATGACTTGGGGGTGCTGTTGGATGAGAGGCTGGACATGACCCAGCAATGTGCAAGTGCAGCCCAAGAAAGCCAACTGTGTCCTGGCCTTCATCAAAAGCAGTGTGGGCAGCAGGTCAAGGGAGGGGATTGTGCCCCTCTGCTCCGCTCTGGTGAGACCCCACCTGGAGTGCTGCATCCAGCTCTGGGGGACCAAGCACAGGACAGACATCGCTGTTGGAGCGAGTCCAGAGGAGGGCCACCGAGTTGATTAGAGGGATGGAGCACCTCTCCAATGAGAAAAGACTGAGAAAATTGGAACTGTTCAGCCTGGAGAAAAGAGACTTCAGGGTGACCTCCTTCCAGTACCTGAAGGGAGCCTACAAGAAAGATGGAGACACTTTTTCCGAGGGCATGTAGTGACAGGACAATTGGTAATGGCTTTAAACTGAGAGTAGGTTTAGATTAGATATTAGGATGAAATTCTTTACTGTGAGAGTGATGAGACACTGGAACAGATTGCCCAGAGAAGTTGTGAATGCTCCATCCCTGGAAGTGTTCAATGCCAGGTCAGATGGAGCTCTGAGCAACATGGTCTAGTGGAAGATGTCCCTGCCCACTGCAGGGCATTTAGAACAAGATGATCTTTAAGGTTTCCTTCCAACCAAAGTCATTCTCTGATTCCCCGTTTTTTTTATTTGTTATCAACTGCACAGGATTAGATTTTATTAGGGGTGGTGTGTTTTTTCATGTCCTTAGGGATTTTTGTTGGGTTTGGCTTTTTTTTTAAATTTCTGTAAATGCGTGAAAAACACTGCAAAAAACCTTCAGATTCAGTCAGTGATGAGTGAAACCATTAGTCATGTTGACACTTACACTGTTCTGCTAATACTTCAAAGGAAGTATATTACCAAAATAAATGGGGCAGTTCTCACACCACAAAGTTACTGCTAAATTACAAAGAGCAACCTCAACTTCTTTGGAATTAAATAATAATTAACTGGAGCTAATATGACAATAGCAGAGGGTTTGGCTTTAGCTTTTTGGTGATTTATGTTTTTCGAGTTTCCAGTTTAACTTCCTACAAAGGCAGAGAAATACTAAGCTTAGTCCAGCCTGGCTCACTATCAAGTTGAACAAAAAGTAATCTAAGTTAAACAAATCTGAACAGACTTTCAGAGAAGGTCTGGCAAAGTCAACAAAATTAATCTAGATATTGATATAGAAAGGCAGTTCCTACACCATGATTTTCAGGAAGCGATGTATTTCCTTAAAAAACTCACAGCACTGCATCATAAGATACACAGGACTTGCTCAGAAAACTCATGTCATCTTCCATTCTCAGAGAACTGGAATTTCAACAAGTTTGATTTTTCAAAAAAAGAAATACTTTGTTGATTGTAGATTTTGGTGACCAATGCAGTAATCTCTAGAATTAAAAGCTGCTGACTGAAGGGTAAAAATACGGACAGGTCTGAATCCACAAAAGTAAGAATGCAATTAACTGTACCTTTGCAGTTTTCTCCATAAAATTCGACTGATAAAATTCTGTTTGGCAGCAGCTTACTTTATGCTGATTATGTACAAACACAAGTTTAAAGTGCTAAAAGCACCTTGAAAAAGCATTGAGGAAAAAAAAAAAAAAGGTAAAAGCTTTGCCAGAAAGTATCCCAGGTACAGTTTAGTCTCCTGGTCACTGTCAGGTTGCACAGCCCATATGTGTCAAAAAGCCAGACAGTGGTGCCAGCCAGAACCTGTGGCCCCTGTACCCACCCCAGCAGTTTATGCTCCTTTGCAGGGGATGTTAACACATCCACAAGTCTGAGAGCTCCCTGACCTGCTTCAGCCAAAATAACTCACGTTAGGAAAGGTTAAAAAAACTGCTTATTCCAGGCTGGCTGCTGCAGCAGCAAAGACACACACCCTCTACCAGCTGCAGCAGTGCCAGCTGAGATCCACACTTAGTCCTCCAGCAGAACAAACCTGTAGAGGCTAGCGCTGCAATGCCACTCTATTTCTTATACAGCTCCCTTATTTAAGCAAGAAGTTTTTTTTTTTCAGCTTTTTGACCCAAACATTGGACACAGCTTACTTTATTTAGGGAGACTGCTTTCCTTCACAAACTCTAGGGAAACTCCAGCAATTTCACTGACTGCAAAAACTTCAATTGCATAATACAAAGAGTACACAATAAATCAAAATAAAAATTGATTAAAAGCATAGGGAACAAACTAATTTTACTATTGAAAATTTTGGATTTCACGTTATAGATGGAAGCCAGTTATCACTGGACTAGCACATTAGCTGTAAGCATTCTGTAGCTGTATTTCACACATGAACTATTTAACTGCAGGCTATCAGTATCAGTGGGGTTTTGTTTGGTTTCAGATCCCTGTGAACCCATCTGCCCCCCCCCCCCTTTATTAACAGAATACAATCATGAAATAATTAATGTTTTAATGTTGAAAGGTACTTCTGGAGGTCATCTGGTCCAACCCCTTTTCCCCAAAATCAATGTCAGCTTCAGAGTTACACATGCTGTCTAGGGCTTTGTCTTCAGAGGCTAAGAAACTTGATCAGAAAAATTAAGGTAAGCTGTAAAACAAAAGGCAAAACCATAAAACCCCCAAACAATCTAGCCTGCAATATGGATATTGTTAAAGAACTCCAACAAAACTTGTTCCCTTTAGGAGAACATTTCACAAGAAAATACAACCAGTAAGAAAACCAGAAATATTAAAAAGAATTGAGGACAAAAAGTTAAAGCTAGTTAATTTATCTACTGTGATAAATTCTTTCTGAGATAAGCATCTTGATCTGTTGTTGCAGAATGCAGGAGACTTAGCAAGTAGTGTCCAACCATTTAGCTAGAGCAGTCTGCAGGAACCACAGAAGCAGCTGAGGACTGTACACCCCTCTGAGTAACCTCAGTTATGGTCTGCAATGTCTTGGAGAAAGAGCTACAGAGAGAAGTGTTCACACATTTCACAGACCTCAAACAACCGCCTCTGAGCAAAGTTGTACACAGCAAGGAGTAAGAGGTGGGCTAAATGCTCTGCTGGACAGCTCGTGTCACAACTGCCTATGTGGCCTAAAGAGGCGTGGGGAGAAATATTCATAAAATTATTTTCATAATATTTTATAAAAAGCCATCCAAAATGACCAAGTGTAGAAGAATGTATCACCAGATGAATGCTACCTCTCCCAGCACAGAAACTGTGATGTTTTCCCACCCATTTGATTCTTCTATTTCTACTTATATAATGCTGATTCCAAAACCAGGAAGCTGTCCTGCAGAAAACTTATCTGCCATCTTATTTTTCTATGATGGGTGTGGATGCAGCTCTTCCGTCTACTGCACCACTTTCCCAAGTCCACTCTGCTGACATTAGGAGCTTCGGATCAGAGACTGCACATAAGAAGAACGAATATCCAACTCAGTCCACACACTCGTCTTGCAGTTAAACCAGTATCAAGACTTTTTCCTCTCCTGTTGCGTAAGTTCACTTGCACTATACATGGCATCTCCTCTATTCCCTCCATAACGTGCAAATGTAAGCGCATCCTGTGGTACACGGCCGTGCTTTTTACACTTAAAGCAATATATGGTAACACTGAAGAAATAAAGAATCCACAAAATCCGCAGCTTAGAAGAAATACCCCATCCAAAGAGACAAAGTAAGGAACAGCGGCAGGGTTCTGACCCAACAAAAATAATACCGGGTGTCCCGCTGGTCATGCCACCTTAACCCAAATAAATAAACTCAGAGAGCCGCCTGGGATATATGAGGAGCGAACCGGCGGGGCGATGCCGTCGGCAGAGTGGCGGGAAGGGTCGGGGAAGGGCACGGCTCCCCCCGGGAATGTGGAGTCGGGCAGGGGGGAGAAAGGGAGACACGCTGCGGCCGAGCCCCAGCGCAGCGCCCGGGCCCGTCCGGCCCAGCCCGCCCCGCGGCCCCTGCAGCTGCCCCGGCATCGCCCTGCCCGGGGCATCGCGGGGCCAGCGCCGCGCTCGCCCCCCGCACAAAATGGCTGCGCGGGGCCAGGGCGCAGCTCCAGCCGGGCATCGCCATCGCCCGCCGCCGCCTCCCCCGCGGCTCCCGAGCCCGCCGCGCCCGCGGGAAGCGGCAGCCGGCGCCACCCGGATGCCGGGCGGCGGGAGCGGCAAGCGGTTCCTGTAGGTGAACGGTCGGGGGGCGCGGGGCCGCCCGGGGCCGGTCCGGGCCGCTGCGGGGCCCGGGGCGGGGCGGCGCCGCTCCCCTCCACGCTCCGCGGGGGCGGCGGCCGGGAGCCGGACGGGCCCGCACCGTTAAGCGCGGCCGTCCCCTCTCCCCGTTCGGACTCCGCTGCGGGGCAGGGCGTGTCTCTCGGCTGCCGGGGGATCTCTCGCTCACCTGGCGGGCCCGCGGCCGCTCCGGCGGGTTTGTTTGGCGGCGGCGGCGGCTCCGTTCCCGGGGGTCAGAGTTCGCGACCCCGCCCCCGCCGCCGCCCCGCCCCTTCCCGCCGCGGGCTCTGCGCCTGCGCCCGCGCCGGGCCGCGCGGCGGCGGGGGTGGGGCGGGGGGAGCGGGCGC
>JAWWES010000041.1:44277357-44315768 GCA_035583135.1 Lophotriccus pileatus
CGGGGGGAGCGGGCGCTGAGGGGGCCGGGCCGGGCCGGAGCGCGGGGCGGGAGGAGCTGAGGGCGGCGGGGCCGGACTTGGGCACGGCGACCCCCGGAGCGACCGCGCCGCTGCCTGCGGCGTCCCGCCAGCCCTGCGGGCAGTGTCGTAAAATCTGGGAATCACCAAGGTTGGAAGAGACCCTTAAGATCATCCAGTCCAACCGTCCACCCAGCACTGCCACTGGAACCCCTAAGTCACCCAGCGCCAGACACAGACGCCTCTTAAACATCGCCGAGGATGGTGACTGCACCACCTCCCCGGGCAACCCATTCCAATGTCTGGCCACCCTAACAGTACAAAAATTTTTTGTCTGATGTCTGATTTGAATCTCCCCTGTCTCAGCTTAAAGCACTTTCCTCTTGGTCTCTCAGTGCAGGCACTAGAAGAGATTGGTCCCCACCTCACCACAACCTCCTTTCAGGTGGTTGTAGAGAGCAATGAAGGACGTTGTAGAGACCCTGAATCTCCTTGAGAGCAAACCCAGCTCCCCTACTGCTCCTCATAAGACATGTTTTCTAGACTCGTCATGAGGGACCCTTCATGACCCTTGTTGCCCTTCTCTGGACGCACTCCAGCACCTCAATGTCCTTTTTACAGTAAGGGGCCTAAAACTGAACACAGTACTCGAGTGTAATGTCCATCAAGTGGGGAGCACGAATTTCCAAACCCCCACTGCAGTTCTCCACGTGGACACAGGGATGAGCCAGCTTTGAACATCACAGATTTGCAGTCTGCTTTTGGCCTTGGGGAGCTTGGTGGGCTCTGTCCCCTGAGGCAGATCCATAGGCGAGATTGGTGGATTGGGATTGAAACATACAACAGGATGGAGGCACACACAGCACTTGGTGCAGTCACTGTAGCAGTTCAGCCAGCTATGTCTGAAAGAGCTGTGCTTCGCCTGCATGGCAGCAGCAAATCACCTTGTTAAATGTCAGCGCTGCCCTGAACAGCTTTTGGGAAGATGATGGGGAGCCTGGCTGTTAAAGAGTGCCCGTTCATGCTGGGGTAGTGCCAAAGGAACAATTTACTGCTGTTCTGGCTGTGTCTCAACATCCATTTGGATCAAAGTTTTGTTTATGCTAATTATTTTAAATGACCTTGATTTTAAATAAGAGTTTAATACTTTGAATATGTCCCTTTTTGCCCTTTGTCTTGCATCTGTTCAACAAAGATGGTCTAGCAGTGGTCAGAGATCAGCAACAACTTGAAGGTCACATAGGCCACTGGGACTGTATGTGCAAGTTCACAATCTGAAAATAATTTAGACCATTTTATGCAATTTCTACTGAATCAGATGACATAAGCATCAACATCTGAGCAGCAGAGATAGGAAAAAACCCGAAAGCATACAAGCAAATTTATGTATTAAGATTAATAAAATTATTCACGCTCTTGTCAATTCCTTTACTGCTTTTCTTCCCACTCCCAGTCCCACAGCTACACTTGCATCTATCTACTCTAGCTCAAGATCACTAGTTCAGTCAGTACTGGCAAGAATCATATTCTGCTTTTTGATCAAACACATTCCCAAATGCCAAATACAAATGAACTTGGTGAAGAATTTTTAAATCGGTGCAATTAACTTGCTAAGCATTTCCTGGAAGTGTCAACTGTTGCAGCACTCTCGATTTATAGTACTTGTCACTTCCCAAACTAGCTTGAGCCACATATCCACTCACTAAATGACAGAGCTTAGTGCAGTTTCATTTAACAAATATCAAATAATTTGCACCAAAATTTACTTCAGCCAAGTATTCTAATATCCTCAATACAGCAGAAATGTCACTGTAACCAGTAAAACATGCTTTGAAATGACCCAATTCATACTTGATCTGTATTACGAAGGCATGTCCATTTAGCTGTGTCAGACAGGATTACAAGAGACACATCCCTATCAAAACCATGCAGAGAAGCAAACCCCTTTCTGCTGTTACTGCAAGTTTTCAAAAAACGGCTTTCAAATATATGTCAAAGAAGTATAAGAAGGCAGCATAACTAACCTTACAAAAAAATCTCTACCTTACAGGCCCTGCTAAAATACTTATAGAAACATAGAATCATTTAGGTTGGGAAAGACCTCATAAGATTGAATCCAACTGTTAACTTAGCAACTGTTAAGTCCACCACTAAATCATGTCCTAAAGTGCCACCTCTGCACATCTTTTAAATACCTCCAGGGATGGTGACTCCATCACTTCCCTGGGCAGCCTGTGTCAGTGCTTGACCACCTCTTTGGTGAAGAATTTTTCCTAATATCTAATCTAAACCTCTCCTGGTGCAACTTGAGGCCATTTCCTCTTGTCCAGTCCCTTCTTATTTGAGAGAAGCAGCTCCCCCCACCTGGCTACAATCTCCTTTCACATGGTTGTAGAGAGTGATAAGGTCCCCCTGAGCCCCTTTTTCTCCAGACTAAACAACCCCACCAGCTCCCTCAGCCGCTCTTTATCAGACTTGTGCTCCAGACCCTTCACCGGCTTCATTGCCCTTCTTTGTACTTGCTCCAGCACCTCAAGGTCTGTCTTGTAGTGAGGGGCCCAAAACTAGACACAGGATTCAAGGTGCAGCCTCACCAGTGCCGAGTACAGGGGGACCATCACTGCTGTTGTCCTGCTGGCCACACTATCGCTGATACAGGCCAGGATGCCACTGGCCTTCTTGGCCACCTGAGCATACAAACCCATGTTCTGCCTGTCCCAAGCCTGCTGGGGTTGTTGTGACCCAAGTGCAGAACCCGATGCCAACAGAAAATGTGACTCAGACATACCTCTACTGAAACAGCAGAATTGGATTTTGCAAAAGGATTTGTTAACGTAACACCCTTCATTTGACTTTCACATAAAGTTAACTCCCTTAATTCTTTAGAATAAGTGTGTCTTAGGATGCCTTCTTTCCTCTGGGCATGTCTACTCTTCAGGAAGCTCAGAGACTAGTCCTCTCATCCTGTATCATATGCTCCAGAACTATCTTCTCTCCACTGATAAATGTTCAAGAATATTGTGTTGATGGTTTAATATATTCTAGTCAGCTGTTGCCACAGCTAGTCTGTGCTCATAGATCTGTAAATCACAGTGTTTTATAGTACATGGGTTAGTTCATTCCTGGGCTGCTGAAGCTTGGGAGGGCTGTCATGCCCCAGGGCTGGGATGCGGCTTCAAAAGATAAAACCTCTTTGCTCAGTGTCCTACAGGTGGGGCTGTTCAGGGGCAATTTTTCTGATGGTCCATTTTTCTCTGCAAGTCCAGCACAGGCCTGCACCCAGTTGTGGAAGAGCTTTATGGGTAACAAACATTGTGAACTTGCAAGGGCATGGGTTTTTAATTTGGTAAGATGGGAAAGAGGGAACAAAAAGTGAAGAACTAGACAGCAAGAGACAGCTAAGGAAAGATGAGAGAGCAGGATGATGAAAGTATTTCAGCAAAGACACCAATTTTGGTAGTGAGTCACTACACACCGTTGCACAGCCAATGTCTTGGCTGACGTAAGCAAGATAATTCACTTAAAACTAATGTTTCAGGTGGTCAGATCCAGGAGCAGTGTTAAGTCTATCCACACAGCCTACCCTTTCAGGCTGTTTTCTGTGCATAAGGGCAAAACACAGCACGATTTTTAAAGCAAGGCTGATGTGCAGGATAATGGTAAGAAATTCTGCCATTTGAAAATCACTGAATACACAAATTACATAATATGTAAGACCTGAACATATTTAAAAAAGATGCAGACTCAACTAATGTGAATTTATTTATACAAAAATGATGAATAACCACAGGAATATTTACAGCTTTGAACTATTTTCATTTACAAAATAAAGAGTCTATTCTTACATTTAGACAGTATGATTTAGGATTGCTTTGAATAAAAGGCTATTTGGATGGTAAATGCTGGGGACAGCAGTTATGGCAGACAAATGTATTGAATGTGTCTTTCCAAACATCTCTTTACATTGTGGTGTAATATATATAGTGTAATAATCAAGTTTTCATGCACAAAAAATATTCAGTAAAATGTGTTCCATAGCTGCTCAGCTAACCATTTGTTTTAAGTCCTCTGGGCACAAAATACAGTTTTAAGTTAAAGAGAATTCAGGATCCTAGAACCTTTAATTTATCCATGAATAAAAATGTTAGAACTAATATTCAATCCTACTGTTTGTCTCATACTCTGCTAACCAACCTTAAATTATGAACTATAGATTCTTATAAGAGGAGGTAGCCAGGTGTCTAAAAATTTCTGGTTGTGCTTTAGTGGTTAGTCAAATCAATAAGTAAATACTTTACTTATGCATCAAAATGGGATGTGAACTGAGAAACAAGGCAAATTTGAAAAGCAACCATCTGAAAACTTTATGCAAATGCCTGTTGTAAGTTCTTCATATGACATAAAGCACTAATGCTGGAGAAGGAGGAAAAAAATATTCAAACATGTTTACAAAGACAATTTGTTTAACACAGAATTAGACTGCAATATGTATACTACTGTTTTTAAGGCTCCATTCCAATCTATTTCTGTCACAGATTTTTTAACTGATCAACTACTTCTGGAAGAAGTCCTCTGATTTTCACAGAACATTTTAAACTATTTTCTCACTCAGCACCAAATCCTCTAGAGGTAGTTTGATGCCACACGAGGCAGAACTTGGGCACCTTGTTCAGTATGTTTTGACTTTTATTGCTCTGTTTTGCAGCAGGGAAAATATCAAACCATAAACTGAAATTAAATTAGCTGGCTCCTAGCCAAATTTCTGATTCATTTGCTGGTTCATGATTTGCCATCTTCATTGGTGTGCAGTCCCTATGAAGCTCTTCCCTTTGATACTATCAACAGGAAGAGCCACATCACATCTATATTACATTGGTATCGGTTTAGTTTTGGATACAGTAAAAACCATGTCAGAAATCATTCTGAAGAGACATGCTAATAACTTATTTAGCTTGGTGAGCAGCTGATTTTGAAAATTAAGTAAAAGCCCTTTATGTATAACAAGAGAAAAGTATTCACTTAGCACATTTCTATTACAATAAAAGAGAAGAAAGGCTTTGATCAGTCCTACTTAATTTCCAACATTATCTGGTCAAACCTCTAGCATTCCTGAGGAAAGTCAGATCTACAGCTTTAAGTCCCTGATTCATAAGGTACTCTACTGAAATGCTCGAAGCCAATGAAATTATTTGTATAGTTAATATTAAGCATTTGACTTTCAAGCCCACTATTACCTTAACAGAAGCTCTAAGAAATCAAGCTTCTTCAGAGCTCTGTTAGTATCTTAGACCTGACTTGAGGTATTTGAGGGAATAAGAGAATTTTGGTTTGCATTTTCATGCTTGGCCTTTCTGTTCTATCATCTATTCTCTTTCCACTGTGAGGCCACAGAATAGCTATTAATGTGTATTCAAACTGTTAATTGAAAATGGCTCTTAATTCTGTTACCAAAACCTAAGAAGTTTAATTCTGTTACCAAAAAAGTCAGAGGACTACTGACAAGTGTTTCATTCAGTAAAATTAACTGACTACACATGCATTGGACATAAAAATGGCTTCCTTTCATGTGGTTTTCATAGTTCTAGTTCCATTTATGCTATTACAGTGTTAAAAATCTTTCAAAAGTTAAATAGAATAAATGCACCAGAATCATCAGTAAGTATTTCCTAATGAGGTATACTGATGATTTTCTTAAAAAAAAAACCAAACAAACCCCAAACACCTAAAACTGAACTGTGTTTTAAAGTGTCAAAGAAAACAAATCATATTGTAAACAAAAGGTATTTCAAAGAATGCTATGCATTTACAATGCCTTTTGCACTAAGAAAGCTGTGTTGTCTTGGTATGGCAATTCCAGTTTAAAAATAATATTTAAATATACAATAGTTTAAAATTTTGGGAGAGGAGGGTGCATATATTTGTTTAATTTTCTTTGATTGATAGTTTATACAGCATTTCATATTGTGTACAGAACTCATTTGACACAAAGGTTTGAAACAAATAAGATATTTTGTCTTTTCTCTGATTATCAGAAATGTATTTTTACTCTGCTTTAAATTACTACTGGAAACATAAAAGATAATATATCCTCCAATTTATTGAAGATAACTCATTTAGTCTCTTTGGCTTTTGTAGTACTGTAAGAACTCTAGCGCCTTATCCCTGTAATTGCAAAGTCTGTTTTACAATAGTTTTCCCTTTTCTGTTTTTTAATAATTAAACTGTATTTTGCTTTTGTGATACAGAATTTGTTGGGCTGTTTTAATGAACTTGTCGCAAGATTTCAACTGCCATTCAAGGAAGGGAGCAGCAGTACATACAACTTCCCATAATGGAGCTTACATAGCCAGCAAAGATCCAAAAATCTGTGAAATTCCTATACTGATCTGTTCTTGCTAAATTGCTAAGTGAACATCAGCAGCTCAAGACCTATACACAAATCACGAGGAACTGTACAATTGCAACAGATCTGGTTTGTGTTTTGCCCTTTTTTTTTGTTTTTAAAAAGCATAAAGTTTATGAATCTGCTGACCAACAATCTGCCATTCTGAGGACATGGGCACTTTGGACCTCAATGCAGACCTCACAAATAATTCTGCCCATTAAAGTAAACATTAGAATTTAATAAATAACACATTTTGTATCAACACAGAAATACATACAATTCTTTAAAAAAATATTACTTTACACTAAAAATGCAACAACTCCTAATCCTGACAAATATACAATTTTTGTAGGTTGAGACGGCAGGATTCTGTTTCACTGAACAGTTGCTGTGGTCTGTTTTACCACTATCCTTGGATATTTTCCTTTAAACTTGCAGACATGACACCGCTATAATACCGTGCCTTCCTGAAAAGCTTCTATCCACCTGTTAGGAAATAAACACT
Organism: Lophotriccus pileatus; assembly: GCA_035583135.1. Classification (NCBI taxonomy): domain Eukaryota; kingdom Metazoa; phylum Chordata; class Aves; order Passeriformes; family Tyrannidae; genus Lophotriccus; species Lophotriccus pileatus. The sequence goes on from JAWWES010000041.1 coordinate 44,284,266, forward strand.
GTTAGGAAGTTGCTGATAAAAGGATAAATCTCACTCTTGTCACTTAGCTACAGATTCACACAAGAAGTAACATCATACTTTCATTACCAGTTGATCTGTGAGTGCAAATGCCAACGAGTCCAAACATGCAAAGCTTGGTGGGGACATGTTAAGTATTGGTACAAGGCCATACGAGAGACACTTTCTTGTGTACCTCTCCCATACTGAAGTTACATGCACGAAGAACAGGTGAAGCTGGCAAATCAAATCCTCACAAAGTAGGATGTGCCAAAGTTCTGCATACTTTAAAAAAAACCAATACTGTCTTCTCTTATTTCACTGCAAACATGACCTGGGATGAATCAGGACACTACTGTAACTGAGGTATCTGTCTGCATAACCCATGCCCTCTGCTTTTGCAGCAGGTACAAGCATTACCGATGACTAGTGGAGCTGAGGGAAGAGGTGGCAGGGTGAAAGGTAGGGGGTAGAGGGAAGTCCCAAACAGCTGATCCAAGGTGTCTCAAACTAGAAATTCAAAGTTAATATTCAGCTACTTTTACTCCCTATAGCTGTGGTTTCTGTTCCTAGTTGATTACGAGGGTGATAAACATCCTCACCTTCCCAGGGATGAAAAAATTAAAGTTCCTGAAGCATGCTGATGCTACATGGACAAATACAATAAAAAATGGAATAACTCTGTCTCCTGAGTGAGGGCTGAATTCTGTGTATGTGAAGTTAAGGGGCCGACATAATGATGATTTCTTTTCCTGAGTGAAAATCTTGCAAGAACTGAATGACACAAAGACCGTAATTATCTTTATCATGGAAATTCAAACCTGTCTTATTATTCACAGGTATGTAAACATTAGTCACAGATGTTGGCTCTTCCTTGCCCTGAGCATTTAATTTTGTGTGCATGTTCTTTGAATTCAAGCTTTTGGTATGAATATATTAAGCATGTATAAGTGCTCATGCCTGTCTGCACACAGAACTCAAGCATCTACCCCTTACTTGTTAAGGCTCACTGTATTTTCCACTGCCATCCATACACTGAAAACAATTAAAGGGGAATACAATTACAAAAAAAAAAAAAAATCCCTAAACAGCTTAAGCACTGGACTTTTAAAACTTCACTGAAAAATAAGCATCTGTTAAAATTTATTACTGCACTAGTCATACAAATGCATCAGATATTTCTTTGGCCCTGTCAGGAAAAAATAGTGTCCCCTGACGCAAACAGACCAATGGCACATTCTTTGTTTTTCCTTTTAATGCTGTCAAAGCAGCATTTATTCTGGAGGTTCTGCATAAATCTCCTAAGGATATTAATTACTTGGAGAAAGCTCAAAATTCAAGGTACTTAATGTTATTCCTAGCCTCAGTAAAATACAGTATGTTCAATTTCAAGTTTTCCTACTGATGACAAAAGCCATTGTCTGAATAGAAAAACAAAGCTATTGAATGCCTTGGGGTTTTTTAGTTTGTTTTATATAGTACAAATGAGGACATGGGAAACAACAGAACAGTGTCTCAATGAACAAGGAAACATTTGTATGCATCTGCACAAAATACTCCCCAAAATCAAATGAAGACTTCCAGATTTTTTAATGTAGAGAAGTGTCATTAAGCACGTTCTCAGCTGTTCAAAATTTTCAGTTTCCCTGCACCTTGATTTTTAGAATGTCTCTATTTGCAGAAATCTGGAGCCGTTTGAATGCTTAAGTATTAATAATGGACTAGTTAGTGCATCAAATCTACTTATTAATATAAAATTAATTTGGCAAAACTGCAGTGAAACCAGTCAGATAAGACAGGCATGTAGGAAAGACAGCTTACATGTATTCCGTTTATGCTCATTTGTAGGTTACTACAAGATTCATGTAACAAATGTTTTCTACTGATTAATGACTAAGCTTCTAGGTTATTTTATATAACACACACAATATATAAATTGATAAATATGACTCCAAACTCAGACACATCAGCAGGACTTGAAATGAAACAGCTTGTGTAAATGTTCTTTGAATTCAAGCTTTTGGTCTGAATGTATTAAGCACGCCTAGGTGCTCATTTGCATCTGCACACACACTTCAAACTTTGGTCCTATACATTTTAGTGTTTGCTTTATTTTTCACTGCCATATAGTTATTAAAAATAACTAATATTAATATATGAAAGTAAAAAAGGAACATATCAGTTAATTCTTAGAACGTATTTTCTGGAATAGGCTATGAAAAAGAAAGATTTCTTATTTTATCTTTGACCCTCCAGTCTCCTACAATCAGTCTTTTTCAGAAGAGAGTCTGCTTCCTTTATTTCAGAAGCATTTCAGAAGTCCTAATGAAACCAGAACCTTGTGTTTTAAGTAATTTAAAACTTCCATTTATATAATATGAATCTTTTGTACATTTGTTTAATGTGTGATTATGAACACTCACCACTTCTGAATTTTCTAGAACTGTGTAACAGAAATGAATTCAAATAGTTTTCTTACTTTTGAGCTGAATGGGGATCATCTGCTTTGAATATGTAAAATAAAGTGTTTTTGTGCAGTAAATGGAACACTCTAGACTCTGAGTTTTCATCTTTTACTTCACTGACTGTGAATCCAAGTAAAGGCTGGCTCTCTAGTGCTGCCACATCCTATTTAACAAGGGAAAAAGGAAACAAAAAGGAAACAAAATTAGAGTTTGAAAGACATACTAAGGCATGCATTTAGACTTTATTCATATACCATACCATTGCAATAGACTATAAAATAAAAAAGTTGTTGTAAACAGACATGCGCAAAATGCCGCTTTTTATCTTCTCCATGCATGAATCAGGAGACAGGAAATAACAAAACCTTGTAGACCTCAACACTGCTAATCTTTTCATTTCCCTGATAACATCTACCTTGTCTTTCACTGTGTGGTCTCATCATTCTGCTGGTAAGGACTTCTTGTATCAAAAGATCAACTACCACCTGGCAGCAGACTAAAGGTCCATCGCCCCAGTGCTCTCTTCAACAACCTTAGAAGTGAAGTGGGATGCTGTTAACTGCACTGAGTGTGCCAAAAGGAGGAGCTATGGATGCAACCTTTGTCCTCAAGCACTGCAGTCTTTGAATGGCTAAGCTTATTTTGCTTTCTGTTGCTGGAAATTAAAAGGATAGAGGAAAAACAGTTGCTAAGTGTTCACAAATGGTTGGTTAGGAAAGACTAGCAAGAGAAGCTGTACCTTTTTGCTTTCTCTTTATTTAGTTTCAAAACCTGGCTAAAAATGAAACTTTTCCCCTTCCTCATTTATCTCAAGTATTTACTTTTTAATTTTTTTTTAAATACTCTTGCCTTTTAATTAATGAATACAATACACAGCATTTTTGGAAGGGAAAAAAAACCCAACTATTTTCTTCCTGTGCAAATTCCAAAACTTTGTTTTGTAACTAGGCAAGGTTCTGCAATGCTTATGAGTAGAAGAAGGAAAAAAAAAGCTAAAAAACCAAAGAATGTATATAAATACTGACAAATCAGGTGACGACTTTGGTAATTGCCTCTACAATGAAACCAGGGTGTCCTGTGAAAACAGCATATCTTTATATTGGCAAAACAAGTAAGGCTGAGCAATCTGTTTCACTACCTCAGGTCTTTTAACCACTAATAGGTGGGTTTTTTTATCACTGTTCTTTATATCACTTGGAACTAATGTAAGTAGCTTAGTGAGGTTTCCTGGCTAACACAACAGTGGACCTTCCCTTAAGACTCTATAACCAATGTCTCCTACAATGGCTCATCGACATGAAAAATAAGGACAGATATTCCTCAGATTAAAGCAAATAGGAAAGAGTTAATTTTGTGATTTTGAGCTGGAAACTGAAGTTACTCTCTAAGGTTGATATCTCAGAGGAAGTCAAGCCAAAGAAAATTTAAGGTGACCTCCCATGTATTCAGCTGACTCAGAACATACCTACAACTGAGAAATGGTTTGCAGTGCAGAGGTCCTCAAACTAGGTCTGGAATCAGAAACTGCATAGCTATATCAATGTATTATGATATCAAGCTCACTGGGCCTTTTCAAAATACTGCATTCACAATCAGATCAGATACTGTAAGGTGTTCTACTTTTAATACTTGTTTCTAGATCATAAAAATAAACAACTTTGTTACAACGACAGTATTATCGTTGGATATTTTCTAATATTTAGTCTCTTACCTCACTAGCAGCATATGTGTATAGCACCTTATTTTTTATAACAAACCATAGGTGTTTCCATGGTTTCTTACTGCCCTTAGATCTGTGTAGGTAGCCACTCATTGTAGAGTCTTCTGTATTTGCTGAAACCTGAAGAGGAAAAACAAAATGAATCAACAAACCCTAAGAGTACAAGTTTTCACACTACAGGGTGTGTTTTTAAGCAGATTTCCAGAGCCCTGCCTGTCAAAGACTCAAATTCTTACCTGATCTCAGGTTAATGTTGCTAACTAACTTACATGAAAGAACAATTATTTTGTCTGCTACCATCTATCTGGTCTGGAAGAGAGGATTCCACTGCCACTAAGGTTTGGAACTTAAACTGGATGCAACAGGACAAGAGAGGGCTAAAAGACCGAGGACCATGTACAGCTGGAGAACACACATTCCTACATCAGAAGAATCACAGGATCACAGAGTGGTTTGGGTTGGAAAGGACCTTAAGGATCATCTAGTTCCATCCCCCCCCTGCCATAAGCAGGGACACCTTCCACTAGAGCAAGTTTTTTGAAGCCCCATCCAACCTGTTCTCAAACACTTCCAGGAATGGAGACTCCACAACCTCTCTGGGTAACCTGTTCCAGTTTCTCACCACCCTCACAGCAAAGAATTTCCTCCTAATATCTAATCTAAGCCTACCCTCCTTCAACTTAAAGGAGGGTCCCCCTTGCCCTATCACTTGTGAAAAGTCCCCCTCCAGCCTTCTCTTAGGCCCCCCTTCAGATACTGGAAGGATGCTCCAAGATTTCCCCAGAGATCTCTCCAGGCTGAACAGCTCAAACTCTCTCATGCTGTGCTATTAGGAGAGGTGTTCCAGCCCTCTGATCACCTTAGTGGCTCTCCTCTGGACTTACATTGCCCTTATTATGTTCGGCATTATCATGCCCTTATTATGTTGGGGACCCCAGAGCTGGATGCAGCACTCCAAGTGGGGTCTTACCAGAGCAGAGAAGAGGGGAAGAATTCCCTCCCTTGACTTGCTGGCCACACTGCTTTTGATCCAGCCCAGGACACAACTGGCTTTCTGGGCTGCAAGTGCACGTTGCTGAATTATGTTGAGCTTTTCGTTCACAAACACCCCCAGGTCTCTCTCCCCAGGGCAAGCCTTAATCCATTCTCCACTCAGCCTGTATTTGTGCTTGGGATTTCCCTGACCCATGTGCAGGACCTTGTGTTTGACCTTGTTGAACTTCATGAGGTTCACACAGGCCCACCTCCCATGCCTATCCAAGTCCCTCTGGATGGCATCCCTTCCATCCAGCATGTCAGCTGCACCACACAGCTTGGTGTCATCTGCAGACTCACTGAGAAAAATCTTCCTCCCATTCCCAAGACCTCCAGTGTATATAGGGAGGTAGGGTTTAGATCTACCTTTCCTAATCATAAGCCAAGAGCTGAGTTGGTGTAGGAATCTTCTCACTGGTGCACTGTTGGTGCAGAGGTGAATCAGAATCCATGGAAACACATGGAAGCAAGAAAGAAATTACAGTTTTGACTACCTATCTGAATCACAGTCTCACAGCTGTTGTTGCAGTTTACACGTTGCTTCATAGTTCACGTCCCTGCCTATTTAAAACTAAGGCCCAAACCACAGTTACAGATACATTTTGACTTTTGCTTCTAGAGAAGATGGTTAAAATAAGAAATTGTTTTTCCATTGTTAATATTGATGATATAATACCAAGGATCACTTTTGACCAATAATGCACTTACTTCTTTGAGGGCTGCAGGAATTTTTTTCTGCTTTCTTCCAGAGGGAATACTATGTAATACTGTAGACAAGGCACTTGATGAAGATTTATGGTTGACTGGGGATCCGCTTTTAGGAGTGCACTGGTTATCTAAAATGCACAGGATGAATACATTGTTTTCAGATGAAACAGATGAAACACAGGCTATTGATTCTTACAGGCTATTTTCTTCTTAAAGACAGCTGGCATTATTATTCAGATTACAGTGTTTCAGTAGTAACACCCAACTACATTAAATTCAGCATTGAATTAATGCTTCAGTGTTACCATCAACACCATGAGTTAGAATCCCCCAAATGATAATGAAACTAAAAAAAAAGCCACAAGAATGTTAGAACTAAACAGATTGGTCTTTTTTGTTTTCTTGATGTTGAACTACCTTTGCTCATAAACAGGGTGAAAAATAAGTCTTGAAAATCACACCAAATTTTTACAGCTGTCCTCTGCAGTGTAGACTGTATTTTATCTCTGTTCCCCAACTCTGCTCTTCAGTTCTCTACATCTGTTAACTTCTCAGCTTTTTTCAATATGGATGCTGTAGGGCTCCTCTTCCAGCATCACATCATCATACACACACTTCTGGACATTCACATCTCCAGAGCATGTGCTGTCATTCTCCACTGCCACACCCAGTTCCTTCCTCTCTCTTGGAAGACTTCTGCAACACTTCACTTCTTTAAAACCCTCTTTTCTAGCCACACCCACCACTTCTTTACAGTCCAACCTGAAATGAGTAGTTTCATTAAATCTACTTTTAGAGTTACTTGGTGAGCCTCTGAAAAAATGAGCAGAGCAGGAGAGCCATGGGATTTGCCAGCTGTACTGAACCTGCTCCGCAGCCCTTTTCCCAGCTAAAAGCACCTACCATTGCCTATAGCACAGCAGCCTCTAGTGCCCAGCACAGACACCTGCAGGTGGTGCAGACAATTGTCTTCCTGATCACCACAGGCTCCCACAGCCACTTCCAGCGTTATCAGTGTTGCTTTCCACGTCCCCATGGGATCCATAGGTTTATTATTTTATTTTAGGGGTTTATTTTATTTATTTAGGGTTATTTATTTTAGGTATTTATTTATTTATTTATTTATGATTGTTATTTTATTTTATTATTATTTCTGGGGTCACAGATTTCCTAATACCTCAGAGAGCTTGTGTCGAATTGGAGCCTCTGCCAGAGGAAAGGGCAGCAAACTCTTTCAGTCTCTGATTACATCTTATTTGTGTATTTTATACTAAAGTATTTGGACATAATTCAGAGCAACTCCTGCGAGATGGAACTGGATTTCCACCTCATTCAGAGGTGTCTCCATTGATTTTATATTTGTTTCTGCATAATGATATGAAGCTTCTTCAAGGAGATGTATTTCAGTTTTCTCAGGATGAGTGAGGACACTGATCCTAGACTTTCTCTCAAAGCAAATGTTATCACCATCAGGCTACCAAACCCTTGTTTTCCATAAGGCACCCCACTCTTTGAAAGCATTTCAATGAAAACTGCTCTAGCTGTGGTGTTTTATGTTGAAATCCATGTAGCCAGTGTTCAGTAGGCAATGGTTAGGAATTTGCCTTCTGAACTGAGGTACAGATATGCCAAAGTCTTGAATTCCAGATGAGCTGAAGCTTGAGGTTGAAGAGACTCAGCTTCAATAAGATGAAAGCCTATGTTTTGACAGAGCCCCAGAGCTTAGCTATCTCAGCAGCTTAGCTGTCAAAAATGAAGTTTACAGGCATACAAGTTACAGAGAGAAAAAGTACACATGAACCCACTGGAAGGTCATGATAAGCTGCAAGGATTTAATATACACTTGTACCCTGTGATTAAAGAAAAGCACTGTAACACTAGTTATCTCAAAAGGAAAGCAGCATAAGGTATGTGTCATTATGTAAGGTAAATGCATACATGTTTGGGGAAGGAAGAGCCAATGCATTGCAAATTCATTTCCTAGCTTGTTTGGCATCTTAGAATCTCAGATGCCTATTGCTTTTCAGGCACAAGCAGAATTAGACACTTGAACTCAGCAGTAAAGATGGCACAGACATACCATGTTAATAAGGGCCACAAAAATAAGACAGACAGTTTGTGAAGATTTTCTTTACCTTGTTTTTGTAGTTCCCTGAAGCAATGATCACATACTCTTGCTGGTTGGTTTTTCATATAGTCTAAGCCATGTTTATTTGATGAACAAGCTTGACAAACAATCTGGAAACAAATAAAACCGTTATTGTACATGATGTGCACTTGTAAATAGGCAAATAGGCAAAAGACATTCACTTCAGCACTGTTAAGCCCATAACACATCCTGAAATAGGCACTATTTTATAGTAAAAATTGTTTAAGATCTTGAATTTTTCCTGTGTCTTTATGTTCAACATGCTGCCCTTTCCTCCTCTTAAGTGATAAGTTTAAATATTAAAAAAAAAATCACTGAATTATACAACTCAATAAGCCTATGTTAATAATTCATGATATAAAAGAATAAACCTACTGTGTTACTGACCGTTTTAAATAAAAAAAATGAAAAGAAATAATTAAAAAGTCATTGTTCTCTTGATGATTTTTCAACTGCATTGAATTCTATTTCTGTATTTTCACTTGATTAAAACAAGAAAAATAAAGGTTTAATAGATATATCTTTCGTAAGTGTTAAATATAAAACAAGCTTGGTACTAACTTAAAAACAAAAATCATTATTTATCTTATGAAAATTAATGAAGACAATATTTCCTTATTTCAGCTACCATTTGTTTCTATTATGTAATTGCAAAAGCAACCATAAATAGCACCCTAGAATGCAAAATAAAAAACATGTAACAGGTTGGAGGTTGAACACTGGTCAAGTTTAAGACCTGCCTTAAAAAAACCACCAACCCCAACCTGTTGTTTCTAATGCACATAATTGTGACATAATACCCTGTTTGCTCAAAAAAGCGGTTGTGTGATGGGGCTCCTTTTGTGTTTGTCACACCAGGAACCTGAAGGACTAACAGAAAAGGCAATCACAAAATCACCCAACCTTTCCGCATGCCCTGCAGTGATGCCTTCTCCATGTCAGTGTGAATTCACTGGTACAGATCATACACATAGTGGCTCTGGTATCAGGGATCCAGATCGGAGCCTTTGATCCCAGCGGACTGTCTTCTTCCTGTTTTTCTGGATCTGCCTGAGAGAACATAAGCAGAATACCTTTATATTCAGTGATGAGAAATAAGATTAGTATTTATCAGAGATTATAGGAAAATGCTAATGATGTTGGAAAGCCTTCTCTGATAAATTGTTATGGTCTTAAATGTTATCTACTATTTCATCAGTGACCATTATAATGCAAGCCTGACAACAGAGCTGCATTTAATTAGTTCAACACGGTTCTGTGACTTTCAAGCTTTATCAGCCTACTTGTATCAATAGATACTTTATTTTAAAATCTTTTCATTTCATCTTTCTGTTCACAAGATTACAAAGAGAAATGCAAAAGCTGGTTTAGGTTCTTTGGAAGAAAATAATTTTAAATTTATGAGGTAAATAACATTATGAAATAGTATTCTGATCTATCACCTGTTCACTTATCATTAACCATCCTGTTTTATTATTCATCATGAAATGCCTCTTGTTTCTCTAAACACCTATAACAAACTTTATATTCAAAAAGGGAACAAACCAACAATAATTTTTTTATATACCTCTTCAAGACTTTTGCTCGGATTAAATGTGATTCTCTTTTTTGTATATTCTTCAATTGACTTGGAGATAGCTTCTAACCACTCATCTCTTTCTGTAGCAGAACTGTTGGGGTAAAAAACCCACAAAAACAGTTTATTATTATTAACATTTAAAACTAAGCAAGTGTTGATTAGAATTTCATTAGCTTTATTATTCACTGATGTAACTCTCTTGCAATTTCATTTTATAGACCATTCCCGATTCCTACTAAAACTGGCATAATTTTTTAACAGTCTGCATGATGTTAGTTATTTGTGTTGATTAATACTAAAAAAGATTTCTGTGTCTGTTGTTATAATGTGGATTCCTTTCCTCCTTCCAAAATACCCTTGTTTTAAGCTTGTCTGTCATTGCTTCCCCCTTCTCCCTGGACCCTTGAATAGCCTGAATGATACTGGTGTAAATGGTGATTCCAGAACAAAGATTTGGCATTCCTTCATCTTGTAGTGCAATTTGTTACACCCAGACCTGTGAACCCCCAAGCTTTAGTCAGAAAAAACCCCCACACTGACTCTTCTCCCACCTTGTGCTCCTGACTGCTCCTACCAGGTCATGCTACTTTTACGTAATTCTTTTTTTCCCAAAATTTTCCACTGGATGAGCTAACAAAGAGATAAACAGATGAGCTTACTCTATCTCTTTATCCTACAGCTGGTGGATCACTAATCACGAGCAAGGAAAACATTAGGCTAAGGTGGCATGGCACAAGGAGCAAAGAGAATAAGGAGTGCCCGGTACAGCAGGAGGCTGCAGCTATACTGGATTATGTGCACTTGCAAAGCATCTTCTCTGGCCCTGGGCACACCACTATTTTCATAAATCCATACTGTTCCTGCTGCAAAGGGCAGCCTACTATCCTTTCTCTCAGCCACTGCATGTTATTTTCACCCTTGTGCCAGAACATACGTAGTTATGCAGTGGGCTAGACTGGGAAACAAATCCATATTAAAGCAAGTCATCAAATCTTTGACCTGTCCTTCCTGTGGATCAATTTACCAACCGAGTTCATCACACAACTGAACAACTACTTGTGCCAGCACCACGGAGGAGGCTCTGAGAAGGGTGAAGCAGTTTTGTGGCAGAGGAACAGCTAGACTGCTTGTTTAAGATGCTTGTTTAAGATACAGAAAGGAAAGCCAGGAAAGAAGAAAGCAATGACTTACACTAATGACAGGTCTAGCACCAATTAATTAAACCAATACTGTTTAAGAGCTTTGTAAGTGAATTTGGAAGCTTTCATCATCTTTGAGGCCTTCAAGGAAAATACTTTGAACTGGGGTTTTAAACTGGATGAAACTGAGTACTATAGAGAATCAGAGAGGACAAATCTAGTAAGGTAAACACATGGGAAGCCTGTGAGGCATGAGCAGAAAAAAAAATAGCACACACAACAACAAAATCAGAACAAAAGGAGAGGAAATAAGATACAGGCAAGGGCAAAGCAATGTATTATTGTCTGTCCCAGTATCTCACAGTCTGAGTGGAACATTTTGTTCAGTTTATTTACTTTTGCTTCCTCATCTGGAAAGAACAACTGGTCTGCATTAACTACGTAATATTCATAACTCTAATCAACTCCTTTGGCTTTTTTCAAAATCTGGTTACATTTAATTGGATTCCTGTAACTGTATTAAATAATTAAATTTAAAGTTGGCACAGTTTCTGGAGATTAAGCATCCCCCCCATCATGTGGAGATTGCTATTTATGGAGCAGCTAACACCCTAATATTTCAGTAGGAAGCTTGCGTTTGGTAGGTTTGCTAGTGCTAGCCTTTAGGATTGTTTACAGTCCTTCAGAACTTAAGTGCAAAGGTGGTGCCACTGCAACTGAATTGATGTAATGGTTTGTTGCAGCAAAATAGGCAGTTTCTTCTGCTGTCACTCCCAGTCCTCCCCCCACAGCTGCCCACCCTGCTGCTTCCCCTGCTGCAGCTCCAGTATCACTTCCAAAAGTGATTTGCTTACTAAAATGCAGGATTTTCAAACATAATTATTTTTACTTATTTATTTGATATTTAACATAACAGTAGAAAGCTTTAAATGGACTGCAGAGAGCCTCAGCAATGGTTACTAGTGGCAAATGCGTGTGCTAGGGGCACATTATCACAGCTGCTCAGTGGCCCCAGGAGGGCTCACAGAAGTGTATCCCTCCTGTTTCCAGGATCAGAGCCTTAGGGCACCTCTCCCAGCTGAGCTAGCCTTGCCTGAGCTATCCTTAGTGGAAGCAAAGTGTCTGCCTGGGGTAGCTCTTTGCCTGCCTTATTGAGGGGAACAGGGCCAGCTGGCCTCAGACCATGTCAGGCTGGCACGACTGTTGTTTTCAGGACCAAACCACTGCTTCTGTGCAGTGCTGTATCGTGCAGATGTGCTAACTGTTCCTCTGATGAAGAGATTTCTAGTACAATAGTGCACTGTACCATGAAAAACAATTTACATTCCTACAGATATCCCAGGAAAACTGAAACCTCAACCCAGACTAGATAAAGCAAAACACTAATGCAGTCAGTAAAACTAAACCCGAAGAGATAAAGCCTTGTCTAGGCACTAATCTATACTTCTGTCATTAACTGGCCTGCTTTTTATTAATAACAATTTTTCACCAGCTTAATTGCTCCCTTCTCTGCCTCACCTCCTAGGATCACTTCAGAATCTCTTCTCTGGTGTACACTCCTCATAATGGTTATTTTTTGAAAAAAACCCACAGAAGTGAAAAATGTCTCCAGTGTCCTTAATGCAAATTTGAACAGTTTTGCAAATGAGATTTTTACCACACAGGAGCCAAGAAGCTGTTAGAATGAGGCATCATTCAAAAGAAGATGTAGCCTGTGTTGTCAAGATACATATTCTTTTCACTTTCAGGATATTTATCAATAAGAACAACATAATTAATTGGGAAAAAATATATGCAAGCACCTGTTGCTGGTAGTTTTTTCAACTGTTTCCCTTCTACACCACAACAAGCCCAGTTCTGGTTACAGACAGAAAGCAATCTGAAAACTCTCATTTACACCTGGGGCCCCCAGCACTTCCTTCATGCCATGCAAATGCAACCTCCCTCTGTCACTGTTGTGTAACTGGGGGCTCTTGCACACCCATAGCTTCCAGCAAGTATAAAAATAATAGAGCTAAATGCTCTCCAAAGATGCAGCATCACTAAAAAACAAAAAGCAAATCAGAGCAGCCTTAGTTGGTAACATGAGGTACATTCCAGAAATTTCAAGGTCTAGACAAAAGTATGTCACAAACGATGCTGAATTTGATTAAAATGTTATATATAGGGGGTTTCCCCTATGAACTAGCACATATTTTACAGGAGTTGCTTTTAATCTACCACTTAATCAGTTCCTCAAAAAGACAAGTCTGTTCTGTTTTGTGGAAAATAGGTAGCTTGTATTTCAAGATGATATTTTCAGAAGTTCCAATGACTTTTTTGACAGTTTTTTAAAACAACTGAATTAAAAGTGAAATGCTGTTTCAAGTCAAGCAGAGATATAAATCCACACTGTCTACTGCCATCCCATAAATGTCTTCATGTATCCCTATGACATCCAGTCACCAAGGCATCTAAGCAGCACAGACCTGCTCATATTATACTGGAGCAGAATCATACCCTAAACTGTGAAATGCATCTTGGGTTCTTTTTGCCCAAGTGTGCAGAAGAGCTGTAAGAAACATTTTGTTGAAGAAATAAAAAAATTCTCATTTCAAGTGTGTTGTTATAAATTACTCAGGCAATTGAGCTACTTCCTTTGGCTATTCTGACAATGTTAACCTTGGTCTACCCCTCAGCTACAGATACTGCTACCTTTATGCAGACATTCTCATGTTGGTATTTACAAGGTCACACAAAAAGCAGCAGTCTGCCCTTGCTCAGCTTTGCTAAATAAAAGAGAAAACATGTCTTTCTTTATTGGTATCAGCACTGTCACAAATGTCAAAACATATAAAACTTCAACACAAGCACAGCAAAAACAACAATCCACAGAACCAGGCCTTTGCTAAAGGCATCTTGGTGAAGGTGACCAGAGCTGCTCCGGTTTAGTGGCCATGTATGCCTTTTGCTGCTACAAGGAGAATTTGGTTTTCTGTTAGACAAGCACCACTGCAGTAACTGCTGCCATTTCCATAATTTCAGGTTCACGAGATCTGTTTCCTGTTCCATCTGCAGTGTTATTTTAGCTAAAAGATCAGGATGACTTCTTCCAATTTATATCAGTTAACAATAATAATAACACCAAAATTTATTGTTGAGCTTCATAGCCTGTCCTGTAGATGCAATAACACAGCACATCAGTAACTCAGAAAGAACAAAAAAATACTGAAAATCAAAGCCTAAAATTAATTGAATTGAAACCCTCTCAAGGAAAGGCGGTGCAACGATAATATTTCAATTTACATGAAGTTTCTGAAAGTGTAGCTAACCTGAAAAAGAGGAACCAAATGAGAGTTTTATTCACTCTAATTCCCTCTATTCTGTAATCACTCTAGCCAAGGGTAACTTTTCATTACATTAAGTGCAAAACAAGTTATAAAAAGCTTATGTGGCCTGTTTGAAACCACACAGTTTTAAAATCATTATCCATTTGGAAGACTTACCTCGCTGAAAGAATGAAGGATCTCTCTACGCTTTCAATGTTCAGTTCATTCTGATAGGCTTCCTGGGTTGGCTTTTTAACCTTCAGCCAAAAGAGAAAACTTCACATTCAAACTGAAATGGTACTTCTGTTGTTGCTTTAGTTTTACTCTAAAATCTCTTACTTTTTTATTGCAGAAGGGGTACATTGGAGAGAAAATACTCAAAAGAGGAGATCATACACCAGTCCAGAGGGCCCAGCTACACCAAGATTACATGCAGCCCATCCTTTTATTTCACTGTAGTTCCATAAAAACACTGGAGACATACAGGGGAATGAAGCTGTCAGACACCTTCACTGTGCTTCAACATGCCCAGGCATATTGCCCAATAAGCATCTCCTGCAACTGGGAAAAAAAAAAGGCACTGCTCCTGCTGCAGGACAAGATTTAGCCCACTGGTGTACCCCAGAGTGGGCAAAGCCTGCACCACCCTGTTGATCTTTCTGAGCTACCAAGTTTCAAACACAGAAAGGTTTTAAAAGTCGAGTGGTTCTGAGTCACTACAAAACATCTGCTGGCAAAAGAGATTTTGCAGCTCTGCCTGTGAAAGCTTGGACCTGGGCACCAAATCTACACTGCAGCTGGACTTGGTGATTTTTTCTGACAGGACCAAAGACAGTGATTCCCAAGGCAATGGTTTGTTGTTCCCACTAACTGTCATGTCAGAGACTGCGTGCATGTCCCTTATCACTCCACCCAGAGGGGCTCAGGGCTTCACTTTGATGCTTTTCACAAGGGCTCAGAAACAAAAGCCTTATCTCTCCTCACAGTTAGCAAATCTTTATAAACCAGAGATTTGACCCACCAGGAGTTTATCATGCAAAGATGTCTAATCTCTGGGTGTGGGCAATAAAAAGCAGTTAAAAGGTAAAATGGAGGCAGTCTAAACGAAGTACAATATAAAAAATAAGTAGACAAACTATTTCAGAGCAGGACAACACTGGGTGAAATGCAGCTGAGATGATCCTACGGCAACAGAGTTTTTTAGGGAAACCTAGATAGCAATCCCACAGGCCATATTATACAAGCAATGTTAAGCTTGTAGGATTGCTCTGGAACATAAGCAGATTTTAAATCTCTTCCCAACAGTAAACACAGTTGTGTTTTAAAAAACTGAAGGCCTGAGTTTAGGTAGATTTGGAGAAAGACTCATTTTAACAAGTGACTCACCTTCATTCCAGCCAAGGACAACATGTTGTTGAGTTTATACATCCCTGACTGGACTGGAGTAGTATACAACAGGGCATCATTGAACTGTAATACAGAAGCAATGCTTTTTAATGACTACAGACTGTTAAAAGACAGGTAATTCAGATGCATTTTACTGTAAGTACAGAACTCCTACAGCACTGAGATCAACTGTCCAGAAGGGCATCCTCTACTTCCTATTATTCCACTTAGAATCCAAGGAACATTTTCATGTATGAATTAGATAACAATAGCTATCTATTTATATCCTCCTTGTGTAAATACACATTTGGCACATGAGTAAACAGTGCACAGATGTCAAAGAATAGGCTATCAAAATGGACAAAAATGATTCTCATCTACACAGCCATATAATACAGCAAACTACTTTAAAGGGATACTAGAATTAACCATTCAGACAAACCAACACAATCCAGAAACTTGGTGATAGCAGAATGGAGATTAGCAATTTATGATTAAAAGTACAAACTTAATTATACATACCATGTGAATTTTACCAGTTTAAATTGCATCTACTGTTTATTTCCTGTTCTACCAGACTCGGATTCATTCCATACACTTACTGAACAGTTACTAAGACTTTTTTCATTTTCTGTGCTGTTCAACCCATGGATCCAAACTTGATTTACTGCACAGAAACAGACACCAAAACCTCAAGTGTCTCATAAGTTTTTGCTATGATGTTCTTTGCAAAATAACCAAATGTTTCAGGAGCCTTACTAAATCTTCACAACATGATCAATGGAAAAATCACTGCTCAAGTGTCTAAAGGTATAAACACTAGCCTGTACCATTCATACCTAAAACAAACAAAGAAAACCATAAACCCAAACCAAACCATTGCCTCAAAAAACAAAATAAAGAAAATCCAAGCCAGAGACACTCAAATTAGCAACATGTAATTTGTGAAATTCAGCTCAAAACAGCACCAGATTTTTGACAGTATTACCATAACTGATTCCATGACTGCCTAGGGAAATATTTATTCATACTACAGTAACCACAAGACAGATTTCAGCCAGGACTGTGGACCCATAATGCCATAAATTAGACATGATAACAGCTGCTTTACTGTCTAAACAGAAGAGATAAACAAAAGGTTCAAGTGGAAACAGAAACTTCAGAGATGCACAGAAGTTTCAAAATAAAGCAGTAACAGAGACAGGAAGAGAACCCAGTACTTAACTTCCATCCCAGTGCTCTGCTCAGGGTGCATAGGAGCTCCTGCAAGGGGAAGGAGGGGGGGGGAGGGAGAGAGGAGGAGGGAGGAGGGGAGGAGGTGAAGGAGAAAGGAAGAGGAAGAGAGAGGTGAAAGGAGAGAGGAGGAGGAAGGGGCAGGAAGGGGAGGAAGGGAAGGGTGCAATAGCAGTGCCAGAGTTCTAGGTTTCAAGATCTGGTACAGCTAAGTGGGACAGAGTAATTGCATTCATTTCCTCACTAGCACAGACAATGTCTTCTCATAAAAGCTCTCATATTTTAAATAAGCATTGTTCAAAACAGTACATTTTAGTGAGAAATGGTTTTCTACTAAAATTAGTGCATATGCCACAGATGATCTCTCTAAATTAGAACTAAATAAGTAGAACAGCAACAATTGGTCATTCTTTTCTACTACCTGCAGTTATTAGTTACTTATGTTTACAGTGTAATGTTTCAGGCACTTAAAATTACACTTGTATTAGACACATAGCAACATATACAACATCTTACCAAAAAGAACATTCGTGGCTGCATGACCTTCCGTGACAGCTTCATCAGTGTTCCCTCTTTCAGAAAGACCTAGTAAATTAAAACAAAATTAAAACCTAGGTTTTTAGGGCACAAGCCATGCAAATGAGCTTACTTCATCACTATTGTGACTATGATTATTATTACTACACTAGAGGCGCAGCAGAAGTTTTGGGTTTCAAGGTTCTCTTTCTGAGAAAGCTGTTTATCCTTAGGTTTCTCTAAAAGTGCATTACAGTTTTCCAGGCTGTACTTGAAACCAGACAAATTCAAGGTTAAGCTTGAGGGCAAAAACCTGCCTGCGAGATCTGGCAAGGTATCTAAAAAATGTCTAAAAAACAAATGGAGAGGCAGTATTCATTTGAATACTGTTAGAACCAAATAATAAAGCAATGAACCATATTTTTCTTCTTGGTATGTGCCAGCTCCAGTCCTTTGCTTGCATATCATCCGTGCTGCACTTTACTGCAATCTGCTGAATGCCATCTGAGGACCTACCCTTCCTGGCTGTACGATCTCATGGTGTCCATTTAAACTGTATTGGATCTGCATGAGTTTCTGAAAGTTATCCTATGGAAAGAAAAAGCAGAAGATAAGTACTTGTCCTTGCATCCATGCCTTTTTTTTTTTTTTTTAAGACCAGCCTTATAAGTCAAAATACTTACACCCTGCTTCATGATGTCATTGGCATGGTTTGCAACTTCTATGACAACAGCTAAAGCATCTGAAGGATGAAGAAATGATGCTTTGGTTATAGTGACTAGTTAGCATTGGTGTTATATAAAGCACAGGTACAATACTGCATTTCCACATCATTCCAAGATTTAAGGACCTGATTGTACAGTCAGTGCATTCAGGAGCACTTCCCATAAATCCCAGAATCTTTCGATCTCTAGCAAGTCATTGCTTCAACTAACAGTGTCAATTATTTCTTACAGCTAATCAAAACAGTCCACAAGCAAAATTAAATTCCAGTTTCTCACACAACGAATTCTTACTCACAGCAGAAAAGTTAACAACATTTTAACAGGGACTATGTAGGGACTAATTTTTTTCCATTTTACCCAACTGCCACCAGTGCTAGCCACGGAAGACCACCTAGAAAAATTATACAGATCTTTGCCATTTCTTTCTTCTGCCTTTAGTTTTACTTCACCTCAAGATATGAGTCAAATATTATGTGAACACAGTGAGTGTTCAGTCCAAGGATCCATCCAAGGATCTTATCCAAAAATCTGTAATTTACTTAAGTAGAGAAAAAGAGACTTACTTAACTGAAAGCTAAGACAACTGTTCTGATAAAATGTGGTCTCTAAAGCATTTGGCACCTTCTGAGTAATTCAAGTACAGTCAGGCACTTCAAAGAAGGGATCTATATTTGGTTAAAAGTCCACAGAGAAGCGTACCAAACCAGGTAAAAACAAAGCCTTAGGGTTTTTTTCCCAGGTAATAATTAGAGCATTAGTACTGTAGAATGCATACAACTTCCCTTAGTATTGAGTCATATTTGGAAAGAAAGCATGTCAAAAGAGACAGCTTTCTGAATTGAAAGGTTCAGAAGGTCATGAAGCCATGTAAGAAACTAAACAGATGCGAACAAAACGCTCATCCTAAATCTTTGTACAAGATTTTCATGAACCAAGGCAATGCAAGCACAGGAGTCAAACAGTTAAAATACATAGCAGATACCAAGCATTTGATCAAAATTTAAGTTTAGATACAGATGTCATAGCATGAACTGAGCCTGCTGAAAAAGAGCTGGTGGTCTCCTAGCAGCAAATGTAAGAAATGTTGTGCTGCTTCAGGCAAAACACTCCCCAGCTCCCATCTGCATAGAATATGATGAAGGGAAATTTAGCTAAATTCATTAAGACAGAAATGACTACCTGGTTTACTTTCTGTTATACTTTTCTTCATCTATCAGTTATTACATATCTATTAAAAACTTAAAATTTCACTCACTGACTTCAAGGAAAATTGAAGAATTTTAGAGATAATTAGAAAATTTTCCCATTATTGAAGAGAAAGTTCCAAGATCTCAGGATCACTTACATAGCCAAGACTAAATGAATCTGAATAACAACTAAAATAATCTATAGGGACCAAGAACATTCCACTTATACCACTGAAGTAATGTATTCAAATGAAGGTTATCAAGAGAAATTGTGCTATTTTGTTTTTTTTCCAAGAACACTAACCACAACCAAGCCTAGTTGCCCTCTCCATTCCCCCCACTAATGGAATTAAACAACTAAGCAAAGTCAGAACTAAGTTAAGCTTAATTATGACAAGAACTTAGTGAGTAAAGATTAGATTTTCTTTTCTTACCCAGGTTCTAAGACAGACTATCAAGCATCTTAAATTAACACTCTTATTGTTACAACTAAGCTTCAGCTTTTATCTTTGATGTATGAAGGGAGAGAAAAACACTGTGGAAGGTACAACTACAAAAAACACAGAGAAGCTGGAGAAACCACAAGAAAATGTAAAGTAAAATATATGTTTAAGTTGCTCACTTTTCAAGTGGTCAATATTTAACGTGCAATGCCTGCATTAGTTTGTTCACAGTCATAAGAAGTGCAAGATGAACTTAAAGAGTCACCAGTTAAAATATTTTTGGCTTCTA
The DNA here is from genome assembly GCA_035583135.1 of Lophotriccus pileatus. Classification (NCBI taxonomy): domain Eukaryota; kingdom Metazoa; phylum Chordata; class Aves; order Passeriformes; family Tyrannidae; genus Lophotriccus; species Lophotriccus pileatus. The sequence continues at coordinate 44,304,145 of JAWWES010000041.1, forward strand.
TCTTCACCGTACTCAAACAAATATGTCTAAATGTCCCAAGAAGGACATTTACTCACATATTTTACAGCATTGTATCAGCAGGCAAAGCCAACTTGGCTCAATGCATTGAAGGCAGTCACTGAAGTCCAATCAACTGCAATTGCACAGCCCTCCTAAAGGTAATGGGCTTGAACAAATGTCACTAAAGAGTGAAATAAGTGACAGGGTCTCATGCAAATGAAATGCAAACACTGACTGGGAGCATTTTGGTATTGCTGAGGCAAACAGCCTGAATATGCACTGCATTGATAGGCTTGAGATAAACCAGTAATCAATCCCACACTACCATGAAATGTGTTGTCCTGTCCTTTTCATCACCAACTATTCCTGCTCATTTCCTTTGATCTCCTTTCTCCCCACATGCAGGCAAACTTGTGTAAGTCACCTGTGTTTGTGTAACTTGTGACAATTCAAATTGGAGAACCACTCACATTAAATATAACTCTAGGCAGCTCCTTGATCATGTTCCCTCCTGTCACATGAACACTTGTTCTGGCACAGGCCAGACAGATGATGAGGCCAGAAAGGCTTATAGCTGGAGAGAGCAGCTGGTAGACAAGCTGCCTATCATGAAAGTTCTACAGATGCAAGGACTGTCTCTTTCAATAGCAGTGCCCAAAATATCTGTTTAAGCTGTCTGGGGAACTTCACTCTTACCTCTTAGTTTCAACTCAAGGGTGAGCTGATATGACTGTCAGCTCCAGACTTTTTTGAAACACAAGCTTGCAATCTTTTAGTATCTCTGTTGAGAAACTTAGTACTAAATAGAAAACATTTCTATTACTGACTTAATATTTTGCATGCACTGAAAAATCTGGAAATATTATCATAAGTACATAAGCTGTTTTTTCTTTAAACAGACATTTACCTTGAGTATCCCTATAGTCCGCAGATTCTTCTAAAAGATTCTTCAAGTAATCTGTATAAAGAAAAAAATAATACAGAGATAGTTTTGTTAAATAAACACCACCAAAAAGTAGTAAAAATCACCTTTTTCCTGAAAATCTGCTTTTCAGGCAAATCTGTGCCACAAAGATCTACTACCTAATCTTTTGAACCTGTCAAAGTACTAACAAAGTGAAACCTAGCATTTCTAGAAAGAAAGTATATTTGCTCAGTGAAGAAATGGCTTTGAAACAGTGGCCTTCTCCAATGACAAATGGTACATTGCATGTATTATTCCAGAACAGAACAGGCAAGTGAAAAATAAGTACATACGTGCAATCGCGTTCAAGCTGAAGCAAAAAATTTTGAAGATTATAGATATTTGTCTGAGCACCTACCTTGCTTATAGGAGCTAATAAAAAAAAGTAGTCCATTACAAAAGATCTCATTATGATTAATATTTTTCAGTAATATAAATAGTATATGCCCCTCAATGTTCAAATAGGCATTTCTGGTTTTCCATTATAAATGTAGTTCAACCACAAGATGGCACCCTCAATCCATTGAAGTCTTGGTAGTTTTAAAATCTATTTTACTTAGCATTTAAAATTAACTCCAAATGTATGACTACACAAAAAACCATTCCCTTTGAGTTTCCATTCCCTGGTCGAATCTCTAGTTCATCAAAAGTGCAATACCCTGTCAAAGATTAATATATATCCTCAGTAAAAAGTCAACCATCTTTTTCTCTCTACTCTACAACTTTGAACTGCTTAAAATTGAAAGCAACAAAACCAGAGACATTCAAAGAGATATACTTTAGGTTGATAAAAGCAACAAATACTGATTTGTAATTATCTTTTAAATGAGGTATTAAGATTCTAGAGGATCTACTGAAAACTAACTATATGTAATCTAGCAAGCATTCAATTTTAGCTTCGCAGTTGTACAAGTTTCACGTAGGAGTGAAATAATTCATCTCCCACATGCTTGTCCTACCCAAATTCATTCTTTTATTCAAAAAAGGATCAGGAGCCAATTGTTCCTGCCTTCGTAAGATGACTTGCTTCATGCATGCCCCTCAGAGACCGCTCAGTGTATTGTAATCTCTTCCTTATGCACAAAATTAAAAGGGAATTATAAAACGTTTCTGCAGTAGAATTGCTACAAAGAGTGAGAGAACCTGTCATGGTTAATGAAAGTTTTAAGAAAAACAGAACTACAAGAAGAGAAACATTTGGCACTGAAATTTTATTTTTTGGCAGAGACCTAAGGGAGGATCCAAGGGAGAAGCATGAAAAGCAGGTTGGAGTGAAGGAAGAGGAACCAGCTGGGAGGCGTGGACGGAGCACTGGGAGATCTGGCTGCCTGGGCCAGGGAACACCCACAGCTATCTGCTCTCCTCAGAGTTCTGCCTGATCACTAGCAGGCCCTGGATAATGTCTGATCTTTTAAGACAAGTTTGACATGGCACCAAGACTTCTCCAGCTATACTCCATTAATACTGCATCTTCATGTCCCTCAAGATCTCATGCTGTAGTAGCTAGCAGACCTTCCAGTGCAATATTTAGGTGGCCATATATTCCATTAAAAAAAATGAAGTTAATCTTGCTTCACTTTGGGTTATGCTGGCAAGAAGCTTGTGTAAGAGAAAAAAAAATTAACAGGAAGTATTTTGAAAAGAACTGAGAAGATGTCTCACTGTTTTTAACTTGGTTTAACCTGTAGTAACCTGTCACAGATATGACACCAGCTGTCCTCTCCTGCCCTGCCTGCAGATGGGTGCTCCCTCAAATTGGAGCTGTGCCATGCTTTTGAGGCAGAGCACTCTTGGGACTCCACTACAAAGCTAACAAATTAAAGCTTTCAAATTGCAGCTTGATCTTCATTGGGGCCAGCACAAAGGACTCCAGCGGAAATCCATCCCCCAGTGTAATGAATGAGTCCCTACAGCTTATACAAAAATAAAAATAAACCTGCCAAGCACACACTCACCTCTTTGGGCTGGGAACAAGAGGTAAGGTGGGTATATTTTCCTCATCTGCAAATGTGCAGCTGGTTCTCTAAGACACTGACCCTAGTACATGGAGACATCCAATTTAATATGCAAAGTAATTGCAGTGGTAACTTAAAACCAGAGACCCAAGATGGGAACTAATTATTTCTTGGCATGGTCATGCTTTATGACGTGTTCCCCAAAACAACACTTTACATCACACAAAAACATTTGAGATGTTTTGTTGGATGTTAGATGAGAGAAATTCAGAGATTTTAACATAACTGCATTCATTTAAAATTCTGCAGCTTTTTTATTGCAAGACTGGAGCAGCCAATAAAACAACTGTAAAATCCTGAAAATTATAAATAGATAATTTTCATCTTAGTACTCTTTATGTGTATCTGGTAAGTGGACCTCAGTTCATAGCTAAAACTCTGATTCAGAGAAGAACCAGAACAGATATTTTTAGTCTGTTCTGTGAATAAACACTGGAAATTCAGCGCTTGCACAGCTTTCTGGAGGTAGTGGCATAAACTATGCAGACAAGCTGATTTCACAGACATGAAGAACATTACAGTAAAAATTTTGCAAAAATATTCCTAGATAAAATAAATACAGAAGTCAGATATTAAGATGAAATGGTAACTACTGTTTTTGCCAAAAAAATTTTCCCCTCTGAAGCGTGCTCTGGTTGTTCAGACTAGAAAGATCTTAAGTATACCTTCAGAAATTCATAATTCTGCTGGATACCCCAAAGCACAACAAAAAAAATCAACAAAAAGCACATAAGTACTGGTTTTGTGATGAACAAAATTTCCTTATGCTCTGCTTCTACCTGACAGCAGCCAGCAGTTCTTTCTTCTTGCTGAGGGGCAGTGACTATCACTTCTTCTCCTGCTTAAAATTATCTTATGCTTCATTAACTACTTTTTCTCTCAGGTTGTCTAATTTAACTAAATTAAACTCAAAGCAATTGTTCCCCAGCATGTAACTGGCCTTGAGTCTGACAACTCTATTTCCAACCTGCAAAGCAACAGTGTGATCAAAGGCTTATTTTTCAGCCCCCTCACTACATTCCAGTTAAGGATAATAAAAGACACTCTTCTCTGCCAACCTTATGATGAGAAAGAGAGGATAGAGGCTTATCCTATGGCAATCCAGAACATGTTCATATAGCACAGTCTCAAGTCATCTACTCAAATCTATGGTTTTTGAGAAAAGAGAATCACCTCTCCTTCATTTCCATATGAAATCAGAGGCCTCTAATTAACCTCCCTGAAAACCCATCTGATATTTGCTGTATAGAGCTCGGGGCCAGTATGTGAAGAAGTGGAAGTCCACTTACTGGACTGGAGAAGCTCTATAATTAAAGAGAAACACTGCTGAGCCGTGCCTTTCCTTGACTGATTTATGAGCCCACCTGCTCCTGCTTTGGTTAGCACAAAAGTAACTCCACTTCAAAGCACAGCAACAATCTTGTGATGTGACCGAGTAGCAGCAGGTTACCAGTACAAAGCTGTCCCACTGACACAGAACATCTAAATAGGAAGAAATCCCTGCTGACTCAGGCCTGACAGCTTTGTTTCCTGGATTATTTTCACTCCTCTGCTCTGACCCTCCTCCCCACAGTTCCCCACTGTCTTTGGCCTGGGCAGCTGCTCCATCGCTGCCTCTCACCCACTGCAACAATAGAGATGCGAGTGCTTTGCATGTCCCCCAGATGTTCATATAGCACAAGTTTATAGAGGTATTGCTCAGTACTACACAGAGCAGTTGGAAGGTAACAAAGCAGATGGGTCATCCATAGAGATATGAAAGAGTGAGAATCTCAAGGACAACAGACGTGTGATAGATTGAACAGGCTGAAAATTAAACAGACCCAAATGACACTCTCCAGCCCCAGCATAATTAAATTCTTGGTCTGACGTCTTTTATTGCTCACATAGAACAAGAGAAAATCACTTTTCTAAATCCACCACCAGCATGGCAATCCCCCCATTCCTTTCAATAGCATTTACAGGTATATTTAAAGCTGGGCAGCCACAGGAAGGTCTGCAGACTTTGGACACCCACAGCAATCCCTCATCAACACAGAATGAGGGTTTTTAGGGTCTAAACCACCCTGTTCCAACCACAGTGGCAGCTAATGATCACAAAGAATTCCCCTCAACATCTGAGTTTTGTTTCAGTGCCATTCATCCCTGACATCTCTCGCTTTGCTGTGTATATTGACACTGGCATTTGCTCCAGCCTGATCCTCTGTTCAACCTTTTCGATTATAACCTTTGAACTTATCCAAAGCTCTGCTAATTTTGAAGTGTATAACAAGCCTGTACCATGTCCTAAGTCAGTATCCTTTTAAAGTAAAGCAGCTCCCCAAACTCTGTTTTATTGTTTAATTTCAGCAGTTAAGAGTCATTAAGATTTCCCCCTATAAAGTATTCCATTTAAGGAGTTTTCCCCCTTTTTTCAACACCTGTGAGTTTAATGAGATGATTAAAATGAAAACAATTACTGTTAATAACTTGGTAACTGCTGCTTAACACTTTAGTCTGTATCTCCCACAGCATCACTAGTCTGAGTACTTGCTGGGGCAATGCCAATGAGCTGTTAGAGAGCCAAAAAAAAGGTCACAGAGCATTTTATTTTGCAGTTACTACATAAACAGAGGCTATTTTTAAATTGCTCATCAAGAAGCAAAGGGTCTCAAAAACAATGCCTTAAGTATTTCCAAATCCTTGCAGGAGCCATCCCCCCTCTTGCAACAAAGACATCTCAAAACACTTTACAAAGGAGGCCTCTGTCGCTGCCCTCCCCTTACAGACAAAAAAACCCACTGCATCACAGAGAGGACTTGCTCAAGGTCACCCAAACATGCCAGTGCCAGAGCAGGGTACAGAACCCAGATTTCCTGGTCCCAAACCAGCTCCTCAGCGTACAATGCCCCTGTAACAAGTCTTAAGCACTTACTGGTAAATGTACACTAAAAACACGTGTTCTGCCTTTAAAACAGAATGGGTTTTAAGGTCAAAACACCTGGGTGGAGGAGACAGAAGTTCACAGCTGCACAGACATCTTTCTTCTCCTAGCTCCAGTTTTCCATACAGCCTTTTTCATTTGTTAAAAAAGAAAAAACACCCAACCTTCCCCCTCAAAAAAAGGAAAACCCAAAGCAAAACAGGAGCATTCCAACCCTTAAGGAAATGACAGGTTTCTATTACCACAGAAACAAAGAAAAACCACCACAGGTTTCATGCTTTCCATGTACTGCTGAATGTACCATGAGAACACACCACAGTGTTAGAAACATTAGCACCTTGCCTGTGTATCTTACCGCAACCAATATTAACAACAAAAGCCTCTAAACCCATGCCATGTGTTAAAAAGAGTTGCATATATTATGCCACGTTTTTTAACAAGCCTCACATATTTGAAGTCAGATAAACATGCTTTACAGATGGATACGTCTGCCTGAAAACAGGTTTCGTGGGACATGTGAAGACTGGCTTGTTCAGTCTTGACAAAGAGCTTGACTGTACCTGTCAGCAGGAGTCTGTACTGGGGAATCCTCTGAACTGGCTTGAGCAGATAGTGCTTGAGGGCCAGACTAGCACAGCGGGGGCTCATCTGAAAGAAACAAGAAAAATAAATAATTCTATGGCCGTCAAAGGCTCCAGCAAAAGAAAACATGCCTAAAAACAACTACTGATTATATTGGATAAGACTTATCTTGAAGAAGTGTGACCATCAGTGTTAAACACCACACTGCAGAGCAGCATTTCTATGTGAAAGACGGCATGCAAAATTACCCATGCATTAAAAGATATGAGTAAGCACTCATACGCTGTGGATTCAAAACAGGTGCTTTGACTTAGGAGGATGAGAGGTGAAAGTTCCCAGAAATAAAGGAAACAGGGTGGCAAGCGCAACATGATCCTTTGTGATCCCTGTCAGTGTTCATTAGGCAAAAAGGCAGAGAAGAGTGCTAACTGCAGAAGTTTTAATTAACCCACAGTTCTAAAGACAACACAGAATTAAAAGATCCATGCTTCAAAAATGCTAATTATCTTGAATTTGCATTCAAAATAATGTGAATCTGAAACACCGAGTCCTTAAAAAGGCCTCTTGTATTCTTCATGTCTCAATCCAAGACTGCAGCCAAAAAAAAAAAAACCACCACCAAAACAAAACAAAACAAATGAGGACAGTTTCCAAAGCCTTGCGTAGGATCACAATTGCTACAAAATCACAAAATAGGATATATCTTACAAAAGAATACAATACCTCAAAGTCTTTGACTACTGAAGCAAACCCTGCATTCTTCTTACACTGTTCATCTAATAATGCAACATTTTTATCAAATTCTTTGATGTAAGTTGAATACATCTTTAGGTAGGGACCCTTTTTAACAAATATATCAGCAATTCTTTGATGTTCAAGCCTGGAAACAGAAAAAAAAAGAAAGGGCGCAGTTAGAGCTAAAAATAGCACACATCTTAAACCTACAGCAAAACATCTATCTCTTTCAGAGTAAGCTGTGCTAGTTTATGTTCTGAACAAAAAGCTTACAGTGCAGCAGATAGGCATCCATCTCAGTAGCTACTCTAAAAAACTTTATTAGGCATAGGTCAACACACTAGTGTTAGAAGACAACCACTTAATACACAGTCTTTTTTAAACGGTCTTGAACTGTTTGAACATTTTAGGACAAGGCTGATTTCTGAGGAAATGGATCTTCAAACTTAACAACAAGTTTTTACCCATTCCAGTGCCTTTGTCAGTAGATTTTGCATTGGTGATTTAGATCCACCCACCACTGTAACTGAGAATGGACTTCAAGGCGATTGCAGCTGTCAATCAGTGCTGTTTCTGATCAGTAGATCTAAACGACCTCTAAAATGTAAACCAGCCTTCAGGACAGCCTCCTTTTCCCCCACTAACGAAATCAGTCCACTTAACATGCTCATGCAGGGACCAGGACTTTCAATTCAGAATGAAATTTTAAATAAAAAGTGTGATTGCTATAAAATTGTATTGGCATGCCTTCTGGACCTTTGTATACATCTAAATAGCAAACAAGCACATCTAAATGAAAAATAATCTCCTATACTTTCAAAGTAAATTCCGTCATTAAAGAAGGCACGTAAAACACAAACAAGAGTCCAGCCATGATCACGTGGAGTCACATAAGCACCACGGATAAATTTCAACATCAAAGGATTTGTATCCCTTTATTGATAGTCACCAGTGAGATAATCGCTCTTCCAGTTCCCTCAGGAGGTCCCGATTGAGTTCGTAGAGCTGAGGTAGGTAATAGAGGATCTGATTCAGGATTCTGTCCTCAATCACTGGCTTTCCAAGCTGCCTAGAGGCATGCGCCACAGCATCCCGGAAATCCTGCCAGAGTACAAAGAGGACAGAAACCCCCCTTGCCATGAGTGAACAGCCTTCAAAGCACCAACACAGAGAGCACAATGGAGTTCTCATTGCAGACATTCCAGGCGCTGCTCCCTATTACCAAAGGCAAGGCGGGGACCATCTGGGTTATGTTTCCCTGCAGCTTCAATTTACTCCCCTGGGACTGTCTTAATCCCTTTGGTTTAACACTGGAGCTTTACTTTCCTGCTCCCGTATGCATAATATAGACGTTGTTCATTATTTTTATAACATACCCTTAAGAAATGTGCTGGTATTACATATGAGGAAACCAAGGAGGAATAAACAAAGCTTGTATCTGTGAGGTTGTTGGCAGCCTTGAGTGTCTTATTGCAAATATATGTCAAAAAGCAAAACTGTTATATCAGCTAATACAGTCATAGTATCATACTTAAAATCATAGTAGTGTTCATAAGTCATCTACAAATGCCATTTTGGAAGATGTTCCTCGTGGACAAAAAGTAGGATTACAAAAAATTACTGTATGTAGCAGCTCTTCTATATACAGGAAAATTAACAGGTAACAAAAAGATACTGTAATAACATATCGGAACCATGAGATTTCAAATGTTAGAAATGATCAAAACTAATATTGGTACCTTCCAAATATTTACAGGGAGAAGGAAAACCCTGTTTACTCTTGAAGGATCTTACAGCATTTTTATGGTATAACCAGCTCCCAACAGGACAGAGATGAGGCTGGTTGATTCTGATTAAACAATTCAGAACTAAAATCTTGGCCCCACACAAGTCAGCATGGCCAGGTTTGAAACTCAGTATCCATTACAGAAGGTATTTTCTCTATTCACATGCAAACAAAATTCTAAAAAAGGTTAGTAATTTAGCATTTCACTTGAAAAACAACACTGTAAACTGACAAAAAAGAAAATACAAATTAGGTGGCATCATATCTCACCTGAATTTGGGCAACAGTGGACAAAAGAGAATCAATACATAACAGCTCTTTTTGAGTTTGTGGTTAATGAAACCTGGTAGCACATGCACAATTCTCTTGGTGTCCTGAAAAAGGTGACCATCAACATACTTCTAAGTACAATGATGAGTCATATTTTAAATGTGCATGGGGTCCACACCTGCCTTTGAAAATCTGTAGGGTCCTCAAATTGGAGGGGAGGGGGGGGGGGGAGAGGGGAATTAACCCCCCCTTTCCCTTCTCCCCAGGTCTATTATTACCAGTCTTACTAGCTATCTCATCCATACAGCATCTGGCACTATTTAGGGTCCCTCAGACTTAAACCTCAACCTTCCCTGCTCTCTCTCCTCATTATGTCAGCTCTGGGCAGCATGAGCTCCAGACACACTTTCTTGCTTTGTGACCCTCTGGGTCACGAAGGCTGTGGCTGGGCAGTTCTGGCAAGAAACTGAAAGGAGATACAGGGCACTGGCTGTGCTGGGGGAAGGCTGAGAACTAAATGCAAGGGAGTGAAAAAACAGATGGCGTTATTCATATGGAAATGTTCTGTTTTACATCCTCTGTGCAGACTAGTGACACATAGGTTAACTACCAGCTGCATCTTATGGGTTTCTCTGACCCTAGGGCATTGCTTAACACTGAAATGATACATGGAATTACAATGGCAAAATCTCAAATGAGGCATTCTGGAGAGCTTCATGCAAAATGCATCATCATATTATGATAATATTCTCCTCCCCCCAAACACATGCACATACTGTATGTACCTTGCCATAGGATGAAACAAGAATGTTGTCTGAATGTCATAAGGATACTTGCATGATGAAAAGAAAAGCATTTTGTCTGTACAGTAATCAACGACCCAGGCTTTCCCCTGACCAAACAATAAAAGGAGAGCAGGGAGCCAGGTTTAAGCACTAGATAACACAGGAATGTCATCTGTAGTTAAGAGCATTTATTTAACTTCTAGATACAGCATTCAAAGAGTCTGCAGGGTGTTTTCCAAACACAGATTTGGTTTTTCAACTAGCTTGATCCAAAGTCCATCAGCTTCATCAGCGTTTAGATCATGACATGAAAGGCTCTATCACTAAAACAGCCAACCAAAACTTTGCTTCATCACCCCCTCTGCCCTCTTCCACAACTGAGTAAACTGAGGAAGCCTTGCAGAGAGGAAATGCAGGGAAGAAAGATAACATGAAGCTTTCAAATTATGTGAACCAGCCTGTGAAACAACAAGAGGTAAACGTGCTGGCTTTTTTTTTTAAATTATCAAGTCTTCACTACTGACTATGCATTTGTCATTGTAATCATATTAAGATTTATTTTTAACCTGGCAGTGGGTGTAAAGTAACTGTTATGCCAAGTTCATCTTGAGATAAACTTGAGAGCTGAAGGCAGAGAGCACATGCCTCTGGATTGGGGGTGGGAAAAGTCAAACAAATGTAACAAGGTTGGAGTTAACAGTGTTTACACTTGAAGGAACTGGCCTTCTGAGAAAGTAATTTCTTATCCAAAATGGCAAAACATAGAACAGGTCTGTTTTAATTACCAGATATAAAATATGTTAACTTACAAAGTAAACCCTGAAATTTCACTCCAAAGGGTGGAAGGTATTCAGATGACTGCTTTTTAGATGAATGACTTACAAATTAGAAATTGCAGTAACAGTAATTGAAAGCACCAGAAGCAGCTCCTTCTAAAACTAAATCTGTTCGCTGCTAAATTAAAACAGAATTGCTCTTGCAAGTAATATATACGTTGCTCTGATATCTGTATATGCCTGCATTAAGTGATTTACACTGCAAACATATTTAGCACATAGTCCTGTATAACGCTGCTGAAAAGCATTGCTTTCATCAGTCTGTTCAAAGACAATCACCTGGGTTGTCCTAGAAATTATTCTGTTTGAAGCAATGCGGCAGTTCATTACAGTGAATTTTAAAGAGATTTTCTAATTGAAAATAAGCCTTTCAAATATTACTATCTTATTCATTTAAAAAATTCCAACCACCAACACACCCTCAGCTTGCCTCACTTTGGAATTAATGTGCTTATCTCACTGAAAAACATTTGCAACTCTAGACAAGTTTCATATGTTGCATGACAAACTCCAGAATATTATGCTAGTTATACTGAATCATCCCAGCTTATTACCAGGATGCTTTTTCCTTTTAGAAGAGGGGAGGCTAATGTACACTTTCTGAAATGCTCGTTTACAGTTTCTACATTACATTCTGGTCCAATAATAATCTAATGGCCCGTCTTCGCGAACGAAGAGCCGGGGAAGGTCCTTACCCGCATATGCAGATCAGGCCTTCGAGCCTGCGC
>JAWWES010000041.1:44315868-44354155 GCA_035583135.1 Lophotriccus pileatus
GATGGATTGCCTTAAGGGCTAACGAGCTCCATCTGCCCGGGGAGCTCCCTGACCGGGAATCGAACCTGGGTCTCAGCAGTAACAGTAACAGGTCTTAACCACTAGACCACCGGGGGCTCCCAATAATAATCTATGATACCACCTTTTACTGCTTAAAGTAAGGTAAAGGTAATGGTCTTCACACAGCTACTTCCAGAGGACACCACCCGTCACTGTCCCTGGGAAGAACATTCTTTCCAAACCAGAAACAGTTTTAGTTTATTCTAGACTGAGACAGCATCCCGCTGAGCACTTGCCCATATGAAAATCTAGTCTAGGCATATTAAGGGCTTCTGAGTACACAGTGCTGCTGAATTACTGAGGATATAACACTTCCAACTTGAAAATGCTCAGGGAATTTTATTTATCCTATTAGTATACACTCCCCCTAGAACTGTGCAGTATTTGAGAAGAATACCACCATCGCTGCTTGTGTTTCCTCCCACCTCTCCTTCAATGCAGCTTCCTTAAATAAGCAAAGTGCCGTGGTATCTGAAATAATTCTGATCCTGTTGTGAATCATATGCAGTCAGCACTTCCCCTCTGCAAAGGCCCTGACTCACAACCCCTCCCAGCTCTTTCCACCGGAGGATTCCCAGCCCGAAGCAAGGCGACCTGCCTGCATCAGTCCAAGGAGCAAAGGAACAAGTTTAGTTGTAAACCGAAATAGGTACAGAGCAGACCCTGTCTCAGCTGCTGGCTGGGTTAAATGAACTTTCAGGTATCTAATAGCTGAATGCACGTAATTTCAAATGGATGAAATTAAAACTCCTTGCATATTTAACAGGAAGAGAAAGTAATGCATGATCTAAACAAGGTCACATATTTTCCTAAGGCTTCAACCAACATTCTTCTTGGATCTGTTATGCCAAAAAATACCATCAGCAAAATAAAAATAAGTCATAATCCCTTCCGCTGAGGTACAACTTCCAGCCAAATGCACCTGCAGATAGCTCAAATATCAGTTTAATTTAAGGGAAAAAAGTATGTTTGCACTTGGATGCTTTTCAAGGAACACACACACATAGGCATCCTATGGGGAAGGAGGAGGGAAGGGGAAGTTGTTTCACACACTGGGGAACAGCCAGGCTGCTAGATATGACAAACTGTAAACATGACTGCTTAGGAATACAGCTACAGATTTACCAAATACAGTATTTAAAACACAAATAGGCACTCCTAAGAGAGTCAGACTATTAGCTAATGAAGTTAATGAAGACTATGACTAAGTGTGGATCGAGACATTTTTCAAATATGTGAGATTACTTCTAGAAAGGTGCCAAGTAGTTTCACACATTTTTTTTTTCTCAGGTAGTAAAATAATTTTTAAGTCTTTAACAACACAAGATAGTTAATTTTTGACAACAATCAATGATTTGACCGTGGCATTTTCCCAGAATGTTATTTCAGGGAATAGACTGGGTAGCAGAACAACATTTCCTTCTAAACCTAAACTATTTCATTAGTCTTTTTGATAAGAGGACTACAGTTGCAACTCGTTGTCAAATACCCTAATCAGCAATTCTAAAGCACTTCAGAGAGTAAAAATTTTTTGACATATTCACCTCTGACTGGTCAAGTATTAGAATTTTACAGATGGAGAAAAAGGAGTTGGAAGTTGAGAGAATTTTTCACAGCCAAACAGTAGGTCAGTTGTAAGCCAGGATCAGAGGTCAGAACTTCCTTTGCTCCAAAGCCCATAGCTATTAATTTTTTTAATCTGTATTTTCATCACATTCTTTTTCCCAAATCTACTATGAAATATTTTTCACGATATTTGGATATAATATCGAAAAATATAAGTATATATATAATTTTTTTTTTTAATAGAGCAAATTTTGCAGTTGTCTTCTGAAAAATGGAAACATTAAGTCAGAATTTTTCACTCTTCTAAGTGTCTCTGGAAAGACATACATCAGAAAAAAAAAAAGACGTTCAACCTCTTATATGCCTTCTCCCAGAAAAGGCTGATCTTGTGGCTGCAGAAATGATAAGAGGTGCCTCCTGACAGCTCCTACTTACTTGGTCTGAGAGTTCTAATATGGACAGAACAAAGGTCTACATCAGAAGCACGGATTTAAGGGCTCAGGCAAAAGCCCACAGGCCTCAGTTTTTCTTTTCACACAGCAAAAAATTATACACTAAGCCTTGCAGTGAAGGAGTCACCCCAAAAAAAGCAAGCCTTCTGCTGGACCAGAAGCCTTGCTGCTTATACCATCACAGCAGGGAGGAAACAGAATTGAAAAGGTTGGAAGAACAAAAGGAGTGGTAGGTTTTGGCACAAGAACAAAATTCAGAACAAAAATGGACAAAGAAAAAAAAAAGAGACGACAAATAAGCCAGGCAGCTTACCCTTAGGGCACCAGGGTGCGCTGAGGAGGTCCCCTCACTTGTGCAAAGCTAACAATTTCCAAAGAATGCCACAACAAAAAACTACAAAGGGCATCAATACTGCCTTGCTCCTCTCCCAGGAACACCAGGTGTTTTTTGGGCACTATTCACTTTTGTTTTACAGCCAGCTCACTGCTTCTTTTTTCTGCAAGTGCCCTTAGGGAAGGAACAGCACTTCTGTCTTCTCAACCCTTTTTTATCCTCAGGGGACCATGCATGAACCATCCCACAAGGATGCATACAGAAGAGCTTATTTAATTTAACCCCCTTTGTTTTCAGGAGTTTCCAAAAGCATTTTACTGGAATCTTGTCCCCTGAAAGAGCATTACATCTAATCTTTGATTACACTCTCAAGCAATCCCATTCACAGAGTCTGTTTGATACAAAGTGGAAAGCCAGATGAGTCCCTTATCTCTGTCATGACCAGCTTATTTAGTATTTATAGAAGTGTCTTCAAGTGTTTTTTAATTTTCTCGAGACTTTTCTAGTATGTCCTCAACAAAAGCAGTCAGATGCACTTACAGTGTGGGACAGTGTCCGCATAAGCCGGTACCCTGGCATCTTGAAGAGTTGCTTCACCTAACTTGACTTTGTCAATATAAAAGAAAAAATGCTACCAAAAAAAAAAGTCAATGGCACTTGTAAGCAGTTTGCAATCACATTCCCACCTTCTCAACTGCTTTAAGCCTCCACTTCTAAGGCTCTAAGCTGTAGCAAATGACATCAACACTCCTATTCCTTGGCACTATTAAATGCCATGAGTTGCATTTAACTGGCATTGCTAAAATAGACTGAGGACAATAGTATTAATTTTAGATCACTGTGAATGGAATTAGTTGCTAAATGACTAATAGATGGTCAGAAGGTGTAACAGAACATTCCCTGGCCATCAAATCTTTACTACGGGTAAAATAACCCAGCCTGGGGGCAATCTAGAGTTCTAATTCCAGAAATCTGTCAGAGATTGTTTAACTGGCAGTTAGTAATCCTGACATTGAATCTAGTAAGCCAAAGTGGTTCAGCACACATGAAACCTACAGAATAGTTTTATCAACATTAAAATATCATCCATAAGAAATATATTATTAAACTAACAGATTTAATAACGTCTGTGACAAATATACACAAATCCCCAGGCATACCACTCTGGAAATAAAAAAACGTGCTTCTGCAACCTTTCTCAGCAATGGCAATTTTTATTTAATTAAGAACCACACACAGAGAGCTTTAAAACCAGTATAACAAGGACACTTATCAAGGTTCCTGCTGCAGTTCAACCAACAAATTGAGGACAAAGCACTTCCTCAACTTCTAGCCTAGCATCCTCTCTGTTAGACCAGGCTGAATACATGTTGATTGTTATTGCTAGCCAATAAAAACATTCTAATAGTTTTTATTTGGCAGCTAGGAACTAGCATACTGTCATGAATAGAGCTGCAAGCTATCCATTAAAGGAAAAGCAAAACACGTCCTACATCACTGCACTTCTACATTGTGAGGACAAGTTTATCTTAGAAATTCACTAAACTCCCTACTATTTGCCCTTTCTCACATTCTTCCCCTGCTTGCCTGTATCCTCCTCCTCACCAACAGCCTTTTCTTCCAGTACTGCACATTACCTGAAAAACTGGTACACTGAAAAGAAAGGACACCTTTAGCAAATAAGTTACACACCTGAAAAATATGATAATTTAAAATTATACAGGTTAAAACCTTTCTAGGACAAGTCTCTTCCTTTAACCAGTATTTAAGCTTGAGTTCTGTACAGAAACATATTGAACATAAATTATATATTGGCCACAACTGCTTGATCCAGCTTTTAAAAACCAAGCTTGAGCAGAATCAGAAAATCAATTACTAGGAGGAAACCGAAAGAGGAACCAGCAAATGGTGTGGTAAGTTTTTCGTTTCCTGAAAAAAATCTCTTTATTACAGGACTGTATACAACCATCTATAAGAACCTTTGTTCCCAGTTTCACAGAACATGCTTCTCAAGAGACTGAGATAGAGCAGTGCATCTGTTTGCAATATAACCACTTCTGTTGCTCAAGAAAAATAAAAGTCCCTGTGCTTGCACTTAATAAAGTGACAAAATGGTACAAACACATATCATTAAGAAGTTGACAGAAAACATATCAGACTGAGCTAGAGAAAGAAAAATTCTTCATTCAATTACTATTATCACCTTCAACTCGGCATGTTTACAGACGACTGATCTGCATGAACACGGATGAAATACTTAACCCTTGCTGTAGACAACACATTGCAGGTACTACAATCCCAGCTGTTATCAGAAGCAAACATCAGTCAAGGAACTGTAGCCCAAAAGAAAAAAAGGCTGCCATGGTGATGGATGCACCATTACAGCTATTAGTTGGATTACTTTAAGAATGTGCATTTTAATGTACCATTTCTAAAGGTAAATTGTTCCTGCCTCCCCCACCAATTTAAAGAGTTATTCTAACAAAAAACTTTATTTTTGTTACTACGTATATATTTATAAGCCAATACAAACTGGCTTAAGAATACAATCTTGATTAACATGAATGGATATATATTCAATTTTCAGTCTTCAAGCAAAACCCATACTCAGGTGGAAGACTGCATACATTAATTAAGGAGAAGGAAATCACCAAAATATTAATGCATTAAATAAAATGTAAGACTTTAAAGTTCAGCTTAATTAGATTAATTTTTATATTTTGAATATATAGACACAGCAGAAAAAAGGCACAGTCACTACAATAAAACCTAAACATAAAACTTTAATAGATTAAACAAACAGAAGAGGAAACTACTTGTTTTTTGAGTACTTACAATGTGTAAGAGTTTTAGCACATCCACAAACCTATCAGAAAAGCAAGAAAAAGCAAATAGTTACATTTTAATTGCCTTATTAAAATAAATTGAGTAGTTGGTAGGTTTAGCATTGACACTTACACTTTCTCTGAGCTCATGATCTCCTTGGCAATATGGTAAACCTTTGTTTTCTTTCCAGCTGCCTTATTCTGCAAATAAAATTATATGTTATACCATGCACCTACTAAAATGGTCATAAAGATCATTTCCAACTAGTAGTTCCTCAAATATAATGTAATTATTCAAGATATTTCTAAGAAAAACATTTTATACTGCTTTGAAATCTGTCTTTTCAGGATTTGTGAGAAAATCAATTTATCTTGTAGCTGGAAACAACAGTATTAGCTAAGATTAGTTTTTACAACACTATCAGCCTTTTCATTTGGTTAACAGAGGAAGCACTGAAACCCATAATGAATGAAGTCCTAGCAAATAACAGTTATTATTTAGCAAAAGTACTATAGTACAGACAGTATTTCTACATTATTTGATTTTTTTTTTTCCTGATTAATACAGTAACAGTAATATCTGTGGTGAACTCAAAGGTGTTTCGGGAACATCTTAAAAGACACATGCATTTTCTTTACTGAAAAAGAAGATGAAAGGAGAAAAAAAGGAAAAACACTGAAAAGTCAGCTTCTGACTATCTATTAAAGGAGCTGCTGGAATACATAGCAACTGTACTGCAAAGATGCAGAAGGGTGAGCCTTGTCGTCTACCTGAAACATCGTAGAGATGATGTTGGTTTTTATGGGCACATTTGGCTCTCAAAAAAACAATGCTACTGTTCAGCATCAGATAGAGGGAACAGGTCTAACAAAGCAAATGGGGGCAGGCATCGGGATGCAAAAGTGTTTGCTCCACAGTGTAGCTCCCACATACAGTTTCCCTCAGTTAAAACACCTTTCTCCAAAACAGCTCTCAGGGTTTGCCATATGCTTCTCTGCTGCCAGCTGTCACCACATCTATTAGACATCCAGGCTTTCATTTTATTGGACTGCAAAGAAAGAGCAAGTATGAGGAGCACTAAAGCATCCCAGCATACACAGCCCAAGTGAGATGGAAATCCTGGGCAGGCTGTATTGAGTATGGTAGTATAATATAGGCACTGAACAGTTTGTCTAGAAAATCAGATATTGGTAGCATTACATCCATGAAACTTTGGTTCATAAGCACTAATGTCTCAAGATTTGTCTGCATATTTAGTTCTTCTCCAAACCTATAAATAAATCTCAAGTGCTGGAAATTAAACCATGGAACAGATGATACTCATAGGCTGGTTTTAATGATATTGTTGTGTTCAAAATAAAAAATAAATATTAATTAAACTTTTTAATTTGAATTCAAATGACATCGTGCCTAATTACTAAAATTAATTTCAACATTAAATAATTTGGTGTTGCATCACATATGCATAAATACATTATTTATTTTATATGCAATGTAGACATCTGCACACAGAGCTGGGATCTGGCCTCTGAAATTAAACTTATATCTATCCAGTGAGGGTTAATCGCATTCAGATGAGATTGTAACACCTATCCTCAGGCCTCTGTGGAAAGCACAGTTGACAGGCACCCTACAAGACTGAATTCACAAGTAAGTCAATTATGCAGAGCAAGGTATCTGCCATCGATGTGGATGTGACAGTTGCAAATGAGATGAAAATTAGTATTTTGAGAACAAGATGCTACCGCTAAACAATTACAAAACGAAATATCACAGTCTGTTTTCAACCCCATTTCAAATACTTTTCACATACCAGCTGGCACTGAAAAGGCCACCTTGCATTTGCTCAGCCAAAGATACTCTGGCTCTGAGAGTCTTGAAAGGGAGAACCAAAGGACTACAAATAGGGCTCTTAGGCATGGAATTGGAAAGGAGCCTTTTAAATCCCCTAACAGATATAAAGCATCAAAATAGCCAGATGCTTGTGGTAAGGAAAAATAAAAACAAGCCCAGCTGATGGCCGGTGCAGAGACTGCTTCATTCTCCTCTGCAGCTGGTCTCCCTGTGAGGAAGTTGGTTGTTAATCCCCAGCTGCCGGCCGCACGTGCTGAAAGCAGCTGGAGCCAGCCCGCAGTAGAAGCCTCACAGCAAGCACTGAATTACTCTGTAAAACCTGCCCCAGAACGCTCCTCATGGGAACACTTTCCTGTAAAACTCCATTGTGAAAGGTTCAGGGCACCTCTAAAAGCACGCAAGGTAAGTTAGCTGCTATACAGGTACAGTCTTGTTTAGTTTCACAGGAACAAGTTTTTCCCTTGACTCTTTCCTAATTTATTCCTCCCATTTGGTTAAACAACATCCAGGTCCGACACATCAAGCCTCTCTTCCAGCACTAAAAAGTTTCATTGGGGTTTTTTGTTTGTTTTATTTTGTTGGGGCTTTGGTTTTGTGTTTGGTTTTGGGTTGGGTTTTTTTTGTGTGGGGGGGTTTTTTGTTTGTTTGTTTGTGTTTTTTTTTATTATTATTATTATTATTATTTTTAAGGAGAGGAAGCAAATACAACTACTATCAAAGGAAACAGCTGTCAAGACTGATGTGAGGAGAGGCACTGGTCTATGGGAAGGCTGGTTTCAGGGCATCCAAGACTGAGAAATAAGAATGTGAGTATCCCCAAGGAGAGGGATAGGACCCTCAAAACTTCATTACATTTGGAGTAGTTAGCACTGTCTTGCTCCTCATTTGAAGAAGTAATAAGATTTAAATAAGGGAAGTCAGTCCAAGCCGGCAGTCCAAGCAGAAGGCCAGATCTCTACCCCAACAGTCAAGTGTGGCTTACACTCCTCCAAGGGCTGCAGAGGTGATTTTAAACGTTCAGCGCACAAGAGACACTATGCACTGTAGGATCCGTGAGATGAAGACAGCCTCCTTAAAAGCTATTTATAAGTCTCAAAACTGAAGATCTCTAAATGTACATCTGTGCATGTGGTTCCATTAGAGGGGCACAGTAGGTAGGTCTACAGCTCTACCATCCGGTGAAGGAGTGAGAACAATTATGCCAGGTAAAACACACATCGTAGTGGATATTTCTAAACTTGACCTCTTAATATCAAGCTAATATGCACATATTAAATTAAACTTCTAGAAAAAAACCCCAACCACTAAACAATATGAATGATGAAAAAAAATACATAAAGTTATGTTGATTCAATGCCTTTTATTTGAAAATATCTCAACAGGTTACAACTTATGAAACAGTACAAGAGTGAGGAATAGCTTCAGAAGATAAAAATAAAAAGATACCTGTTTATCTTCTTGAGGATCAGTCTCCCCTTTGCTGGAATCAGAGTTTGTGTCATCATCTTCATCAGAACTGTTCATGATATCTTCTTCATCTGATTGAATATCTCCCACTACCACATTAGGATGATCATGGTGTTCTTCTAAGGACCTAAAATTAAAATATGTATAGTCAATAAACATATCATACTCTATTTATGTGAAGAACTTTTGAATTTATGCCACAATAAATGGTCTACCTGTTACCAGAAATCTTGAGAACAGTAGTGGGTAGTCTGAAAACGACAGTAGGTTTTTCCACAGCGGACTCAAAACTCAGCAATGATTTGTCTATGCTAGTATTGATACAATGTTCATTGACAGTGTGCAAAAACCACAGTACCTTTGGAGTATTTATATTATTCTTGCCCATCAGAGTTTGCCTAACAAAAAAAGTCTGATAAATCTATTACCTAATTGCTATGTGCGGGTATAGTGCAACATTTGTGTTGTGTGCCAGAAGGATAGAGAAAGACCACAGACATTTTGCTATCCTCTATCTGATAGGAGCAGGTCTTGTTTCAGGTACAGTACTCAGACTGGAGCTCTCTGTCTGAAATTCTAGATTCGTGTATATACACAGGGCTGTTTCTCAATGCATGTGGTAAACAACTGCATCAGGGATGGCAATGTTATAACTGCTCTGTCCAACAATTCTTCTCAAAAACAGGAAGGCAGAATCTCCTGTGATTACAAATTCCCATCCCCCAGAAACAGACACCTTTCAGGTAGCTGTCAAAGCTATGAAATATAACCTTGTTCTGCTGCTGTACAATGATTATTGAGGTCTCTTTTCATTAGCTTCAGCTGTATTTGCAATATAGAAATTGCATGAGACAGGCTCACAACCTTCTTCTTCTAGCCTTGTCAACTAGCCTTGACAACTTCAGTAGAGATTTAAGAAATGCAATTCTAGAAGAAAATAAAAAAGAGGGTAGGGAAAGAGAAATAAGAAAACAGAGACTAGAGGAAACAGAGCCTTAAGTTTTGGTAAAATTACAAAGAAACACAGCAAATCTCAGGGCTTACTTTTAATCCTGAAAAATATCTGATAATTGCTAATTACAGTAAAACTATCCAAAAATCACATAATATGTGTTTAAGGTCTGCAAAAAGATCCTGGGAGGTCACAGACCTATTCTGACATAGCCCAAAAACAATTAGCTACCCTGAAAAACAAAAAGCAAATCCAGAAACCCCATGTGCTGAAGCTGCTGCATCCAGCAGAGATCTCACTGGGCTGATCAACACTTAATTTTGTGCAGCCAACAACTCCCAGGGTTTCTCCTTATAGCTGCCCTCTGCCTCCCTACGCAAGGGGTAGGTATGACTGATCTTTTCCTAGCTTTGAATCATAGGAAAGCATGGATGGAGAGTAACTATTTGGACTCACCACCTCCAACTGTGATAGCTACCAGAAAGAAAACCTGTGACAGTGGATCCCATGGAAGGTGTCCGCCAGTAACCTGAACAGCTGAAGCTGAAGCATTCCTCAGGATGTGGTATTGGCACCGGCACTGTCAAACAGACTTGTCCACTTCAGGGACAGTGGGACTGAGTGCACCCTCAGCAAATCTGCAGATGACACCAAGCTGTGTGGTGTGGTTGACATGCTGGAGGAAAGAGATGCCATCCAGAGGGACCTGGACAGCCTTGAGGCCTGTGCAAACTGCGCAAAGGTCAAGAAGGCCAAGCGCAAGGTCCTGCACCTGGGCCACCACAATCCCAAGCACAAATACAGGCTGAGTGAAAAATGGATTGAGAACAGCTCTGAGGAGAAGGATTTGGAGGTGTTGGTGGACAAGAAGTCCCACGTGACCTAGAAATGTGCACTTGCAGCCCAGAAAAGCCAAATCATGCAGGAGACTGCATCAAAAGCAGTGTGGCCAGCAGGTCAAGGGAGGGGATTCTGCCACAGCAAGGTGTTGATTAGTCAATGCTTAAGATAGGGTTAAACAAACAAACATCACCAATGACCAAAAATAAACACACAAATACTGATCACAAATAGAAATATATTTAGAGAAGACAAGATTAGCTGGCCTGTGGACAGACCTTGGTCAGCCATGAAGACATAGAGAAAATTAAAATAGCTCGGTTCTATTACGACAGCACAGGAAGGACTCAGGAAACTCCCAAGTAGTTACTGTCTCCCAGAACCAAATGGAGCAGAGGAAGGAAGGCAATTACTGTAAAGTCATCAGTGAGTCCAAATAAGGTCCTGAGCCAAGACTACAGCACTGTGGGTGCAGAGAGACACCCATTTATTTCAGTTTGGAAATTATCAGCTTCATGCAGGAAGAGAGCAGCCACCAGAGATGAGCGCTGATGACAACAGCGCATGGCATATGCCAGGGACAGTTCCCAGAGAATCTCCAGGAGTTTCAGGAAGCCAAAAAAGCAGCTTTTTACTGGAGCTTTTCCCTACACTAGCAGGAAATTAAGACTTCTGCAGTTACTCATTAACTTCAGCACTACAGAAAACTCCTTGTCTAATCTATATAATTCACAGTCAAGTGATCTGTTGGCCTGAGAATGTTTATTTCAGCAGATGCCATCTCACATTTTATTTTATAGATGACAAACATCTTTATTACATCTGTAGCATGACATCAGGTAGATATATTGCCCAGCTTTAGTCAAAGCCTGCAACAGAAATAACTACTGCTACTCCTTTCTTTACTAAGTTACTCAGTTTTACCATCCACATCTGTCACTGAATCTACCTCTGTAAGGGGTATTTTTCTTCCCCACTGCAAAATGTATTAAGCACTTTATCCCTGACCACACTGGAATTCACTTTATAGTCCATTATTCATTAAATTTTAATTTTGTTAACAGACATTTTATTGCCTCTTTCCCTATCCTTAATATTTGCTTTAATTGCCACTTCAAATTCCTTTAACTAAGATTCCTTCTCATTGAGAAAACACCCGTGACATCACTGCTCTTTTGCCTAAGCATATTCTACTGGATGCCCACTCCCAGACTTTCCTGTCATTTTCCATTTAAACTTTTCAGGGCAGCTGTGCCAGAACTTAAAGTTTTAAAAATCCCACCCTTTTGGAAGTCAGAAACACGAATACTTCTATTTGAGGCTGTATTCTACTTGTGCAAACATAATCCCATCACCAGTGAAGGATGAAGAACAAATTAGATGGCCTGTGTCGTGTGAAGCATTTTCTAAATGTAAGATTAATCAGCCTATCTAATAGAAAGTTTCACTAAAAAAAACCTACATAAACACGTAAATAATTAACTAGTGGTGATTTCAGATGTTTAGTAAGTGTCCACAAATGAGAGCCAGTCACTGTATACATTTCTTTTCTTCCTATGAATCACAACGTGTAAGCAGTAAAGCCTTTTCTGGCTTTTGTGGTGCGGATGCACCCACTATTCATGTAAAGGAAACTATGAGAGCTGAGAGAACCATCTACAAAATCTTGCATACAGTATCTGCTCTACTAAAGCATCTTTAGTAATCCCCAGAAGTCTTTATCCTGTATGTGCTCAGCTCACAGCCCTCCGGTTCTTCTACCCAATACATTTTTTTGTTGAGGCTTTTTTTGGTGGTTGCTTTTAATATTTTTTGCATTCTTTCTTTGCTTTTTAAAGAAAAAAAATCACCTTAGATGACTAATAAATCAGTTCACACCAAGCCATTTTACAGAATCAAACAAGGTACCAGTTCAGGGACAGGGTGCAATACTGTAGCCATGGGTGGATGCCCTTCTGGTGAGATCTGCAGTTATGTTTCTTCTTCAGAGAAAATGTGACAAAGTGACTGTGTTGACTTGCATTTATCAGCCAGGTGCTGGAGAACACATGATTCTCCTCATACCTTTTTGCCTTAACCTTTCCTTGTAAATGCTATGGCTTTTCTGGCGAAACAGAAAGCAGTTTTATATTTACTCATTACTCTTTTCTGTACTTTTACCTCTGAAGTCATCTTTAACATATGCGTATGTACAGTTCTCTTAAAGTTATCTCTGGATACAGTGAAATGCCTTGCAGCCTTTAAGTGTCTCTGGAAATAGTAGTAAATCTTTAAATATACAGAGTATTTTCTAACACATATGAATTCCTCTTTCCCAAAATACCATGACCATGCAGTAACGCTTATTTTAAGTGGCTCTTCGGATAGGAATTGTGGGGATACTGTGACCTATGCCTATCTTGTTCCCTCTTCATCACGATTCTTTGTCCTATCCACAGCAATACCAAGAGAAACTTCTGCATTATCAGTCATGTGAAACACCATCCCTGCCAACTCACTGTGCTGCGCACTGAGTAAGAATATCTCGCCATATCTCGTGAGCAAGTTATCTAAATATAGATGTGGGGCTTTTTTATTTGACATGTAAAATGAAGGAATCATTAGTTTGCCTCCAAATGAGCAGTTTATGGGATGGTGCACATATACTGCGCTGTATTTTCCCACTGTAATAGTAAAATACTAATGAAATAAAACATGCTGGTCCTAGTAAGGCACACAGCAAGATAAACTGTCAAAACTTAAGAAATGTCATCAAGCTATTACAGCCAGAAAAATAAATCCTAACCACCGTAAAAACTACTTATTGTCTTCAAAAGATGACAAGACTAGTTCAGACTAGCTTATTTGCAATATTATAGAAGCTTCAAATACACCTGAGGCTTCACTTTCAGACACTGTTGATTTAGACCCTGCATAGGGCACCATAGCCTGAAGTCACAATTAACATTTCAGTCTCAGTTTGCAATTCCTTTAGAAGGCAAATAGTATTTTAAGCTTGACTGCAATGACTCAGAAAGATTCTTTGACATAGAATGCTCCAACCTTAAGCATTTTATGGTATATTGGAATTACTTCAAGTGTTAGCATCACCGTAACTACTAAAAAGCAAGTTTCCACAGCTCCAAAGCATTAGCTAAAATAGATTCACCCATGCTGCTGCTTTACACACATTTCCTTGTGATCTTCATTATTTTTAGATCTTTTCCCTACTTTCAGTAAGTAATAAAAATATGTAGGATTGCTGAATGAACAGAACCTTGCACACAACACTCTGCTAAACTCTTCATTTCTCATCCTTTTGTTGCTTTAAAAGGAGTATGCATTATACTCTGCTTTAGCCTTCTGTCTCTTCCTCCAATATCTCATTGTGGGGTGTTTGTAGGTGTTTTTGTTTGTTTGTTTATCTTTAAAAAAAGCTTTCAACATACAGGCAAAATTACACAAACTGGAGTTCCTACTGAACTAAAAAATACACACCAGAGAGCCAAAAAGCCTGGCTTATTATAATATTTCATCTCAAATCCTTTTTGTATTATTAGAGCATTTCACAATCTTTCCGCTTGCTTGCAATCTTTCCAAGCTGCTTGCACCTCACTTTCCCCCAGAGAGGCCACAACGACTATTTGTGTATATTCATTTTCAGTTTTTAATATCACCAGTCCCTGTAATCAATTTCAGTAATTAAGGCATATTCAGCTGCCGTTTTTTCAAGACCTAAAAGCACTCTGACTCTCTGGGGAGGCAGTAGTCGATAACACTGTTATATTTTTATAGAACTTCATACTTTTCATAGCTGTAGGTAAGGCAGCATGCCCCACTGACTAATTCCCTGAATGCATCCTAGTTGTACACTTCTGGCAAAATCCAAGGATAAAAGACTTTAAAAAAAAGTTCTATGGCATCTTTTTTGTTTGGTCCTATCTAAATTCAAAATCTCTCTTTCAAGGAAGGGCTGCAAAGATAAAACTCAAGTTAATATCCCAGAACAATTTAGGAAGCAATTTCCCGATTTGGGTGCTCAAGACAACAGGCGATGCTCCTGGAAACCCAAAGCAAAAGTAAAATTATTGCTTGGTTAACAATTGCTTAATTTTGTTTAGTGAACTTTCTGTTAGTTTTATTTAAAAATTGTTTTTGAAGACAGTCCAATGTCTCTAATATTTAACTACTGCAGGTTTTTGGGGAAAAAAAAAAATCAGTTCTAGAAAGCAAGCATAGTTGGCAAAGCACAAAGATAATAATGAATACCAACCAAGATCACTAGTGAGCTCCTATGGAAGTTTCAAGAAAATATATAACAAGATTAGTGATCAGCAAGATTAATAAAGGCATCCATTCTTGTACTTTTTGCATGAGTTACACTCTGCTGCGATACCTCAGCTCCACAACCATCCTGAACAAGCCAACATCAGCACACTTCCTTTCACAAACCAGTCTAGAAAGTGTAAAGATGAATTCATATCACTCCAGATGCACCTGCTGCGTAACACATCATATATTCACCTATCATGTGAACTTCAGATTCTCTGAATAGCACTGACTGTCTACCATTAGAGCTAAAAAATTCCCTCCCTCATTGTCCTCTTCATATACCCCTACTTTTCATTTCTCCTTCAGGTATACTGGACCATTAAGTAGCAAATGAGGATGAACTGCAGCCTAGACCAGGGGGTTTACTTATCTGAGTTATTCCTACAGCATCAGTCACCTCTCTGGTTTAACGACAGACGCACAGATGAAAGAAGCTGAAGCTGAGATCACATCCCTCCTCTCTAGATGTTGTGGATAGTGTGAGAAAGGCGGGGGGTTACTGCTGCGGCTCTCACAGTGCTGACTTGGCTGCCAGCACTGGACACTGGTTGCCTTGTTGCAGCCAAGATGCTTGGGCTTCAACCTCTCTGCCAAAAATGGTGCTTTTTCACAGTAGGAGAGCAAGATAGCAAGGTGCCCACTCAAATATGATTTTACACAATAGCATTATGCCATTACTTCTTCTACAGTAACAACTCAATGAGTTGTTCAGTCAGTAAGTTCTCGTATTGAGTTGTTCAATCACTTAGTTCTTCATATTATTATAACTAATAAGAAAAAAAGGCAACAAACAAGGAATTTTTATTGGTCTGATGCTAAGGAACATGACAATTAATTTTGATCTTCCTTTTATTCATATATTTTAATTTATATATTTATATGCCTGAACAGATCACACCTGTGAGATTCATTAGTTCTGTCTGCAAGCAATCCTTCCACAGGAGACATGTCAAGGCATAAAACAGACCTCTACAACAGTCTTTAAAATAAAAAGCACCACAAAACAAGAGGCAAACAAACTAGAACAATGAATCCATGATTATTTGCATCACCTCTAACTGTTGCGCTATATTCTCTCCAGACCAGTTAGGGAACTTCAAGGATTCAATTATCAACATAAACAGTCCTCAAGCATCACAGGTAGAAAACAGAAACAACCAGCATCCCACTGAGCAAGTCAAATTGAAAATATTCTGTGCACTCCAGGCTCTTTTTTATTCAAAATGCAATTTAAAGACTTAAAGAATTGAAAAAAAATTATTTTAATATCAACCCTACTGTATGCATGCATTAGCATCTACGTTTTTTTAATAGGAAGCCAGGATCCTTCATAACAGTGATACATTATCAAAAGAAAAGCTCAAGACAACCTATTTGAAATGGATTTTGGTTCAGTGCTGCTTGCACTTCGAAAGCTGTCTGCTGCCTCCCAGGCAATGGACTAGCTGTTGAGAGAGGACAGGTGGGAATGCCAGGAGTTTGCTCCTGCAGAAAGAAACACCAAGAACTACCCTCTTTGTCCCAGTCTTTACCTCTGATGCTCACTGCTCACACCTGGGATTTCTGGGCAAGGAGGATATCACAAACACTGCTAAGAGCTGCCACCGCATTTAGCCTGTTAGATCATGCCACTGGCAGCTCCTTCCATACTTGGCTGAGCATGTTGCAAACTGCAACACCTGACTTGCTGGAACCAAGTTATCCCAGCATTTGCCGCCAGCAGCATTAAGTTTAGCATTTGTTATCCTGAGGCCAAGACAGCACTTATTTCTTTTCTCAGCAAGAAGAAAAAAAAAAAAAATCTGACTCACATTTGATGCCAAAAAGCAAGGCATTTGTTATACGTGCTTCACACTTAAAAAAAAGGTACAAAATTTATTAAGTAATCCATTCTGTCAGTCACCCTACTTCAGCCACACTATGATCAATACAGTCATATACATACTGTAATGGCACAATTCAAAAAGGCACAGTTTAAAAAAGGTGCAAACAGTTCTCAGATTATATCCTTATATAGCTGTGATTTGCAAACACGAGCTCCAGAGGCACCCAAGGATGTCTCTCACCACAGGCAGCCTCCCGTGGTCACAGGAGCCATCTTCAACGAGACCGTTTGTTGACAATTCCTTAGTTCCTTGGAAAGTTCAACATAAACACACATGCATGCTTTAGATGTTTCCACACTCACCATAGCAAAGCCACATTAAAAAAAGAGAGAGAATCTCAGTTTAAGCGTCTCCAAGAAAACTGGTGCCCACAGCAGGACAGCTCAGTTCCCAAACAGCATGGCACAGCTGCCATCATGACAAGCAGATGGATTGCAAATAATAATGAATACCAACCAAGATCACTAGTGAGCTCCTATGGAAGTTTCAAGAAAATATATAACAAGATTAGTGATCAGCAAGATTAATAAAGGCATCCATTCTTGTACTTTTTGCATGAGTTACACTCTGCTGCGATACCTCAGCTCCACAACCATCCTGAACAAGCCAACATCAGCACACTTCCTTTCACAAACCAGTCTAGAAAGTGTAAAGATGAATTCATATCACTCCAGATGCACCTGCCGCGTAACACATCATATATTCATCTATCATGTGAACTTCAGATTCTCTGAACAGCAGTGACTGTCTACCATTAGAGCTAAAAAATTCCCTCCCTCATTGTCCTCTTCCTATCTCCCTGCTTTTCATTTCTCCTTCAGGTGTACTGGATCATTAGGCAGTAAATGAGGATGAACTGCAGCCTAGACCTTCTCTTACCTACCCCAACAGAGGTGCCAAAAGGAGGTGATGTCAGTGTAGCAGAATATAATCAAAGAGGATACAAGGGGACAGTCTTGAACAGTGGTACTGGAAAGTGAAATACTGGGGGAAAACCCAGAGTTAACCCTTGCCCAGAGGCTTGCACAGGGGATGCAGTCCCTGCACTGGTTCTTCCTGTCACCACCAAAAACCATGAGGGATCACCTGTCACAGAATAGGTAAAGAGAATTTATTAATGAGCATATTTCACAGCAAAAGTTTAGACAGCATGATTTAAAAAAGCTGCAAACAGCTCTAAGATTATCTCCTTATGGAAATGTACAGCAGAATTTACACCATTTTGCCTTCCCTTACCATTAATTCTTGTTTCATAGGGAGAGCTGCAGTGCTCACGGATCAAAACCTTTGGAAAGAACTCCTGGCAAAACCAATATAAAACAGGACCAGCAAAATATGGCACCCATTTACAATCAAGACCTGCTGTTCTAACTTCTCTCAGTTCACAGAACAGTCCCTAATGGGGAAGGACAGCAGAATCAGAAGAAAAAGAACACTTTACTTTCCAGTCACACAAAAAAGAAAAACCACAACACAACTCCAGCACACACTACATAGATTTCTGGAAAACTATAAATAAAATGTGATAAAATCTCAAATCAAATGTTTCTAATAGGAAAGAGAAAACTTAGACCAATAAGAACAAAGCTTCCTATGAACATCCAGTTCAAACAAAATTGATTTTACTTTGCCAGGGCTACCATGACATTCCAATGCATAAATAATTCTGTTCACTAATATCACATTTAATGCACACAGCTATCTGCATGGAGAGGAGCTAATGCAGCTTCCTGAGTAGTACGTCAGAAAACAGAAGATGAAATAGTTTGGTTCAGACCAACACAGACTAGGTGTAAAGAATAATTGAGCTGCTAAGATTGGACTTGTGCTCTCTTTTCCTCTAACTTCTTGCACTGATTAGAAAAAGAACTCTGCACAGTTGAAATCACTGAGCCACAAGGCTCAGGTAGTAGCTGTCAAAATGGCAGGTTTGGTAAAAACTTCTTTATTCACGTGCATCTTAAAGATTTCTTTAGTCCACTTCTGCTTGAGTGGAGCAGTTTTTCATAAGCATGAAGATATTTTAAAGAAAAATTAAAACTTGTATAAACTTAATATTTCTAAAAGAAACTTACTGGATTCTATCACCTAATATAAAATCAGCATTGCTTAACCTAGATTCTGTCTACTGCACTGAAACAACATATCTGCACATTTTTATACGTCTATTTGTTAACCTGTCTTTAACATTTGTTAACTGTCTTTAACTGGATCAAATATAAACGTTGGGTTAATGTGGCATATTACTTTATAAAAAGTTAATATTTTGATTGCTTACTTTCAACATTTATTTTGTGCCATACAAAAATCTTTCTTACATCTACCATTACATTAGAATGCAGTTGGAATATCACCACCACAAAGCTTCACAAACACATTTCCTGAGAAAACGCTGAAAATAACCCACAGGAAAAGGCTGGTGTGGAACATACAAATGGGCTGTTCATCAATCCTCATGTCACATTTGACTCTCCATTCTACATCTGAGGCACTCTCTGGAGTTACATTTTGTTAACTTATACCACGGTTGGCAAACAGAGACAGAGCGCACGTGTTGGAGGCGGGGGAGAAAGGCCAACATCAGTGACAAATATGCAGCGTTAACTTAGCTTCCCCCATCTTACGGAAAAGGAAATACAGATGAAGAATGCCAAAATTAGGAAAAACCACAAACATGGAATAAGAGAGGAAAGAAAACGATAAAGAGTTGGAGGTTAGTTTACGAAAGAGCGTGACACTGAGTTCCTGTCACCCACACGCAGGGGGTTCGGAAGCAGGCTAAAGCGGCCTTATGTGCTGCTTTCCTTACTTCAGGCTCCCCCACATCATACTAAGCCACCCTCCAGCTGAAAGCAAGAGCTGACATGCTGAGCTGAGGGAACGTCACCGGCAGGAAGGACGAGGACATCCTTGTATTGTACCAGGGGGAACGATGGGAACAACAGAGTTAGGACACTTTTGCCATCTGCGGTGAGCATTTCTTCAGTAGGAAACACAGGACAGCACAGTTTACCCTCAAAATGGCTCTTTTAATGCATATGGACTGCATGTGCTTCAAGGTTAGGGGGATGTAATTGTCTAGACTGCATAAGACTGTGACCAAAGTAGCCACCAAAGCTTTCAGAGAGTGAGAGGGATTCACCCAGCAGCCGGGCAGCACACAGCAGCACTGCCCGCCTCATCGCTGACACCGCCATCGTACTCCCTGTCATACACGCAAGCACACCCAGCCCTAACTACATGCAGTAAAAAGAAAATGTCAAGAACTTAAATCACATCTGTTTTTATGTAGCACCTGTAACATCACTTGATAAATTACAAGACTTTCATTATTACACCTCCAACTCTGTCAGAAGTTTCCCTATGTGCTCTGGCTGTATCAGCCTGCTTCACCCACTTCTTTCTTTTATCAAAATCAACAGGGAGCCCTTGAAAAGAGGGATGAAACAAACACCAATGACAAAAATTCTCTTTCATGATGGTCATGGAGATCTTCACAACTGTTTTCATATCATAAGACCTTTCAAATCTTTTTCATGACTGGACTGCATACTAGAATAATGGTATTGGAGAAATGCAGTTCTCCAACTCCTTTCTCTCCCTCATTAAAGATGGAGAGGATCAGACCTCAGAATCTCTACCACTGTCAAAACAGATTAAATCAGCATATCTCAAAAAACATATTTGCATGAGAATGTGTGAAGATTCTATTAAAGCAAGAAAGTTCCTATTTATTCTGATTTTTAAAAAAAATAAAAAGAGGGGGAAGGATGTCAGCATAGCTCTACCAGCTTGCTTTAGAAGATTTGAGCATTCTTCCAGAGTGCATATGTTCTTCTTACAGTATATGCATTTTATTTCAGGTTGTATAACAGACTCAACTGTAAAGCTGTATAACCAAAAGCCACCCCAATACTAAGGAAAACTTCTCTTACTAGAGAAGCAGACCATGGAGACACTGATTCACATAAATTTTCTTGGAAGGGAAGAAAAAAAAAAAACCAAATCAGCCCATATGCTTTCCTGAGCAAAAAATTCACTGCAAGTCTTTCATGTAGTTCCTACATGCTGCCCTAGAAGCATAAAATAATTAACTTGACACTACATAATAGAGTAATTCTAGACACAAGGTTCCCAGCACCTGCATGCACCAAATTCCTTCCCAAGGTCCTTATGTCAAACATCAATATTCCCAAGTAACTGTACTACTACCACTTCTTACCAACATCCCCATGTCTCACATGATTTGGACTCTAATTAGACACACCTAACAATTACAGAAGCTGTTTCCTCATAGTCTGTAAAAGCAAAACATGAGCAGTCAGCAAAATGGCTTATTACTTATATGCAATAGCCAGGAATTCCTTTGTCCATTCCCAGCTCCCAAGCACCAGAGCCGGGACTGCCAGAGAGGCTCTGCATTCAGCCTGGCGGGGACTGAGCCATCTGACTCACTCTTTACTGACAAGCCCTCAGAGCTGGCAGAAGCCTACCAGCTGCACAATGTATGTGAGGAAGGGAGGTAGGGAGGGGAGAAGAAAAAAGCAGGCTCAAGGAAGCAGAACACAAAGAGAAAGCCAGTGATAACACATGACCAAAGATAATGAAGCTTGATAGGAAACCTAAACAGCCTATTATCAAAGCTATTCCATTAAAACCCGATGGACAATTGCAAAAAAAGAATTTTATGTACAACTAAGGGTGGCAGAAGCCAGCTAGAAGTACAGGGTATGTTGAAGACATGACAAGACTGCAGAGCTGATGCAAGAGAAGGAACCTACCTTCATCAGATCAGAAACTAATCCATTATAATCTTTAGGAAACAGATGAAAAAAAAAATCTACATACTTTGCCTCTACTTATGAAGAAATTATATTCTTCAATAAAATTCAGTAAAAGGTGTTTCTTAATGTATACCACCTCCAATACCTAAAATGTATTTTGTGCATTCAAATCTCAGCATAAGTGTTTTGAACATTCTTTCTAAATGCTATTTAGACCCTGCAGTATTATATTAATTTAGTGTTTCTGAATGGAAATTTTGCAACTGCAAAAAAACCCCTTCATAAACACAGCCACTCCCTAAACAACACCACATTTATCTGGTGCAATACTGCTCATCAGAAGCATGTCTCAACCCTAACAAAGTTCAGTACATCAAAGAGGAATATGTATCAAAGCAAAGTGCATAACCACACAGCTTTCAATATGAAATGCAATATTCCAGGAAGGCTTTCATGGACACTTAATTGACCTCTGGGGACTCAGTCACTAAGGCAGAATTTAGTACGGAAAACTTAACTTACATTTTGCACTGAGATGCTCATTTCTGGAAAACCAACGGATTATTCTAAATCAGCAGGTATGGGGAAAATAAGAAGTAATATTCAATTATACCACCATTAAGATTTTAAAGGATTGTTGTTGACATGGTACTCCTCCCTCCCTCGCCCTTTACAAAGAAAAATTCTAGCCAGAAACACAATGACACAGCTATAAATTTTGTCAAAACCAATTAACAACATTTGCAACATCTTGAAGGAACACTGTCAAGAGTAGCCAGTAAATACAGTATGCTATTCCCGGAAGGGTGAAGGAGCAGACTCACTTAACCTGAAATACAATTCTCTTGCTTAGAACAATGTAACAAATACCAAAAGGAAGGCCACAAGATCAAAAAAAGTTTAAGTTTCTGTTTTCTGCAGCATGACAGATGTTCCAAGGCACGTTCATTTTTCCTTTTCATCTTTAGATTGCTGGACAAATGTACATTAAATATTACTTTCAGTTTGTAAGGAATATTTTGCTGCCCTCTTCAATAAAACGTTTGTCTAAAAATAGAATAACCAACGTGTAAATATTTTTCTTTCATTAGGAAGTTTTAAAAGAATGGTGTTACTTCAAAGCAGAACCATTACAACTACTGGTCTCTGACAACACTAAATTCAATTGTGGTGGTACCAGCACCACTGACTTTTCACCTCACTTTTCAGGCCTGAAATATTCTTTTCTGAAAAAAAAAAACAAAACACACACACACACAAAAAACACCCCAAACCAACAACAACAAAAAAACACAAAACCAAAACACAAACCAAAAACAAACCAAAAAACACAAGGCACACCACACCCAAAGAGCTGCCTTCCCTGTTGTTATCTGTAACTGGATAGTAATATCTAAAACTTCTTCTACATTAAACAGTACTTCTATCCCATAGCATCTACTCCTCACTCACTTTTTTTATAGTCCTCATAGTCCTCATAGTAACACATTCACATAAATTTTCCATTTTAAATTTTCAGTCAAACAGGTAGGCTAGGACAAAATAAACAATCTTCAAAAAACATTTCAAAATGCTTCCTTTTTCTATAGTGGAAACAAAACATGGATTATCTGCTCCCAAAGTACTGTTATTACTTACTTTGAGAATATTCCCCTGAACTACTTAACAAAAACCAAACCCATCTGTCTCCTGTCAGCAGTGCCTGTCCCACCTCAGTGGTTCACACACCGTATCACGACCCTGGGCTCTCTTCCTTTCAAAGCCAAGCCCTCTGGTAGAAAGGAGGCTGACATCAAATAACTCAGGAATCAAGTGGTAAATAAAAACTGATACCTACCATTAACTACCCAGGCCTGCCACTTGCATTTAAACCCCTGTGGGAAGGCCCAAGCAAACAAAATGTATCTGAATTAAATAACACATATGAAGTTCAGGTAGTGTGTCAGAAGCCATTACCATTCTCCATTAAAGCATACTGGTTTCAAGAGAATGGGATCATGAGGAAATTTCTTAGTAACCACAAAAACACTGGGTACACTATGAAAATTTTATTTCTTCCTCCAGAAAGAAATGGAACATGAGGTAAAGACACCATTGAACTCTTCTGGTAATGGCAAGCCTGGCATTCAGACTTAACATCTTGAATATGTGCTATTATGACTAGAAGTGCAGGCAATTGGTCTGAATTTCTCAGAAGAACAATCTCATCTGTGCATTGGCTTTAATCATAACATAATTTGCTTTGAGATCCCCATTAGCAGTGCATTATAGGAATTTTATGTGCCATGATCTATGAAAAAGAGCTAAGTGCGTGTTCTGACAGGCTGGGGAAAATGCGAGCAGCAATTATTTCAATAACAACAGCAGCACTGTTTCTCCAACATTTACCTGGCCCAGGAAATGATAAAAGGCTCTTACAGAACTATGCAGAAAGGGTAAGACAACATTGATAAAGAAGCTTCAAAGGATTTGAGATAACAATGGATGGGAAAACTGGAGAAGCTGCTTGCCTGGCTGTGTTTGGGCGAGGACCCTTACACCCCACCCAGGGTAGAGCCAAAATGAATACCAGTCCCTGCTGTTCCACCAGCAGCTGATTCAGGACTGGAGACCCTTATGTCCCCTGTTTTCCCTAAGGATTTCTTTGTTTCCTAAGATCTACTGAAATAACTGCATACATCCTAAAGTAGTTTCCAACTATGTAATTTATTTTAAAATAAACACCTAAATGGCTCTGGTTATGGTTTTCTACATGTGCTTTTTAAAGAAAAACTCAACAGAATCCCTACTGTCCCAAGAATATCCAGCTTATGGAGCATCAGGTTAAGATGTGCCAGGGAGACCACTTAAATCCTTATATCACCATTGGTACTGGGGAATCTCACACACTCAGCCAGATAAGAAAACTATGGAATTTCACTAAAGGATCAACTGCAATCACATCTACCATGCTTTATACAGCAAAACTATCCTTTTCCTAAAGCAAAGACAGTTATTCTCACCTGGATTCAGAACCACATAACACAAAGCAAAATAGGTCACATAAACACATAAAAAACATCCTTATTTAATTTGGTCTCACCCTTCCTAAGTACACCAAATCAAGTGAATTCCAAGAGAGCATGATCAAAATCCCTGAAAGATATCCAAATATTGGATTTAAACAAAAAGCATACATTCAGTCAGAAATTTAAAGTATACCAAAGACAAGACCAAGAAACTCCCTGCTATAACAAGAAAAATACTCAACAACCACATGAATAAATATACTAATGGGGAGCCCATAACCTGAAATCCTACTTTCCATGATAAGTCTTCATGCTTTCCATCAGTCTCATGTCAATAATATTAAATCTAAATTATTAACATGGGATGCCCCTAACATATTTGTCTCTTCCTATGAAAGAGAACATGCTCTCCTAAAGAATGACCAGGTCCCACACTCTTTGGGGCATGTGTTTGCTATACACACATCCAAAATGAAACAAAGCTTAGTAACTCTCGGTGACAAAATGAAGTTAAGTGTGACTATCTGAAGCTAGTTCATTTGTTCCTGTCATGCACAGTGTAAAGAAGTTTACTGGGAACTTTGAAATATACAGGCCACATATTTCATTCAAGTCCTTATTGCTGCTTTGAGATAAATTTTTAGGATCTCTAAGACAAACTGAGTAGATGAAGTTAAAAAATTGGATGATACCATATGGAGTCAAAACAACACTTTGTCTGTTATCACACTGATGGACACACTAAGTGATGCTATTTAGGGAGAACATAAAAGCCCAGACACTCTCTGTGGCCCATTCCCCTTCTTAAAATCCACAGTCACAGGATTAAAGGATCTGTTCCCGCCTATTCCATTTAGCACCCATTTCGGACACAGAATCACACAATCATTAAGTCTGGAAAAGACCTCAAAGATCATTGAGTCCAACCATTAACCCAGCACTGCCATGTTCACCACTAAACCATGTCTCTGAGTGCCACATCCAGACATCTCTTGAACGCTTCCAGGCACAGTGATTCCACCAGTTTCTCCAGCATCCTGTTCCAATGCCTGACCATCCTTTCAGAGAAGGAATTTTTCTTAACATCCAATCTAAATCTTCCCTGGTGTAAGAGGAGGACGTTTCCTTATATTTATGAATTTGTCCAATCCCTTTTCAAATCTGTTGGTATTATCTGTCTCTACCACCTCCTGAGACAAAGAAGCACAGCAGCAACCCGCAGAGTTACCAAACCCCATCACACCAATACCCTATGTGAGTCACACAGAAATCGTGCCTCACTACCACCTTTGCTGGGAGCAAACAGATACAGAAGGCTCACTATATTCAGGAAGAGGCAGTAGCTTCTGTTATATCCGAGAAAGCTTTCAAGACCTGGTGAAGAATTTACATATCCAAAAGCTTGTCTGCTTTTCCCAGCTCTATCAACTCATCTAAAAATATATTCATTCTCCCTATAAACCTAGCAACTATGCACTCTAAGGGTGCTTATTTCAGTTCATCCTGAGACTAGTAAGGTTCATTCCTCCCCATTGAAGTATTCTTGGATATAAATACGTGACTGTATCTGATTTGCTTTAATTAAATCTGAAAAAACACATAAATAAGTTTCCCAAATTTTGAGGAATGTATGAGGAATAACTAGCTTTCTTTTCCTCTTGACTCTTTGCCAAGTGCAAGCAGTTTTCAAAACAACAGAAGTATACAGAAAGTTATACAGCAACAACTGTCCTGCTGATATGTAACGAAAGGGGTACAGCCTCCCAGGTCATCATTTAAACATATTTACAACCAACAGAGTTACAATGGAGCTGTTTAACTCCCCTTTTCTTTTTGTTTTACCTGTCAAGTCTCCAACGCCTGTTTGTAGCTTCACTAAGCTCCTCAGCCTCGTAGAAACCAGTGCTCTGGTCTTCCACACTGCTGGAGTTCTGCCATTCAAAACAGAGGTTTCTCCTAGAACCCATAGCAAAAGGCAAGTTCTCATACTCAGGTATTTCCTCATAGTGACGCACGTTCTCATACTCTGGAGCCCAAGTGCTGGTTACAGAATTCAAATGCATTTGTGCCACATTCTCCCCCAAAAGTTCATGTCTATCTAAAGACTCCAGCCTTTGGTTATTGCGCATCTCAGGCTGACTCCTGTTTCTCTGCCTCTTCTTCTGCAGCGCCGGACTACTTATTTCTACAGAATGCGCCTTGGCAGATTTAGCTTTCCTTTCAGTGCCTACAGACGCTATATTCCTGTTGTTACCACTTCCATAACTGTCCCCAGTGGAAAGGCTGGAAATAGCACTGTCCACTGACTGGCTGCCTTTGGACAAAAATTTTTGGAAGTCACTTTTCATTAAGCAAACCGACAGTTTCATGTTCAGGAACTTTTTCAAGCTACTTTTCTTCTGATGGTCTTTGCAGGGCTTGTCTGTCCTGTCCATGTCCACAGCAGAGAGAGACTTGGCCCTAGGCTTTGTCACAACAGTGAAGTGGTTGAAGCTGTTAGCAATGTTAGCAGTTTTTAATGATTCAGCATTCCCTGGAAATGGAAGAATAGGATGAGGTAACTTCCAGACGGGTTTCTCAGAGCGTTTGGGTATATCACAGGATGACAGTGCCCCTTGCTCCTTGGCTCGTGGATGTGTGAAGTGAGACCCTTCCAGAACGCTGTTTGATTTGTTCTCATTGGAGGTGTACGAACTTTTCTCCACAAGCTCTGCTGAGGCAGCTTTTTTCAGAAGACCAGCAGCTGGAAGGCTGTGCCTCTGTGGTTTCTTAGGAACAACTTTTGGAGAATTCTCATCCTTTATTTTAACTTCTTTATTTTCCAAGTTTTGTGGGGAAACATGGAGGCTATTTGAAGCAGATGAGTGCTGACTGCAAGTCAATTTGATCTGCTTTGGCAAACTCATGGACAAAGCATCACACCTGACAAAGTTAGTCCTTTTGTCCATAGCACCTGGCATACTGCTGTCACCTTTTAGCTCATCCATGGAGTTAACTAGTTTATGGTCTGTATCTAAAGAGCATTCAACAACTCCCACCAAATCAGAACTTTTGTGTAACAACTGAGGCAAAAGATTTTGTGAAGCTGAATCTTCCACAGCAGATTCCTTCACATGGTGCATTTTGTCTGCATTGCTTTGAGTTATCTCACATTTTTCAGGATGAAGCACTTCCGTATTATTGTTATAACAAACACTTTGTCCAAGGACATTAATTTTTGCTGGGTTTTTAAAGCTTTGGTCCACAGGCCCACAGGAATCTTTCTCTGAATTAGGTGGTTCCTTTGTTCCTTCTCCTGCGGTGTCTATGCCATCCTGACGGACCAGACATGCAGCACGTGGCTTTCTTGGCTTAGGGATAGGAAGCACTTTTGAGCTCAAGACTGAAGATGTTTCAGGGGAAGCTTTATTAGCACCTGCTTTCATCCCTACTTCACCTGAAAACATACTATTGCTACTTAAATTTTCATTTTCTAAGATTCCCTGGTCCAATGGGCCACAATTGTGGTTATTTTCAGTCAAACTAGGACAAATTTCAGACATCTGAAACTCATCAGCAATGATCTTACCATCAGTATTTTGTTGCTTCCCTTTAGCTACCTCAGAAGATGACGATGACTGTACAAGTTCCATAAACTCTATTTTAACAATGTTCTTGGAGCTGCTACAATTCCCTTTGTCAAGTTTGTCTGCGTGCCTATGCCTCACAGGACTGCTGTTAGGAAATACACCATGAGTTAGGACATCCTTAAGTTTCTCTTCCGAAATGCTGGCTTTCAAAACCACCTGACTTCTATTTCCCAGTTTTTCGTTGTGACTATCGCCCAGAGATGGTGCATTTCTTTCAACAGCTTTGATGTTCTCTAAGTTTTCAAAGTGCTCAAGAATGATCTGGGTTTTACAGGTTTTCTCTCCACTTCCAAGTTTATGAAGGCATTCAAATTTGCAAGATGACACAGGTAGAATATATGTTGTGTTGCCAGTGCTCCCTTCCGAGGTTTCATTTTTATAGTTCAAGTGGTCTAATGTTTGAGAAGAATCTTCCCTGTGCTCCTCAAAGCTTTTTGTGCTTTTTCGCGTAGACGATGGAGGTTTAACTTCTGGAATGGATGAGCTCTTGAGAACCTTTGGTTTTGGTGCAATTGTTGGCTTGGTTTTCCTTGCTGCTTGTATCACACCAGAAAGTACAACATCCGGCTTCGGTGCAACAGGTGGAGGTGTTGCCTTGTGTCCTACCACAAATTTTGGTTTGGGGGCCACTGGTGGCTTCTTAATTTCTAGGAAAAATGAAAAACAAAGACTTTAGTTGCCATTGCCCACAGAACAACTTCACCTGCACTGCAGTATTATTGGAAGTTTTGTAACATTAACTTGTGATCTACAAGATCTCAGTGAGTATATGCATACATTTTTCTCTTAAAAGCATGCCTCCCTCACCTAACACCACTTTTTTACCAGTTGCCTTTCTTTGTTTGAATAGGCACAACAAAGAGTGGTAGGAAAAGTCTTCAAGGTAACTTTTTGTTAACAAATAATGTAACTTAATATTACTTGTTTGTCCTTGCTCAGATGCTAAAGTATGATGCTAATAAAAACAGAGCAGATTAGCCTGGTTTTGCAGTTTGAACTATTATAATACCATTTTTAAATGGTGTAAGTATATTAAGTGCCACGTATATAATAAGCCATGAAGATAATGGGACAGGTAGGCTAACTATCAGGGCAGTTCTGTCCCTTCCCCCACCACCTTTGGAAATGTGTAACCTAAATTTCCTCTTTCCCTTCCTCCTCTCTGAAAACAATATTGAGATGGATTACTGTACCAGTTGCAAAACTGGCACATCACTATCAGCACTTCAGTGAAATGAGTCTGTGGTGTGAAGTTAATGCAGTAATTTGTAGCAAGTCAGTACTTTTCTACTGCAAAACACTATTTCTGTGCCACTTATGAAACTACTCTTCCCAGTGTGTTACTGTCTGACCTAGAAGCAGTCACCACTGCTAGGACTTATCACCCACTTGACAGCAAAAGATGACAAACCCTGAGGAGAGCATATAGCAGGAAAAGGAGCTCATGAGGAACTTGTAGATTGTGAAGGTTTAATCCTCTTGTTTGTTTTGAGTGGTTTGGGGATTTTTTTTTTGTTTTGTTTTGTGGTTGCCTTTTTTTAAGATATGTCTGAAACATTTTAATATTGCAGGAGATTATTTATGACCAATTCATTTCCATATCCTGGAATAATTTTAAAGTTTATATAAAGTTTATATAATAAATAATAAAGTTTTTTAAGTGCTTTCAGTGATTTTTTTATCTATGCAAATTGATTTTTAAAGTAAACAAGTTTCTCATGCTGTTTATGTATTACCTCTGTACTTATTACCTTTGTTTTGAATAATATTTTTGTGTACCTTCAGGAAGTGATACATATGTTAAATATAACCCTCAAGAAAACACACTAGTTAATGTTTCACGTGCAAGGAGATAGAGTAAGCCATTGATTTATTACTCCCTTTCAACTGTGGATTTGGTGTTTGGTTGTGTTTTATCACCATTATTATTATTATTATTATTATTATTACAGATGTGTAACTGTATCCTCATCTCTAGCCTAGAAATATGAGAATCAAGCTTCAAAGTTTCAGGCTGGGTCCTTTTCTGGTTGCAGTTTGTTTTGTGGGGTTTTTTTTGGTTTGTTTTAAGCAATCTAGATGATTTAAAAATAAAACAACCCACAAAAAAAAAAAAGGCAGATGCCCTCAGTTGCAAGTATTTCCCAAACAGTAAGCCACTGCTCTTAGCAGTCAGCCAGAAACAATGTCTATACTATAGAAACAGGAAACCCATGTTTTTCCTAGAACATTAATCATTAAATGGTATCCAGACAGACTTCGCTTACACTTGGAACATCTGTCCTTGCTGCCATTATATTAGCAAAAAGGTAAACCTGATGGCAGAGAAAATGTTTGAGAGATTTTGCAAGAGAGAGCCCAGAATTTCTTTCCAAAGGTACAGCTCCCTGTGACCACTGACAACAGTGACCCAACTACCAACTATAGTCAAGGCTATACTACCTTCTGCTTCCCATGTAAAGACAGGTTTCCCACAGAGAGAAGAGTCAACAATTTGTTAGGGGGAAAAAAAAAAATTAACACTTTGGATGGGTAACCACTGATCTCAAACAGCAGAAGAGAACTGTACACTCACTTTCAAACAAGGCAACTGCAATTCAGTTGGAGAATGAAGTGATGGCAGTAAAAAACAAGGAAGAGATGCCCAGTTTGTCACAGAACAGAACACAGCAGTAGACCTGGGCCACGTTCAGTAATATTTATTAAGCTATTAAAATTTCCTGAACACAAGAGAGAGACAGCTTGCTTTGGAATCCTTCCTGATGTGAGAGAAACAGATTGAAGACTCAGGAGATTAAACACTGGCTAGGTAAGTGGATAGCCTGTGGATTATTTGTCCCACTCTGAAAAACTGAGGTCCATAAATCTTGTCACTCTATAGTGGGACTGCCTAACATTTTGGATAGCAACCAAACTAGATCACTCTGCAGGGCTCTAAACTAGTATTTATAATGGAGGACACTCAGAAATTATGACATGACACCATTATCTGAAGATTTAAAACTAAAGCATGAAAATATAAAGGAATGTGAAGAAAACAAACCCGTTGTTCATATGCCAAAGGCAGAAACCTGGATAATGAACAGAGGAAGAAAAATTCACTTCTGATAATATGCACAATTCAATACGATTTCTGAAGCCTACTAAAATTCCTCAAATTACTTCAATGTTAAAAACCACTAGGACAGACAGAAGAGACCAGCAAATTGTGTGGTATAATAAAGACACCACTGTCTGCTTTAAAGTGATTGCACATTTCATCTAGAGTAGATATGGGTCAGTGTATTAACAGGCACATTACAGTCTCGATATCAATACAGATCTGCAGTCAACCACTCAATCAGAAAGGAATGTGATGAAGAGCCCTTTCAAACATAAATGTGACGTGAGAGAAAAAACTCCACAAAGGGAATGCATACCAGTAGTTTTCCTGAACAAAATATCTTTAAGTTTCTGAAAAATACAAGTGATGAACTACTTTGAAAAAAAATTACAGCAGCTAAGCAAGGGTTAAAGTATAGTAGATTTTTATTAGAAATCAAGAATTAAAGTTCAGTTGATTATAAGCTAATTTAATTTGCCACGTGTGGATTAAAAAAAAACAGTTCTACATAACACAGTGGTTTAAAAGGGACAATTTCTCACCCAGAATAGAAAGAAAACTAAGTAGGAGGAAACTCTTTATATATAAAGGTGTAAGGAATGACTAGAAGTCATATGAGAATGAGTTTTTGTTAAATGGCAAGCATAATCAAGCCGCTTTGGTGAAAAACAATCAATATAATCATGGAAACAATATAGAGCAAATGCATGGAGTGGTGAGTTTGTTTGGTCAGTGGGCTTTTTCCTGGTGCCATATGGAATGGTTCACCTAAGAACAGAGATGGTTGGATATGCTTAGGAGAGCAAAAATTGAAGAGAATTTGGAAATCAATTTTATGTATACAGTTATTTTATGAGAGCTCCATGCAGGTCTGCAGCTAAGCAGTAAATAATCTTCTGAAAATATAAAAAGATGAAGGGAGCCAAAAATATTTTTGCACATAGCACCTGCCAGACTGTTCGTGACACGCTATGTCACCTTCTGGCAATCTCAGAAATAACTACAGAAGTACCCAAGGTCTAAAAATTATGCCTCAAATCCCAAGAAAGCTCATCCAGCTTAATTCAACCAAGAATTTAAGAAGTAAGATGGTAAGAGAATATATACTTATGCACACGTGAAAGATTTTTGATAACAGATGGCTAAAAGACCTGATGATTCCCACAGCTGACCAGTGAAGTTCGACAAGTTCAAACTTGGAACAAAGCTCTAAAATTGTTATGAAACCCGAAGGGTAGTCAACTACAGGAACATCTCACCTAGGATTGTGGAGGAGCCACAAGCACTTACAGTCAACCTAAACTCACTTTCTGATACGTGTAGAAGTTTCAGAGGAAACTTTCGCTTGGACGTAGGATTCTCTGGCTTGCCCTTCTCAGGTTAGAGAATCACTGTGATCTCCCCCCTCTAATCCTAACCTATTTCTCAGAGAGAATCCCTGCATTCAGGAATACCAATAGTAAACCCAAATGTAAGAGCAGAAACGCAAAATTTAATTTGCATAAACAGGTTAAATGTTTAGGAGCCAGAGAAACTGTTAAGAGATATCCTCTGACTTGCTTGACTAGGCAAAGGA
This sequence comes from Lophotriccus pileatus, assembly GCA_035583135.1. Classification (NCBI taxonomy): domain Eukaryota; kingdom Metazoa; phylum Chordata; class Aves; order Passeriformes; family Tyrannidae; genus Lophotriccus; species Lophotriccus pileatus. The sequence continues at coordinate 44,348,517 of JAWWES010000041.1, forward strand.
AGAAACCCATAAATAAAGTGCTCTCATCACCAACAGGAAATCTGCTACTCATCTAGGAACAGCCAACAGCATGCTCAGTGCTGAAATAAAAAAAAAAAAAAAAAAGCTTAAAAATACCAACACCCAACACCCTTTAAAAAAGTGGATTTAAAAGGGTGTTATTTTTCTAACATGCAGGTCAATGCATATACTCTGACTTCAGGTCACAGTACAGAAAACAGACATTTGTCCCCCTGGTGAATTATGTCCTCCAGCACACTGAGGAAAAAGCAACACCCATTCTCATCCTGCTGAGCTCCTCTGCGACCGACACTTGATATTGCTTGACTGGCAAGTGTTCCCGCTCTTCCTTTGATTTGTTTTAGAGGAGGATGCAAACACCCTGAAGCAACTTCTGCTCTCAGTCCTTTGGCTTTAAATTGTCCATTTCTGTTCTTCAGATTATAGGATTTGACAGCTGAGGACCTCACTTAAAAACAAAAATGCTCATGTGTCCTCTCTTGTGCACTGTCATGAACAACCAGGAAAGCCAATAAGACAGTACAATCTTAAGCATTATTATTTCACAACTTTAAATTCATCACCTCAAATTTTTATCTCTTGTTATCTTGCCTGCTCGGCACAGGAATAGGGAGTAAAGATGATATATGAAGTTGAACTGAGGCAAAAAAAATCAAATAGCACTACCTCTTTTAAAATAAGCCTTGCTATTGCTAAAGGAATCTTTTTCCCACATTAAATTTATGTCCATACTTCTGAGATTATGTTAACAACATCTACATTTGGGAATAACAACAGAGCAAGAACAAGTCACGTTCACCTGCATCTGTCCAAGAAACAGGGACAAGTAGTTCTGGATCCTGTCATGATAACATAACTTGATATTCCTTTCCTTGCAATGCTCCATGGGAACAGAGGCCCCTCTCCTGGTATTCAGGGTGCCCTATGGGATTATCTAGAGTCACCTAAATACAGCAGGCAGGATCCTGCAACCCACCCCAAAGCAATATCCTTTCTGGATCACAAAACAGTAGAAAGACAGCAAAACAATGAAGCAGTGTGACACCAGATTTTGACAGCAGCTGAACCTAAGCTTAAGGTACAGGTACAGAACCAAGTTATTATGGGGTAAGGCAAGGTGTGAATTTAAGAAATCAGCTACTTTATAGAAGCTGGCCATATGTATACTCTTATCTTACCACACAGTATATAGGGCAGTTTATTCCTTTTCACCTACAAAGTGACATCTATTTCATGTACTACTTCACATATCTGTTGCACACTACTAGGAAAAGAAAAGAGCTTGAAACAGTTACCACTCAGCAGCTGGCCTAAGGCAAACCTACATACTGGCTTTCTCATGGCACCTTGTTTGCATATGCGTACTGTATTCCCAGAGACAGGGCATCACATCTGTAGGCTACATATGAAAATAATACAGTACCCAGAAGGTAATGTATGTTGGGTTTTTATTATGTGAAGGAAGAGCTTGCTCCAACAGTCAACTCACTGACCCTGAGACTACTGGCATAAAACACTACAACTCACAGACAAAACAAGAAAGCCAATCTGTCTTCTCAAGAGCATGTAGGAGGAGAGATAATTATGTTTGGGATACACCGAGGCATTACTGCAATAGCATTTAATGTACTGCACAGAGAAACAATATTTTAAAACTCTTGTTCTCCAGCAGCCTGAATTTTAATGACTTGTTACAAGGCTTTTCAGTTACAGTTACTTTGCTTTCAGTTACAGAAAGAAAGTTTCATTAGGTAAACACCTCAAAAAGTATTGTGAGATCATTAATTTATTTCCTGCAAATGTATATTTATTTTCTCATTATAGAGAGGCTCTGATTTTCTCAGGTGCCACAGTGCTCAAAAGAAAACAAAAAAAGGAATGAGTCATGACATCCTGGAAGATAACTCACATAGTTTGTAAAATACACAGGAAAACTATGGTTTCCAAGCCACTACAGCTGTAGAAAACATCCTAAGTAAACTGCAAAAGGAAAACATCAATTTCAAAATCTCAGATTGTTCACTGACTTGTTGAAATAGAACAAGAAAGTCAGGGATAACTTTAGAGTAAGGAGAAGACATGAATAAACAACCTTTTAAGATCCGATGTGGAGACAGAGCTGAGTAACTCTAACAAGACTTGACATATTTGAGGGTTAAAGGGACATTAAACCCTGGAGGCCTCATTTCTTTCAGTCCTTGAAAGCAATGAAGTTCGATTGGAAAAGTCATGTTGATTTTGTTTATTCTGTTCTTGCTATGTTTTTTCCATTTGAACTACATTTCTGACATTAACATACACTACATTTTTCTCATTGTTGTTGTCAAATTCAATTTCAAGCCTAAGCTACACATTCTGCCCACATTAAATAAGCTGTACAGATTCACATATAAGGACTGTTTCTTCAGCAAGAAATAATAAATGTCAAACTCATAACTCTGAGCTTTTGTGTTTTTTTCCTTTTAAAGGCAAAGAATATACTTGAAGACAGCATAATGGTTTCAGGCAGAAAATGAGTATATGTGCATTCACTGACATTGCATATAGAATATGCAGGACATGAGAGAGCAATGATAGGAGAATAGCTATAAATGAAGACTGAAACCAATATACAGGTCGATCACTACAATAAGATAATCTTTATGTAAAAGTATTTTAAATAAGTGCTATATTTCCTTAGTTCCAATAAGTCCAGATTTACATGTAAGCAACAGCTGTGGCAGTATTCCTTCACCTATCACTGAATCACATCCGTCTCTGGAGTGAGATGTAACTGAAACAAATGTGTAGAGGAAATAGAAAAGATACACAGCAAGAAACGGAATGTGCACTGCATTATTTAGAAAGGTAGAAGGTAAGCTGGAGCGAGGTTAAGGCCGAGTTATCAATCTCAGGCCTTCTGCAACTTCTGTCCATGGACAGAAGCAGTGTCTGGTGTTTCTCTCCATATCACAGTCTCCTCAGATAGCACAGTATCTCTTACACAGAGCCCGACCAGTCAAGTACATATCTGCAAATCCTACTTAAAAAAAGAATAAAGCAACACAGATGATAGTATATCATGTTGCTTTGTTCTAAAGGTACATTAAAAGAAGACACAAGAGGGGGACGCTCAGGCCCTTCAAGTTAAACGGAAAGAAGAGCAAAAGGATTTCTAGGCATTTCAACTTCCATCTGAAGCCTTTCCAGATAATGATAACATTTTTACTGAAACACTGTATTACCAATCAGTTGTCAGAAACTGGCTTATGTAGCACAAACCAGCGGAATGAGCGTATTCACAATTAAATAATTTCAGTGTAAGAAATAGATCCTATAGATCACAGGACTGAAATTAAAATACAGAAGTTGGTAAGCTTGTATGTGAGCAATAGCTTTACAAAGCATGCCTATATATTTCAGCCACTAAGTTCTGCATCAATACTAAGAGAGGGGTATTAAACCTTCAGAACAGTCTTCTGTCAGTCCTCAGCCTTTTCAAACCCTGCTCATGTCTATGAGCTTCTTTACTGAAATGTCAAAAGCTGTCACGATACTGTCGGTACCGTGAATCTCGGATCTTGTTTCACCTGTTCCCCATTTGTTTTTTTATCTTCACATAATTCATCACACACACAAAATATTCTGTACCCCCTCTTCAGTACGTGGCCCTTCATCCCCCTTCAATATCCCCTTTTTCCCCACCCACCAGGACTCTCATTATGCCTTCCCCTTCAAATTCCTTGCTACAATTCCCACTTATCATGAAATTGTTCCACTTTCTTCTTACTGATATTCCTCAGCATCCCTTTCTCTTTTACTTTCTAAGAGACTTTGCTCAATAGAACCCTTTCTCCTCACCTTCCCCACAAACGCCACCACGACATACACCAAAACAGAGCGACTCAGTCACACTACCTAAGCTCTAGAAGTCCTGAAATCAGTTTAGTGCTTAAAAATCTGCCGGAGTTTCTGAAACTTAGTACCGTATCAAATTTTAACAGTCCAGTTCTAAGCGCTTGAGCACCCCCTAACATTTATCTTTTATTTGCACAGCTGTTTAACTCTTAAAAGAGCAAGGGTGAGCTGCACTACCAGCGGCATTACTAAACAACGGGAATGTAGAGATACCCTGCTTTATTACATGCTTTTTGAAATCTAAACAAAATCTGTCATATATGACAAAATGGAAATATAATAAGTGAAGCAGAAAGATGCATTAAATCTCTATTCATTTTCCAGTAAATTCGAATAATTATGGGAGCCCATATAACTTAATTAACGTTGGAGACAATAACAACTTGACATATTTGAGAGGAAAACACTGAGAACTAGGTTGATGTGTCTTCCTAATGTCAGTGTATTGCTTTTTCTTTAGGTTTTTTTTTTTTCTTCAGCTTTACCCTGCAATTACTTGTGTTTCCACCCAATACCCCATAATTTGCACGCTATATTTTCAATGCAGATACTACTCTTATTCTCGTCTTCAAGCAGAGAAGAAAGGAATGTATTAATCTAACAGACGGGTGAAAAGAAGTACTAACAGCACATCACCGCGCAGGCAAATAAAAATAGGAGCAATTCCCTTAAAGACGCGGAGCTCTTGTTTTAAGCCAAGAATTTGCCTCGAAGCTCTTTTAGTCACTAAATTGGCAACGGTCACAAAACGGTGTAGGAAAGGTAAGAAAAGCACTGAATCAGGTCAGTTCCAAACAGCAGCTGGAAAGGCCAGAAGCGAACGCATTCCCGTACCCCCGTGGGGCTCCAGCTTGCAAGAGCCCGGCCAAGGCAGGTACATCCCTGAAGCGAAGCCGCAGCTGACAAACTTTCGCAGGTCCGCGGAGTCAGACGGAGCGACAGCCCCAGCCCCGGTGCTGGCTCTCCTGCCGGAACACCCGGCCCCGCCAGGCTCCCCCCGCCGCCAGCTCAGCCCCGCGCGGGGTGCCCGCTCCGGACACGCGGGGCGGAGAGCGGAGCGCCCGGCTCAGCCCCGCGCAGCCCAGCAGGAGGTGCCCAGGGCTGCGGGCTGATCCCGCAGCTAGGGCTGTCCCCCTGGCCGGGAAGGACTATTCCCCCCAGCCGGGAGCGGGTGCGAGGGTTCGCCCCCCAGCTCTCCGTTCGCTCCCCACCCTCCTCCCCCAGAGAGGGCCGGGGGCGCTGCGCCCTGCGCTGCCGGGACAGGGAACGCCGGCGGCTCCGGCTCCTGTCCCGTGGCGCAACCCTCTCATCCTCCCATCCTGTCCCGTCCCCGCCGCCGCGGGGCGAGCGAGGGGACGCTTTCCGCAAGCGGGGACACGCGGACCCGCCGCCGGCCGGCCGGGAACCGCCGCTCCCCGGAGTTTCCCCGGACACTCACCAGCGGAGCTCATGGTGCTCCCCAGGCGCCGCGCCGCGCTCCCCCTCGTCCCTTACGCTACGGCCCCTCTGAGGGCCGAGGAGAAGGAGCCCATTGTTTCCCCGCGCCGCCACCCAGCCGGAGCCGCAGCAGGAGCAGCTCCCCCCTCCTGTGCCGCCGCCTCATCCCGCCCCGCGGCCCCGGCTCAGCCACCGCCGGCACCGCCGCCGCCGCCGCCCTGCGGCGCCCGCTGCCGGGCCGCGCCCCTCCCCGCCCCACCCCGCCCCGCCCGGCCCCGCCTGAC
>JAWWES010000041.1:44354523-44384644 GCA_035583135.1 Lophotriccus pileatus
GCGGGGCCCGGCCCAGGGCAGCGCCTGCCACGGGCGGGCGGGCGGCGGGTCGGGGCGGTGCTCGGCGTGCCCCGCGCCCCGGAGCAGCCCGGGGCCAGCGCTGCGCCCGCCGCGCAGGGCGAGGGCGCGACGGCTCAGCTCGGCGGGGCCGGGCGGTCCTTTGTGCGGCCGTGCCGGTCTGCCCGGCCCCGCCGTCGAGCGGCCGCGGGGAGACCTGTCGGGATGGCCGTGTCGGCGCGGGGTCCCTCAGAGCCGCCCGTCGACACCGCTCGGACCCAGGAGGGGCGCCCGGCTGAGCTGTGGGGTCAGGGCAGAGGTAGCGAATAGCACAACAATTCTGCTTCCAAATCGGTGTCACTCACATAAAAGGTGCATTTCAGCACACAGTTGTGCAGTGGACACTGAAACTGCCTTGTCTCTCTAATGTTTGTGTTTTTAAGGGATTCACATAAAACGTTTGCAGTTATATCACGTCTTGTTAGATAATGGGTCTATAATATCGTCTTGGCCTTATTTGAAACCGTGGCTAAATATATCTGCTGTTGTGGTTTGGTAACAAAACGGAGTCTGTTTGCAGCAGGTAGATGTAACTATCTTTAAGGAGGGGGCACGGGGTTTTGCAGGTGTACAGAGAAAGTGGTTATAAAGAAATGCTGCCTTTGAAATGAGTAATTATTGTAGTAGTATTAGGGATTCTCCTTTGATCAGGATGCAAAACACTCCGTATACAAGGAGTTACTTTTTCTCAAGTATGTAAGTACTACCTAAGTCTGTAGTCTGTACCACAGTTTTGTGTTCATCCACAACCAATCTTGAATTCTAACAATAAGATCTTTTGTTTATATTGCTGCTATGTTAAATCACTTCCTTTCATACAATAAATCCATGGTGAGAATTTATTTCACAGGTATAGTGCCTGCCCTCTGCATTTCTTTCTTCAGTAACAGTAGTGCTCGTTTTACAGTTACATAGTTCTTCAGTTCATGCAGCAATTACCATTTTGTTTGAAAAAGTTCTGCTGTGTAGAGAGTAAAACATCCCTCTGCATATGCCCTTCACTACTGTTTATGTGTTTTGGGAACAGATTTCTGCTACTGGTATTTATTTCATTTATTCCTTTACTGTGTCAAGTGTGTATGTATGTGTTTAAGTACATGCACATTTAATAGATGTATTGAGTGACATAGTAACAGACCTGTCCTACATTATGGTACAGCATCAGATAGGCAAAGGTAGGACAAATGAGTGTTGTTTGGGCTGGTTGATTGCTTGGACTGCAGAACTGGGTGAGCTACTGACTGACAATAATGGGCACCGTGAAACACGCAAAAATTATCTTCAGAACTGCTCGGCAGGGTCATGCTACTCTAAAATGAAGGCTCCAAAGAGAATTATAAACATATTCCACCCAGATGAGCTAGAGATGGGAGTTGGCAAGGAGCCGAAAAGTTATTGCTGCAATGGATTTATTTTTTTAATTACTTTTAACGTTCCTTTTCTTGGGCACCGAAGTCTTCCCCTTAATTATTTATGGTTTCTGGTAAGCAGCTACATTTACTCTGCACGTTAGCAGATTGCTTCCCACGTTGTTCTTCAGGAGTCAGTGTTGCAAGGAGGCCTCCAGCATTTAGACCTCATTTGTTGTGAACGGCTGTTTTCTCTGTGTGTTTGGAGCCCCCATGAGTAGGATATCGGTCAATGTTGTAAGGAGGAGCAGTGTGCTAACAAATGCGTGGTACTTCATGTTTTTCATACCCAACAGAATGGGTAGGAGAAGGAAGCAAAGCAAATGGAATGTGTTTCACCTGTTTCACCTCATGGTTATGCCCAGTGTTATTTCCTGCACGTTTTTTGGGTCGTAGCTCTGTCCAGCTGGCCTTGAATACATCAATGGCAGCTGTCTGCGTTACAAATTTTGCAGCATCAAAGAGATGATGGCCTGTTGATAGAAATTTATGAGCTTCCAAGGACCGGTCGTTTTTCTTACTAGCAAAGTATCTTTTATGTTAATTTAACTCTGAAGGAAGGGAAGCACAAACACAGCATTGCTGCCCTGGGAGAGCAGTGTTTTCCATCCAGCACCAGTGCAGATCATCGTGATTGAACAATAATGAATGATGGGCATTTACTCTATCCAGTAAGTGCTGCTATACTCTAGCCAGTTTATAAATTAATTCCAGCAGCAACCAGCGATTTTCATTCACTGACTACATAGCCCCAGCACTTCAGTTCTTGCATTTGTTACAACCAGTTTGCTCTTCTAATTAAAATGCTACAAATACTGTGGGGAGGAACAGAACCCAAGAAGCACAGGGGTGCCCCTGATATGCTTGGCCTGGGCTTGTTTGCCAGCAGCATGTCAAATTAAAAATTGTGGCACTGTAAAGCAAACTGTACTAAACAATGGAGGAACAATTCATGGTGTACTTTATTAGTGTCTGTCTTGATTTATTAAGGGAGATAATGAGATAGGAAATTTGGTGTTAAATTGCTTGAGATTAGGTTTTTTTACAAAATGGGCTAGAAGACTAGAGTGCTGCAGTTACAGCATCCTTTGGAGCCCTCTGGAAAATTCCAGTGATTTGTGTATTTATATGAGACTGGAATTGTGTTAGCTTTTTTTATTATTGTTTGGACAATGAAATCTCTTCCTTGTTTTCTTTTTCTTTTTTTTTGATGTATAAATTAAAGAAGCTTCTTGTTCAAACTAACTAAATTTCTCCATTGTTGTGCCAGTGGGGGGACTGTGTCAGAATGTGGTCACTTTCATCATATATAACTGCCTTCAAATTTCTGACTGAAAATTTATTCATGGCCACTTCATACCCACTTGTGCTCCTGCTAATAATTTCCATTATTTTATTTTTTATTATCCATTATATTTATTATTTATAGTTCTTATATTTCTCTAGAATTTACAGAATCAGAGAATCATTCCTTTTTGGTTTGGGGGTTTTTTTGTTTGTTTGGGTTTTTTGGTGTTTTTCACATCTATTCAGTTCATCTGAGCTTGCATTGTGGTATTCAGGATTCTTGCTGACCTCTTCTATGACTGATTTTGCTCTTTGCTTCTGAGAAGACTTTGTTTCTTGCATGCTAGGCCTACTAACAATGTTTGCAAGTCTTCATAATGTTTGACTCGGTTGTGCTATGATAGGGTAACCACTCGTGTGTCCTTGATTTTATCAACAGCTTCCACGTTATTGGAGAGTTTGTTTTTATTAGTCCCTCTGTGTAAGGTCTTGCTGTTGTCTGTTGTTAAATTGTGTGCCATTATCAGGATCCACTTAAGGTCATCCATTTCTTTTTGTATGATGTTTCAATCCTTTTCTGCATATGTGATGCTACTTGGTGTTATTGGCAAATGTCATTAGGATGCTTTTTAGTATAAATTTAATTATACCAAGTATGAAAGTTTTTAAAAATTCAAAAGCCTTGAGCAGAGACTCGTTCTTTAGGAACTCCATTAGTAACCTTCTGATGTGATAGCTTTTTATTCAGCATAGACCACTGTAATCTCTGCCATCAACATAGTTGGTTCCTTTCCCATCTCTTTCATCTTAACTGATACGGCACAGTATCAAAAGTCCATACCCATATGGCATGGTATAAAAAGTCCATCTAAACCTCCTGCATTCCCTTTATCTATAAAAATCACGTGTCTTGTCAAAGAGGGATGTCAAGTGAGTTTGGCACAATCTACCTCTTGTGAACCCACATGATGTCTTCTTTGATGATGATTTGTTTTCTCCTTTGTGTTTGAATTTTGCAGGAAAGATTAATTATTCTCAGGAGCATGCTGGCTTTTGATCAGAATCATGGACCTGACATATTCTTGATTGCTTTTTCTCCTTGTAAATATAGACACTGTGTTTGCTTTTTTCTGCTTTTGAATTTGTAGATTGATTAAAAATCCTTTCTGCTGGATCTTTCTTATCCTGTACCCATTCTTTCAGAACACTGGGATGAAGGTGATCCAAACACTGCATTTTCAACTCCCAATTTCTGCTTTCAGCTAATTTGTCCTATATTTTAATGAGCTTGTGCAAGCTTGTTTTTTAAACTTTGATAAATATTCAAGCTATGCTGACAGAATCATACAGTGTTTGAGGTTGGGAATGACCTCTGGAGGTCATCTGGTCCACCCCTCCTGCTCAAGCAGGGTCATCTAAAGCCAGTTGTCCAGGACCATGTCCAAATGGCTTTTGAGTGTCTTCAAGGATGGAGATTTCACAATCTCTCTGAGCAGTCTGTGCCAGTGCTCAGTCACCCTCACACTGAAAAAATGCTTCTTGATGTTCAGGGAGAACCTCCTGTGTTTCAGTTTGTGCCCACTGGCTCTGGTCCTGTCACTGGGCACCACTGAAAAGCACCTGTTTCTCTTTTCTTTGCACTCTCTCTTTGAGTATGAGACCTGCCCTGAGGTTTCCTTGGGCTGAACAATCCCAGCACTCTCAGCTTCTCCTCAGGTTCACCCAGACCGTTGTTGGAACCTAATCTCAGAAAGTATTTCTTACTGTGCCAACTCTATGGTTCTGGTGGAAGGACTGGAACTGGCTTTTGTTGTTTTCCATTTTAATTCTGTGTTTGCAGAAGAAAGTTAATCAGAGTGCACAGAAAAAAGGATTTTGACACCCCCAATGTCAAACTGCCACCCCCTTAGATTTTTAAGGTCTTTTTCCTACTCCGTGTTTGAAATACAAAGCTTTGCATGTAGAATTGTATACAGTGTAGTACTGAATTAATCTCATTGGCATAAAATCTCAATTTTTAAAAATTTTAATTAGGAAAAATATCTTTCCTTAGTTGAGACATTGTTTTAATTAATTCATGAGTCTTGTGCCATTCCTACCACCAGGTCTGTCCATATTATTTGCTTAATATTGATATTCATTAGCTCTTCCAGTATTAGTGGAAATATATTTTAAAGAATAGTCCCATTAAAGAGCTGACTGAGTGGCATGATGTTGGTGTCACTGTGGAATCTAATCTTTTATTCTAGATCTAGAGGATCTGATCATTACTATGACTCCAGACTTTTAAAGTTGGGATTTACTGTTTGTCCCGTTAGAAAACCTTGAGCTGAAAAATACAATATAAATTATATGTGTTCTTTCATGACTTCAAATTTTCTCTGGTGCATATGGGAGAATAATACCGAGCTAACAAAATGAGACTTTCTTTGGCTCAGCTGTCTGCATCAAATCTCAGAATCTATACTAATCTGTATTTAAAAAGAAAACAAGCTGAGGTTCAAAAATCTCATGTCCAAATTCAGAAGTTTATGTCTTTGTAAAATACTGAACACAGCTCTACTGAACCTAGAATTGGAACAAACTCAGAACAAAGATTTTGAATGTGTAACAAGGTGCTCTTGTTTCACAGCCAGCCCTTGCTCAAGCAGTCAGCCTTCCTGTTCCGAGAAGAAAATACGCACAGAAACAGAGTTACCCTTTCCAGAGTTTGATGAGACGTGGTCTGTGTTCTTTGTCTTGTTGCTGTAGTGGAAGAAGCTAATATGAGAACTGAGTCCTGCAAACAGTGGGAAAGTGGTTTGCAGGGAGCATGCCATCCTAAGGGAGAAAGGAAGTACCAAGGCCCAGCAGAGCTGGGAACTACATGGCACGGGGTCAGGCTTGTGTGGGTGGAGGTAGGAATGGTGGGGTCTGCTTGGGAGGGACATGGCAAAAGCAAAGTACTGGGCAACATCATAATGTGTTCAAAATGTCATGTTCAGAAAGATAACTCTCACTGCTTATTTAGGCATCAGATCTAGATGCTGCTTGGTGCAGAGGGGCATGGAGGATACCTGCACAGAATGTTCTGATCTACATATTTTTGTAAGATTTAAAGAGAGATTCCAGGAGGCACTGCCATTTGGCAGCATCATACAACTAGATTCAGAACAGCCCTTAGCCAGTGTGTCCACTGTATGCCTATGATAGTTAAACATGTTTAAAATATGGGATTTCTTTGCCTAGAATACTGGTGCATCACTAATTTGAGATGTTCAAATCCTCATCGGAACCCCTTTAAACCATGTGTTTAAAAGGGTTCAGCTTTTATCAAAACATTCTGTTGTTTTCACAGATACTTTCTTCACATAAATTAGCTGTTCAAGTTATTTTTTTTAAAAAAAAAACCAAACAACTAATTAAAACGCCAGCAAAAACCCTCAGAAAATTTTCGTAGTAATGAGAACTTTAAGTTATTTTCATTCAAAAACCCAAAAACATTAGGATTTGCAAAATAATATGATTTTTGTCAAGCATCAGGCTTGTAGTGTTGTTTTGTCAAAAATAATGTCTCAAACATAAATTAGAAAAAAAAAGTTGAAAAAGTAATGTTCACATACCTTCAATGCTATTGCGCCCTCAGCAGAATTTTTCTCACCAAAAATTGGGTGGACTGAGGATGTGGTACTCTCATTTTTAAAATACGTATGCATGAAATAAAGCCAGTTTTAAATACACAGTTCTGTCAAAACCTCAGTGAACTTGTTGTTCTGGTGAGCTGGTTCTGGGACTGTGCCTTGACTACCTCAAGTGTGGGCTGTTGCCAGAAATGGGGTTCAGGCTTCGGTCCTCTTTTCTGGCTTATTATCATCCTCTTCCTTATGCTGGCACCTGGATTTGTGGGTGATGCTGTAAGATGGCTCAGAAGACTGATTAGACTATAAAGTAACCTGGCTAAGAAATAATGAAAGATTAATTCTTTTTTTTCCCAGTCAGATCAGTTCTTTGTTCCATCTGACATTTGGCTACGTAAATATTACCGTCAGTGTTCTAAAATGGCCCTGCAGCTTTCAGCTGCACCCACACTGGTAATGACAGATTAAATTGACCATGCAAATTCAGCCTGGGGAGATATCTTTGCTGAAAATTGCAGTGTGCTGCAGAGGCACTTGGGCTACTGAAGGGTGGACTATTTTAGATATTTTGCTTCTCAGCAGTTTTCTAAGAGGAAGGGGGAGAACAGGCTTTACTCCTTTTCCCCACATGACTGGGAAGCAGGTGATACCAGAGAGAAAATAAAAGAAACTGCGAGCTTAAAACTGTGAAAAAGTCTGATTGTTGCAGAGGCCAAGTCAACTCATCAGGCATTTTTGGATATCTGAAGGGATAGATAAAAATGTTATATGAGCTGTATGGTGTGTAAACCCAAGGTGCCTTGACTGTTTTTAATAGAAAATTTTAAGACAGAAGTATGTGATGAGCCAAAGCAAATTTTGAAGTCTGCTTTTTTTATCCTCCACTGTATCAGTTACTCTGGGTCATTTACAGGAGGGTTAATACCGCAGAACTGCTCTCACAATCAACTTCTTGAGACACTTGAATAAAAAAATTGTTCGGGATACTTTTCTTTTAATTTTTATGATGTGACTGCCTCTTTTGTTTCTTGCATGCTTTTCACTTTAGTAAAGGTGTTTGCACATAGTGTGTTGTCATTAGAGGTAAGATTTAACACGATTTATAATGGATAAACAAGTTAATTCTTTGGAATTTGTGTTTTAAAGAGGTTTTCAAAATGTATCAGAAATACTCTATTAGTTTTGCCAGTCAAATGCATTAATTTAATTAATTTAGTTTTGAATGTAAGCAAAGGGTAAAATCTGTGAGTTGTTAGTAACTGATATAAAACAAACCAGCCTCCCTCTATCATCAGCCTAGTCTGATGACCTGCATGATCAGTAACTTCCCACCCAAAGCTCCAGGTACAGAGTCAGGTGTCTTGTTACCTTGTCCTTCAGGAAGGTAACATTTACTACTTTTACTTTCAGTTTTTCAGGTATGTTTCGTCTCTGTCAGAAAAGACCTGATCAGCTTTTCACCTGTATTCTCAGATCCACTTTTGAATGAGTAAATAGTCCTGAGCTCTTGGTGAATTTCAGTGCTTTGTCCAGTAACTAATATTTCTTTGTAATGCTTTTCCACAATGGCAGTAATGTGCAGCCACCTGCTGAAAATGCAAAGGAAAGAGCGTTCCCATGTCACGAATATAGTGCTACAGAGAGATACACAGGCTATAAAACTTCCCAAATTCTTGAGGACTCATGGGTGCATGCAAAACTAGATATAAACTGTGCATCAGAAAATATCCGGGAACAGTAATAGATTAATGGCTTTAAAGTAGTTCTCAGAGCCTTCTTCTAAATCAGCTGATACAGTAGTGCTGGAGAAACCAAGGTCTGCACTCCTGTGGCAGTGAAAGCAGAACAGGAAATCTAAATGACTCCTTTGCTGCCTTGAAGTCATTGTCTAATATTAGCCCTGCCAGCGCCTGGCTCTTTGTCAGTCCGTGCTCAGGAGGAGGTGGTTACCAGCGAGGAGAGTATGACCAAGGCTTTTAAATACTGTTGCTTGGAAAGTCTTATTAATGGCTGCATATAAGATCAATGTGCAATAATTCTTTCAGGCAGCATCTTTTTAAAAGCCTTTAGCAATCTGTCATCCTCTTCTCCCTCCCCTCAGTTAGAAAACCACATTAGTCAGGAGAAATCGCATGATCCTGGGAAGTTTCAAGCTGCATCTGCTGATGCCGTGAGGAAAATGCCCCTGTGCAGGGGCACAGGTGCAATTACACTGACGGCTGCTTCTCATCCTCATCTCGGATCATCCTGGAGGGACAAGCAGAAAGAAACGGGGAGGTGGGCGAGGTTCTGTCAGGTGCATGGGAGCAGTACCGAAGAGAAAAATGGAATACGCTCTTCCAGGAGACAAAGCTTGCACTGTCTGTGAGTGTTAGCTCAACTTTTTGAAATCTGTTTTGAGGGGGAAACTTCACTATTGTTTATTTTGGTCTGAGTTTAGCCACCTGTTCAGCATATCTTAGCCTTTGCTGTCACTCTGGTAGAAATGTTTAATTTTGGGGAGTTTTAAATTGAGAATTCATAATGTGTAGTTATGTTGGAGGTAGTTTAGGCTCCCACAGTGGTTTTGGCATATTGGAAACCTCAGCTTTGAAAAACATATCCATATTTTAAGAGGATATCTTTAAACATTCTTTTTTTGTGTGATGGCATTAAATGTTACTGCTGAGGGTAATCTGCTCCATTAGCTAGGGTTGGAAACTAGAGCAGGGGTTTACTAAGTGGTAAATTTTATCATAATAAAGAACATGGGTGTAGGAAGCCTCTGTCTCTATTGGAGAAATCCTGAGTCATTTACTTCATGATGCATCAGCAAAAATAATATGGGTGTGGCTTTGATTTTCAGCTGCTATTGTCAGAAGACTATGAAAACTAACAGTGTCTTAATCTGATTTGTGATTGCAAATGTTTTTCTCAGAATAGGCACAAAATGCCTCACATATTAAAGTGTGATATCTGTGCTTGCAAGGCTGTAATAGATGTAAGTATTTGAGTATTTATCTATCAAAAGTAAACTTTTTTGAAGCTAGGGAACTCTCTACTGTAACAGCCTTTCCATAACGTAGTAATAGGCAACATAATTTATGTTTGATTAATGTTTGCCTCAGGTTTGATTTATTTTTTTATTTTTACTGTAGTCTTAGAGTTGCAAACACATTGTTTAACCTTCAGTTTAGGTGCTGTTTTTCCTAACCCAAGTCAGTGCTGTATGGCAAGTGGCATTAAAATAAACATTGGGAAAGCGTTACAGAAGAAAATTAATTTAGTGGACTCTTCTTTAATCCTGGATAAAATATCTTGGGCTTAGAGTGACACTCAACCACTTTCAACAGTGAAAAAAGGAGAGTTGTAATTAAAAATATGTATGTGAGTGAAATAATTTTTAGTAATGTGTATCTAAAACAAATATGCCCAAAGAGTTGTGAAAGAGGAGAGGATTTTCTTTCTTGATTCTGGTAATGGGAGCTTATATAACCTATACTGTACTGTAAATGGTTACAATTGAGTGACTTGCAGTATGACTGACTATAGTGAATTAGAAAAGTCATAAAAAGGTAAGTGGATTTTTTGTTGTTGGTCTCCTACTATGAGTCCATAGAAAACTCTAATTCTTAAAACTTTCAAAAACTGTATTCCTGCTCAATATGTTGACTGTACTGACTATCTTGCTTTACTTAGTGGTAAGATTTTCTGTGTATGATCTGTGTGAACTACACCAAAGAATAATGTCGTTTTGTCTTCTGTCTGTCCTGGAACTCTTTCACTTCCAGCACTCATTTGGACAATTAATATAATAAAAAATTGCCTTGGCTGTAAATGTAATGCCTGTCTATTGTATCTAGGTGGTCTCAGAAAGTGACTTAGAAGAAGAAACATAGAACAAACTTCAGCAATAATACAGTGTTATTGCTGAAAAACCTTGTCTTGGTATCATCACTTACTTTAGATAATATTTCCTATCAGTAACTGGTAGTAGGATGGTAACATAAACTGAAATATTAAACAAAAATTTCCCTGCGTACTTTATACATTATTCATTACCATGTTGTTCTGCCAGAGACAACTGGAAGTAAACAAACCTGACTGTCAAACAGGAGTTATACTAATGAGTCTGGTTATCTAAGTTGAGAGTGCTTGAAAGTAAAAATTCAAAAGTACATAGAAATAGATTCCTCTAGAATAATATGATGCTATATTAATAGGAATACGAGATTTTATATTTTAAATTCTCTTTTCATGCCATCCACTGAAACGACCTTGCTCTCCCTTTACCTTACATTCTAATATAAAAGCTTTTTCTCAAGTGTAATTTATTTTTTTTTTTTAGATTACAACCTATTAACTGCTTGCAAGGATAAACTTTCTGGTGTGTCCTGAATTTCTTAAACTAAAAGTGTAGCATCTATAGTATATGCAGAAATGTAAAAGCAGTTGTGATCTTTTTTTATTTTTTAATGTTGGACCATTGTAAAATGGAATGCATGAATTTTGGGCAAAGAAAATTAGGAGGAAGAAAAGCAGAGGTCTCCTATTTTCCCCAACCAAGAAGTATATTTTTTTAATATTATCATGGGATTTGCAGGTGAAAACAATGCTGATGAATGCTGATGAATGCAGCATGAGTAGAAACCAAGGAACTTCTCTTACAGTTAGAAGTGCATATGCAAGAATATGTGCATATCTGTGATCTTTTGTTATGAGAAAGAAAGCATTTAGGAGTCAGAGGTTTGGGTAAGAATGTAAGCTAGAAATTCGTGGGTCAGACACACTGTGAGATTTAATTATTGTTTTTAAAGTTTTGTGAGGATTAAAAATGCTTTGAAAGCATTAAGTAGAATACTTCGGTCTCTTGTACTGAAACGTAGTCTACAAGAATAGGATATTTTAATGGCATCATATTGCAGTTTTGTAGTTGCTTAGTTAATAATTTTCTCATTCCTTGATAATATTGGAAGTTCTGTGGGAGCATTCACATACATAAAATCTGCCCTTCAACTTCTAATGATTCCTTTACTGGATTTTCTAGCCATTACTTACATATGTCATGGGAGATATCATCTATAAACTGGTGGAGACATCCTCCATGAGATACACAGACCACACAGCTTTGCAAGTGACAGGCTTGTTAGGCAGTATCTAGGAAATTAAATACAATAAATAAATAAATACCCTGGATTTATATTAGGATAGGGTAATGTATGTCTGCCATCAGTGATATTTCTAATAGAAGAGGAGTGTAATCTTCACATTTTCTGAGCGAAATATAAAACTGCCTGTGCTACACGAGAGACCTCACTCTTAGTGGAAGAATTTTACGATCAGTTTGTTGAGATTCTTAATAACCTTATTTCACAAGGGCCTCAGCCTACTTCTTATTCAGTGCTTTCTTTACCCACATCTTGCGTGCTTCTAATGGATTCAGAAAGAGGAACAACGGTGGTTTTACTTACAGCATAAGGGATTTGAGTCACAGCATAGTTCTTAGTCATTTAACTTTATAAGAATACAAGATTTTTCCAAACATGCAAGTAAGTTCTGCTAATCTTTTAGGAAAAAAAGGGAAAGACAAAGCATGTGGAGCCGCAAAAATCTGTCGGAGGAGGATTTTGTAGCCTCAGTACTTTCTGAGAAACTGAAAGAGGAGAACCCTTATCTACTTACAGGAATATGTGGTGAACATTCAAGTTAAATTTTAATTAATATTCATTTGCTAACTCCACAGGCAGAAAAGTGATTTTGAATTGCAAGCAGTGATAAAAAATTGAAAATCTACCCATAATGAGACTCTGTAAAAGCCTTCTAAAAGTTAGTCAGAAGGGATTTATGTGAAACTAGTAATGTACCTTAATTAGGAGAACACATAAAATTATTCTTCCTAGACCGGGGATGAAATTTCATTAACATTTGGAGAGATGGTGTATTTTTTACTATTTCTGTAGAGTAGAAAATCAATTAATTACAGCCAGATGGAAGGTTGTGATGTTGCTAGATACCCAGTAAAAAGGGAAGAATTGGGCATTCTTACATCTGTGCCATATTTCACTTACTAAACATAGCTTTCAGAATTTTAGCTAATTCTTGCTGTCTTCAGTGGACAGTCTCTGCCTTTGTCTCTCTTCCTGCCTTTTTTCATCCATTGCTGTTAGGAAATGGAACTGACCTTAACAGCAGTAGACCTTTTTTTGTGATTAACTTTTAGAAAATTGTCTCATCATGGGCCCCAATGAAAGGGGCACCCTGAGATACTAGTGGAAAAACCCCGTGGTATATTTGGGTTATTTTGCAAGCTGGCTGTATGTAGGTGAGCACCAATAAAGTACAGGAAAAGTCATGTGTCAAATAATGACTGGACTTG
This sequence comes from Lophotriccus pileatus, assembly GCA_035583135.1. NCBI lineage: Eukaryota > Metazoa > Chordata > Aves > Passeriformes > Tyrannidae > Lophotriccus > Lophotriccus pileatus. The sequence continues at coordinate 44,367,249 of JAWWES010000041.1, forward strand.
CTTGTGGCAAATATGGTCAAGATAATGGACAGGTTTGCTAAGAGCCTAGATGTGATTTCCTTGAAGTTCTGCCTGGAGCCAGCATGAAGGTATGATTTTGAATAAAATACTCTCAGTTCACCCACTCTTTTGTATGTGTCTTCATCTAAATGGGGAGAATTCTGGCTGGTTCTGACTGAAACCTCCATGGTACCCTAATGGTTCTCATGTGGGGGTGTTCAGGTTGTCTGAGCTGTGCCAGCAGTGCACAGCCTGGCTCTGCATGAAAACCACTGTAAGAAGACAAGGTTATGCATATCCATTTGTATTCTGAGTTTGGCCCTGAAGTTATTTGGTGAATTTAACAGTATCAGAAATAGGAGAACTATTCTAGTCTATTATAACTATTACTATTTAGTCTTTCCATTTTAATGAAGTAATTCTGGTAAAGTGGCATGTTCTACTTAGAAAGAAACAGCCAGTCCAGGACAGCACATTGTTTAATTAGTGTTGGATGCATTTAGAAAAAGTACTCAACCACGGACGAAGGGTACTTGGAAAAAAAGATAGGATTGTGTCGTCACACTGGAAAAATTCTCGCAAGGAAATGAGTCATAAACCTATCCTAGTGTTTTGCACAATTGTTGTCATTGTGGTTGAGCCAGGATTGTCTGTACCTGTGAGTTGGCACGAATATTTGAGTTTCAGGTAATGACTGGACACTGAATCTGCTGTAACTCAAACAGAGCAAAAGTATGAATTTGCATGCTTTAAATAGGTAAGAGTGATTAAAATAGCACTTTGGTGATGGGGTTAAAATAATCCCTAGAGGTAACAAGTTAATTTATTCAACTGGTATGAATGGTTGCTTCCAAGGATTTTAGACTTGGCCATGTTGGTACATGATCAGCGTAGCTGAGCCACCTTTCCAGCTTGCACCAGCAAGTTAAGGATAGTTGATGTAACAATTAGTAGTAGGTGCTCTTTTGGTTATTTCTGTAGACTCCCATAACTCTGCATTCTTTACTGCAAAGCTTTACTTTTCATATACAGTATTTTGGTTGATAGTGTGTTAAATTCTTAAAATGTTGGTATTCTTCTTATGCAGTTTACTGGTGTTCACATACCCTCATGGGATGTGGATAAAATTTTTCAGGAGTCAAAACTAATCCCTAACTAGGCTATATAAGACTCACTGCTGAGAGTTTCTCTTAAAAATTAAGTCCCTTTATGTCCTGAGTGGAACCGCAGTTAGCATAAAATGCTTTCCATCAAATCTGTCCTAGATACTGCCATATATGTGTTTGTAAACAGCAAAGTAAGAGTTAGGTACGTCTAGATATCTGGTGCAGATGGCAATAAGAATTTTCAGAGATCTATATAGGTAAATATCTAAACATGTAAAAACCCACTCTCTGGTGATCATAATTTCATAGTTTTTCTGGTTTATTATGGACTGTTTGTAAATTAGTAGTTTTGCCAGCAGCTTAAAGAAGTTTGGTGGGTTTTTTGTTTGTATGCTGTGGGATTTTTTAAGTAACTATGGTACTTTGCCAGAAGTGCTAGTACTGTCCTTGGAGGCAGCAGAAGTCTTTTTCTAATTTTTCTTTTCCATTTCTCAGTCCATTCATTGCTGGTTGTGTGGTTGCTGTATTCACAGTTGTGTTTTGTGGGAAACAGGGAATGATTTTTAACATTGCTTTCTTTTCTCCTCATTTTTCTTTTTATAACTCTGTTTTCAGAATTCCCCACTCTACCAGTATCTGCAGGATTTGGGACACACGGATTTTGAAGTATGCTCGTCAGCGTCGCAGAAGGCGGAGCAATGTGCAGCAGCGGAGAAAGAAAAAGAGCGGACTGTGCGTGCTGCCCAGAAAGTGAGCGCTCTCCTGTTCCCAAGTATTTGTCTTCTCAAAAGAGAACTGCATTGCTTCACAAATAGGCAAAATCAGTATAAAGATAAATCTCTTACTGTATTTAAAAAAAAAAACAAAGGGGAAAAGCCCGAACAATAAACCACAGCCGGTTGTCATATCTTGTCTACAAATGTGTTTGGAAAGTCGTGGTTAATCAGTATAGTTTGGAGTGGTTTTTTGCACTTATGTAAACCAGGGAAGCAAGAGACTTTGATAAATAATTTTTTGAGTATTGTAAATTATCTTATTTAGTGGATATTGTTATGTTAGTTTAGCATGACATTCTGGGAATAGAACCTGTAATTTTTGGGAACAGAGTATTTATAGTTCCCAGCCCTTCTCAGGCATTCGGTTGCTAAGCACAGCTTTGTCTGTGACAAAGCATATTAAGAAAGAGGATTTCTGGGAAGCATAAATACAATTACCAATCTGAATGAGATAGTAGAATTGTGCTTAGGTTATGGTAATTTTCTAACAGTAACAGCTTTCAATAATCATCAGCTAATTAGCTCAGACTTCTTAATTCTCTTATCCCTTTAAGTAAAGGCTTGTGGATTTTTTTAAACATTTTTGTATTAAAACTGTGATTGAGAATTTGACCATTTAACATCTACTATGTCCTACACATTTTTTCCTTATTAAAAATAAATTGTATTTTAGTGTTACTGGTAGTGTACAGGCAATGTGATTCAGATGAGGAGCTCTGGAGTGGGCGAGAAAATTCCTCTTTTGACACAGCTGATGTAGGAAACTCTTTGCAGCAAATCTATTGAAAAATCTATAGTCAGTTGGTTTTCTCCTTTAGCACTTAGATGGAGCCTGTGAAGAGCAGTAATTTTCTGCCTACCTCTTTCACATTCACAGTGGATTGTTCAAATTTCAGTGGATGTGCTCCAACTATGTGCTAAGCCAGGAGGAAAAAGGTGCCTGCGGACTTCTCTGTCCTGGTTGCTGCAGGCTGAGTTGGGCAGCGCCTCAGGTAGGAACCCAAACCAAGAATCCATGGCTTGGTGCGTTGCCTCTGAAGAGCTGTCATTTCTTTCTCCTCTCTCACAACTATCTATGGTAGCTTCCATCTTGCCTGCTGTGGCTTTTAACCTACTGCAGCTCAGTTTTCCAGTTGTTAATTTCTGCTTTATGTCTCCTCTGCCATCTTCAAATCAGAGGTCCACAGCCCCTTTCCCCTTGTTTGTAACCTCTGCTGCTTTCCTGCTGCAGAATGTTCCACCCTTCCAATTATCTGGCACTGAACGTACTACTTTTCTCAAACACAGGCAATACGATATGACACTGACATGTCCAGAAGTTCTCCCTGCAGGTTTTGGTGGATGGCAAATGATGAGAGCTGATGCTTTTCTTGGAGTCTTTTCTAAAAATAATGCCATCTTAACGTATATCCTCTACTCAGTTCTCAGATGCTTCAAAGAATTAGCCAAGTCACAGTTAGGCTTTATTTCAACAATTCTTTTTCAGTTTTGTATGTGTCACTGTGGTTCCTCATTTTTTTTTTAGGTCAGAAGCATTAGTTTCTTGTGAGATTTTTAATTTGTTTTGCTCTGTGTAGGATCGTAGGTGGGATAAGATTCAGAAGTGTATGAATTTATGTGGATAACATAAGTCAGTTTTTTTCTGATCTGAGGAAGAAGGTGTGTTTTTTGAAGTGTTTGCAAGAGTATGGTGTATTTGAAATGACTGACTTGTGCAGTCTTTGAAGTGGAAATTTGGAAGCTGCAGCATGAAGCTTATTCATCTAGCCATATTCAAGAGGAGCGTTCATGGGTGATATTTTCATATAGTGATACTCATTTCAACCACTCTGTACAGACTGTATGAACTTCCTTACACACTCACTAGTCCATTTGAAAAGACAGGGTAATAAAACATGAAACATTTTGCTTTGGTCCTCAGTGCTGTTGGAGTCTCCTCATAGATAGATTGGTCATAGTTTGTGTTGCCTGCTGGGCAGCTGCACTGCGTCCTTTGTTACACGTCCTCGATCCCCAGTTTCTGAGAATTGTAGTCCTTCCTATGGAAGTGTGCCGTGTCTCCCTTCTCTCATGCCCCACTTTCTGATCTGAGATGACCATTAGATAAGATGCAGGGTGCATATCCATTGAGCAGACCAGTAAGTACCACTGCATGCCTAGCACATGTATTAGGCAGCCTGTAAAAAATAACCACCCTACAATAAGAATCATTAAGTTTAGTACAGTTTGGCAGTGTTCTTCTAGAGTTTACAGCTTTTCAAAGAGTTCAGCAATCATGGAGAAAAAAATGACGAAGGAGCTTCATTCAGAACTCCAGTTTCGTGTGCTGAGGATTTGTGAGATTAACTGAGGGGAGGAAGAAAAGCGATTCTTGCTGCATCTCCATGTTTCCTTGGCTAGTTTTTCTAATGTAAGATTATTTTAAATTCTAGTTACTTTTGATGTGGACAGGTATTGTATTTGTAATAATCACATAATATCAGTGGTCACAGGGCAAGGCTGAATTTAAATCAGGGTTTAGCTCACAATTCTCTTTATTTTGAACTACCTTTTAAAGTATTCATGGAAGTATTAGGTCTACTGCCCATGCTTTTCAGAATTGTCAGCTGGCACTCACCATAACCCTCAAAAAACACATGAAAATATATTTTCCCTTTATAGCTATTGGCAGTTCTGTGGTGTATTTATGTTGAAGATAGCTAGTCTGACTTAGTGCAGGAAGACTTTAATTAAATGTTTGTCGATTTATTTATTTATTAAACATTCAAAATTTTCACTGTTAATTGAAAGTTAGGATGATGTATTTCATTGGTTCATATTTCGTTCATTACTGTGAAGTAATGCATGGACTGTCACTAAGCTGCATTACTTTATTTTGCATAGTTACTTACGTGGAAGTCAGAAAAGCAGTATAATACTGTGTTCATATATATAGTTTCCACCAAGTTTAATACAAAAGTGCTGTGGGATTAAGAACCTCAAAAGTACTAAGATATACGGCTTTTAAAAGCCTCAAGTATTCTATTTCTTTCCCCTCCCTAGCCCTCAAGCATTTTACACTTGATTTTTTTGTGTTGGGATCAAGTCCTCCAGTATTGTGTCAGATGTAGATGCAATTCATCATGGTTTGCCTTGCAACTTGAAGAAAGTGAGTGTGTGAAAATGGGCCGTCCATTTCTTGCTAGGATGACGTTCACATTGTCTCATCACTGTCTAGACAAGGATACATAGTGGAAATAAGGAAGAAACCTGTGTGTAATTTCTAGTGATAAAATTCCATAGGTTCTTCCTGCTGCTGTTATAGTACCAGTTTGGTAACACTTTTCTTTTGTAATCTGATGTCAGAAAGTCTACTTTTGTCATTTGATTCCCGTGTCCCATTTTGGTAAGTGTCTCAAAAGGAAAGAGAATGAGGGAGAGGCAGCTGGCCATGCATTTAAAAAAGTAGACTGGATTTAGGAGGATCTGAGGCTTTGTTGCAACTTTTGTATGACATACAGGCAAATAATTTGTCCAGTCATTTCCTCAGTTTTACACAAGACTGTTATCTTTTCCCTTCCCTCAGCCTTTGCTGGCCTAATCTACTGAAATTATAAAATGTCTGGAAAATAAATGGTTTCTGACATATGAGTATGTACCTACCCACAATCCTAATATAAAATTATATTCCTTGAGGCCTAATGTAACTATGATCACAGGGGGCAGATGGTGTTCCATGCTGAGTGATTCCTAGTATATGGGTATCATTTTCCTTCTGTTCTGAAAAGCAAGTTTCCAAATGCCTTAAACACTTTATTAAAATAAAAATGTAAAAAACAGGGTATTGCTTTGTCTTTGAGTTGAGATTGTTTCCTCCTCTTGTATTCAGTCAAGCAGGAATCCTGTGCAGCTGCAATCTGGTGACATGCAGCAAGAATTTGGCATGACAAAGATCTTGTTTGGGATCTTCAGGGAGTGAAAAAAACAGATCTGGGAAAAAAAGGAGGTTTCTAGTGATTGATACAAATGTTTCTGCTGTGTCTTGCTGTCCCGCCAAACAGAGCATGTGGTTCAGGCTTAAGGAAAGACAAGCATCAGTTGAATTTGAAGCACATCTTAAATAGTTCTCTAGGTGTGGTTTTGGTGGTGTTTTGGGTTTTTGTAATCAGAATATGGTCTTAAAGAACATCGAGCTGAAAAGCTGTAAAGGTGTTTCAAGGCCATGTTCTGGAGACTGGTGAAATGCCAGACTCCCATCTGAGGGAGTATAGAGATGCAATTAAGCATAGTAATTATAGGTGCAGTGTTCCTTGCTGTACTGATCTCTGGAGAAAGTTACAGCTGAAGTTCTGGTCTCTAGACCTGTTTTCTGGAATGAAATCCTATTTGGGTAATTCTGCTTGATTTTTAAGGAATGTATCTCTTCCCATTTACACCTTTCCTGTCTCTGTCATTTTCCTAGGCTGCTGTGCATATCTGAATGTTTAGGTTGATTGTACTGTCACACCTTGTCCCATCTTAGATATGAAAATACTTCATCCCTAGAATAGAGCTGGTGCTGGAGGCAGAGGATTGTGTTGGGGCTCAGTGCACAGCCCTTAGTGGCTGTGCAGGTGACCTGATGTGGGATGGCAGAGGGACCCATCCTTTGCCTTAGTGTAGGCCTCCCACCCCCTTAATGCTAGTTCTGGGTAGCTGCAAGGTATTTAATATGTAGCATTCTCTTTCTCTATTGCACAGAATTGCTCTACACAGTAGAAGTAGTCCTTAGAATTTTTTTTAGATTCAAATGAATGTACCTAAAATCTGCATGTCTTGTGCTATTATATTTTAAAAATGTTAGGAGTTATACGTCTTTGTTATTTAGCTTACAGAGAGTTTGACTGAGTGGTGTTCTAAAGTTGTAAGAAGAATATTCCGGAAGCATTGGCTACATGACCTGACTTGTGTGTTGGAGGAAGTTTTTTTACTTGTCAGTAACACTCCCAACGGGAATGCAAACTGTGAGACGCTATACCAAGGATCTGAATAATTTAGTGTGTTGCTGTGCTCTACTGGGTCACAGCCCAAGACAGTGGGTTGTCTTGGTTTGTATTTTCAAGCACTGACATGCCTGTTGAGTGTTTACACAAGCTGGGATTTTTATTTTTAAACTAAAACGTGGAGAATAAACTAAAAGATTACTTATGTAGCACACATAGTAAGGTAAGTAAGTAAGGTTTTTTTCAGTAACTTCACAGTTTAGTTTAGTAGGCTGGTAGCAGTTTAAAACTATTCTTTGTGTAGCTTTAAATGTTCATGATAAAAATCAGAAGACTTAGGAAAAGCTAAGCTGTTGAAAATGGTAGGCTTCAAGAGGCATAATCTTAAATTAAATGGACAGTTCATTCTGTACCCTGCTTTCAATGTACTAGGAAAAGAAATTCTGAGTGGAGTATCTGTTTGAAATTCAAATGCAGAGCAAGACCTTTGTCTATTTAATTTCAATTTTCTAAAATTCTAATCAGAAAAGTTTGTTTCCTTTTGCACTACTCTGCAAGATCCCTGGAGGATAATCTAGTGTTGCAGTTTGTCCCATTCTTCCAATTTGTGTCATTGCCCTTGAGCAACATCAAAATAGAATCACTTGGATTTATTCCATAGTCTTTAAGTGTGAACTGGTGGGATAGCTCCTCCTAATAAGCCACAATGGTGTCAGTGTATCAGGAAGAGCTATCATTATGAAATTCATGTTACTGTTTTACCTCTCCACTCACCTTAAAATACTTCCTTTTGGCATGGGTCTGCAATTCTAACTATACACAGAAAGATGAGACATATGTAAAGAAAAACTTGAGTTAGATTACCTAAATGGGCACCAAATTAAGTTATTTCAAAAACTGTTGAAGCGTAAGGGCTTTAAGGTGACAATTTCTGATGTTAAAGCTGCTCTGGCTTGCTGCACCAGACTTGTCACACTGCGTTTTAGAGGGCTGTCAGGCTGGTCGTAGGGCTAACTGCAAAGCCCCGAGCTCCTGTTGCTTGAGTTTCCCACCTTGTAGTTGGAGGGAAACCAAGAAAAAAACGAAGAGGGGAATAAAAAAAAAAAAAAAAGGAAATAAATAAATAAATAATAATAATAAAAAAACGAAACCCAAAAAAGAAAGAGGGAGAAACAGAAGCTGTCACCTTTTATACACTGAGCTATTAGAATCTGTATGGGGTTGTGGTTTTTTATTTTGAAGCAGTATGCCACCAAGTGTAAGCACTTCACAATCGATTTCTTTTGGCATTCATTTTGTTTGATTGTATTACATGTCAGCAGTCTGAAGATTAAGAGGTAGGGCCTAAGATTTCATTAAATATATGTAAGTAAATATTTTGAAAAATACTTCCTGTCAGTTCAGTCTGAGGAAAGAAGATATACAGTGTGTGTCAAAAGCTGGTTTTTTTTTTCCATTGGATGGCTGCAGACTGAAGCAAAATTGTGCATCTATTCAATTATAATCTGTCATGCGTCATGTTTTAGGAAGATACTTGAGTAAAATGTGTGATGACTGAGAGAGAGTCCCTCTAATTAAAGGCATTTGAAGTTATGTTTACAGCTCAGACAAAAATGTGGATTTAGGTTGCATGGGAAGCAGCATGGAGACAAAGGACCCAATAGTGCACACTGGTTTGGACAGTTCCTCTTCTTACCCTCACTATTCCCTGTCTCTGTTCACAACTCCTCTGGAGCCTTGTTCTCAAGCTGCAGTGGGCTGCCCTCTTCCAGTCTTTTACTTTTTTTCAGCCCCTGTCAGCCATTTAACATGTTGGGGTTTTATTCTCCAGGAGAGAAAAAGTCTTTCGTATCAATGCAGTAGCTGCCAACTTGAGATCAAACTAATTCTAGCTGTAGTTATTTTTAACAGAACAACACAACAATCTATTATGCTCCAAATAGGTGGGGTTACTGAAAGCTTTATTTTATTCTCTTGTGTACAAGCAAACTGACAGGAAGCAGATGTTCTCTTAGAGTACTCTGAAGTTAGGCCAGACACAGTAAGTGAAACTTCCTTACAGGTACTTAGGTCTGAGCTAACAAGAAAATCAAATGCAGAAGTAAAGGCATTGTATGTTGTTATTTATTTATTTTTGGCTTTGGGTTTTTTTTGGTTGGTTGGTTGGTTGGTTTGGTTTTGTTTTTTAATTGGAATAATTTCTGTTCCCTTCAGCAAGGCATCCTGTCAAAACTAGTTGAGTTCTTTAGAAGCTGGTTTCCTTTTCCACAGTATAAGAAAAACCATGACATACTTCACCGACTGGTAAGTGATCACTTTTTTTATTTTTCCATTTCCTTTCCTAATCCACAGGTCTTCCTGTTCCTCTGAGCAACATCTTTGGTCTGTATTGTTGGTTTTGGCTCTTAAGTGTTTTACTTATTCTGCAGATAGTACTGATTCTGATTTTCAGAGTTGCTGTGCCAAACTGGGCACAGGACAGGAACAGTATCAGTAGCCAGGCTGAAGATGTTCAAAATGTGGAAGAGAAAATAAAACAAAACATGTGGAAGGGAAAATAAAATAAAATATGTGAGAAATTAAAGCAATTTTTGAAAGCTGAAAGGAGTTAACCTGCATTGTAGGTATCCCCGTTGGTGGTAGGCAGTTGCGGAGATGCTGACTGAGAAAGTCCCTGTGTTGCAGCCTAGTGCCTTGCAGAGGCTGCCTATGACAGAAGGCTCTAGGGCTTCACCTGAGTGTTGTTTCACTCTCTGTTTCAGCTTGTTGGCTCAGGCATAGCACCACTGCAGTGCAGCTGTACTAGCCCTGCACCCATCCTGGCCTCTTTGTTTCTGCACTGCTGTCCACAGGGCTTCTGCATTTGGAGGAAGCAAACTAAGGCAGCTCCATTCTAATGCTTCAGAGCAGTGCTGCCAGTGAGCACAGACATCCTGCAGCACTCTGGCTGTAGGGAGAGCCCAGATGGGTTCTCTGTGCTACCCATGTGCTCTCATTTCAGCAGTTCAGAAGCAGGTTGTGTGTCCCAACAGAGGTTGCATCTCCTCCTCCTGGAGCCTGCAGGATCATTTAGGGCCCGAGTCAGCTTGTGTGGGTTAGACCTGAAAAGGATTTGTTCTACCCCAGTTAGTTAAAAATAATTTTATACTGCCTTTATACCTGTTCTCTGCAGCACCACTGTCTAACCTGTTCAGTCTCCAGTCGGGGCTTGTCTCAGATCTGCTTTAACTTGTACCCAGCTGCTTCAGGTTTGCAAATGTCACTTTAGTCAGATTGTTCCAGAAGCTAGAATTTTGATTTTTTTTCCTACTATGATGTAGGATTGACATCTTAAAATGTAGCTTCACAAGAAAATTTTGAGCAACGTGAGAAGTTAGGCTTTTCCATTTCTCAGACTTCTGCCAAACCCAATTGCAATCTCTTCTTTATCTCAAGACAACAAAATTTCCTCTGAAATCTCTCATTAGTTATCTTTGATTGACTTTTTTCGTCCTCCCTCTTCCCCTATGAATCAAAAGTATTATCTTAGCAGCAGTTTTTAGCCGTACTTTCTTGAGATGGAGGCATAACCAAAAAACATGGAGAACCTGTTTGTCCTGCTGCATGTTACAAGTAGGGTACTGAAATGACACAGGATGTGTTGGAGGAGGGCAGAGTTTCCTCTTGCACACAGTCCTGAAAAAACATTTTCCATTAAAAGTAGAATGCAGATTATCTGAGGTGGCATCAGTGTGTGGAATTAAACTTTTAAACCAGCTATCCTATGGTTTCATAAAGAATCTCATTCTGTCAATGACAAAACTAAACAGATTTTGTACTGTGAAATGTAACACTTGTGTTAAAAGCTTCTGTTAGAGGGTTTGCAGAAATATTCTCCTTTCTCTCCTGTAATAAGCTAGATGCAAAGATGCACATGTTCAGTGTTTGTTGGGTTTTGTTATGACATTCTTAAATTAAAATGTTTTGTATTATGGTTTGGTGCACTATGCAAATTAAAATTTCCGTGGGCTTCTTTGATGGACATACTTGTCTTCAAGAACTGCATATTTGTCTTGAAGAGCTGTAGTAGGGGAAAAAAGTAAAAAGTGCTTATCATGGCATCAAATTCACAAGTAAGTAGCTCCCTAAAGTTTGCCTGGAGTTTATCAAGTGGGAGGTCTTCAGAGCCCCATGCTGTTTTGTGTTTGGATTGAGTTTCCTTGGGAAAGGTACAGAATCTTGCAGGAGAGGACTTCACTGCCTTGGCCTGGAGCTTGAGTCCAGTGCTTTAACCTACTGTTACTAAGTGTCCACAAAGGACTTTTTGTTGACTAATTTGCAATACCTCTCTTTCTAATTTTTATTTGTTAATGACATAAATGATGTCATGACATTTAAAAAAAAAAGTTACTCTTTCGGTAATGATCTTCTAATAGATACAGGACCTCTCTGATTCTTATGCAAATATATTGGCATACTCTGTGGCCTATTTCCAGTCATTGTTACTATCTAGGCCAGATCACAAAGTCAGTGCCATGCATCCTGCAAGTGTGAAATGTTAAGTTGTATGTGAGTTTTTAAAGTTAAGCAAGTTTAATAAATATGAAGTAGCTACTTGTGATATATCTAAAACATTCCTGTACTCTTTGAGAATAGACTGTTGTCAGTAAAATGTAGAGTGTCTGGGTGGTTTCCTTGTTCTGCTAACTTAATTTTAAGAATTTGCATATTCTTCACTAATGCCTGTTTTTTTTCTCCTGCCTGTTTGTGGTAAGGATGTTGGATTTCGAGTTGACACGCTCCGTACCATCCTGCAACAGGAAGTTCTGCTGCAGGAGGATGTGGAACTGATTGAGTTCCTTGACCCCAGTATCCTGTCTGCGGGGCAGTGTAAGCAACAGGAAAACAGACAGCTTCCAACACTGCGCTCCCTAGCAACTCCTAATATTTGGTATTGTATAGAGAATATCTTCACTGAGAAACAAGAAAAAAGTGTATTGTGTGTTCTTGAAATAAAATGCAGCATTAAAGTAACTTTTTACTCAGGTCCTTGGGTCTTTGGTCCACTAGTCCTCAGATTTTTTATGAGTGTTTTTTTTCTTCAGGCATTTTATTGAAAGAGTGAATTTTAATCTGAGATAGCTACTTGAATGGATACTTCCAAACTAATATATTCTACTAGGAAGAATTAACATGGTTGATTAATTCATTAATTTCTAAAGCTATACAAAGGTGATTTTGAGAAATTAGACATGATTGTGAGGACTGAATTGAAAAGTGTGGGTTTTTTGGCTGTGGTATTCATAAAATGTGTTGCATGGGGGGAAGCTGAGGTGGGATGTACAATTAATTTTCAGATGTAGAATACCAGAAGAATAATTAAAAACTATTTAAATAGGGTGCATTGAAGTTGATAAAGTCTCGTGGAATTCATTCAAGAATGCTGAGGGGGCTGACTGCGGCATTATCTGAACAACTAGCACCTGTATTTGAAAAATAGTAAGGCCAGTGGTTGTTCTGACGGTGTCTTGCTCAGAAATGGACAGTAATCAGTAGATAAAAATCTTATAACACAGCCCAGTGCTATTTTCTCATATATATGTTAGAAAAATAGATAAAATTATTATAGTCACACCCCAACTGTTTAAGTTATTGATGCTCTCTGTCAAACAAGAGAACTTTTGAACCAGATTTTTCTGGTCCTAGCATTATTCGGTTTCTTTAACTGTTCAGATGATAAAGTACACTTACAAAATAAGTGAATATTGCTCAACCTACAGGTGACATCAAGTTTGTGTTTTCATAGAATAGACTGTCAGAATTAAGATTGGAGAAATACCTTGAGATCGATAGAAAAGTCAATAAAGAGAAAAGTCTAATGTTGCACTTGTGAAGGGAAAGTTAAATTAGTAAACACAAAGTGATGAGTAATTGGGTATGCAGTACTGTTCCAGAAAAGAAACTGGGATTGAATACTGTTAGGATGTGTAGAAGGTGGTTAGGAATGTGGGGATCAGTTGTCGTTTGTTCTGTTCATAAAAGGGAAGGATCTGAGGAAAATAATGCAATTAATCTGCCAGTGATTCAGACTGGACTTGGGGGAAATCTGTTGGACTCTACGGATACTCATGAGTTGGAATGGCTCTCTGCATGGGTTGTGAAGTCTCATCTTTGGTCTGTCCATGATGATCTGGGTTAACCAGAAGCTGAAAATGGACAAATTGAGCTCTTATATCTCTTTTAGTCTTTCATTGTTGTGATTTATTTTTTTTGTGAGTGACTTATTTTTTTTAATTTACCAAGAAAGTTAGAGACTGTGTGTCTGTCCCTTTTAAAGGTAATTACATATTTGGACTATTTTAATCTTGGACCGTTATTGAAACCTGTCAGGAGCCAGGAGTCCTGAAGAGTTAACACTTGTGAAGTTTGTTGAAATTTCCCCTCAAAACCATTCAGAAAATAGAAACCCAGAGACCATGTCTTATTTTAGAAATGGAAAAATATTCCTTGGGAATACTTCCAAATCTAAATGCAGGATACACAGCTTTATAGGGTAAAGAAAGTGAATATTTTTCATTGAAAAAATTCTGGAAAATTATAGTTGAAATACACCTTGAAGCCAATATCCCATCCATCTCTGTGAAGATTGTAGTTATTTTACAAAACTCTAACTATAATAATAGTATGAAACACCATGTATTTTCTAGCAGTTACTTATTTATGTGAAATTTTCTAGGAAAAAAATAACTGAAGTTTTTGAAATGTCCTTTAGAAATAACTGAACTGAGATAGTAGGAACTCTGTTCTTCAAGGATTTTCAAAAGCTGCCAAATTATTTAAAATGATTATTCAAGCCATATTTATAAAAATGTGTTAAAAACTAGTGGTGCGTTGGTGTCCAAGTTAAATGAGTCAGACTGTAGGAAAAATACAGCTGGCATTACTTGAGGGATTTGCTACCAAAAGAAACATGCCCTTCCCTACTGTACTCTTGAACCTGGAAGTGCAGATATTACAGTTCCTACACACCCTGGCTTATAATGCTGAGTAGTCAGGTTTTTTTCTTTTTCTATTTTTTTTTTTTTTAAGGCAAATGTAAGAGAAACTGACCTTTCAAAGTGATATATTACTCTTCTACCCATGCTATAAAAAGCTGGAGAAATGTTTCCTTAGAGTATACCAAGCATATAATATCATGTACATATTCCTCTAAGTCTGCCACTAGGATAATTTTTGGTGTTGACAGCTGCCTTCAGGACCTACATAAAAGCCCCCTTAATAAGCTGTTGTAATCTCAAATGTAACTGAAAATGTTGTGATTCTTTTACCTCGTTTGACCTCAGGAACCTGTGGTTGATGATCCTTTCTCTGTCTGCAGGGATGTCTCGCTGTTTCTTGCCTTTGTAAGTGCACTGCTTATGCTTCCTTCGTGGTGGAAGGAATCATCGTGGCTGCTGTGGGGACTAGTTCTGCTTGTCTATGCAGTCTTTAGAGCATGGGGCACATGGAGGACAGCCAAGCTGCAAATGTCCCTGCGAAAACACTGTATCCAGCTGGAAGAAACAGTGGCAAATAGCCGAGCTTTTACTAATCTCGTGAGGAAAGCTCTACGACTCATTCAAGAGACTGAAGTAATTTCCAGAGGATTTACCCTGTGAGTCTGTATTTCACTTTATTTGATACACAGATCTATTCAAGTCCGCTGTCTTCTAAAATTGTCTTGTTACACTGTCTCCTGTAACAAGTGGAATTACCGAAAAACATAGTACTTAAAGGTTTTTGTCTACATAAAATAGTATATATAATTACAATTCATACTAAAAGAATGAATTCTAACAATTCAGTGTTAAAACTCTGCATCCTGGAGGTGAATTAAGTCTCACAAAACTCATATGTCTTTGAAATCTCCTGCTCTATTAGCAATGAAATTCACAAAGAAATGGATTTTGAACTAATTCAGTTAACTATTTTGGGGAGTCATGTAGAGAGCTGGGTGTTTGAGGTGGGTGTTTTTATCTTATTTTACCAAATAAATGTAAATAAACTGATCTGCAAGTAATCATTCATATTTTAGGAAACAAGATGACATGAAAACCATTCTATTTTTGTGTAACAAATAACAGTCTGAAGTAGTGAGAACAAAATAATCAGCAAAGACCATCAAAGGTCATTTCCCACCTTAAATAAAGTTAATATTACTCTTTTTTCTTGCATACAATTGTTGAAATGTTTAGCTTCTTAAATTAGTTACTGTTGAATTTGCCTCTCTTTCACTTAAGTGATGTGAAAGTATTTCTGATTACTTAGCTCTTGTAGCGGTTTGGTAAGTTTTGCTTATTTGCTGTGTGAAAGGACATCAGAACGTGTTCAGTGTATGCAATGATTCCAAAGCCAAGAGGCCTGCTTCTGTGCACTCTAATTGGCATGGATGCTTTTCCCTTGTAACAGCCTATGGTGAGATACATACCTGTGCCAGTTAGACTTAAGGCTAAAGGAGGTGGGAAACGCCAACACCTAAAATACAGGTGACTTCTTTCTAAAACAATAAAAAATTCCCTTGCGTGCACCAAGAAGTTGTTCGTTCATGCCAGGCCAACCAACTGTTCTGTCTTCAGGCACATGTTCTTACATGCAAGCTTGAAACTGTAGACTTGAAATTTTGGATTAATTTTCTAGCTTGAGATGCCTTCAGTGTGCTTCATTGAAGAAATGTTTCGTTCTCCCTTGGGAATGCAAAAGCATGTGTTCAGTCTGCCTAGCTATGTGTTTTGTTTTGATCTGGGTTTTTTGCTGAAGAAGCATATAGTTAAGCAATAGGCAGTCTTATCTTTGCAAACGGGTTCTTAAAAGAAATTATTGTTAGGGCTTGTCAAATTACAGATGAGGAAAACATTTGGATTTTTGCCTAAGTTTAAGCAAATGAACTTGTGGTCAATGTCTAAACTGCTGCTGCCTTGTTCTTTTACTACATATCTTAGATAACAGATTAACAAAAAACAGACTGGTCTTTCAGCTGATGCTTGATCTAATAGCCTCTTTACTTAAAACTTTGGCAAACTTTTCAAAAGACTTTGGAGTATGGATGGAGTGGGAGAAGTCTGACTGACATCCTCACTGGAACAATTGTACAGTATAAAGAAGTCAGTGCTGTACAAATTTTGGTTTGGTTTAACCTGGAGGAAGTTCTAACTCCAGAGTGTCATTTTCTGCATCCACATATGCAAGAGATGTTGCTCTACAGGTCAATGAGAAATTCTTTTCTTGAGGTAGACCTTTGTTTATGATCCAAAAAACTAGTTATCCTTTTTTTCTTCTAGAATTTTGCAACAATAAACCTCAGCAGAACAAAGTTTAGTATGATCTCCTTTAGTAATCTTGTCAAAGTTGTAGTGCTTGTTCAGAAAGAGTCATGTGGCAATAGAAATGGGTATTGTTTTGTGTTATTTTACATCCTTAAAGAATGAGAGTTCAATGAGAGTGCAGCATCCTGGTCAGTGACACAGAGGCAACTGTTTTAAGGTACTGCTAGCTCAGCATCACTTGGGCTGTACATTAATCATGTTGTAATGGAAAGATACTGAAGCTGAAAAACAGTACCAAGTTCAGCTTTGGACTAGCTGTTCTTAGCTGAACTGTGATAGGGCAAGCCCAGGTCTGCAGCTGAAGTTCCTTGTTATCCACTTGTGGTTTTCCTCCCCATTGCACCATTGATTGCTATTTTTGTAGGCTAAATTATATATGCTTTGAAATGTCTATGGGTTTGCTTTATTATACCCTTTTGCCCCTTATTAATTGATATTGGGCTGTCTCTGTAAATGCTGGATTATTTCTGTTGAGGTTTTGGTTGGTCATCACTAGTTCAGTATTTACTACTGTGTGGTAGTGACTGCTATACTCAAATAATATTCAAACATAATTTTGCTTTCATTTCCCTCCCACCCAATAAAACTCACAGCAGCCACATAGAATAGGAACTAAGAATTTGAGCAGGGAGCTTGGACTAGAAGATCTCCATTGGTCCCTCCCAACCTTAACTATTCTGTCATTCTGTAATCCTGTCAGGCTTTTCTTGTATTAGCTACTTCCAAAGATATTCTGATATTCTGATTCCAGAATGGCCTTCAGAAGTTTCTAGTGCTGCTGGTGGTGTTTCAGGTGTGTCTGCTCGTACAAGCTCTGCAATGCAGAGATGGCCAAGATCTCACCTGGGTAATTTGGATTACAGGAATTGTGTAGCAAAGGTTAGGCAATGCTCTACACAGGCAGAAAGGCACTGTTTTTGTCTGATTGCTTCACTTGCAATTAGACAGATGAAGCCTGATGATGGGTTGCAGCCTGGAATTTCTGCAGGGTAATGAAAGTAAGTCCATTGTCTTGCACATTCTAAAATGAGAACTGAAAGAATATATAATGAAAGGCTGCAGCAGTAAGCAGCAAGTATTTATTCCCTTGCCTGTCACTGAAATAATTAACTTATTTTCTAAAATACTCCCTTTCTACTTGTGCTGGTTTAAAAGTTACCCAGCAGGGGAAATGAGCTCAACTCAAAAGAGAGATTATAAGTCAGAATAACA
>JAWWES010000041.1:44384744-44423060 GCA_035583135.1 Lophotriccus pileatus
CTGGGCAGAGGGTGTAAATGCTCTATTGATAACAGTTTCTGGGAAATGACATGGAAGGCTATAGAATACACAGGTTTCGGTTACACCCATCCAGTGATGAATTGGTCCCAGCTGTTCTAACTAGGACACTACTATATTTTAAACTGGATTTAAGCCCTATGAGCACATGCTGGTGCATATTAGCATCTTTATAGAACCACTTTCATGTTGGAGTGCAGAAATAGGTTTCAATATGTCTATATAAGTTTGTTGGAAGTTGAAAGCCTGTTTAAGATTTAGCTTGTGAAAATAATGGAAAAATATGTCACTATTTTTTACAAGTAAAATGGGTCTGGACCAGTAGGAAAGAAAATTCGTGCTTAACCTTTTTTCCCTCTTGCTGCTTGTGGCTGATATGCAAAGCTGATAACATTATGAAAGTCAAATTAAAATACATAGAAGATAAGAGAGAATTTTCACAAGTGCTTGTAGTGATAGGATGAGGGAAAATGGCTTAGTTTGAAATAGGGCAGGTTTAGATTAGATAGATTAGAAGCCTCAGGCTGGATAAGGCTTCAAGGAGCCTGGTCTAATGGGAGGTGTCCCTGCTCATGGCAGGGTGGTTGGAACTAGAGAATATTCAAGGTCCCTTCCAACCCAAACCATTCTGTGATTCTGTGAAGATAAATGAAACATTAGGAAGTTAGGGATTAGACATGTCTGACACATAGACATTAATAACAAATTATCCTAATCTAAGATTAGTGGAATAAAGAAGAATTATTTTCTAAAAAAGACTGAAGCAAGCCTTTCCAGAAGGAAAGTAGATTGTTTTGCTCAATACTAGCATTGCATGTTGTGCATGAGTTGTGCTGTATTTGTTCTGTATAGGAGTTGGAAATGCTTGCATCACTATAGAACATGGACCTCTGTCTCTTTTTTACAGTAGAAGAATTTTCCTCCTTTTCTTTGAGCCTCCTTCTGACAATTCTCCCTGGGCTTGAGTCCACAAACTGATGTGAGAGTTTATACATAAACACTTCCACTTGTTACCTTGGAAAGCTAGAGAAACATTAGAGCTTGGCATGTACTGCATTACACGCTGTGTTCCCTGGTGAGATGTACATCTAGGCTAGGCATTTGAAATTTACATTTAGAAATGGAAATTAACACAGTTTTTTTTTATTTTATTCAGATTTTAAAGTTGAGATGTTATATAAACCATTTTGTTATGAGATGTTATATAAACCATTTTAATATCACTCACATCATTTAATGTGGTATGCAGATATTTTATTTTGTATTTCAGCTAGCATATTCAGTATATGGCAATATTTGGCATAAATCTGCTTGTGTTAATGATGCTTAACATGCTGATATGGGTCCAGCCTTGCTCCCTGGGTGGGCTGCATTGCTTTTCATAGTTGACAGTGAAGGCCATAAGCTATTTCCGTCCCGGTCAATGTGCAGCATGGCCTGGCTAAGCACATGGAGTAGGACTGACATTTTTGCAGCAGGGTCAGGCCTGCTGATGTGATCAGCTTTTTTGGTCAGACAGGGTACAGAAACAGTTACCAAGGCAGTAACACACCTCAGCCTTGCCAGCTTTTCCCTTTTAAGTGACCGTGGACATGAATTCACCTCCTCACCTGCCCTTGGAAAGGTGAGAGCAGAAGCAGGCTTCCAGTCCCCAAACAATTAATCATAATTGATCATCCTGTTCTCCGGCCACACTATGTTCATTCCTGAGTTGACTCTACTAAACACAGTCCCAGCAAGTAGAGTCACCTAGGCTGTTTACAGTGTCTCTGTCATAGGTTTGGCATCAGATTGTATGTGAATAGATATAACTGGAGCTTATTGTTGCACAGACATTCACAATTCATTTTGTTTCCAAATGAGGCAATTTCTTACAGTGCTAAAACCACTCTGAAGTATATTCTAATAGACAAATGGCATGGTTTCTTTTAAATGTTGTATTCACCTGAACAGGTGAATGCCAAATATAATTTCAAATGTGCTTGTGTGGTTGCATATATTTCATGTGTTTACCTGTCAAAACTCCCACAAACATAGCTGTCATTCATTGCATGATAAAATCTATGTCACCACTCAAATAATATTTCTCTTGACCTAGAAAAGTTTCTGCATGGAGAAAGTTAAATGAATATGGTATTTTGCATGAGTAACTATGTAGTGGCACATTTTTTCTGCAAAAATTATTGAAAGAATAAGCTTAGATGTAAAGAGATGTGTTAAATACCTATTTATTGAAACTTCAAAGCTGACAGTGGGCTTATAATAGTTTTGTATCAGAGATAATGTTATGGCCTGTCTACCGTTCGTGTATTATCTTAGAAAATTTTAGAGAAAATAAATGTGCATAGGAGTTTTTCCATAGGTCAGATGAGAATAGAGTCAGGCTGTCAACTGCGGAATCCCAGCTGCTGTCTGAAATGTTGTTTAAATGTACCATTGATAGGATGGATTTATTTTTTTTAATCTCATAGTTTCTGAGTGTTTTAAAAAAGTTTTCTAAATAATGGAATAAGAAAGCTTGTGTACTGTCTTTTTAAAATACTTTAGGACATCTGTACAGTTGTATCACATTTTACTTTTCAAGTTTGCTTGACAGGGTCAGTGCCGCTTGCCCATTTAATAAAGCTGGACAGCATCCTAGTCAGCACCTGATTGGTCTCCGGAAGGCCGTGTATCGATCCGTCAGAGCCAACTTTCGAGCTGCAAGACTCGCCACTCTGTACATGCTGAAAAAATATCCTTTCTGTACAAACCCACGAGTGATGATACTCCACGTAACCTCCCTGTGGTTGTGCCAATGTTTAGAGTCAGTATTTCTGGAAACATACAATCTCTAATTACATATCTAAACAAGGTAAAGAAAAGGTAGCAAAGTGAATCAGGGCTTGTGCTTGTTTTGGAATGTGTTTAAAATTTTTGCCTCTGTGTACTGTGCAGATCCACTGCACTGAAAACATTGTCCCAGTTGCTGACACCCATGCCTTTGGTGTAAGTGCCAATGATATATTTCAGAGTCCTTCAGGTTTTTGTTTATAATTCCTCTGAGCCATCTTTTTCCCTTGCACCAAAATATCCTCTTCTCTGAACAAATGGCCTTTCACTCAACATCCCTGTGTTCAAAGGTAAGTTGATTTTCTGTTTCAGAGAAGCTGAGTGGAACTGATTACATTAATTTGGCCTAAAGGCACATTTAAGAGCATGGAGTTTCTATTCTGAATCAGACCAGAACTCTTTGTTCAGATTACATTTTGTAAAGTGTCATCTGTGTTTTTTCAGTGAGTTGATACTTTCTTTAATGGCATTAGCATTTCAAGGTTTTTTCCTATGTTTATTGTACTTATTGTACTATATAGGAAATAACAATGTATTCACACTAAATTATGGCAAAAATTAAAATAGATATGTTCCTAATCTGAAAAAAAAGCATACAAGGAAACAAAAGCTGATGGTAATGTGAGTGTTGAAAATCTGACACAACAAAGTACTTCTTTTGTCTTCCTGGAACTTAATATTGATTAATAAATGTCTGGCAAATAAATGAATATATTGAGTGTTAATGTGTACACACAGAGTGGCACACACAAAGCTGCACACGTGTGCGTTCACTTTGAAGCAAATTAGTATTTCTTTGCAAAAGATTCATTTCTGTAGGAATAGGCATCCTTATTCTGAGCTCAAGACTTAGCACTGAGGAATGAGGTGTATTTGCTGTGTAAAGGAAGAAAAACTTACTCTGGTTCAGACACACTGATGAGAGCAACTGATACCTAGCTTGGAAATAGTCAAGAATCACTTCTAAGAAAATGGGAAGAGAGATCTGAAAATAGGATCAGCTAACATGTCCTTCCCAAACATCCTTCAACATGGAGAAAGTCAGTCCAGCAGTGATTATCACAGGTGTGTAATTGTTGTTGTGGCCAGGAAGGTTACAGGTTCAGGGAATATTGGTGTGTATTAGACTGTCCACTAGTTTTAAAACTACTAAGTTTAAGGAATGGGTTTTAAATTAAGGAATGGCAGAGAAGAAAGTTTTGTTTAGTTTGGATAATTTGACATTTATCTCTGTATTTGAAAATTTATAGCAATTTACCGTGTAGATGCACAGTAGTAACGGCCAGCAGAAATAAATGGCCAAAAATTTATTGAAGTTTAGTGCATGTAGATAGGCTCTTGACAAATGGAAAGAGAAGCATTGTATTTGTGCAGAATGTAGTGGCAAAACCAGTGGTGGCATGTGAAGGATTCTTTCTCCCCACCAAGATAATTAAGGACAGCTTTAAGGTAGTCCCAAGTTGCCTTTGATTTTTTTTTTATTCCCCTGCTATCATGAATGTCTGAAAACATTACGTGTATTACAGGAGTATTGATGGCAAAGAGATCTTTCAAGTAGATTCCAGTGCCTTGTGCAAGTAAATGCTACTCATATGGTGGAGGAGCCAAAGATTCCTTCATGTTGAAAGCAGTTACTGCTGCGACTTGAGACAACTTTAATGTTCCTGTCCGTCATCAGATTGTTAGCACAGACCTGGTCTACAGCAAGGAGAAAGAGAAACTGGAGAGATTAAATAAAGGAGTGAAGCGATAAATTGAAGGAATGGAATGCTGATAAATTAAAGGAAAGGAATTTCCATCCAAAATGTGGAAATGAGATCCCTGTTCTGACTTCTACAGGTCTCTTTAGTAAGTTCGGCTTTCCACCAAATCAGAAGATATTCTCAACTTTCATTCCTCTCAGTTGTTTGGTCATGAATTAATGAATTTCTATTTGAAATTTGCTTTTTCTGAGCATTGTGAGATATATGAATCCAGTGGGACTATTAGCGGTTTACACTGGCAACAGCAAAACAAAATGCTTTTAATAGAGAAAAACATTCCAAGTATGTAAAATTTTGATTAATATTACAAAATTGCATTAAAAAAACCGCAAACCTATTTTCCTGATTAGTCATAATTCTGTTTAAAAAAAAATTTTGTTTTCCTGGATATTCAGTAGAAATATAACATGCAAAACAACTCCTACTCTCAAGGGCAACAGAATTTGAATCTGCCGAGCTAATACACTAATGATCAAATCTTAGTTCCTTTTAAATTGAGGGCTTATCATTCTTTAGGGTGATTTTTCTCTTTAAAGAATAAGAAGTGATAATTTCATAAGAGTGTGAGCAACTGCATTGGACAGCCACAGCTTTTAACCATGGAGTGTGCGTTTCATGGAAACATTTATGAGCTTGTGTACACAGGAAACTTCCATACTAGAGTTTGCTTTCCTTGGTTGATGGTATTCAGTTGATACTGCAGTGTGGGTATAATGCTTGTCATTTAACAACAGTGGTGAGCCTTTGACTCCAGATACCCTTGTTGTGTAATAATGTGCAGTTATTAAAATAAGGTTCTGGTCTGTGACTGGGCCTTCTGAGTGATATACAGGCCTACAAAAGAATGATAATGTGAAGTATGTTTTATTTTCCTTTATCCTTGTGTTTCTTATAATAAACCTGGAAATCTGAAATTGAACTTTATCACGCAGCAAAGATAATTGTTGCCTTAAGACTCTGGTAAAAATGTCTCAAACAGAGACATTTATTGTTAGATATAATGGTTAAAGTATTTTAGAAAATGGTGTTAAATTTACTAATGTAGTAAAGATATGCTTTGGTTTAAGCTTTCATTTAAAACCTTCTTATTTATTTGGAACTTACTAGAAATATCTGTGGATGAATTATTTTTCCAAGCTTAATGTGTCAGAATATCCGTTTTATCACTAATCTGCAAAAAGATCATTTTACCCCACTTTGAAAATATTCACTTATATGTGCTTAATAAAATCAGCCAAACAGCCTCTTTGAGGAATGCTTTCTGACAGGTTGCATGTATATAATGTTAAGTCAGAAAGGTTTTCAGTGGAGTTGGGTTTTTCCCTGAAAGAGTGATTTCAGTAAATAATGTTGTATAGACAATGTACAGACATTGAGCTAAATGCTACTGTAAATTTTCATACTTACATACATTACATTTAAATATAGCCCTTTAAAACTATATAGTAAAATAGAGAAAAGTTCAATCTTAAAAAACGTTTATAAATTTGTATCTCATTTTGTCAACAAATGGAAACTGCAGAGCTTGTAGCTTTGCTTTACACTACTTTGAGAGATTTTGTTGTTAGTAGCCTTAAGTAGGTTGCTAAACATATGCTTCAGTGTACCTGATTGTTTCTGAGATAACTATCAAATGCATACTTTGACTCAGTAAGACTAACCCTACTGGAAGCCAAAGGGAAACTGTTTTGAACTTAAGCCATTTGCTTATGCTATAACTTCAAGAGAGGCAAGGAAGAAAATATTCTTGAGGGGCTGAGCTGGTACCTGTTGGGTTTAGTCTTAAAAACTGGCAAATCTAGGTATTAATCTGAATTGTAGAAACAAATGAGTGACTAATTATAAATAAATTAGTAAAAACAAATATTAAGGGATATATTGATCTATGCTAATCCATTAAGGATAGCTTTTACAGCCATCAGTATTACTTCTCCTACCAAAATTATCTGCAGAAGATTAGGCTATTGTGTTAATTTATGTCTCAAACATGTTAGGAGGAGATCTGTCTGATGAACCTGTTACAGAGAATTGAAAATTTTAGTTCACAGTTTTATTCTTGGTGATACAAATTGCATAAACTTGATGTGTTATCATTATGTTATCATTATTCACTTCAAGTATAACTCACAGAAGTTCAAAAATATTTACTTGTGGCTAGTGTGCCCCCTTTCAGCTAGATAGCTGCCTTCAGTGAATAGAATTAATTAATTTTGCCCTAATTAAAAAATTTTCCCATGTAAAGTAAAAAAAAATATGCAGTTATACTTTAGCATTATACCAGGCATCTGTGTCAAACTTGGTGGACCAATAATTTAATGAGATGGAAAGTCATATTACTTACATTTTGTGTGAAGGGACAGTTGGGTACTAGCAGAAACAATTCAGCATTTTCTCATGTCATTCTTACTCTAATTTGTTCAAACTGGCAAGAGTACATTGCTCAAAATCATAGAACAGAATGTCAGAGAAAACAGAAGAGTATTTCTCTATCAATCCAGAAGAAAAGGGTATAGCAGGATGCAATGGCTGAAAGCTTAAACTAGAAATAAGGCATTTTGGGTTAAGTATTTACAGGATGTTGTGCAGGGTAGTTCAACAGCTCTCTGCACTGTACTCCACTGAATTGTGTGATAACTCAGGCGATGCTTTGCTCGGCCTTCCTGCTGCTTAGTATTTGTGTACTTAAGAGCCTTGTGGGTTCTACGTCATGGGAAACTAATTTAATTATATACAAGACAGATGGAGGACATTTTGTAGTTTATGTTACTGGATGATGTTAACAGTCTCCTCCTCAGCTGATGCAGGATGGTGTGATACTCCACTTCCTTGAACTATTTTGATAGGTAAGAACTGGGTATTGGACCATGTAAACTGAAAAGGCTTTAATTTTGTCATAGGTTTAACATGCTGTTCCCTGCTGGCAAGGCATAAGTAGTGTTACAAAAACAGACATGTATGTGTTTAAACATTCTAAAAGTTTGGTATAGGAAGCTAATGAGAGCATGGGATCAGTTCTCTGCTGTCATCTATCAGATACGGGAGTAGGAGCGCTGCAGTAGAGGAGGGCAAGGCAGGAGGTGCAGGAGGCCACTGGGAGTCCCTGGCTGAGACATTGGTAAGTGGCTCCTTTGGTCAAAACTCTCATTTGAGATGTTGCCTGGAATTGCTTTACTGTGATTTAGAAATTCACGTGTCCAAACTGCTTTTTGTGGTGTTCCTGCTGTTGGAAATGTCTTGTTGTTAATTGGAAAATATTAACAAGGAATACAATTAGTCTCTGGGATAAGTGGCCCTGAAGGGTTTTGACCTGACTTTTCAATTTCTATTGGAGTTACCATCCTCATCCTATGTGCTCCATCTGCTGGGCATGCTGTCAGGTTAATTTAGCAGAGACACCATTTATGTGAGGCAGCTGCTGGTGGCAACACTGATATTCTATTCCCAATTAATTTGCATTGCAGGTTTTTGTCTGAACACTTAATAGACTTCTTTGTTTCTAGACTTTGTGGAGAAAGTAGGAAGAAATGTGTTTGTTTAGATCCTGGGACACAGAGTATTATTTTTTTATGCAGTGTTCTTCTACTCAAGTAGCAAACATTTTCTTGAGCAAATCACCCTTGCATGTTCAATCCTATGAGAATTTAGCACATGGAAAATTTGGGAGTGAAAGTGGATGGAAGGTGTAGCTTCCCAAGAAAACCTATTAGATGAACAGGAGACAAGTGCTTCTAATCAGCCTTATGTGCTAGAGATGAGAGCAAAGAGTTTGTAGATCAAACTGTAAATGAAAAAAAACCCCATATTTCAAATTAAAACCTTATTTTCATGTATGCTTTACGAATATTTTTATTTATTTATTTATTTATTTCTGTGGAACAAATGTGGTTTTGTGCTTATGACCATAACATGTAAGTTGCTGTTTTAAAACAAATTTTACTATTTTGTGACTGGTTAACTATTGAAAAATGTGCAAAAATCTTGAACTGTTCCTCCTCCCCAGCCTGAGGTTAGCCTAAAATTAGCACTATTTTAAAATAAATGCTTCCTGGTCTATGAGTTATTTTATCTGTTACATTGTGCTTGCTTCCTGCTTTTCAAGCATTTTTGAGGACTAGAAATGTACACTTTTCCTACTGAGAATTCACATGTGCCAAATAATGTTAATAGCTACCTGTTCGCCACTCTTCCTGCCAAGATCATAGTGGCTTTACAGCAGTGTAATCAATGAAGTTAATGGTATGACAGCCAGGGAGCTCCTGTTCTTCACAGTGCTGTCTGAAATGTCAAAAGACCTTTTACTGTAAAGATCTTTGAGTGGTCCCTCCACAGACAGAACTCTCAGGGAATTCACATTGTTTTGAGTTTGGTCTATAACACAGGCTACCTTTGAAACTTCAAATTGCGCAATTGTTCTCCTCATTCCTCTGTAAAATATATGATTTCTGGTTCAAGATTGACATGAGCTGCCCCTTGGAAACTTAATATTTACAAGTAAGCTGTTTCTCTCACTTAAAAGGGATGCAGGGACTTTTCATCAGTCTGTTTTGTTTCTTTTTATCTGTTTGTATTTAAATGTAGGATTTTTTGGTATCTTAGCTCTTATCTAAGAGCTCTTGTCTAAGAGCCTTTAAAACTTGATCTCCAAAGAAGGAGTGCAAAACGTTCAATTAAACAGGATTCAAGTGGACTTGGGAGGAATGTATGTGCTTTCATACAAATTACCAAGAATAAGAAACCTTATTAGGTGTTTCTTTACTTTTATGTTTAATGCAAAAGTGGCTTTGTTTAGCACCTTAACCCCAGCTAAACCTACCCTCTGAACTCAGAGAGTGACAGTGTGACCAGCTACATCTGTGTAGTCCCCTTTAAGGAGCTGGGTCTGGGACTGAGTGAAGAGCAGGTCTCAGAAGAGGAGGCACACAACCTGACCGATGGCTTCAGCTTGCCTGCACTCAAGGTAACCTAACCTCTCCTAGAAGGACATGTGCATCCATGCAGGCTCCTGGGGAAAACCTTTCTGTTGTCATGAAGTCCTGTGGCTTGTAGGTACTAGCCTGTAGTAACATGGTGAATTGAGAGAGAGATGTAATCAGTCTCTTACCATGTGTTTCTATGTTTGTTGACATTCAGATGATTTTGTTTTGCGTGTAGTGGAAGAGAAGTTGCACCATACAACATTAGGATTTTTTTCTGCAAATCATGGAAATTCAAGTCAGTTTTCTATAATCAGCTTGATCAATCTCCTTAAAACATGGTTTTTTGCTCTCTGTATTTCACTTGATCCCAGCTGTATAAAATAATTTCCAGATTTGTTCTTACTCCTTTTTAATCTAATCTCTTGACGTGAATAAAAAGAGAGACATCAGAAGATACAAATTAGTTGTACTTGCCAAAGGGAATAGCTGCGTTCAGTTACACTGAGGAGTAGAAATCATAAGCTTGGACCCCCACTGCCGTGAGCCAGTGTGGTTCTTTGATCTTTGAAAAACTTTTAACTGAACAGAATGACAAACATATAATGGCCTTTTTATCTATTTTGTTTTGAGATGTTAGGTATTTTTTATTTTCATGAGTCTATTGGAAGGAAGATCTAATTTGAATGCAAGCCTTCAACAGTCTTATGGTCCTCTGCAAAGGCCTTTTAACATTGTTTTTTTAATGGAAAATTCCAATATTGTGTGACTTATGTCTTTCTAAGGGGTTGGCTTTTGTTGCATTTTTTTTCACTTAATTTATAGACCTTGACTTCTTTTGTTCTGACAGTAAATGTTACCAGTAATAGTGATTACTAAACTTTGAGGCTTTGTCTAATTAACTGTAAGCTAAGAGCTACAATAGATAGAAACCTTGGGATTTTTTCTTTGCCTTTTCATTAGCTGAAGTTCTAATTGCAACCATACAAGCCCACTAATTTACCCACTTTTTTTAAACCAGAAGCTATCCAGAGTTGCCTAAGCTTGTAAGCTGTCTTTCTTTACCTGCAATTTGCAGTAGTTTAACTGAAATCTGTTTTACTTAAACTGGTTGGGATGCTTTATGAATACAGCTAAAGCTCACAACTAGTAAATCTCAGTTTATGTTAACTCATAACAGACGGCCTGGGTGTGGTGTAGTTGAACCAAGCTGAATTAACATAAATCAGTCTTAGGCAGATTCCTGTGTAGGCAATAAAATAGATATACTCTGATAACCTGGGGACATACTTGTGTTGTAAGCCCTGGATTTATGCTCTGTCCTCTTCAGGTTGTTTTTTTTTGGTGTTGTTTGTTTGGTTTTTTTTTTTTGAGAGAACTTGTGTTTATGTTAAAAATGCAGGTAGAGTACAAGATGTATCCAGATTTAGTCAACATTTTAATTTTCATTCAAGCCCGTGTCTAGGCCATATGACAAATGTAGCATATGTCTTTTGCCTACCTTGTCCTTGAAGTAACCAATTTAAAGAGTGAAAATTTTTGGTTAAAGAAAAAAATATCAATTTAAAGTGAGGAAAGCCAGTTGGATATTTTGTGAGTTTAAGCAAAACTCAGGACAAATCATCAGAAGTCACTGGCAGAGCAAGCTACTTGCAACCATAAATACATCTGGAATTTCCTTTTCTCTCATCATTTTGCCTTTTTTTCAGGTACGTTTTGGATATGATTATCAATTCCTGAAATCCACTATTTCTGTGTGCAACTTTTTCACTGCTTGTGCCTTATGTCTGCTGAAAGGGATTGGTTTTCTTTTATGCTTATTATAGCACGAGCTTTTGACTTTTTGTCCCGGGCACCACACATTCAGGGACACTTGAGTGATTGCTGCCCATTTGTCTGCTTTTTATTTTTGCACCCAGCCAAATCAATCTTGCATGTGTGCCCCAAATTAATTTCATGTAATTCATTTGTTCTTTTTTCTCATGAGCATTTTTTATTCTTTTGTCATATTTTATCAGTTTTCATCCAAGTATTTTTGATATACCCTTGGATATATCAAAACCATGATGAGTAAATATTTTGTCTTCCTCAGTCTGGAACGCTTGAGAATACATTTCAGACTGCATGTCATGGTCACCTGCAGTTGATCCCTTTTAATAAGGGCCAGTATTGCAGAGAGAAGTGTCATAACCTTTCCTTTTTATTTTAGAGACGTAAAGTGTTGCTGTCCTGTCATGGTCTACTGAGCAAACAGCCTTCTCTAAACTAAGAAAACAGTTCTTTATATTTCATCGGAAGTGAAAGTTCTCAAGAAATTGAAATTGTGGGTTGCCTTGCTACCAGATGGACTGGCCTCTTTAGAACCATATATGACGTTATGAATTGATTAATTTCGTACAAGCCTTTTCCTTCTTAGTGGTATTGGTGGAATTTCTCACTTTGGCTGAAAAAAAAGAAATAAGTTAGCAGCTCAGCTTTCTTCAGATGTAGAATGTTTTTTTTGTTGAAGTACAGTGCAATTAGGCTCCTGTTTCAAGGTTGGGTGTGGGGCAGTGCAGTAGTTACCAGATCGTAGAAATGATGGGCACTATAAAGTGAAAAATGTTTTTGCTGCCACTGGAATTTTGGCAGCCCTTTCTGAGCTGGAGGGTATGTGGAGATTATAGCAAATAATGAAACTGCCTGAAGAGAATATGATGTTTTAAGACTCTGACAATCTTCTGAACATAATTGCATTTAATATCCTTCTTCAAAGAATTAAATCTTGTGAACTAAGGTTCACAAGATCTGAACCTCACGTGGTCTGGGATACCCTTCAAAAACAGTCAGCAGATTTTTGCAGTTTTTCGAAGTTCCTGTTGCTGGCCAAGGAATGTTTTCTCGTGGTGTATCTGTACATTTACTTTGGAGGCTGACTGTCTTCCCAGGTGCGCAGAGCTAACCCTACCCTCTTTTGCAGGTCCTCTTTCAACTCTGGGTAGGGCAGAGTTCAGAATTCTTCAGGAGGCTGGTGCTGCTCCTCTCCCCAGCCAATGCGTCCCCCAAGCCCTTGGTCTCCCCCGAAGGGCTGCCTCATCACATCCTGTCTGATGTGACTCAGGGCCTACCTCACACACACGCTGCCTGCTTGGAGGAGCTTAGGAGAAGCTACGAGTTCTACCGGTACTTTGAAACTCAGCACCAGTCGGGTTTGGAGTGGCCACCCAGAGCAAAGCAGAAGTCAAGGGAGCTCAACAGCCTTCAGACAGCGGTACGCAGCTTGCAGCTTCACCTCAAGGCGCTGCTCAATGAGTAAGTTGACACATGAATTAAGAGAATATGCAGGTGGGCAGAGTGCTTTGGGTTTGAAGTTCTTTGGGTTGTAAGCTTGTATCCCAGATTAAAAGCAAAAAAAGGCAGATACATGCAGGTCTTTGGAATTACAGGCGTTATCTGTACACAGTATGGGCTATCTGATCTTTTTTCCTGGTGTTTCTTCAATTATCTGATGAAAATTTGAGGATAAGCAGTGTACTAAGATCTTGCCTTGCTTCTGTCACTCCCTTGACAAAAATCTGAAATCTTACCTCCTATGGATTTTGCAACATACCAAATGCTTTATAAGAATGTTCAGCTCATAATCACTACCTAATAAATATTTTTAAAGATTTGTGACTGCCTTGGTGAAACAGTTGATCCTACACCTTTAATTTTACATACAGAAGTTACTGTAATGAATGCAAGTGAGCAATGTATCTTGATGTAGAGGAAATTATGTTATTTTTAAAATTTTGGGGCATCTTTGAGGAATTGACTGAGTCAGATGCTTGAAACTTGAGGAGAGTAACAGAACATTAAATTAAATACTTAAAGGAATGGTGAAGTGAAATATTTATTATTACTTACTGCTGTTCATCTCCTTCTTAGGGTAATAATTCTTGAGGATGAACTTGAAAAGCTTGTTAGTACGAAGGAGACACCTGAGTTGACAACAGAAGCCCATCAGGTTCTGGAACAAAAACTAAAATTTATTCAGCCTCATATCCAGGCAAGCAACAGCTGCTGGGAAGAAGCCATTTCTCAGGTGGAAAAAATGAGTGGAAGAAACCCAAGTAAAAAAGGTAAATGCGAGAGATTAATTTAGCAACTAACGGGATACACTTCACAGATGGAATGGTAAAATGGATCAAAGACAGTGTTCAGCCTGTGTATCAGAATGTTAGCTGAAGAAGGTCTTACACTTAGAAAAACTGTGTATTTATGTCAGATTTTTCACTGTGATGGCCTTGAAGCTTTTGTTTCAGTAAAAATTGTGAACATGTTAACTCAGTCTGTTAGACCTGTGGATTCAGATGGTTACATTTTCAGGCGTAGACCCATTGTGGCTTTTTGTCTTTGATTGGTGAATTACCTGTGAAGGAGTAGGATTTTGATGAATCATCCCTGAGATCTGTGGGCCTAGATTCATGCAAGCTGACCTTGTTCATGCTTACAGCAGAACTGGGAGCACTGGGAGGCCTCACAGAGGCTCTGTGCAGGTCCAGACATGGTATAACCAAATTCATGTGTACTTTACCTGACAGTGTAGTCTTGCAGCTTCCCCTCAGTGCTGCCTAAAACAACCTATGAGGATATTAGATGTGGCCTGATACATTTGCATGTGCTAGCCTATTGTGTTTTGTGGATGCCCTCCACAACCTGCAGGTCCACTGATCTCTTTTTTCCCTTTCCTTAAAAGTTCCTTCTAGACTGCACACCATAGTATTTTTAGTTATTTTAGTTTTATTTTTACTTTATGTAAAAACAGCAGGTATTTTTTATTATAACTTGTTTCCTTTTAAAGCTCAGTGCAAAAATAATCTAGTGCGTGATCTAGAAGGAAGGGATTGCATGGCAAATAAAAAATAAAATAAGTTTTCACTTTTGCCCACTGGCTTTCCTGCAAATGTGTTAGGGTTGAATCTCTATTTTGCAACAAGTTTACTAAACTACTCCACAGGAGTTACTTTAAATTAGGCTGGTCATTGAAAACTATTTTCATCTGACTACATTTCACCTTCCTGATACATTTCTTAAGCAGTCCACCTTCTGTGAGTTGACCTCTTCAAGCTGTGCATGAAATGAAGTGTAGTTCTTCTGCTGTCTTTCTACAGATCTTAACAGCTGGTCTGTCACTCATGATTATGTAAATTATTAAGTTAAATTATCTCTTTTTTTTCCAATGCTTTCTGAAAGCTCTTTGGAAGAAGATACCTTCCCATTGAAATAATATAGCAGCTAAAATATCTTTTATGTTTGTGCATTATTATCCAAAGCCAAATTAATCTTTTGACAAGAGCTATTGCAAGAATCCCATGGGAATAGAACATTTTATGTAAGTGGATTCCCAGCACTTTTGCTGCAATAGATGTTTGGTTCAGCTAACTAGCTCAACCAGTTGAGCATCTGTGTAAAGAGATGAGTCTCCTTCAGCAAGTGCTACTTGTTTCTTGCCCTAAATCATTGTGTCAAAGCGGGTTTCTTACAGTTGTGTTAAATAGTTCATTGTGTCAAACTGCCAAAGCACAGCCTTGTAAGGGAACAGATTGAACATTCATGCACTCCTGTCTGCCTTCTGTTGGGGATGATACGAATGGATATTAGAGTGAGTGATTCCTTATTCCTTCAGTGAATGCAGTAGTGAATGCACTTGGGCTTCTTTCTTTACAAGACTTGGTGTAACTGGTGCTGTTAGTCAATGATCCTGTCAGGTACAGAACAGACCCTCACAGCAAGTGTGGCTTCAGCACCTTGAGGGGAATTTACCTCTACTTAAATTCTTGGGCGATGACAGACTTATCTATCATTGATCTACATGTAGATATTTGCTCATTTCCAAGAGTTAATGCTAGACTTTCAGCTTCTTTATTCTTTCACCTTTTTTTTTCACCGATAAAACTAGTTTACCACCTAAAGCCTTGACAATTTAAGCATATATATTAATCTGCTGCTAATTTTACAGAACAGAATACTCTTTATGACTAGTTACAGGATTGTTTTAATGATTTTTGAATCAATATCTCTCAGCCTGTTTAAACTCCCCCCTTTTTCCTTTTAAACCGTCTCTCTCTTTGCAAACATACAAACTTTTTTAGACATTTCTAACAATAAGGCCATAGTACTCTTCTGCAGTCTCCTGGATCTTGCTGTCCTTTGATCCACTGGAGAGGAGCTAAAGCAGCAGCAGTTTTAGTTAAACACTGTGACTTCATGATCTGGAAGCGTATCTTTAGCAATGGCATCATCCCACACAGGTGGCAAACAGAGCAGTCTGTACATGTAGTAGAGCAGCTGGTGTACTCCTCTGATTTATGAAGGCAAGCTTTTAATTGGTAACTTCCATATACTCTTCCAAATTTGTCTTCATACCTTTGGACCATATTTCTATTGTTGTTATAATTATTATTATTACTATTTAAATGTTCTTATTACAAGTCAGAGTTACACAATGGACAAGGGGGCTTGATAATTATAAAACAAATATCTTGTCAATTTTCTCCTTGAAATTTCACTATATGCTTCACCTTTCTTTTAAACTTTGCGTGTAAATACTTCTGGAATGTCAGATCTTTAGCTCAGCCCAGGCCACTACATATTTTCCTTGTTTGCAAAAACAGGTAACTGAGCACCACCAAACTTGGCATTAATGTCAACTGCCTACTTTCGGAACACTATCCCTGAGTGTTCAATGTATAGATTAGAAATTGAAAATAGGGATATCCCTATTTTCCCTTCTCAAGAGTAAATTAGTATTTGTCAGTAAATGTTGTTTACCTGTTCCTAAAAACCTCTCTTTAGAGACATTTTGCAGTATTGCCAGGCATCTGTTCCAGCACTTATTTCTATTCACTAATAACATTCTACTGGTAATGGAATTATCTCTTGCTGCAATTTAAAAGCAGTACTTCTGATCTGCCCACAATGGAAATCTATTTCCTCTTTATAGCTCTATATAGATGGTTGGTATGTTTTTCTTTCTGTCTTCTCTACGTGACTCTCTATGCTTCATGACTCTCTATGCTTCAGCTCTTCCCTGACAACTATATTTAGTCCTCTGAGCATTTCCACTGTTTTCCTCTATACACCCTCTAGTTTGCCCACTGTATTATTGAATGAAGGAGCTCCAGACTAAGCACTATGTTCCATTGACAGCCTGGGTAGAAATGTTATTTCATGTGTTGCTTATATGTACTAGTATGTAGTTTGGCGTTTTGCTTGCAGCAGGCTTTAGGTGACTCTGAGGCTTCTCAGTTCCTTCTCAGTGTTGTTCCCCAGTCAGTTGTCATTTATTTGTGCACTTGGCTGTTCCAAAGCACAAAAATTTGTCACCAAACTTCTGTATCTGAAATCCAGTTCTACCTGGGCTGTATCTCTGGTTTTCCTCATAGATTATTTCCATATCAGCAGATTTAATGAGCTGGAGCAGTTTCCTTTTACCTACTGGAAATATTAAAGAGTATTGGACTTGACACAAGTCCTCGCTCAATATATTCCAGTCTGAAATTCCAAGAGACTGTTCTATACACCTAATAGCAACTTTTCCTGGCCTATGTATTTTGCTTATGAGAATGTCATGACTCTACATCAAAAGCCCTACTGAAAACAAAATGGAGAATGTCTTTGAATTCTTTCTATTCATAAGACCTGTCACTGCACTGGAAAATTAACGTCTTGATTTTCAACAAACCTATACTGGCTGTCCCACTGTCTCCTTGCTTACCTCCCAGATAACTGCTTACCTCCCAGATAACTGAAATTTTGCTTAATTATTTCTGCCAATATTTTCCAATTATTTGAAGCTCTTTTACCTATAATTTTACTATTTTACTTCTCTTTTTTAAACTTGGGAAGCGAGTCTTTTCTGTGGTTCTACCAATTTTTCTTGCAGATTTTCTGCAGATTTTCAAAGTCTATAAAAATGTTGAGATTTTTTAGTTGAAGTATTTCAACATGAGTTCCTCTGGACCCAGCTTACATCAAACCCACTAAGTTATGTTCGTGGTCTCTAACGCAGTGTTTCAGCGTAATCTAACCAGCCTTCTCACTGTTTTTTTCATGTGTGCCAATCCCGCCTATGAAAATACCTGGACCCTGCCTGACTGAGTCAAAAACCTCATTCAACACCCAAATATTTTTCTTTTCTTTTTTTTTTTAAATCCCTTTTCTTTTTTCCCCTAAAGGCAAAATTGAAGTTTCCTGTGACAACCTACAGCGTACTACAGTACCTTTAACACAACCTGCCATATACATAGAAAACAAAGATCCAATCCCTGAAGAGCAGGTAAAAAAAAAAAAGGCATCATTAAAATAATAATTGGGGATTGTTTGCTGTATCCATTTATTTTTCAGTTGCTTGTGCAGTGACCTCCTTGTTTTGCTGAGAAAGATCAAGTAGGTAGATAGTGCCATTTCAAAATTGAACTTGTAGAAAAAAAATTGTCTGTATTCCTTTTGCTGTTCTGTGGAGAGGTCCATGTTTCCCATCCTGGAAAAAAAGAACACTAGTATTCACTGCTTGTATATATCATTAGAAATGAGTGCCAGAAGGAGAGCAGCAACACAGGTCACAGTAATAAAGAAAAAAGAGAGAATTTCTAAAAGGCAGTATATATGAAATACAGTCCTACTTACACACTGATGAGTAAATTGACACAGCTGCAAAAGTGACAAGGTCCAGCACAAACCATCCTGCCTTCAGTTTACGTAGTCTCTGCATTTGCATTTTTGGATACCTAAAACAGACTGACACTGAACCATTTTGTGTTGTCTGCAGAACTCATGGGTGATGGTTGGGCTGTCTTGAAGAGAAGCAGGCCTCCTCCATCCCATAACTGAGCAGCAGGTGCATTCTGAAAGCACATTGAACAGCCATGCTCTGCTCTCTCCCTCCCTTGCCTTTTTCCCCACATGCATTCTCTCTACATTTTTTTCCATATCAAGGAGCTGAGACCAATTACTTTAACTATTTTTATTTGCCATCTGTTATAACATAAATGGTGCTCTGGGTTTTTTTATGCTTGTAAGCCAATATATTTAAAATTGGAAGAGGAGTTTGCTATTATCTATATCCTCTTAATAAGCATTTACATAAGTTAAATTAGCAAGATACCTGACTACCAAGAATTGATCATGGTGTAAATTTAAAAAAAAAAAAGAAACCCATATCAACATTGCTTATGGCTTATTTCTACCTGTAATTATGGGGAAATGCACTCCCATTTTCAAGGTATATCACTTGATCTTTCAAGGTATATCACTTGATCATAGTTGTGTAGGAAGGTAAATCTCATTAACTTTCAATGAGTGGACTTGCTCCAAAATCATACAGATATAACCAAAAGCAGTGTCAGATCCACTGGCTCTGCTCAAACAGGGCTCCATCCTATTGCTGTAGTTGGCTCGTGTGGAGATCGCTTGATCACGAGTCAGATTGTAGGATTGAGTCCATGCTGACAGTGAAGATCAAGGGTTTCTTTCTTTCTTTCTTTGTTTTTTAAGGAATTGGAAGCATATGTTGATTATTCAGATACAGATAATGAATTCAAAAGAGAAGATTTTTACTGCTTTTCCCAGGAAGAGAGAGAGAGACAAGAACGAGAGAGACAGGAATCTAAAAGGGTGTTACAAGAATTGAAATCTGTACTTGGATTTAAAGCTTCAGAAATAGAAAGACAGAAATGGAAACAGCTGCTATTCAGTGAACATGGTAAGTATTGCTTTTTAAAATGAATTCCTTTCTATTTCATTCTTAGGAAGTGTAGGTGTCTGTTTGCCATTAACTTCTGACTGTGTTAGGATTCAGACAGTGCTTAGCTATAGTAGTGTCTTTGATAGAGCTGTGTGGCCTTAGTTTGCTATTCCATCTCTTTGTATTACTTTTAGCAGTCATTTTACTATATATTGAAAAGAACTCAGAGAAGTGGGAATTTGGCTTTAAGCAAAACACTGAGCTAAAATATTAAACACATAGAATTACTAATAGCATAAAGAGAACTGTCAGGCTATAAACCATGCAGACTGACTTTCTTTCATGGCTTTCCAGTAAATATGAATTTTAAGTCAGGGTGCATAAATAAATTTTTTTTTTAAATTCTTTTCAGAATTTAAAGAAACCATCAGAAATTATCCCAGACTTAGAGAATTATATAGGTTAAAGTGAAGAGCTAGACTTTGAAATATTAAAGGCTCGTAAAAGAGTAAAACTGGCTTTTGTTTCCATGAGAGAGTGCATATACAGAATATGTTTACAAAAAAAAAAAACCCTCCACAAACCATCTAAGAAGAATTCTTCCAAACTAGCCTTTACTAACTGTAGAGGATTGCTGGGTAGCTCCAGCCACTTGCACGTGAAGGGAGCAATATGAAAATTTCCCTTGCCTCAACAAGACAGTGTGCCTATTACAGCAATGAGACTGGATACAACTTGATTCCTTTCACTGCCTGAGCTGTTTGATTTCTTTAAAATTGGCAGTAGTCTGCCTTTTCCTTTTTCTTATTTTCATTTCTTCTTCTTAAAAAAGGTTAGAAAAAGCCCTTTAAAAAGTTTTATGTGTTATGAAAAACAACCCTGAAGTCTGGCAACCAATCCAAGGATTCTGCCTCTGCCACTGTCTACCAGAAAAAAAAGACTATGGATTGCACCTTTCAGTAATTTAGTGGGAACAGACAGTAACAGACCATACCTATTTATAAGACTGTCTCTTTTTACATCAAACCATCAAAAAATATCTGTTTTCACAA
This sequence comes from Lophotriccus pileatus, assembly GCA_035583135.1. Taxonomy (NCBI): domain Eukaryota; kingdom Metazoa; phylum Chordata; class Aves; order Passeriformes; family Tyrannidae; genus Lophotriccus; species Lophotriccus pileatus. The sequence continues at coordinate 44,405,029 of JAWWES010000041.1, forward strand.
CTTTCTATGTCCATTAAGCTACAACTATGGTAAAAGAGATCATTTGGCTAATTTCTCTTCTAGTTGAGTTAAAAAACCCTAAAACATCAGATTGCACCAGAGTCTGCTCAGAAGTAGGATTTCTGTATTACCCCTCTGGTGTTAGATATGACATCACGCAACTCTTCATATAAATCTCTTTAAGTCTTCCTTTCCTGACTGTTGAAGGAAGAAGGAAGGACTCTTACCTACTTCCAGTTCAAGTCTTGACAGACCTAGTGACTCCTGCAGAAAGAGTTCTTGTCAGGAGAACTTTCCTTACCGAAGTTAGCAGCTGATACCTGTCCGTGTGAGCACGTCCTCTGGCCATCTGTAGCCATGGCTGGGCAGAGCCAGCTGACTCCTGTGGTCTGCAGCAACTGTTCACCAGAAAGCCTTTGTGACTCGTGTTGGTTCCTTTTCCTTTCAATGTATAGAACTACATTGTTTTAGGACTAGAGATTAAATGGTGGGGAGTTTCTCCAGCTGCATTGATTACTTCCATCCTGTACAAAACTGGAAAACACAAGAGCAGTTCATGAAATTAATTGTCTCCTTTTGGCACAGGCTGTGTGTGTCTAATCTGACAGACTGATATGGACACCAGACATAACATCATCTACTGGTTTTTAAGGAACTTCTTCATTATTTCTTCAAAAGAAACAAAAAATATGGCATAGTGGACCCTGCCATATTACTGCTGCAGACCTTAATTTGTCTGTACATGAGTCATTCCTTAGAGACATTTTTGTGATCTGTGCTTTTCACATTTCTGGCTTGCTTTATCTTGAAGGTTTAAACCCAGAAAGGTTCATATTCTTGTCTCCATTGGCCCAAGCCAATGGATGGCCATGATACCACTTTTCCATAGCCCTCTTGAATCTCACTTTTACAGGACAATCATATTCCAGAAATCCTGTGTTTTCCTAACTCAGGATTATTGTGAAAAAAGATCCTGAAATATTCAAAGGCTTTAATCTGTTAGTCAAGGCACCCAGATAGCCATTCTGATTTATTTGTCCTAACCAGAACATTGGGGTTTTTAGTTTGTTGAAAGAGGGGTTTTCCACAAAAAAGAGATTTCCACATAAAAGCTGAGGGTTTCCACATAAAAGAGGTCAGCTCCGAAGAAGTTGATATGTCTAAATGAAACAGCCTGAAGTCAACTGGAGATGATAGGTTGGATTCCAGGAGAAAAAACATCATCTTAGCAAACTGCTACAGTCTGGGCAGTAGGTAATTTACGGGAGTGTAGGTTAGCTTGTATTTTTGGTCCTTTGGCATCCTGTTGAGCCAGTAAAAGTGATTTTGAAAAGGTGTTCTAAGTTATTAGTGGCTTTGTTTTCATTTGTCAAACATTGGCAAAATCCCTTCTAGCCTTTCCTTAACCTCTCCGCCCCGCCATCCTGAGAAAAGTTCATTCTGACAGTGATGGTGTTGTATCCAGCTGTTTCCCCTTCTCTTACCTTGTCCATACAATAGTTCTTATACAGCCATTTCTCAGCTTTGGAAAGCCATACTCTCAGAACTAATGAATTGCACCTTGCTTATTAACTAATCAACTCTGCAAATCTCTAGTATCTTTTTAATTTTTGCAAAATTTTGGCTTTCGAAGGATTGTTTAGAGGAAGTAGGGAACAAGTGTGCTCCCAAATGATAAGATTTTTGTGCATATTCCTGCCTCTTCAAGCAAATGGGCAGAAGTAAGTAGTAGCATGTCTTTTACAAGATGGGGAAAGAACTACCCCATTAATAACTGAGATGAGTCTGGTGCAGTGCTCCTTCAGTATAAAAGGCTTTCAAAAAATCAGTACAGTATAAATTCAAAGCCTCTGTTTTTCAGTGTGCTAATGAAAAGAATTATCAATGTGACAACCATAATGATGTGCCTGCCTTCATCTAGCTAAAGTAAATCTTACTGAAATAGGATGCAATTGAAAAATCCTAATGCCATAAATTTTGTTTCCCATGAAAAGTTTGTGTATTTCCCAGAGTTATTTTCGTCTCTGCTTACAGGGGTAAAGTCAGAATGGAATTAGAAAGGGAAACGCAACTTGGGAATCTGCTGTTGCCGCTCTCATTTATGTTCGTGCTGCTGCTATAATGGAGCTACTGCAGTTTAGGGAATCTCTTACTTGGAAATGGACACTATATCGTTTTCTTAAAACGAAAGACATCTGTTCTTCAAGAAGTGATTGTACTGAGTTGTACTAACCCTTAACACTGGGAGGAGAGACTTCCTGGCAAGCATCCCATTGCTGGCAATGGGACTTGCTGCTGCTACTAACTTCAAGAGAGGCTAAATTAAACTACACTTCATTTGTGAGGACACCTTACCTGACTGTGTGAATACGTGTTGTATTTGTATGTTGTGGTGTTTGAGATCAGGTATTGCCTATAAGGACTTTCTTATGTACCAGCTGTCTTTAGTGGGTTAGGTAAACTGTAGCTTAAAAAGCAGACAGTTCAAATCTGTGTGCAGGACAGTAGTTATACTTGGGTTTTGCTTTAACATTGAATGCATCATCTGTGTTCGATGTCAGCTTTAAACACCAATTTTGCCCTGTCTCTTCACATCACACATTTTAAGGAATACTTACAACAAGTAGCTATCACATGTCACTTCAGCTTTGTGATTAGAAAACACCTTTAAGTTTTGTTGTGGGTTTTGTTTCTGTTGTTTTAGGAGCTTCTGAAGCCATTTTAACCCTTATAATCTTGCAACATTGCAGACAGAAATAAATTATTTACATATAACAGCTTGCTTTTAGTTATCATTTAATTTTTTTCCCCTTTTTAAGCTGCAGTGAAACCCTTGCCTTCTGTAGAACCGCTGAAGCTACTAAATAATTTGGAATCACATACAAATTCAGATACAGGAAAGCAGGACTGCAGCCAAAGTTGTGATAAATCGGAAGAAAAAGACTCAAATCCACAAGTGAATGCTGCTGATAAAAGCAGGACAGAATATTTGTATGAAGAGCCTGAGATGGAAAAAAACAAAAACAGTACTGCAGATGAAGATATTTCTACAGGGGCTGAAGAAAGAATGTGTTATCAGTGTGAAGGGGAAGCTGAAGAACTCAAGCCGAGCAATATGGATGGAGTAGAGGTTCCACAGCCTCCCTCTAAGGATGCACTACATTCAAAAATCAAGCATAGGCTGGCCCAGCTTCACATATCAACAGATTTAAACTTCACATCTGGTCTGGCTGCACAAGTTGCTGCCAGGTCTTTTACTTTTACTACAATGCAGGAAGAGACTTTTGGAGATGAGGGAGAGGAGGAGGAGGAAGAGAAGGCATGTGAACATGAAAACCTTGTGGAGGACTGTGAGAATGAAGATAGAGGCTCTGAAAGTGAAGGAAAAGTATAAGTCTGAGCTGAGCTTTGTTAAACCAACAGCAGGCAAATTGATGGGAAAAAACCTAAGGTGAGGTTTGAAGCTGGAAATATTGGATGGAAAAAATAGGAGGCCTAAATATAATACATCTTGTTGCCTAAGTCTGATATACTAAGTAGGACTTCTGAGTATATTGAAAATTTGCAGGTAAGAGAAGTTTAGGCTGCATCCATTTTTAAGGTCCTAGTGATGGAGGTTGGAATTTACTTTGTGTTTTCTGTTTTATTTATTTATATTATAATGTATTGTGGATTTTTTATTTCTAAAATGAAGGAAAAACAATGTCTTGATTGACAACAGACTCCGTTTTTTTTGTTTTCTAATTCTGTTGTCATGGTATCAATGTTTGTTCCAACAAAAAAAGCCAGGACATTTCTTTTGGAAGACCCTGAACTGTTCCCTGTGATCTTCCCCCACCACTTTTGTTTCCCTTCTTGTGTCTGCAGTGTGTTTACTAAGCCACAGTAGGCATTTGTGATTCTGCAGCTAGTGATGTGGCACCCAAATAAAATGTAGAATTTTAAATAAAAACTTGAAAGAGCTAGTATTTGATGTGTCATGGGGTATGGGGCTGAAATAGTATAAAGTTAGTCATGCTTCATATTAAGGTTTATTTAGAATTTTATGAAGGGTTAATAAATGATTTCTAGAAGTTGTAATTGATGTTAGAGAAATGTGTTGTAAGTATATGTTAGGGAGGGCTGTAAGCACACCAGTAGAAAGTACTATAGACAGCTAGGAGCTATCTGTTGGATTGACAGTAGGTGAGGAGTAAGCACCTGTGTATTAAACCAGCTATTAATTATTTGTTAACCTTTTGTAAATTGAACCTTAATATACTTGTTTGATTTGTTATAATGATTGATTGTATGTTTTTGTTTATATCCTAGAGTAATTTTCTTAGAGGAAAATTATCTGAGAGCTTAACAACATGCAGTACTTTGTTTAAACAGCATACTTGCTTTTCCCTAATGTTCTTTCACTTCCTTAGATCACAACTATAACCTGTGTGATTAAGAATCCTTGAGAGAACAACAATTGTGTATTTTCTAAGGTGTATCTTGTAACTTAGTTAACTGACACTGAAGTCTGGATGTTTGGTATGAGGTTATGTGGGTTGGGTTTTTCTCTGTGGTGATGTTACAAGGAGCAGGAAACTGCTCATCTCACAGAAGAGCTGGTTAATAATTTCATTGCCTTCTCTTCCTTTTGCTCTCTGACACAAAATGAAGCACAGATCCCATGTCTCTAATGACAGTAGCGCAGCTTCTTTGTGTGGAATACTCTACTTTGACCTGGATACATTCCTGGGACAAAACACTGCATCAGTTACTTAGAGTATTTATTGGGTTTTGCAGGTTCTGTAGGGCAAAGGGTCTTTTAGATGCAGGTGGTGCAGAGCAGTATCTTTCCTAGGATGCTGATGGGAAATGGGAAAAAAACAACAAAAGTCAGCAGATTAGGGTGGAACTCCTGATGATATGTCAGAAAATGTGCTTTCTTTCAATCTCCCTCTCTTCTATTAGTGATTTTACATGAACACTGTGAAATATGTGGACTTCTTCACAGATGGTAGAGAGGTAAATACCAATTGATAGACAGGGGACTATGTGACTTACAGTGTTCTTTCACAATATAATGGCTGTCTTCTCCCTCACACACAGGTTTTGGGAAGAGAATGTCTTGCCATTTTTCATTGACCAGTAACACTGTGTTCTGTGCCCTTAATTTTGTGTAAGTGACTGGAAATTGAATGTTGATGTCTTGGGGGAGTGGTAAAATTAAAAATCAGATGCTTCTCCAAGTGTATTGAGAAGCTAAGCCTCCTCTTAGAGGTAGAGTATATTCTGTGACCTGTAAAGATTAGGCTAAGATGATGAAACACTTTTATTTTCTCTCTGGTAAGCAATTTTTTTACCAAGTCTAGAACAGCTGCTTTGGATAATTTTGTTTGAAGCATTGTCCGTGCTTCTGAAAAAGAAGTCTTCCTCATCCTTGACTTGAGATTCTTGAGTTCACAAAGTGCCCAGATATTTTTCTGTTCCTAGCTAATTGTTCTGACTCCCTAAATGTATGTTCCATTAATACTTTTCCATAAACTCATTGCACCATCATCTCATGATCTGATGTTGTGTTTCCCAGAAGGAGTATTCCTGAATTTTTCCAGTGAGATTCAAATCATAGTTTACAATGTGTATGGCTATGCTACCAACCTGGAAAGATGATCAGATTTAGGATATGAATTATCACTGTGCTCACAATTTCAGATGAAGGCAGTAGTAGCCTGAGTGCTTTGCATTGCTACTAAAATTGGTTTCAGATTTCACATTTATAAAATTGCTATCTCTTTATTCCTTTGATGCAGTCCTTAGCAAAAGTCCTGAAGAATCAACTTCGGTGGCCTGCTTGGAACCTAGATTTATTATATGCTGGTCTTGGTGATGAAACTGAACTAAAAAAAAACATCTGTCATGAGTTGTTCATTTTCATCCATCAGTTGTGTCAACACAGGGTTTTGTGGTCATGTTAAAAAACGGCTCATGAGTCCACCCTTTAGAAGTTACTTTTCACTGTTCTTATTGCAGTGATGCCATTTACAGTAGTTACCTCCAAACAGCTGTGTCAGCACGGACTGTGCTGCCGGTGTGAGACTCAGGATTGCCCACATTTACATTATTGGCAAAGGTGGTGATGTGTGAAATTACAGCCTTGACATTAGTCATGGGTATGATCAAACGATGACTTTTTGGAGGAAGTTCCAATCCTACTTTGAACAAACTGATTTTCTACAAGCACTTTAACTGATTTACATGGTCTGTCTTAGTGCAGTCTTAGAAGCTGCACATATGAACACCTGGGCTCACTTGCTTTCTCTGCCTCTCATCACATCCGTATATAACAGCCATCAGGTCATTTATTTTGATTTATTTAATATTCTCCCTGCAGAAAAGTATGGCTAACAGTGTACAGCACACAAAGCATGACTTCCCGTGACTTGATAACCAGGTCCCACCTACATGTGTTATGCACTCTGTCATAATTCAGATTTTCTCATAATTATGTCATTTGCAAGGACTGTGCTTTATGTTCCTTCTGGAACCTGACAGATTTCTTGGCAATCATAATTTGTTCCTGCATTTAAAATAATGTATATGAACACACTGAAGTATGCATTAGCTCTAAAGAGTTGTGTTAATATACTGAGCATGTCAAGGTCTGAGTGCTGTTCTGTGTTCTTTGGCTCATTACCCGAGATACAGATTTCTGTGAAAACAGAACATTTGCTTCTTAGGGCTTTGTAACTTTTTGAAACATGGTAATCATGAAATTCATACTAAATAATCAGTTATGCTTAGGGATATCAGCAGCCAAAATTCTTTATGAAGAGCAGAGCTAACAATAAATGCATTTCCCTATTCCATTTCTAGTTAGCAGTTCTGTGAAGTTGTAAGTAGAAGCAAGTAATTATATAGGGTTAAGTAATTTCTTCTCCTTCTATCCTACTGGAAGGCTCTCCAAAGACAATATTTACTTTTTAGATTGGATTGCAATCTGACACTACATCTTTTATATCGCTTAGCTTTACAGCTAAAGATCTAGATAAAGGCTTAAATGGGGAGCAAAGATATGTGATAAGAAGATAATTTGTCTCTTTTGTTAAATGTATGTCTACAGACAAAAGCTGTAAAAGGGTTGTGTCATGGAAGCAAATGTAGAGAGTGACAGGTAATGGAGCATCTTTCAAATGGAGTTAAATGTCTCTGTGTCAACTACAGGCAAGATTCGCAAATGTGAATCTTCTGCTTTTGGTGGTGGCAGTGAAACGGTTTTACTGCCAACAGAGAACTGCTGGACATCACTGAATCTTGCACGTCGTTTTCCAAGTGCAAGATGGAACCTGCTAGAGTAGCCAGTTTTACTGAGGTTTCAGACTTTGTCCTGAGTGCACCTGTCTGTGTGTGACTGACACAGTGTTGGAAATTTTATGTGTACTGGAAGTGCAAAATTTGCAACTGTCTCATTAATTGATTTGGTAATAAAAAACCAGTTAAACAGTGGACCATGTGGAGTTGTTTGCCCACGCTGAACTTTGTAATCTTGTAGTCTATACCTTTTTTCTTTTCCTTTTTTTTTTTCTTTTTGGACAGAAATAAGAGGACAAGTACACTAAACTGCCCTTGTTCTCTAAAGTATTTAGTGAAGGGCTGCTGTTTCTCTGCAAGTGCCTTGTTCCCATGGCTAATTACTCTTTAGAATTAACAGGGTTTCACACTGTCTATTCTAAAAAAGCAGGCAGAGTGTGAGAACAGCACCTGGTCAGTGTAAAGGGCCAGGCTGCTCTGGGATCTTGTCTGTGACAGGGACTAACAGCAGATGTTTAGAGAAGAGTATGAGAAAAGAGAGATTTTGTGCTGATATTTACCCAGGATATTCCTCAACAATTTGTGGCTCAGGGACGTCTTGAGCCAGTGGTGGTGGTGGCTGGTCAGCTTAACAGATTCCAATGGAATCCCTTTCCGTAAACTTGTTCAGCTTCATGTTTGGTCAGTTATTCCTAGTCCCAGTGCCAGTGTGCAGTCACCTTTATTATAGTCTTTACATATGAGAAGATTTGTCAATAAAGTTTTTTGTTTTTCTTTTTTTTTCAACTCAGCAAGCCCACTTCCCTCAGTCCTTCCACAGAGGTCATATTTTTCACTTTTGGTTGCTTTCCTTAGAAATCTGTCCAGTTTTTGAAGTATAATGACAAAGTGTGGTGCAGTACTTCAGACATAACCTCAACAGTGCTGAATATGGAGTAATAATCACCTCCCGTAAAACTCTGAACCATTCAAATATATTTGAATCCATGTAAAAAAGAAAAATCTTTTCAGATCTTTTACCCCTACCGTAGCTATTAGGATGACAAATGAAAATATTTGGTCTAATGGAGAAGAAATATTTATTCACTGTCAGCAGGATTTGGCTGGACAATGTTTTTCTTTGCTAACAAAACAAAAAGTTGTTAAATAAAAATGATCTTCCAACAGCTGTTAGACCACCTGGTCTAATACAAATTAAGATGCCGAACAACACTTGTTTAAATTTCAGCTTGACTTTCCAGAGCTTTTTTTGGTCTGTGGTGAATAAGTATGTATTACAAAATGTATTTTCACACAAGAAACGTGTCTGTGGGTATATGGATATCAGTCACCAAACTGAAGACCTCTGTGGCTAATTTTTAAAATGCTTGGTGGTGTGCTTTGTTCATTTGCTCATCCTGTATGTGTTTTTGTTTTGCCACCTTGGATTTTAAATGCCAAAAAACCCACTTTGATTTATTTGACTTGGAAATTTGTGCAGTAATCAGATACTACTTGGTAATGGTACCATAACTGTGGTAATAAGGCACAGTCATAGGTAGGGGAGAAATCTACCTGCCATGAACTTTGCTTTGTAGATGGATACAGCACTCTAATATGAAACTGTTCTCGATATCCTGCCTCACCTTTCACACTGCCATCTCCCAAGTTATGGTCAGGGATCAGAACACAACTTGGCTCAGCAGGGTGAACGCACTGTTAGCCCACATTACACTTTCTGAAGTGAACACAGGATTCTGAAGAAGTGACTGTAATTTAGTAGGTGAGGAAAAAGTTTGTTTCTCTGTTACAAAGTGGCTTATTTTAAAAGGGTTGAATAGGACCAAAACTTGAATACTTTCATATGGTCAGCATGTTTTGACCCTTTGTACATTCTCAGCTTTAAATCTTAAAAGGACGTGCGGACAGTCTGCTTTAGGGGGATGCAGTTCTATAGCAGCTTAAACCAGTTCATGGCTGTGCAATCCCAGTGCCTCCTTTAGGGTGACTTTTGTAACCACTCAGTGATTCAGGACATGCATAGGACTGGAAGTGCATGAGTGTTTTAACTTGCAGCTGGCTCCCTGAATCCTAATGAGGATAATGCCATTCATTATTTTCCTCACTCATTTCGACTCATTTTTTTTGTTGTTGTTCTTGAGGTCTAGGCTGCCCAAGACTGTTTCTCTGTTATTCTCCAGAGTCTCTAAGAACTGTTTATGATACTGCCAGTAAAGACTGAAATTATCGTGCATGGTTTTTTCTACTTACTGTTTTCATCCTTGTGGTCCCTCTGACACCTTTGGTCCTCTCTCTTTACTACCACTCTTAAGACACTCAGATTTTAAAATAGTACACAAGTTCTTTCTAATTGTGTTTGTAACACAAATTACCAGATCTAGTATTGTGTACTGACTTTCTCACTTGACTTGAGAACTGAAACAGAAGGCGGACACCATAATGGGGAGTATACAGTCAAAAGAGAAATAATAATGGAGCACAGCTCAAATTTATACCACACTTTTGGTGTAAATTGGCTTCTATAAGTAATTCTGACTTACTGAAAAACACCAGTTGCATTTTAAAAATAACTGCAATTCTAGTACAAGGTCCCAAAATAAGTATTATTAGTTGGCTTGATTTGTGCTCAAATCTTAATATTTAAAGACTGCTTCCTGACCTTCTCCAGCTGCATGGATGAGAACTGAAAATAATCTCAAATTTCTGAAGAGAGTGACCAATCCTTTCCGTTACTTTGTGCTATTAAAAAGAGGTCCATTCCTAAACAAACAAAAAGAGAGAAGTCAGTGCTTAATATCTTCAGTAGTCATTGCTGACAGAGAATTATGCATTTGATCTCAGTAGAAGCATCATAAATGTGGGCTGTTTATAATGTTTGATATCTATGTTTCAGTAATAATAATAATAATAGGCTTTAAATGTATTATGGGATAAAAGCCAGAAACCTGCAAATTGTCCTCCAGATCTTTCATCCAAAGGCACAGCTGGTCAAATTTAAACAAGTTCATGCTGGCTGTTCCTGCACTGCTCAGTATGACGTGGTACTCAAAGTTTTTAAGGTCCTAATGTGACTGTTCACAGACAGTCTGCTTGCACCTGTGTGCCTGAGGTCTGCAAAGCTCATAGAGATCACAGAACAGTGCTGAGGGAAACCTGTACAGGAACAGGATGCCTCGCAAGCATTTCTGTCTTCCTTTATTGCAGCCTCCATGCCATGTGCAATTCCACTCTTAAACTTTCTCCTTCCCACCTTTCCTCTTCATAGGCCACACAAACCAGTTGGGGAGGGTTTTTTGGTTTGTTTCTCACCTAAGGGACTGTCCTGTAATGCACCAGGTAAGTTATTTCCAATAAGAAACTTAAACATTAGTGGCCACACTGCAAAAGGGCACAAGGGGCCTGGGCACAAGGCTGTAGAAGCTCTCCTGGTTTGATCACTTCTGGGAAGGGTTCTACTCAGGTGATTGACTGTGGAGGTGCTGAGCAAGACTCGATGACTCTGCAGGTATCTTTGAAAGGTCCACTTTTTGCAAGGTCCATTCTTTCTTCTGATCTCTCTCTATCTCTCTCAGCAGCCTTCAGCTCTTCTCCAGCACTCTGTTGTCGGTTGTTGAGGAATTTGGCCACTTTTTTCCTTCAATTCTGAACACTTTGTCTAAACTTTATCAAATGACAGGCTAGAAGAAATCCACACCAAGGTGCTGCTGCACATTCCCAGCCATAAACTCATAAACAGAAGGGTTCTTAGGGCTGGTACAATGTTTGTCCTGACATTCCTTCTAGGGAGCTTTGACCTACATTTCAACCCGGATTCCTGTTTATGTTCCTCACTGCATGTTCCTCATTACATGAGCCTTACTTATTCTTTCCAGTGGGAGGGTGGCACAGTCACAGCTGCATCTGCCATCCCCGAAACAAGCTTGCTTCTTTCTGCAGTAGGGGCTGAAAACGTGCTTTCCAGCTCCTATGCCAATGTGCTCTGGCTCCACAGCTGCCTAGTCTTGAGTCCAGGAAGCTCTGGGATATAGCAGTTCTGTTTAAACCTTTCCCACTGACAAAGAGCATGTCCTTTCACACTACAGTTACTACTAAATCTCCGCTGAATTGAACTATTTTGAATTTTCATTGAGCAGCATTAACAGATTGTTTCTTAATTTGAGGGATTTGTGTGAGCTTTATAAATATATATACACACAAACACACTCTTCATACTGTACATGTGTATTTCCAGGTATCCCACTGCGAGGCTTGTCAAGCAGAGTTTGTATTTTTCTCATATCAAACTATCCAGTTATTTATCAGAAGGTAAACAAAGTATCAATTCTTGCTACTTAATGGCGAAGGAGTTGAATTCTGTTCTCCCAAGCAGGCTCTGTGGAGGTATTTAAAACACACGCTGATTTTACACCTTTAATTAGAAAAGCTATTTTACTTTGTTTTCCCTTATCAAGGCTCTGCACCTGAGCTTCTGTGAGTGCCTGTGTGCCCATCTGCCCTGTCTTACACACATAAACAAATACACGTTCCTCAACATTTCCTGCCTGCGAAGTCTTAGCGTTTCCCCAAACAAGACCTAAAGGCTGCATGGATTGCCAAGGAACCACAGGGAAGGGAAAGAAAATAATCTTGATAAGCTGTTGTTTAATTGGTTAATAAATGAGAACTAAAATATAAAAGGAAATGTTTAAAAGAACAAACTGCAGCAAGAAACTTCTGGCAGGGCTACAGAGAGAAATCACATGATACACTCTGAGGTTTGCAGACAGTGGGAAGGATCCACAATTTCTTGTCCATATAAAGTGGAGACAGGAAACACTTACCAGACTGGTAGTCTTCAGCAGCTTTTTGGAAAAACCTCTATTTTATCTCCATTTCATTTCCAGAGAAAGACTTGGTGCTGCTGTGGTGTATCAAGCTATGTGTAATCAGTTCTGTATCTCTTAAGTTCTGTGTGACGTCAACTGTACTGAAAACCCATGTGGTTTGGCTCCACTGAGGATCTCTTCTGCACCCACCCTTCCAGTGGCTGATGCTGCTTTAAACAGTTGATCAGATCAGTCTCGAGGAGGTCTAGGTCAGCAGGTCCTTAAAGCAGGTATGAAGCCTGGGGCCTGGTCTCTTAACTCAGGTTCTGGCTTGGATGTAGGCAGTAGCAGGAAGACATTCCTGGATTCTGTCCTGTCTTTGTGATACAGTTTCCTGCCCGTCATACTCTCCCAAACAGTTTTGTTTGTCTTTCCCACTTTGCCTCCCCATGGATATGAATGAGGACCTAAAGTCTTTTTTGCATTTTTGATTGGGTGCATCACCAGGATTATTTTTAAGCCATTTTTTTACATTTGTGCCTGGGTTTTCCCAGTTTCAGAAGTAGTTTTCTCAATTGTAATGCTAACCACTTTCAAAGTCTTTTTTGTTGCTATTATCTCTCCAGCATCTGTAATAAAATTCTGTCTCACTACTGCCTGTATCATTTTCTCTCCTTATCCTGTATCCCTGACAGTTGCCTAGGTGGCGTGGATGTGGCTTATCCATCCTTCAATTAGTAATGATTGAATGGAATAGGGAATGCTTTTGCAGGGATGCACAAATGCTGTATGAGCAGTTTTTTTGATCTTTTATACAGAAGTTTATTTATAATTTCACTTTCATCCTGAAGATGAAATTAATTTTAAGCAATCTTGGCAATAGTTTCTGCATTATATTTTGCTGATTCTTCAGTACAAGCACTTTAGTAATGAACACTGGTTACTCTTGTCTAAATAAGTGATGACTGAGAATGTTTTTCTGTGTGTCACATGCTTGCAGCTGCAGCTTCCCATCATCCTTCAGAGACCTGTGTGCTGTGGCAACTATTAGCAAAACCCCTTTAAGCATCATCTAAATGGCTTGGTTAGGAAGAGAATAATGTGTCAGCTGAGGAGACTGATAGCAGATAGATCTTTAATCTAGGAAGCTCTGCAGGAGATGTATTCTATTTGTCTAGCTGTATGACTTGTAAGAGACAAGCTTTCTTTGTATGTTTTGAAAGTGCCAAAATAGCAGCAACAGAACAGACTGGCTTCTTTTATCTGAAGCTTTGTGGCTCCCTTATACTTCTAGACTTTATTATCAAAACAAAGGCTGTGTTCTGCTGCTGTTAGGAGCTGTGGCTGATGCACACCTCTTCCTGTAAACATTCCCTCATTTGGTTTTAAGGTTAACATCTGTTGACTGCTCTTCCCACTTAGGTATGACTCACACTCGCTTAATTCACGGAAGGGAAGCTGAAGTATTACTGGGGAAGAAGGAAAATAATTTGATTGTGAAAGGCAAGGGGAAAGTTGATGAGGCAAGAGTATTATTCTTACCTATTGAATCTTGCTGCCTAATTGGTGCATAATCTGTTGTGCAAAAGGTTTTGCTTATTCTTTGCTGTTTCCAGGTTTGCATGTTTGTTTTCATACTGAACAGACCCAGTTGCTGCTGTTAGAAGGAGAAGTCTGTCTACCAAAAGGGATCCGTAACGTTTTCCTTTACTTGGAGATTTTTTGAATCCTAAATTGCCTGTGTGTATACTTCATAATGTACCATATGCAAATATTCTTCAGGAATTGATACTACCACTTCAGACAGTCAGTATTTTCTATGTAAGAACTGTATGTTTCCTATACTGCCAAGAATGTATATATATCTATGAAGACTTAAGATTGTATCTTTTTGAGCAAGCCTCTTTCTTCAACCATCTGAAACTTTCTTCCTATTTCTCAAGTTCTCTGCTATTTATTAGACACTTGTGTTATATTGTGTACTTTTTTGTATCAGTTGTATTGCTGTATTTCTCCTTTCTCTCATTAAAACCTGTTCTTCTCATCCTTCTACTGTGCTGCTTCATATTGGAAATACTCACACTGTATCAAGTAACCTGGTCTCGTGTAGTGGGTCAGGTTGAGATGGAGCCAGACCAGTCCTAAAAAGCTGGTCATTCAGATTTCTATTATATTGTTCCACTGATCCCAACATGTAATCAGTTTTACTACATTAAGCTTCCCTAGGGTTATTTTGCAGCGTAGTCCATACTCTTATAAGATAGCGACTAAGAAACCTACAATGGGACACCCATGGTATAAACAAATGGACGAGACACAAAAAAGATACAAAATCCATAGGTCTTACGGGTGGTTGTTCTGCTGGCATACACTAAAAAAACAGGGGTCTTCCTGAGTGAAGTTTTGAGGACAGATTTGGAAGAGGAATGCAAGGGCAATTTTTTTCATAGAAATGTGGTCTTCAGCTTCAGTTATCTGTGCTGTCTCCATGCTTAACTCATCTGCCAGGTAAAGAGGAGGAGGAAAAGGAATGCAGGGTAGGACCTATTTGCTTACTTCCATGAGAGAAACAGCTGACTTACAAACAAGAAAATGCTGTCTCCCAAGAAATCACTCGATGAACAGACGAAGAAATGACAGTGGGGTTTTTATCCTCCCCATGAAAAGCAAGATTTTTTCAATGTTTCAGTGATGTTGATCCCTTTTTAGCAGTGCAGAATCTTCCCTGACCTACAGCTGTGCTTTCGATGGTATCTGTTCCATAGCATGGTATGCAGGAGGAAAGAATTCAAAGGTCCATTACAGTAGACCCAAGGTATTTACATAAAGTGGACAGAACATGTGCATGCACCTATGTGGTGGATATCCGGCAATTTCTGAGGCTGGGAGATCAGCTGGCAAGACTGGAAAGTACCAGAAGCATCTGCTCTTGGAGACTTAAGGATGAAATTAATCACATCTTTAGCACCATCTTTATACTTATGGTAGAGTATATGGAAATAGCTGTCAGCTAGCCTTGGTTTTCTCTCAGACTCTTCATTGCCCTCTCCTTCAATAAAACTGTTTCTGTGCCCCCAGTTGTACCTGGTCATGTGCTTACAGCCAGTCCATGAAAGAACCCCATAGGATGTCCCAACCCATTTAAGGATTTCTTGTCATGGTGGTGTGATAGCAAGTGGCAGAAACACACATTAGAACGACCATGCTCTGACCACACCTGGCGTGGGTTATATATAGGTTTAGATTAGGCAAATGCCCATCTGTGTGGCTGCATACATTTGCTTCTGAAGTTGCATTTAGGGGTGATGCCATAGTGGGAAATAATTAGGGAATTTCTAGTGTAGAGAAGAACCAGCACAGGGAATTCAACAGACCAGGGAAGCCTTTTCAGAGAAGCATTTGCAAAAACACCCAGCCTGGAGCTAATCTGTCCAGACTCCAATCAAGAAAGCTTTCCACTGAATTGGAGGGAAAGCGTGGCAGGCCAGTAATTGACGTCTTTGAAAATGCTACTGTGAATTAACAACTGTATTCAATCCCTGACTTGTCTACCACTCCAGTAATTGTTTTGTGTACACATGTGAAGTGACAAGACAAATGGACTCAACTGTAATGCATGCTGTTGTTCAATATAAATGGAATACATAGTTTTGTTAAAGAAGTGAGAGACTTCCCACGACCTGTCAAAGCTGGCTAAGAGCAGCTCAGTAGAAGACTGCACAATTCATTTTTTACTATATCCTGTGTTCTTCTTTCCTGTCAGCTGCTTCTCAGCGATTGATAGTAGTTTAATAGATCTGTCATCGCTGTGATCATCATCATACCCTGCAAGATTTATTGGTTAAATCAATAACGGAATGCAGTAACCTTTGCATTCATGCCAGGCACTCTGAAGTTTCAGTTTGATTACTGGCTTGCATCACCATTAAATTAAAAATAATTACATGGTTCCCAAAAAGCTGTGTAAGAAATAAATTGCAAAAGGTGCAATTATTTCCTCTTCCTGCCTGTCTTTGGGTCTGCTTTGAAAACTTCTACAAGAGAGCAAACTGTTGCAGCACATGCTTTAGCTCCTGGGAACGCTCCCTCCATGAGCTGTATGCTCAGTATGGAGCTGTGAAGTATTTGACCATCTGCTGCTATTTCTCCAGGTTATGTTTCTAAAGCTTCCCTACAACTATTAATGGAATCAAGAAGCTAGAAGACACCTGGCTAAAGTAATTTGTCCTTTAATTGCAATTAAATTTTTATGGATAGTGCTAAACTGTAAATACAACAGCCCATAAAACAAGTAAGTCTTACTCAGACATGCACAAAAGAAAGAGGGAATGAGCTCAGGACCTTTACCTGTTTTCTTGTTTCTTCCTTGCCAGTAACTACGAGAAAGATTCCGTAGCTCAGCAGCTGTGGTTAGACAGTCAGGAATTGTTGAATGGGACAGGAAGGAATACACAAGATGGAGAACTTGTAAACACGCCAAAAAGGTCCAAATACTTTGATATTGAGACTGCTGTACTTGCTGCTCTGAGTCACAGTGCTTGGTATTTAAGAAACTAAACAAAGAAGCCAAAGGTCTCAGAATTAAATTATTAAAAACAATGCTGATGGAAAGTAAAATACCTGAACTTCTAATCACTTGGAAGACAGTGATCCATGTGATAATCACTCCTTGTCTTAGCTATTTATTTTTGAAGGTCTTTAGTAGACTTGCTGTACCCATTGAAAATACAGTTGGCAAAGAGTAGCTTTCCTTGAATGTACTTCTGCCAAAGAAGAGGAAAAAAAGCTGAATTAGCAAAAGCAACCTCTTATTCTAAATGAAGATGATAAGTTGAAAAACAAAGAAGGTAGCCTGACTTACAACTTTATTATGGCTTTCAGCTTTCACCTTTCCTGACTTTGTTGTATATAATATTTTAAGAGTTAAAAAATAAAACTTAGGTTTTCCTAGTCCCTCCCAGATTTCCAAACGGCATACTGTGATGTCTAAAGCAACATTTTGCATGCTTCTTCATAGACTACCAAAACCCACCACCATCCATCATCTCATTAATACTTCAGTTTAGGTGTGTCATAATATGTCATATTTGAAGATGAACAGAGACAAGTACATTAGGCATAGGAAAAAACAACTGTTTGTTTGGGTTTTGTCTTCCGCATATGTTAACTAAATATCTTTGATTTTGTTTGTTTGTGTGTTTGTCTTTTTCACTAAGGAAGTAGAAGTAGGATATCCTGCTTCTAAACGTTTGTAAGTAGCAATGAACTTTCCTTCCATATCTCTTAGGAAGTCTTTCTAGAGAAGAAAGGTGACCAAGGTTATTTGATAAGTGATTATAAACATGTAGGAAATAACTATGCCCCATGTTCAAAGCCATAAGTTTTTAAAATGTGGGCAAAATCTGAAACTTTAGCAATTTTCTCTCCCTGGAAAAGCAAACCACCAAACTAAAGCTAATTCAGAGCTGTTAAGAAAGATCTAGAAACAATTTCTGTCACATCCACAGTTTTGAACTTTATTTTGATTCTGAAGTATATTTCATGATATTTCAGTTATTTGCGTGTTTCCCAAAGCTGTTATTTGTAGATTACTAACTTATCATGACACCTTCAACAAAGCAGGTAAGTTAAAAGCTAAATTCTTTTTTTGTGCTAGAACTTAGAACTCTTAAACAAGTCACATTAACGATGCATTTTGCAGTAAGATATGAACAAATGAAAGAAGGCAGCCTTCTGAATTTTTATAGTGTTTCCATTGAATTTGGACTAGTTTGTTGGGTTAGCTTTGGTTTTAAAATTCCCAGACACAGAATTACCAGAACACGTTCAAGAAAAGATAAATACTTTTTCAACATTATGCTGCTTTAAAAGTAAACCGTCAGAAGAAATGAATCCAACTCAAGAGAGATTACAAGTCAGAGTTACATGATACAGAGAAGAAAC
>JAWWES010000041.1:44423160-44448843 GCA_035583135.1 Lophotriccus pileatus
AAAAGTAAACCGTCAGAAGAAATGAATCCAACTCAAGAGAGATTACAAGTCAGAGTTACATGATACAGAGAAGAAACAGAATGTATAACCCAGCCCTCTGGGACAAGAACAGAACAATGTTTGATGGCCCTTGTGCTGAGGACCATGTGGCCCCCCCTGGGTGCAAAGTAAAGGAAAACCTGTTGGTCCAGATGATGGTGGCCATTCTGTTGAGGTAATGATCGCAGTCTTGTTGAGAGTGGCAATCCCAGTCCTGTTGAAGTTCTGGTCCTCCTCTGGATCCAATGAGTGGTACCAGAAGTCCCAAACCCCCAAGATTACATATGCTCAGGTTCAGGTGGAAATGTCCAGTACCTCCCCCAGGACAGGGTGTTTCACAATGAGTGATTTAACTCTGTGAGTCATGGGATATTTTTTGCATTTTGATAGTCTAGGTGTTGCAGCTGCCTATTATGCCAGCCCAGTATGGCCCATTAGCAGAGGTGACCCCTCAGGCTGGGTGTGAAGGTGTTAATCCCTTTCTGCAGGGGAGCTACCACAGCTCATTGGTGTGAAGACAAACACTCCCCTGCCTCAAGGGGTTCTTTTAACACCCAGCTTGTAGCCTGAGGTGTCATATGTGCCCTGGGCAGCTGCTGCAAACAATCCATTATGAACAGTCCATCAGAAATGACACAGAGGTGTAGAATACACAGTCCAGAGTTTGGGTTATACCCACATAGTGATAAACTGGTCCCGCCCCCTGTAACTAGGACGGACATACTGCAAAGACTGCTCTGCACAGATGTAACATAGGATGTCCGACTTAGCTGGCTGAAATACTAGATATAAGCAAAATGAAGGTGAGAGCGTCTGCCTTTGCTCAGTCAGTGATGTTGCTGGGCCAGATTCTCACTGACTTGAAGGCCTGTGTGATTGTTTTGGCAGTGTAACGGAGTCTTCGTTTCAGTGAAAATTGGCTGAATTGAATTTAAAACTATAAGAATCATTTAAGCTGATGTAGTATCCAAAGTTGCTTATGTTGCGGGATGTTCCCGGTGTTACACAACTGGAAACATCTGGGTTGTTTCAGGGAAGCTCTCAGCATGAAGGACTGCATGAATAATTCAGGGTAATGCATATTCAAGTAACAATGGATCTATTCACTTTGAAGGAAATTCAGAGGATCACTGAATTGCCTTCATCTTACACCAATATGCATTAATCTGTAATATAGCCAGTAATGAACATGACAAAGAACACTGCTTTTACCTGTGGGTTATTGTGGGTTATGTTGTCTCAGTGCTATGAAGAGCTCTATTTACCTGAGTGTGAGAGGAACACTCACAGCAGTGCAGATTTGGAAGCAATGAACAGTTTAATCCATGTTACACTCTGGCACAGGTCTTTGTTTCTCTGCCCCCTTCCTTAAATCCACTGTTGGGAGCAGTGTCAGCATCATAATAAAGGGAATCCTATAAGCTCTCCTTTGAGTACAGTTTTTGAGTGTACATCAGCAGGTGGAAATGCCAGTAACATTTGGCCTTAGCTACCGATTCTCTGGCTGCAAGTACCCCTTCATGTCTGTCTGTTTTCCCCTTGAGGCAAATTCTTATTCATTTATTCTTTCCTGACTCTCTTGATTTTCCTATTCTCATTTCAGTTTCTTCCTCATACCTTACTTGTACTATGTTTCTCTCCCTGCTTCCTAGTTTTTTCCATAATGTCTCATCCTGCTTCCCATAACTTGCCTTTACCTCCCCTTTCCTTATCATGTTTTTCATTACACAGATCCTTTCAATCTGACATCCAGTCTCTCACAGTTGTCCTCTCTATTATAATTCTCCCTCAGTTCTGCATGTTCTTTCCTTGCCTATGGTGGGAGCACAGAGAACATGACAAGAAACCTCCAGCCACCTCCAGCCCAGCTTACTGCCTCTGCTCCCCATGCCAGGGATTTGCACTTTGGTTTGATCACCACTCCCTGGTCTGTTCCAGCCCTTGTGTTCCCTGTACAGATAATCAGAATTAACTTCCTCTTGCTGCTGCAAGCCCTTACGTGTTGTGACCAATTTAAGTGCCTTTCACTGCCACACAGATGAGGAAGCCACACACACCACTGCTCCCATGTTGGCTTTGTTTAACCACTGGCATTATCCTACTGCCAAAACGTGGTGGGGTGCACCAGCCACACTATTTTCTGACTCCGTTTCAGTGTGGCTAAAGATGAAAAGGGTAACAAGCAGATAGGGAAGGAACCTTCTGCCACTGCAGGATTGCCTACAGAATGCTTTGCAAATAGCACTGCTGTTCTCTGACACATCTGTGTTCTGTAACTGTACAAAATGAAGAGGCTGATATAACGGGTAGATAAATCTGCTCCAAAGATGATCTGGTGCATGAATGCACACCGCATTGAAACTTCTCTAAGTGAATATAAATGAGAAGGCTGCCTTTGGCAATCACCAGTGCTGTCAGAGGAATGTAACCCTTTCCATTACAATTCACCTGGTTGATTCTGTGATGTTATGACATGGAGGAATTTCATT
Organism: Lophotriccus pileatus; assembly: GCA_035583135.1. Classification (NCBI taxonomy): domain Eukaryota; kingdom Metazoa; phylum Chordata; class Aves; order Passeriformes; family Tyrannidae; genus Lophotriccus; species Lophotriccus pileatus. The sequence continues at coordinate 44,425,689 of JAWWES010000041.1, forward strand.
ATTCCTTCCACCACAAGCAATCAATTTGTGCCTTCAAGCGTAAAATTCAAGTATGCTTGAAGATTTGCTTTGCTTGCATAATACGTAAATGTTACCAGTCAAAGTTTTCCAGTGTTTTTCAAATTCTTGTCACTCTTATTATGGTCTTCTGTAGCATGTGACTTTCACTTTTTATGTCATGAGTAAAAAAGTTACCTTCTACAAGACATATTTCTGGCTTTCTTCACTTCTAAAACACTAGGAACTTCTAGAATAAGAAGGTTCATTAACAAGTAGCTCTGAAGATCAACTTTTCTCAATAGGTATAGCAAAGCTTTTATCCCTGTTGGGATAAATTTAATCCAGAGTGTTTTAAACTCCAAGTCTTCAGTAAAAGCCAAGAGATAAATTTGGATGGTGCCATTTGGAGTGGGGGGAGATTCCTTCTCTTCCCAGAGCTAAACATAGTTCTGGCAAATAGCCCCAGACTGAAATTCTTGAGGGAGTCATAATAAGCAAGCCAGGGCAAAGAGGAATGTTTTTTTCTCCCTGACTAATTCTTCCACATAAAAAGGTGAAAGGTCAAAGATGAACTTTAATACTAATGAAATTCTGAACTTCTGAGCAGTTATGTCAGAACATTAAAAAAAAAAAAAAAGGTCAAAACAAAAAATGTTTCATTGTTGGCAACAGTAGATTGGTTTTATAAGCCTATATATCTCCATCCTGATTCTTTTTACCCTTTGGGAGAACAGGAACTTTTAGATACTAAACACAAACATTAAGCAATGCACAGTAGGGGTTTTGGGAGTTCAGCCTAGCCCATACTTTTCCTCTTATGTGCCCTTCTACATCATTCCAGCTGACTGAAGGAGTAAATGGGGCTGTATTCAGGTTATCAGAAGTTCTCTTTCCCTAGCGTTTTTTGACCGAGATGGTCATTCTTGAGGTTAATTTCCTTCTTCCATCTGTTGAGGAATATTTCATGCAGATCAGCAAACTTCACATGTTCATATTATAGAAGCAATTCTGTTTATTTAAACTGCCCTTCAGAGAGGCAACTGGACAAATTAATGTGAATAAGTGCATGTGCACTGAGATGTTCAAATAAAAAAGATTTGCTCATGTGTGTTTAAATTTAATCACCGTAGTTGAAATGGTGATGAAATGAAAGCTTTATCTCTTTGGGTTTTATAGTACCACCCTTCTTGGGCTGGTAGCATGCAAACCAGATGGCTGAGCTGTCCTTTTCATCTTACAGATTATCTGTGCTGCTGCTGACGACATACAACTTTTAATCATTGTGGGGTGTGTGAATAGGAATCTAACCTGTGAAACACAAAGTATAACTTGTAAGCTCAGCACTGCTGGAGTGGCCAAATGCAGATCAACTGGCAGGAATCTGCAGGAAAGCAAAGGGAATGACCAGAACTCCAGAAAATATGATCTGTAAAGAAAGGTTCTTGTTTAGTACACAGACATGAAGACTGAGTGTGACAGTACAGTTACAAGAGACAGAAGGGACATAAAAATATGACCTGCTACATAAAGTGAGAGAACAGTCATTTTCCATGTCTATGATAAACAGAGCAAGCAATGACAGGTTTTAACTACAGGAAGAAAAACTAAATAAGAAAAGCTGTCAAACCATATGAGAATAAAGCATTCAGATATATGTGGCCTCTCTATCACTGAGTCTTTACAAACAGGTTAAGCAGCAAGCGTGGATTTCACCTCACCTATGACTGAATCCCATGGGAGAGAAACAGGCATTTCCAGCATGTGATTCATTTGACCCACTTCCATTATACTTTGGAAGGAGATTAATTGCACTGTGGAAGTGCCTGTTTTTCTTCAGAGGCTGTGAAGGACTCTAGAAAACCGACTCAAGTCCAACGGTCTGTTTCGTAGGTGTCTTCAACTGTGTCAGGACTGTACCATCTCTTGTCTCTGTAATAACACTGACGTAGCTGATTTTGTGCTGGTGAAAATGGTGACGCTCGATGACCTCTTCAGGTTGTTCCTAGACTATAAAGGAAGTGAAGAACTGTCATTGCAGATCTGCCTAACTAAAGGCCTTCTGAAAACCAAAGTTGTCTGTTCAATAGCATGACAGTAACAAAAATTTGTTATTGATGACTGGCTGCTTGGCTGAATAATTTGGAATGAGGTAATGAATAATTTCATGATTAATAAGCAAGCAAGTACATTATCACCACACAACGAACAAAATGTCATTCTTAATCAAAAAGCTAAGAGTAGAAAAGCGTAGATTATCCTGGAAGTTCCTGACTGGCCTTTCCAGAATAGCTTTTGTGAATCACAAAACTGTTCAAACAGTTGCTGTGTATATTCTTAGGTTCTCTGTATAAATAGAGGATTCCACATTATTTCTGCATTATTTTTACTGGAGAAAAATTACTAAAAACATTGTCATCTTGATTATCTGCAGCAAAAAAGGGGCAGAAACTATTTTGAATTATATTCCCAGAAGACTCCCATTGAACTCTTGAATCCAGAGAAGTCCAAACTCACTGGCATGAATTCCTCTCATGCTATTGGTAAGCTGCAGAATCAGCTCAAAGCATTCAGCCTGTGTCGTAATGAGTGCGCTTAAAAAGCTGGCAAGGCTGCAAGGCTAATGCAATTATGGAACCCAGCCTTCTTTTAAAAAGTTTTGGATCAGCTGGAATGAAATGGATTGGTGTGATTTTCCCTCCTCACCTTTTTCAGGGCAGTACTCTATTTTTCCAGGGAAAAAGAATCATGAAAACCTCACCCGGGAAGTTTCTCATACTGATAAATCAGCTTGACCAGTACAACCAGTTATAAATGTGTACTGCCCCTTATCACTATGCTGTCTCCACATTTTCAGCCTGTACCCATCTAGGAACAGCAATGAAAAGTCACTGGTGGATTTCATGAAATCTTTGTTACATTTCCCGTCTCAAACCTGCGTTCTAGAACACTGGCTGGGGCTGGGGAAGTTTGGGATTGGTTAAGGTTCAGGCTGGTTTCACCTGACCTTTCTGGGAGTCTTGTACATATTCACATCTTGAAGGAAAAACAACGTGGATTCTCCTGCTCTTCATCCTAGGCCTTGCATCTGTGCTTGGATGGCTGATTTGTCTCTTTATGGGTGTGTATGAATTTCAACACTAATAGCAAATGCAGCAGGTGTACCTGAGGGAAAGCTTTCTCCTCTTCCTGTTTTGTTTCCTTTTTATTTTTCTTCTTCTAGCTTCCTTGCACATTTGGTGGGCTTGTGGCTGTTTTCTTGCACTTAGCAGGTTACCAGAGGCACAAACCGGGCACTTGCTGGAGAGGCCAGTTACCTCTGTTGTTGTCTGGGATAAACTGAGAATCTGGACTAATGGACCAAATCCATCTGTGACTAAGTAAATGTCAGTAACTTTCACAGCCCTTGTTGCATTCTTCAGGCATAGGAACACATTTCCAGACCCAAGGATCTGGTTTTGACCTCAAGTTGCCTTCTCCTCTCCATCACATCACAGTGTCACTTTGACATGCTCCAGAAACTGGAAAAGGCAGTTGTTGAGAATTGTGCTGCCAGCAGTTAGTCAGTCAAGTACATCAGGGGTGATTACACATCTAGAAATATAATGATTTGAGGCCAGTTTCCCTCAGCTAGGCCTCACAATATTTAACTATCATTCCATGTAGTACAGCACTAATGGATGGAAGCAGGTATGTCAGCTTAAGTTTATTCTTAAACTGGAACGAGAGCATGTGTTTGTATGTCTGTCTGTATGTAAGCACACCATGCTTTGTTATTGTAAGGTTCATAAGGTTTGTTATCCTAGTCATTTCTTCACAAATAATGTATAATTATCAATTTGTAAACTACACAGAAAAAGCATCTCCTTTGGAAAAAAGAGGACTGAAAATCCTATGGGAAAGAAAACTGCAGGAATGTTTGGTGGTTGTTTTTTTAACTCAGCACAAACAATGCTTTTGAAAAGCCACTTCTTGCAAATAAAATGAAAATGTTGGTTCCCTTCTGCCTTTTGCCCCTCAAACACATAGCTCCCTAAAGTTTTGAAGGCACAGGAATTAAGTCCTGGCTGAAGATCTTTAGATGGGGGGCTGGGGGAGAGAGTAGGATTGTCCATATGGCAGGAAGTACACGCCACGATCAGAGAGAAACAACTGCCCCTGGGAGCAACTGCGTTATTGTAATGCTTTTGTAAAACCATTTCCTTGAGGCATGTAAGAGACTATAGAGAAGGCTGTCCAAAAGCAAATGTTTAATATCATACAACATTTCCTTCTTGCCTAATACGTTCATTAAAACTTGAAGTTAATTCTTTTTCTTTGAGGCCATGAATTCCTTCTCCTAAACTCACTTGTATTTATTTAGCTGAACAATAGTTATTTTAGTAGGAAATTAAGGATGGACTTTGTCCTAAGTGTACTAAGGGTAGCCTTTTGATTCATTATATACAGAGACAATTGTGTTTCATTTTGAAGGTTTTTTTCCCTGATCATCTGAGGAAATTCCAAGGAGCAGAGGAAATTAGTTATCTGCCTCAAGAAGAAAGTATGTAAAATTAAGTAGATTTTTAATCTGACTTTTACACAGTTGGAGAGACCTTCCCCTCCTGGGAACATTATTGTTGCTTCATTGAAGTTTTAAAAATTAAAATATATACAATATTATTTGATATATGTAGCTGAGGATGATTTCTGAGGCAAAGAACCTTCTTATGAGCCCTGAGCATTTTCCTCCCTAATCCTAAAGTTTTACTCGAATTAAAGTAACAACCTTGCACATACTGGTATAAAAGCAGAAGTGGAGGATTATATCAAAGACTCGTTTAACCTGTCCAGTATCCTGTCCCTGTGAGTGGCTGGTAGTTGAGGAAGAAGTAGAACAACATTTGTAAGAAAATCCTATTTTTTGTGATCCTTTTCATCCATAAGCAGTTAACAATTCAGGGATTTCCTCAACCCAAAACTGTGTCTGGGCCATCACTTTCGATAGTTGCCAATGGAGCTAGCCTTCAGGAATGTATCTAATTCCATTTTGAACACACTTAACTTTTGGCCTCTGCAACATCCTGTGGCAAAGAGTTCCACAATTTAATGATGTGCTGTGAGAAAAAGAACTTCCTTTTGTTTTAAATCTGCTTTTTGTCTCTCTCGGTATCCAATCAATCTGTGTTTTCAGAAACAATAGATAATGATTTCTTATTCCTTTGCCAAACCAGTTTTGCTTTATAAGGCTCTCTCTTATCTTGCCTTAGTCTCTTTGGTAAGCTACCTTATTTAGTCCTTCCTTATATGAACAGCCACTCTATATTTATACTCTTTTTTGAGATGTGGTGAAGACAGTCACATGCTGTGTACCAGAATCTCAGGAATGTTTTATTTACCCTTTAACTAACATTCAGCTTGCATTATGACCATTGCAGAGCACTGATCAAAAGTGATCAGCATTGAACATTCCAGACAATCAAGTGTGACTTGAAATTTTGTCATCTTTGGCAGATGATCAACTTTTCCAGAACGACAAGAAAATGGGAGTTGTAGTCTACTCTAAATGTAGTGACTTCATTCTTAATGATTATTACTTTTAAATTGCCATCAGGACTGTCTCAGTTCTTCATCAGAGGCCATGCTATTGTCTAACGGAAAAGAATCATAGACTATTTTAGAATCCAGAACTTCTAAATTTTATGTATCTATTTAATTTGCTTTTGAATGGAAATGACTGTGACCCTTTCCAATTTGGGACTTCTGGCAGAGTTGCATTTGACAGCTTCCAATTTTTTTTCTGGTCTTTACAAGTCACTACTGTATGCAGATAACACAGGGAGAGCTGGAGCTCTACTTCGGGCAGGTTCCCTTAGTGCCCTCTTATCCATAGAGAATGTTGGTATCCCACAGTATGGTTAAGTATTAGAAGCCAGTCCTGTGGAACTGTTCTGAATTGCTACTGCTCTTGCTAGATTAAAGCTGTTTTGGCTGAGCATGGTAACAGCGGGGTGAGTCTGACTGGGAATTGCTTGAAGATGGGTTTAATACCTTCCTGGAAACAGCAAAGAAGTCTCCATCTCTATGGGATGTTCACTGTATCATTTGAAAGGTGGTAGGAGTTGTAACCAGGTGAAATAGGCTCACACCTTTTGGACTTTTTCTTTGCTTAGACTGATTATTTACCATCTGAGAGACATTAAGAGCATTGATAGAAAGGATTATTAACACATTCCTTCTGAAAACAAACGCCATTCTTCCTTAAACAATGGTTAGTTTATTGTTCAAACAAAAGAAGCAGCCACCTTGCCTTTGCCATTTAGCTTTTAAAACATGTAATTAAGACCACGCTGACAGGCTAATTAGGTTTCAGGTTTATTCCTCATGCATCTTTTGTTTATATCTGTTTCTGAATAGGACTGAGACTGAGTTTATACTGGTGCCTAATCTTTGTAGCAGAGAATTGCAGGTAAAGTAAAAACAAAAAAACACCAACAGAAAAAAACTAAAACGTTGCACATATACCAAAGAATACCTTAAAATTATTTTTAAAAAGTAGTTTATGAGATGTTCTAAGGATTAATCAGTGTATCAGCCACAAAAATTGCATGCTATCCTGATTTTTTTTTCAAAGTTAATAAATTATTTTCACATGGGAATGCAAAAAAGTTACATGGGACAAATCAAACTTCACCTCTGTAATTGGTTTTCTGAGATCCTCAGGGCTGTTCACAATCATTTTCATCAACTGTGGGTCATTCATAATAAAGTATGTCATATTAATCTGTTTGTACAACAGGCTCTCAGTTCACTGTGTATTTTACAGAGTATTTTCTCACTTTGTCTCCTTCAGCCTTGTAAACTACATGTAGTAGGTTTGGAAGACATTTTAGGCTCTTTCTGCATTTTGTTTTTGTATTTGTTTATATTTCCACCAGAGAGCAAAGAAAATGTTATTAATATTACCTGGAAAAAAAGAAGCTGTGTGGTTAAGAACTTAATCTTCTGTGTTCTGTGGTGCTGTACACAGCTAAGCCATGTCGGATAGGCTGCTGGTGTCACCCAGTGGACAGAGAAGTTGATCACAGAGAGGTGTCATATAGAGAAGTTTTTCTTTCTGCAGCAGTAACTCATTCCTAACTGACAGAAACAGCCTTAATTTTGCAGTAGTTAAGATGACATGATATTCAAAAGTATCTCTGTCTAATGCTATGGCAGTACTAAAACGTTCAGAGCATAGAGAGGAAGCAGCACACGTTCCTCACCTTTAGCAGGAAGTGAACAAAGAATAAGAAAACAATAATTAGTGGGCACTGTCTCCTGCTGGGAGAAAGTAACCAAAATAACCAAACAAAACAGTGTTTGTGCTGGGGTTTAAGGAAAGATATGGGCATTGTTAAAATCTGTCCAATGCAAAACAGGATTGGATTTTCTTAGCCTAATAACAGCTTGCAACAGAGGTGAACATGACCTGGAGAATCCTCTCTTCACAGCATTACAACAGTAGTGTATTTCAAAAGATGCAATGTAATCTTTGCATGCAAAACTTCAGGGAAATAAATCACCTATAAATTAATCTCTTAGAAAAAATTGTAATGTTTACAAATACCATATGAAAACTATACAAGTACTTAAAACTAAATTCAGTGCGTGTTCCGTCTTACACTTTTTCCTGATTTGCAGGAGTACTTCTCAGAATGCTGGAAAATTGAAGGTTTATTCTTTTTTTAAGAAAAAGCATGCTGTTATGTGATGCGCTTCAAGACTTTTTGCCACAGATGAAGCAGAAATGGGGTTAAATGCATATAGGTGGCTAGATCTAACTTACAAAGTCCAAAGGAAGAAATTACATTCCTTGTCTAATGCTATGGTAAGTAGCATGTGCTTCTTGCCCCTTGCAGGTGGAATGAGAATGGCCTGATGCATTGCAATTCCTGAACTGCTAAAAGGTAAGAGTTTGTGCTGCTGGGACAACAGTCAGTACTCCTGAAGAAGGAAGACAAGTCACTTATTTGTAACCAGATCACAGTAGTAGCATTGGAGAATCGTTTCAACATACCAAAATGATGCCAGGGGCTACATTAAGTCTCCTTTCTAATAAGAAGCCCTTGTGATCTGTAAACACATGTGCAGAACTGATACTGTATTTGAGGAGGCAAAAGGAATCCAGACAACCCAGAAGCAACAAGGGAAGTACAATTATGTAATGAATAGGTGGTAAATTTTGGCTGACCAATTAAGCTAGTAACATTCCTTTTAAACAAGTCCTCATGATCTCAAATGAATTAACTTTCTCTTTCAGACCAGATACCAATAGTTCTTTACACTGTAAGTTTGATCACAGAGGTTCTAAATGTCTCAATTCCTCTTTGTGAGTATATTTAACTCTTTCTAAAAGTAACAGCTCCTCCAATTTATAAAGCTGGACTTCATAGTTGTGAGAACAGGGGAGGTAGCCAGTCCCTGTGTAACCTTCTTATGGCTTTGCCATAACCCTCTGGAATCCTGGCTTTCAAAAGTCTCATGCTCCTACCATTAGTAGACAGGGGCAAACTACAGGACTGACACTGTGAGTCTGTGAGGCAATATACACAAACCTTTGTTTCCACTTATTTCCTAAATAGGTTTTTGGGTCAGGCTTCCAAGAGGAAAGAACAATATGAAAATTAGGTCTGAAAACACCCTTACTTTCTTCCTCTTAAAGATAGATATTTAATTCAGATTTAGCCTTTGCTTCTTGGACTCAAAATCCTGTTGGTGCTGAAATGCATGGGAATTTTCCCAAAAGCTTCACGAAGGCCAGAACTTCACTTCTTCTATGCTAACTTTTTAAATGCAAACCAGAAATGATAGTTGCTGTCTGGCTATTCCTTCCTCAAGGAATGGAAAAATAAGACATAGTGAAAGAAGTAATTTTAATGCCTTAATCAGTACTGAAGCTGCATGTATGCAGACTCAAATCCTCTTAACATTTTAATTTTGTTGCAGCTCCACTCATGTCTAGTGACAAGTGGAATGTTTTCAATACAGCAGTCACTGATGTTTATTGTTTTGCCCTCTATGCCAAGATGACAAAAATGCCTGTTCAGTCTCTACTACCCCTTCCACTGTTAGCTTTGTTGAGAAATTTTCAGGTAACAGACAATGTCCAGGGAACATCTACACAAAAGACATACCTTGTTTTATAGTGTTTATGATGTGACCTATCTTTTGCTTTTTTGCCTTTCCAAACTGTAACTTGCTCATATTTCCAGTCCTTCTAAATACAGACTTACACAAATATACTTTGTGCTGTGTATTTCCTTAGTACTTGGCCATGTGAATGGAGGACAGTGTCTTGCATTAAATCACTACTCAGTAAGTTTATACTGTAAGGAAAATGATCTGGTTTGAAATTTTCTAGCAGCATGCTGCTGTGTGGAATGTTTTTTCACTCACTTTTATTAGAAAGTGCTGACTCCTAGAAGCCAAAATGTTTCAACAAAATAAAGACATTTTGTTACACTGCTAGCAAGTCACAGGTTTCTGCTCAGCTGAAGCAAGAGCTTGTGGTTACTAACCCTTGGGTCCCACAATGCCACGGTAGCCACACACATACCATGGAGTTTCCTGGTACTGTGCCACAGAGCTAGAAAGGTCTAGAGATTTTCAATCAAGGTTCGAGGTCCCTGCTTTACATCAAGGGATTGTTCAGGGTTACTCCCCCAGCTGTTCCAGAAAAAAGAAAGATGTGAGGAATTTCTCTAAACTGGGAATTATGATTTATTCCATCTTCAAAGATGTGGATTCAAGTAATATTTAGTTTTCATAAACAGGATTTTTTTTTTTTTTGGTAGGTAACTCCAGTATTTCTAAACCTTTTTTCTCTCCTGTGGAAATATTTTTTTAATATAAATTTCCTGTTGAACACATATTTGGAATTGGTGCCAGTTAGACATTTCTGGTGAGACAACTTTTTAGATATTTTAGCAACCAGATAATCAGAAAATTATTCTAAAAAGGCTTATTGAAGTTTTCAAATGTGTTGGAAAACTATCTCCAATCTGATACCATCTACCCACCTGAGTACAAGGCATACTTTTGTTCTTGTTCTTCTTTCATACAGCTGCTCTGTCTCGTCTCCACCACCATCCTTGTTTGTTTTTGAAGATGAGACACAGGCCACTGCAGTCTGCTCCTAAACGGACACCTGGTTGTCAATGAGGTGATGATGCTCCAGGTGTATCACATAGGGGATCCAGTGATTACTTCACCTGCATGTCTTTCCTTCCTCTCCCATGATAATTCTGTGAAGCACAGCAGGTCAAGTAGCCTGGGATGTGAGCCACAGCTTTTCCCTGCCATGAGGAAAACAAAGTATCCAGGAAAGTGTTAGCAAGTTAGATTATCAAAAAAAAAAAAAAAAAACAAGTACAGATTGAAGAATAATTTAAAATCCTCTCTGTAAATTGCAGGCATGGGCCCAGTCATTCCCTGTTATCTGAGGTGTGTAGTCATCTAAGCATTTCAGGTGTTTCTTAAGGCCTGATGCAACCATGAGTGCTGTGGAGCTCCTGGCTCCTGCCAAAACACAGCCAACAGAAATCCAGCCAACAGGAGAAAGGGATGTGCTTTAACCAGATGAGCTAGCCAGGCAGGCTTTGGTAGCAGCCAAGAGCAGACTTCAAAGGCTACTCTCTAATTACTTGAAGGTCTCAACAGGCACCTTTTATCTCAGACAGCTGACTGTAGTACACTCATTTTACATTCATGTGTATGTGCTTTATGTGCTGGCAATGTTTGTCTTTTATAAGTGTGGTGAAGGCTAATTTGTTTGTGAAGTCCTTTGCAATTTGGGGAGGATTCTGCAGGTTGTTTGGTCCTGTAAAGCAGGCAGCAGGAGTACCAAGATCCAGAGCCTTATCTTTACACCTCTAGTGAAGACATCATGTCATCAATACACACCTGCCACACTGGCCTAATGATGGTATCTTTTGCACACAACTTCCTCATAGTGAGAGCAATCCTATGAAAGGTTTGGACCAGAAAAAATTTAAAAAGAGACTCTAAAGCCCACAGGCCTCCCCTGTGGTTTTCTGAAGCTAATGGAAGATTGCTGCTGTATTTGGGAATGTTGGATCAATCCCTAGATGGCTATGCTTTTACATTTTCTAGGCTAAATAAGTCTCACCTATACCAGGAAGATTGAAATAAATTCTAAATAAACAGACTTCTATTTTTGTTTTACTTGGATAATAGATTTGTTCTGATTTTCCAACTGTTTCATAACCATATTTTTCCTGATTCCCAAATTACTCAAAAAATTTATTTCACCAAAGTGTATTTCAACCCAAATATAGGACAGTATTTATCATGAAGATGTAGCATTTTGGCTGGATAATTAAATAGGTGGACAGCTAGCTGACTGCACAGAAGTAAAGACTGAAAGATTTGGATCAGGATTTCTTAGGGCTTCATTCAGTACCCACCACCCACAGTACAATAAATTATAGCTATCTCAGAATGGGCAGTCAATACACTTAGTATTGTATCTGGCAGATCAGAGAATTCTAGATAAATTACAGGTAATATTTAACCATACCTTCTGAAGGGAAAAAAAAAAAAAAAGTTATGTTTGTTCTAGCTGTATCTATAAACACTGGACGTAGGGTGAGAGATTTAATCACCGAAAGTTGTGAACAGGGAATACATTAAATAATTAAGGAAATTGGATGGAAAAAAAGGGCAGAAATAAGAACCTAACTACGTAGTAATATCTGTCCCTTTGGGCCAGATCTATAGCAAGTGGATATTGGCACAAATCCGTAGGAGTTTATATTTAATCTCTAGAAGCTCTTCATCACTCTGTGGCAATGCAGCTAGAACAACTAAAAGGAAATGAGCTTGGGAAGCGTGTTTTATGGGAAAGCTCATCAATTCCAGAGTTCACAGAGCAAATAATATTTTTAACAGCCTTCATAAAGTGCAATACTGTGGCAGTTATGACATACTGACTCTTTGAACTGTGAAAGAGCCACACCCTGCAGTGATGACAAAGAAAAGCACACACCTGCATGTTGGTACTTGTAGAAGCAGCTAATTACAAAGCACCCTGCAATCCTCACTGTGATATATTCATTAACCTGAAAAAGCAAAAAAAGGAGATTTACTAACTCCAACAAGTTTTCATATTTATATTTGGATGGACGAGGCAGACTGAGGTCTCAGAGGGTGATCCAAGACAGTTGGTCATAGGTGAGGAAATTAGCAATTACTCTAGGTTTAAGTCTACACACAAGTTTTAGTGCTGTCACTCTCATTTAAATCCTGTGAAGTTGGCCTGTAGCTTAAGAACTGTGGACAGAGACAGCTCCCAGCCCTTTGTCTGACGACTCCTGCCCAAAGTAAATGAGAGAGTGCATGATTTGGAAGGTGATGCTGTATAGCAGGAAGACCTGAGAAACTCTCCTACCTCTCAAACTGCTCAGGAAGTCAGGTATACCTCTGAGGCAGAGGCTGTGGAGTCAGACTTGGACAGAGTCGGGAAGCTCTAGTCCTTGCTTGCCCTTTAGCTACAGTGGGCAGGATTTGGATGTTATTTAGACCCCACTAAAAAATGGCATTTTGATGCATACAAAGTTCTTCCTTAAAATAATGGTCCTTAAAGCCTTTAGCATTGTCTGTGCAGATGGACCATGAAGAATGCTCTGGTGACATCAAGCAGGGGTCTTGGAACCACTCCCATTTAATCCAAAAGTCAGTTTTCATCAGCCTTTTCAGCCTCTGGCATACCTATCCGTTCAAATATTATGCTGCAAAAGCTATCAGCTTTAGTAAACTCGTTAGCATTTTCATATGGCTCTTGAAAAACATCAAATTAATTTCATATAGCATAGTTCACATTCTATAATCTGTAATGTTCTGTAATCTGTATTTGGTAACTCAAACTCTTTCAATAATTACATGTTTTCAATTTTACAGACTTAGTAAAAAACAAAACTGCAGATGCAGCATATTTTTGAATATTATGCAGATTTGAATATGCCTGCAGATTTTACAGAATAAACAAAAGTCAGTTTACAGAAAAAAATCAATTCCAAATCAGAATATCTGCCTAATAAGGATTTGATTGCCATTTGTTTGAAGTTATTCCTTCATGTCAGTTGCCAGCCTGGTAGTATGAGCCAAGTAAAGAATTGGGTATGGGTTTGGCTACCTGTCATTCTATCAGGGCCTTATGTATGCCTGGTATAAAATGCTAAGCACTAGCTCTTTATTAGGTAGCAAGGAATAAAAAAATCACTGATCCAACCCCTGTAAATAATGGGTATGTTCACAAACTCTGTGCCTGAAGGCAGGCTTACTGACTTGGGTCACGAATGTTTTACCTTTGTTTCTGGAAGTTTTGCAGCATGCTAGGACCAGCTGTGGCAACTAAAAAGCAGTGAGAGCCTTTTCACGGACTTTAGTGGAAATTGGATCAGGCCTGAGGTAAGGCAAACAACTGCCTGCTAGTGAATATGCCCAAAAGCAAAATGAGGAATGGCTTGTTCAAGGAGGTTGTGGATGCCCTATCCCTGGAGGTGTTCAAGGCCAGGCTGGATGGGGCACTTAGCAACCCAGCCTAGTGGAAGGTGTCCCTGCCAAGGGCTGGGGCTTGGAACTAGATGATCTTTAAGGTCCCTTCCAACCCCAACCATTCTGTGATTCTATGATATGTTGAAGAAATACAAGCATCAAGTTCCTTGCAATTAAGACACCTCAGAGAGAGAAGAAGATGTAATATTTAAAAAAAATAGAGTTAAAAACAACACTAAGAAAAGTAAAGCAATAAACATTACCTGACCTATAGCTGGTTGGTCAAGCTTGCCATCCCAAGGCCACTTCCATTCTCGAACCATTTCTTCATCTTTGTTAGTCACCAGACCTCTCTCCTGATTGAAAATCACTGTCATGATGTCACTGTAAACAAGGAGAAATATGAAACCTGTTTTTCCTGGTGTATTTAAGTGGACTCTAAGCAATCCAAGAAGCTCTCTTTGATCTGAGTCTTTAATTAAAGAGTGACTTGCATATCTGCCTCTTCATCAAGCTTTTCTCATGCTATAGGCCTGTGAGGCAGGTATAAATTTTTATCCCTGTGATACAAACAAGAGTTGGGTTAAATTCTTGTTTTAATAATTCAAATTAAAAAGGAACTGGTGTCAAAGAGTGTGATCTTAATGTCATTTCCAGTTACTAGTATGATCCTAGGAGTTCTAAAACACTTTGAATTCTACTGTCAATTTAAAGGAAAAGAAAAATAATGTAAAAAGGCATGTAGATGTCATTCATGTATGAGCCCTCAGTTTGTAGTGTCAGGAGCATTTTTATGTGTCTATCCTTAATATTTTTATCTGTCTATCCTTCATATCTATGAAGAATAACATGGATGATGATAACATTATCCAAAAGAGAACCGTTGATGTTCAATTTATGTGGTGTGGTGGGCCTGAAACTTCAGAGGAAATCACCTGTATGCTTGCTTTTCACAAGCAGGGATCTGCTTTTTACAACTGCATTAGAAATTGACACAGAGGATATTGAAAATATCAGTGTTTATCTTGCAGCTTTTGTTAGATAGGTTTTAACAACATGTCCCTTTAGATAGCAGACACACCCTCAAAATGAAGAAAACTGTATAGATGGATAAGTATCCAAACAAATTTTTGCAATTGTTTTAGCAAGATGGCGTAACGCAAACCTGGGAGAACAAATGAAACATAGAGAAAGAAACATAATCAAGATGAAAATGTAAAATCATGAGCAATACTTTTAAAATTACTTTTCTAAAAACAGTTACAGTCTTAATTTCCACTCTTATTAAAAACAGACTATAGAAAAAGTAGCTTGAAGGTACTTAGAGAAGTCACTCAGATGCACTTAATTAGAGGGGTCAAACAACTGCAAATATTTGGTGGTGGTCAGGCACAAAGATCTCAGTTCTTTGTTGTATGTAAATTATTCCATGTTAGGTCAGTAGCTCCACTTTCTCCATAAAGTCATGCCAATTGTTTTTAATACTGAAAATTGTGATTGAACAAGACATAGAACAAATAGCATTTGATCAGCTCTTTTTATAACCTGTATGATGCATTATGTCTCACTGCATTGTGAGGCACTAAGAAGTGGCGGGGTGAAAGAGAGAAGAGTGTGCCTGCATTTTGTCTGTGTGGAACATCCATCTGCAGCTCATGTCATGCATTCAAGGCAGCCAGAAGGCTGGCTCCCAATTGCCTGCTGTCTCCTCGTCTCCTTTGTACGTATAAATTGTCCAGTAAGCCAAAGTGCATCCTGTCCTCACTACAAATTCAATTTTCAAAGCAATTTCTGTCTAGCTGAGCAATGTAGACCGCATAGTGCTTTGGGGCTGCTTGAAAAAATGGGGGACTTGTAGAGGGAACAAGTTTCTTCACCTCCACATTGCTTCACCTCCAGCTGACCTGCAAACAAGATGTAAGTGGTGTTTTTCATCTTCCCAAACATGTAGAAGTCAAGTTCCTCCAATGCCAAACTCTCCATGGACTATTCACCTATCTGAGCGAAATTTTGGCCGCCAAAGACTGTGCCCAGCTCTGCTTTTTCTCAGGGAAGAACAAACAACCAGTTTCTCAGTGAAGATGAAAAACAACCAACCAAAATAAGACCAAACCATTGTTAGACACCCAACTAAGATAAGATATGACTCCAGGCTGCATGAAAAAATTTACGTTGAGCAACGTATCACCTTTCTCATGTCCATCATCATTCACACCCTTGTATAGCTTTGTGCTCTCTGCATCAATTTGCTGTATCAATGAAATGTTCAAACTGTATCTTCCTACCTGCTAGGAAGACAGATGCTGCTCTGTCCAAACTACAGAGTGACCCAGAGAAAGGTTAAATATAGAAACCTCCACGTGGGAGATTGCAGCAGCTTTGGCAAACAGCAAGGTACTCAGCAGGATAGATAAGATGAGTCAAGGATAGGCAAAATGAGAGTCAAGGAGTTTTATGGCTTCTGTTACATGACCCTGCAGAGAACACAGGGACTAGCACTCTCTATCAGCTCTATATTCTGGGTGTTGGGTCCAGGTGCATGTAGACAAGTGAAGCAACTAACCCGATCACCCCCTTTCTTGAACAAGTGGGTTGGGAGGCATGGAAAATGAGCAGAGCTCTCTGTAAAAAATCCACCCATCTGACTAACTAACATGGTTGGTACAGGCCAAAAGTGACCTTCACAGCAGTAACGTGAATCAGAAATATATTTAAGAAGCACAGTGTCTTCAGTGATTTTCCCTGTGACAGAGAATACCATTCCTAATCCAGTTTAATGACTTGACTGATAAAGCAATCTTTGTTCAAAGCACAGTGGTACTCTAAATGAATTGCAGCCTGACACCATTAACTTGTAACTGCATTTTTCATTCTGGAATATTTCTTTCTGAGTCACATCCACCCACCTGACATGTACTGGGCTTTGTTGTTATAATCTGACTACCTGGCTACAGCTCTGCTACTATGTACAATCTGATATAAAATGGACATTTTCATATAGCCAAGTCTTGGAAGCTGCTCAACTACACATTAACTCTTGAGTCTTCACCCTGTAGAAGTCTTCCCTCTACCTTTCACACTCTTGCTAGAATTCACATGTGCTGTCTAAAGAGAAAGGACATTAAATGAAAGATGAGCCATTGTTCAGCCCATAGTGCAGTTTCCTCTGTACTGTGACTGGTTTCTTGACCACTGCAATCTGAGGTTTGCCATATATCTGCCCTGGTGTGAAAGGCATGGCAGTCTGAACCTTCCATGTCTTGGAGAAAGCTTCTTCTCTGTGATCACTATAATGCCAGAGTGTAACTGTGCCCAAATGTTTGTTCTTCTCTAATCTCCACCTTTCTACTTACTGCAGAGGAACCTCCTGATCTCCCAATTCCACCCCCCAAGCAGTATTAGCCTAAAGGGACAGATTTCTATTTTGTTTCATCAATAACTTTTCATTAGGACCTCTCTACAGTGAATTATATGATTTGCAATATTATAAATTGTGTTTAATGAGAAACTCTGTAAACATTGATGATAAATATTATTAAACACATTAGTCTCAGACAGAAAGGGGTCAAGTAAGACATCCAAGATCACATAAGTCGCTTGTGGTTAAGCTGGCACCAGGACTCACTACACCAACCTTCTACAAGTGTACATAGCAGAGATCCTTTGACTGTGAGGGTGTCACAGGTCGAACTTGGCTCCCAGCCAAGTGCCTGGACTATGGGAAAAACCTTTCCCCTCCCTCTCCCTCTCTCTGAACCGACCGATGAGAAACCACACAAAAAAACCCAAAAAAAACCCCAAACCAAATTCCCAGTTACATATATATATTAGAACTATTTACAGAGGACTCCAAAAAGGGAAAAGGGAAGGGAAAGGAAAAGGGAAAAAAGGGGGAAAAGGGATAAAAGGGACCCGAAACAAACACACGCAATCAAACCCTGTAAATTAGTGGAATAAATGGTAAGATAAATCTCACCACGTCCCTCAGAGGGAAGCCAGATCACAGGGCCAGCAGTCTCCCGACCTCCCGCATGGCAGAGCAGGAGTCACCGCAGGCCTCAGGCTTACAGATAGGCGAGACTCCCTGCTCCTGGATCTCACCAGAGGGGAAGAGAGTGACGTCTCTAATCTCCAACTTATTTATACCCCGGTTTACGTAAAAATCGTAGGAAATACTGGTACATGAACACCTCCCTGGTTACAGTTGGTCACCAGGAAGGCCTAGACCAAAACCATCACAGAGGGGCAGTCAATTCTATCCCTGTTGAAAATCTGTCTACCTGATTTTTTTGCTTTACCTTCACCATCCTGCACCCCATACACCCATTGCTATTGTTTACTTCATCCTTCTGAGAAAGATCAATATTTAATATTTTAAAATTTCTTTATCTAACAGCCAAATTTATATCTATTTCAGTACCATGACTGATCTTGAGAAAGAGGCAGAGAGAGTTTGAGGCTGGCTAAATTAACCCAAAGGAGGCATCTGTTCAGTCCTGCCTTTGTCTGACATCCTTTGCAATCAGATGCTCTATGTGTACTGTTCTACATGTATATACGAGCCTCCAATACTTTTATCTGTTAGTCCTGAAGCACTTATAAAAATGTGCAGGTCATAATAATAGTACTAGGTAAACAAAACTATTAAAGGAAAAAAATGAGCACAGAAGCTGGTCAATATTGAGGTGAGCTAATTAGGTAAAATACAAGCTGCCAGAAATCAAAGTAATATTATTTCAAGCCAATATTTCTTGCTGTTTCAATTTTGCTATAAAATATTGCTCATTATAAGCTTTTTGCTGACCACACTAAGCATAAATATTTAAGAAAACTAAGCCAACTCTCATGGCACTGACACAGGAATCTGGTAACAGCATCAGGGTATTGCAGTATGAGGAGAAGCATTTTACTTCCACCCTGGTGGGCCAACAGGGTCTGCAAATCCTGCAAACATGCTCAGGTCCTATGAAAGGGAACACTTTGTTTGTAGGGAGACCCTGTGATCCTATTTGTGGCAGAAAAATTGTCTTCATTAGATGATTCAATCATCTGACTGCAGAGCTTTGGGGAATGGTAATATGGTAGACTCCAGAATTGTTGTACCACAGACAACCTTGGGCATCCTCAGTGTTTGGATGAGCTCTGTCCTGTTCTTAACAATTGGAGGCTAGGGTGCAGCAAAATCTAGAATCCATGAGAGTAAAGGACAGATACATTTCAGTGTTTTCTAAAACAGGTAAGTCTAAGATTTTATATGTCTCATAAGCAGGAAGACAACAGAATTCATTTAAATAACCAGAAAATATGATGTTCCCCATACAAGCCCCAAATAATAAGCTTTTGTGTTGCTCTTCTTTTTCTTGGCTTTGAAAACACATTACATAGCTTTTGGAAGTTGATATACAGAGGCTGGCCAAAATGCATTTTTTGCTGCAGCATCATTTTTTTTGGAGTTTGGGCTACTCAGTTCTTCCAGAAGTAAAGCAGTGATAATAACCCATTCAATGGAGAATAATATGCTAGTATATAATGTACAATACATTGTAGCATATACACTTACACACTGAAAACTGCTTGATTTTATACAGCCACTTACTGCTAAACCTATTCCTATGAATGATGATTTTTCACCTAAAATACAATGCTGATTTTATTAAATCTGAATATGTTTATAATTTTGAAGTGTACAGGAACTGTCAGTTAAATAACAGGATATGTAAAAACTAAAAGTCAGAAACTGTGCTGCAGGTACATAATTATAAAGGTTATCTTTAATAACTGTCCTTGTAAGTAATTAATACTTATAATTACTTACAAGCAATTTTTTTTTCCTATTTAAACCTAGCCTGCTTTATTAATTCCAATGTTTCCTCTTTGGAGAATTGATCAGGCAGAGTAAATCTTAACTATTTATGACACCTCCTCCATCCATTGATATTATTTGATCTCTATAGGTGGTAACCAGAGAATGGCTGATGTGTTTGGAAACTACCATGCATTTTAAACACTTGGCCAGTTCTGTATGGGAATCCTCCAGGGTGTTGCTGTCTCCTACTATGTAAAAATAGAAGGTTTAAGTATAAGAAGCATGAAGTCTAAAGGCCTGATTCTGGCCACAGTATCTAATGGGAAACTGCTTTCAGGCCCTGGCAAGGCAACAGGCTACAAATCACAGCAAATGTCAAACGCCAAGATGGTTTTCAGGGACCATGGTTTCTTTAGAAAGAGATATTAAAACAGTTTTTCACAACTATAGTAAAGCTTATCTGTAGATTAATCATAATCAGAAAATACTGTGTCACCACTAGCTCCTGAAAATGTCTCTCTTGAGATAAAAATTATCTTCCATTACAGTAGCTAAAATAATAGTATACATTTCTCTTTCATGAATAGTGAAATGTTAAGCAGAACTCAAGAAGTTTTCAAAGCAATAACACTCTCCAGACTAGTGTGTTGGTTTGGCTAAATGGTCTCCTATCATAATCTGTTCTCTATGTAATGAAAACATTACCATTTATTTAATTTTGCTTATGGATATTAAGATCTCAATTTGTTACATTTGTTTTTGAACTTGCTATAGACCAACCAGTGTCCACGGGTAGGGCAGCTTCTGGTGAATATCTTCAGAATTGGAGTCAGAAAGTTGGAAAGTCCAATCTCAAGAAACAGAATAAAAGATTAGAATTACATGAATAAGTAAAGACTGAGGTTAATGTCAGTCCTGCTGTATGGCTTCTGTCAGCATAAAATGAAGTTCATCTGTACAAAGTGCTGAAGCTTTGGGAATTGCCATCTTAAACAGATAAAAGATATTCTTTGCCTGACAAAAAACAACAGGAGAAAGAGGAAATATACAATGTATGTACCTTTAATTGAAAAATAGAAAATTATGTCTAGAGAGAAAATGGGTGCCAAGAAACAGGGATTACTCAGATAAATTACAGGTAATTCACATGAATTACCTTAATGTCCCACATCAGTAACAGTCACTGCTTGATTTGTGTACAGCCCAGGATTGTTGCTGGAAGAGGATGCAGTTTATGCAGATTAATTATTCTCAGCAGCAACCTGGAGTAGCTGAAAAATTAAGCTGTGCATCACTTTGAACAGCAGAGGCCACAGAGTTCTTTTAGAGTGCATTCCTGTAAGACAACTGTGGTTGCAGCTGCACTATGGCAGGTATATTTTACTTAGTTCACATTTGCAGCATTTGTGGATTTCAGAAGGCCTGTGGGAGAGTGGAGGAAGAAGGTCCTTAACTTCTGGAGATTCTCAGTTATTCTCACTCAATTTTATAGAAAGGGGAGAACACCCAAGTTGAACAGTCAGGGTGTTACCTGTATTCTAAAAAGCTTCTATTGCAATAGTTATTAACAAGAAATCAGATTACTTGGCGTGAAAATACAAATGAGGTGAAAAAAAATGGCTACAGACACAGACTGCTAGAGAACGGGCCAAGCAATTGTTAAAATTAATGCAGGGAAGATCAGTTTCCCTGATTTACTATTTAACTATGATCAAATTGAAAAGCAAATTACTCAGAATCAAGAACTCAGTGGGTTAGAAGAGCAGTCACAGATATCCATGACCTGCTGCTGGGCATTCCCTTCACCAGATTAAGAAAATAAACCTATGACAACAGACCAAGCAAATGGGAGCTCCCAAGACATAGGAAAGAGTATGGACAATTTAGTAGAAGCTGGTTGTCTCAACCCTTTAGATGTTCATCTGTGATTAAGAAAACTCCAACAGCTGCCTGACTGTAGAGTGCACTGGCAGATGCACTGGCAGAGCGCGGAAAGGAAGTGCGCACGATCTTGAGATCACTGACACAGAAGAGTAAGAGGCTGCCTGTGAGCACAAGAGATAAAGGTGGAATCAATACTCTTGCAAACTTAATAGCTCAGAGACACCAAGAGCACACAACTCTACAGCCAAGCATTTCAGAAATGATTTGTTACAGCCAGCAGGAACTGGATCCCACACTTTCAGAAAATAACAAAAGAGAGTATCATTTCCTACAGTGCCTATATATTTGTTTATGGAGCTATTCCTGCATGCTAGGATGCTGGATGTCTCTGCAGCACTTTTAACCTTCACCAGCCAAGGAATTTCAGTTCTGCAGTCCCAGTGGCATCTGACCAACTTCATGGCCAAGATTAGGAAGAAAATGCCTTTCAACGAATGCTTTTTTTTTCACTTTTACATGGCAATGTTCTTAAAGAAATCAAAAAATCAGTGCAGAGTAAGCACTTCTTCTCTTCAGATTATTAAATTTGTTCATGTTTTAGGCAGAACTAATATAATGCCTTGTGCAAAACTTTCCTATTAGTGCATTAGTGCTCCCGTAAAGTTATTATGTCAAATATATGTGGTCAGATGGTTTCCAGTATAAAAAGGCTTTACATAATATCTGAAAGAAGTTATTCACACTGTATTCTATCAGTAAAGAGTAGTGGACCTGCAGTGGAGTAGGGAAGTTGCAGCAGCTCTGTAGAAAAACTTGTTGGCAGATGATCAGAGATAATCAGAGAGAGACTGGGTTTTTAAAAGAAGATAGCATCCAAAAATCCAGCAGGGTTATTGTTTGACAATTGCTCCCTTCTCATGTTAATTCATATTTCAGTTAAATCAGACATTCAGAATAGCTGTTCAGGTATTGCGTAATTCTAACCACCTCTGCTAAGAGTCATGTAACTGAGCTGTCTGCTACTCTTACCTCTTTCATCACAAATGCCAGATAGCAAGAAGCTGATAATGATGGGTGTTCGGTCAGCATCATTTTGCACAACAGGAGCTAGACAGGAAGCACGCTTATGATCATACATGCAAGGGTGAGTCAGCTTTCAAAAACATAAAAACAAAGATAATTTTTTTTTTCAAAGAGGAAAACTGCAGTAGCACCTGGAGAGCTGGAACAGGCTTGACTCCAACCTATGGTTCTGCACTGAGGATTACTGACACTTGCTGAATGAAATGCTCTGGATGCAAATATTTTTGCTGGCGCAATATGTTATGACTCTATCACTCACCTTGAAAGAGGAGACTAAAAATGCTTTGATAAATGGTTTGAAACACCGCCCAGTTTCACTGGCTTTGTTTTCCTAAGTGTTTGTACCTCTTGCTTCAGCTGCAAAGTTATTTCATCATGTCCTAAAACACTGCTTTGCAGAGAACTGCAGTATAACTAACTATAAAGTGGAGCACGTTGACCTAACCAGCCAGAGTATGTAGACTTAGCAGAAAGTGCTTTTTTCCCTTTTAAGGCCAAACAGTACAACACAGCACATTTACAGGGCATGACCTTACCTTTACTTCCTAGAGACATATTTGATGCTGTCTCAGGTTTTCTTTTTTCCTTTGTAGTGCAGGCAGAGCTTTTCTTGTATTGTTCTGTTTTGATGGCAGTGATTTCAGACTCTCTACATTTGGACCCCAGAGTACCACTCTTGACGTCCTCTGAGGCTTCACCTGGTTCTCACACCACTGTATGTTAGTGACTTCTGGTGCCATTTATGGCAAGCAATACCCTCCCCGAGTTCTCTCCACCTACAGGTTAGCACATTCACAAGTCTCTGACGGAAATCAGTTTCATACCCAGCAAGGAGCTGCAACTTCTCTC
>JAWWES010000041.1:44451417-44476366 GCA_035583135.1 Lophotriccus pileatus
GGAGGTTTAGGTTGGATATTAGGAAGAAATTCTTTACAGAGAGGGTAATCAGCCATTGGAATGGGCTGCCCAGGGAGTTGGTGGGTTCTCCGTCCCTGAAGGATTTTAAGATGAGGCTGGATGTGGCACTGAGTGCCATGGGCTAGTAACTGTGGTGGTAGGGGATCAAGGGTTGGACTTGATGACCTCAGAGGTCCTTTCCAACCCGGCTGATTCTCTGATTCTATGACCTACAACTATTTTTGAGGATATGCAATGTCTTAGTTTGTTATCTGAAAAAGAAGACTGCTTCCATCTGCAGTTATGGCTCAGTAAGTGCATCAATAAATATGCCTTTGTAAAAAAAAATATGACTCTATCATAAATATTAAAAAAAATATTTGAAAAATAACCTCCTGGTGACCCTTGACTCTGTGCAGCCTTTCATCCCTTACCAAGACTGCACACAGGCACAGAGATGTGCTGTCAGGGAGATGCTCACTGTAGCACATCCTAATGCATATGTCTCCATATACACCTAATGCAAAAGCTCCTTGTCACAGAAATATAAGGAGTCTTCCTGAAGCACCAGTCTAGACAATGGCTTGTTTTGTTCATGTGAATCTTGTAGTTTAAAAGCAATTTTAAAAATAAGCTCCAGAGAAGGCAATAAACTGACTTTTATATTTCACAGCTTGCATCTATTGATGCAAAGTGAGAAGCATTTGCTTTGTCCCAGCCTGAGTACACACAGCAGTCTGTGCTTCTCAAGGTGACTTTCAGCACTAAGAGAGATGAAATTTGCTTCTTTTCAGAAGCACTCATGACATTCTTTGAAAATCTGTCCTCCAAAGGACACAGATGTTGGAACACTAGCTGAGGCAAGGCATATTTGGATTACAGCTGGCAAGCTGTAGTCTAACTAGCGTTTGGCAAAAAGAAAAAAAAAAAAACAATCACTAAGGAATGTGGGAAAAAGTCCACAGTGAGCAGTGTTAAATGTGAATTCTTTGGCTGGTTTTGTCACTTTTAACTTTGATTTATTTACTTCACCTCGGTTATAAGAAAATGTTAGAGAAGGATTGGTTTCAGAATTAAGGAAGCCCTTCATTCTGTTCATGCTAAGGAAGACACTTCGATGTGTCTTCCACAGTAAATGCTATGATGATGGCTGAGGAAGTCCAAGTGTCCCCTGTCCTCAGCCGTGGGTAATGGGGAATATCTTTCCTTCTAAAATTCATAAGACTTACTTGCTGTCATGCAGGAAATATTTTCTTTGTCTACATCCAGCCTTTAGGCCCAATGTTAAAACTCCAGTCATAAAAATTGTTCCATTGATTTCACTGAATTTTTAGAGCTGAGTAAGGACTATGAGTTTTGGCCCTAACCTAGGAAAAAGAGTATTAAAGTGTCATAAACAGAAACAACTATAACATCCCGCTGTTCAGCTCTTTTGGGGACTGATACAGGCCACTTACTCCCTAGTTGTCCTTCCTCCCCCTCTTTCCAGGATTAAATCGCAGCTGTCAGAGACAGCTCCCCCGCTCCATTCCATGCCATTTCTTTACATTTACATACAGACTGACAGGAAAACATAAAGGAAAACTAACATAAAAGTCTTTTCCTGAAGATAGTAACTTTTTTTGCTTGGAAAATAGTGCAATGGTCTCCTTGGAAGAAAAAGAAGAAGTGAGTCTCTGTGTTGTCTTTCAGTAAAGAGTTTCAAATCCTGCTGCATGTTTTGGACTGCATTCAGCCTTCCCCTTAATTCCCCAGCCACTGGCTGCCTCTGTTCAGGAGGCTGGTTAGGAAAAAGGAATAGCAACTCTGAAAAACAAAAGACCCCAGTATATATCTTCAGCTAAAAATCATATTCATAGGTCTCTTCTGCCCTATGGCCTGCCTGGTACTGTCATCATGCTGCCTAGTATAGCATGAAATTGGGAAAAATAGTATCCATTAATATATTGTGTTTAAACACTAAGAAAAGAAGGACCAAAAATTCTGAGCTGGCCAAGGGCATGCTACAAGATGTCTTGCTTTCGCTGCTTCCAAGAGACCAGATCCTCTTAAAACCAGCCAGGTGAGGAATATGGAACCAGTTGTTAGTCTGTTCATGTTAATGCAGTCAGTCCAACTTCCTACTCTCACTTTACAATTCTTTTTATACAGCATTCCTATTTTTCCATTGGTTATTCCTATTTTGGTCGGTTATCATGCTATTCTCCTGCTGGTTATCTGTACTCTCACATATACAGTGCTAATTCTGAGTCTGGATGAAAAGTAACCTGGAAAGTGCTTAACTTTGCATTGTCCAATGTGCCCTCTTCCCTGAGAGCCTGATGAACATAGCCTGAATCCAGTAAAACCACCTCAAGCTGTAGAGACACACTGTTAATCCTGCCTCTTCTACCTCACTGTCAGTTTGCTTTCACTCTGCTGGGTTTTATTCATGCTCTTTGTAAAGTTAAGTGTGATGCCCCTCTACAATTTATTTTCAGCCTACTTTTTTAAGGAAAGGAGGTTTATGTGAATGTCCAGTTTCAGCCAAATTTGGCAGAGTAACACGCCCAAAGATAATGATGCCTGGACACGCTTTGTAAAAATCAGCAGCTGAGTAGATGATCGTGGCCTGAAGAAGTGTCCCCACGTAAAGAGAGACGGGCCAAACTCTGCTGAACCGTGTGGCAGCAGTCAGCTGGCCAACTGCACATGTTCTACACAGGGCAAGCCATCTCCCTCTCTCTGTGGGGGTATCACAGTGATTATGACTGGCTCCAGAGTCATTATGGAGAGGAGAGAAAACTTTGGAGAAAACTGCCTTCATTAATTCATCTGACCACTGAAATATTTCTTCTGCTTGTTTTTTTTTTACCCTCTGATGCCCTTACTTCTGGATCTCATGTTTGCAGCTTCTGCATGAGATTTATTCTTATTTATCTATCTGTAGTCAGCATCTCTCCTTCTGTATTCTCTGGGCTTCTTTAGACTTTATGGACTCCTTTATCTATCTCTTCAGCTCTAGAGTCAACAAAATCTGTGGTCTGGAAACCTGTCTGTTTTGGCACATACCAGAACAAATGAAACAGGAGCACAAGCTACTAACTCTCTTTTTCATACTGTCAAAGACACTAAAGGGGATACAGTGAGGGGTAAGAACAGTCTGCTGTATGAGAGACTAATGGATTAAAATAGAACACAAAACCACTGCTCTTGGATATCTTGGGACCATTACGATGCCCAACTACAGTATATGTACAGCAGGAAGGTCTAAGATGTAGACAGCAGTTCCCAACTTGTAAGGCATGTCTTACTGCTCAGAACACACCTTGAGCCCAGGGGAGTCAGCTTCCCTCCACCTATCCCAGTCCGAAAAAGCCCCAGCTGGATGTTTTTGTGTTCAAGTGCTCTTACGAGCAAAAGCAGTGGAGAACATGCTGCTGTGACACCTGCCCAGATCAGGTTGGAGTTTGATCAGTACTAGAGCATTAGCTTAGTCTTTTGGAGTGTTGTTCTTGCTGAGGATTGTATCAGGTCAGGAGTGAGGAAATGCCCATGGGTGTGAGACAAGGAGCGGGGAGATGGATGCCAGGAGCTGGCATCAGTGGAGCCAAGGGGGCAGCATTGGTACCTCAGTGAGGTACGAGGCATTACCGGTTTTCATAAGCAGACACCTGTCTGCAGAAGCATTTTAAAACATAGCTGTGAAAAATCAGGCTCACTTTCAACCTCTGTATGTTATAAATTATAATGACACTATATTATACTATGTACTATAAATACATGCTGAAATATACTAGTGAGGGGGAAAAAGTATTTTTCAGCCAGCATGGTTGTACTAGTAGAAAACTTGTGAAAAGTATAAGTTCAGCAAATGAATTTTAAGAACTGGGCTAATTTAACAAACCATTAGCGGACGCTGGCAACACCAGTACTTTGCCTTGGTTTTCTAGGTAGTGGTGGAAATGGGACATGGCAGTGTCCTTGAGCATGTATTAGAATCTTCCCTTTTTTTTGCTCCATGTGCCTTGGAACAAGTAATTTTTTCAGCGCATTATTTTCCTTCTGTATACGAGTGTGACTTAAACTTGTTCGGTGTCCTCCAGCTGTAAAACTGTAACAGTCTCACACCCTGTAAACATCCAACAGCAGCTGTTGCTGTCGGAGAAAAGGGCTGTTTTGATAAGACTGTTTTCCATTCTTTTATTCCGCGGCACCTCCGGTCGCCCCCCGGCCCCCCTCACGGCCCCGCTCGCGCACACCGGGCGCGGTGCGCCTGCGCAGCCGAGGCCCCGCCCCCTCTGCCCCCGCCGCCCTCCCCGCCGTGTCCGCCGCCGTCCCGGCGTGCCCCGCGCGCACGGCCGAGCGCGCCGTGGGCCCCGCCGCACTGCCCGGCTCGTGCGTGCGCGTGAGGCGGCGCGGCCGCGGCGACATGGCGGGCGTGGGGCGGGCGGAGGAGCCGGAGCAGCACCTGAACGGAGAGCTGCCTCCCGAGCCCGGCGACAGGGACGGCGCGGCGGGGCTCGGCGCGGAGGATGGCGCCAAGAAGAAGCGCAAGAAGAAGAAGAAGGGCAAAGCGGGCCCCGCGGGTAGGGGCCGGGCCGCGCCGCGCCGGGACGCTGCGCTGACGGGCTGGCGGGGCGGCGTGAGGGGCCGCGGCCCGGCACACCGGGCGTCCTGCGCGGCACCGGCAGGCCGCGGGGGGCTGAAGGGTCCCGCCGTGCGGGTGCGGGGGCCGCCGAGGGCACTGTCCCGGCCCGGGGCTTCCGTGCGGGCTGAGGGGGATCCCCGCGGCTCGGAGCGGTCTGGCCGTGCCCGGAGGGTGCTGCTGCCGTTCCACCGGGGCTGGGGAGTCCTCTCTCCTGCCGGGGCGCGCAGGAGAAGCCAGCGCTTCCGTCACCCCCTCTCATGCCCCGAGGGGAGAGAGGCGTGAGACTGCTGCTGTAAAAGTCATCCCGCCTGATGGAGGCTGCGCACCCCTCCCAAGTCCTCGGAGAGAGCCGGAGCAAGTCTGGGCAAATAGTGTAAAGGCGCTACGGTTTGGGTTTGTTTTAGCAGGCCAGCAGCGAGTAATGATGATGCTGTGCGTTTATAATCTGCTTCACGCCCGTGTTATCTTACAGGAGCAGGCGGCTGCTATGGCAAGGAGAATTAGTTACCCTGGCAGAAAAAAAGTAATCAGAAACGTCAGGGTGATCTGCCTTTATGCACAAGTGTCAGTAACAGCACCTGTCACTGTAGGACCAGCCAATCTTGCACATGGGGACCATTTAAAAAGAAGGAAAGCAGCATATGCTCTGGTGTCTGTAGGATGAATACTTCTTAATATTTATATAAAGTTTTGGGGTCTGTTGGTTAGTAATGTGGAGCTAACGTTTTACTGTAAGTCATACTTCAATTTTACAAACAGGACAAGAAACAGATAAAGAAATGGAAGGTGCTCTTGATGATGTAGCAAAACAATTGGACAAGCAAGCACTGGAGGAGAAAGAAAAAGATGATGATGATGAAGGTAAGAGTAACTTTTGTTTTCTCTTGACATTTCTAGTTTCAGCTTCTTCCAAAAGGCCCATTTTAACAAACCTTTTACAGATATCTTTCTGAGTTTGATTTTATTTGGTTGGTTTTTTCCTTGAGAGAGGTGAGATAGAACTATATACACTTTAAACTTTTTTTGTCAACAACTCAGCTGTCAGGCATGTGTACAAAAAAAAATAACAGGGACACAATCTTTTTAAAAGCTTTCTGTTTTCAAGGACCTAATTACTGAAGGAAGTGTTTAGTTTGAGATAAGGTAAGCTATAAATTTTTCTCACTTGCATTACCATGGTCAGTAGACATTTATGTTCCAAATTATGTCTCTTATTCGTGGCTTAAAATATACAGCAAGTTTTAAGGGAGCGTTGGAATTAATAGGAGGTTTTAGGGTCTTTACCCGTGACTTTAAACCTGCTCATCTATAATTATACTTTAAAATTGAATTGGAGAGGGATTAAGGCACAAGTAAGACATACACCTTGTGTGTTGTTTGTGATATGCACCTGATTTTCTAAGCAAGAGCCTTAAAAAAGTGTCCATATTGAAATACAGACTGGGTGCATCTCTTCTGTAGGAATATCAGATAAAGGTGCTGTGTTTCCTTTGGTTTGAGGGATGGTTCTCAATAGAAATGGACATTTAAAAAAATACATGTAAAAAAATAGCATGTAAAGTCAGTTCAGCATCCTGAAATGTTTCGTAGTCTGCTTAGAAATCTTCTTAGTTGACTTGCTGGAATTCATCATTCTGGAATTTAATTTTAATAAATTGGGTATGGATGTTTTAAAAAATTAAATCCGTGTGCCAAGGTGTATTAAATAACAAATGTATCTTTGAACGTTTTCAGCCTGCAGTGTACACTACAGTGTAGTGCTGTTACTTTCCATAGAAGTATATTCTGATGGTTTATTTGTTTTGTGATATATTTCAGGTTATGGAGTTGAAAGATAATTAATGCAGTATGTACTTTGCCATCATTACAGTTGAGTAAAAAGTATTGAGAGGGATAGTGAACACTTTATCCAATGAAAAGAAATCTTGGAAAATTATTAGAATAATTAGAGTTCCATCTCAGAAGAAATAACATCATTAGTTGCAGATCAAATGCTGTGCTCTGTTATCCTTTTTACAGTATTAGCAATTAGTATTACAGTATCAGAAAATACAAAAAATTGAAGTGATGCTATAACTGAACTAAAAGTCTTCCCTTTTTTCTACATATTAGACTTGGATGTGTTTTTAGTAAAATCGATATTTTTGCAGAAAAATAAAAAAACAGTGTAAGGTTTTCCAAGACGACTGTGTGTTCTTACCTGTTTCTCATCACTTGCCATTTTAATTGTGTAGTTTCAGGATTGTTGCTTTAAGACATGGTGCTGCATTAGATTAAAATCAATAAAATACATATTGCCTTTTTTTTTTTTTTTCCATTTGATAAGCCTGAGTGGCCTCTCAGAAATGAGACTTTACAACTTTTGAACTCTAAGAGAAGATAGAAAGTGCTCTTTGGATTTCCCTTGCAGTGTTAAAACATGCTGATACAATTTTTGCATGATATTGCTCTGAGTTATTAAATGGCTCTGCCAAAAAGAAATGAGATTGGGCTTCTGTTCTGCAAAGATCTTAAATTGCTTTTCTGCTGAAAATTTTTTTCACTAGCAGCTAAATAACCTGGGGACAAGCAGGGTATTGGTCAGATGCAGTAGTTATGTTTCTGGCAGCACAGTTAGTCTGCAGCAGTCTTCAAGGACATGAAAGCATAGGCAGGGTTAGTTTGGCTTGCAGTTGGCAGTTTCACATGCAGTGATGTATGAAAAAGCCACAATAAGCAGATAGCAGCAGCAGCAACGTTTAAGAAATGCTGTATTT
Organism: Lophotriccus pileatus; assembly: GCA_035583135.1. Taxonomy (NCBI): domain Eukaryota; kingdom Metazoa; phylum Chordata; class Aves; order Passeriformes; family Tyrannidae; genus Lophotriccus; species Lophotriccus pileatus. The sequence goes on from JAWWES010000041.1 coordinate 44,458,804, forward strand.
TTTTTCCCTTCAGTTTACACCTAGCAAAAAAAAAATCCCTTGGTGAATGAACTGGAGTCATATTGCTTTATGAATGGTTTGAGCACAGCTCAAGGTCAAGAGAAATGTGGTAAAGTTACCACATTTTAAAGAAATTTATATGCGCTGTTAAGGATTTTTGGCTGTCTATGAAATAATGATTGATGAAGAATCTGGTAGGCTGGACTATGTTATAGCTACAAAGTATTTATATTTGCTATTTATTGCAAAAACTTAAATTAATACTTAGTGCCAAAATGAGCCAGGAGGGGCAGGAGTGACGTTTACTGAAATTTGCCCCAGCTGCAGGATTACAGCACTCACCATGGCATAAAAATGCAGGTGACATTGGTCCTCATAAGAGGCTTGAAGTCTAGTGACTGGAGCAGCTGATCAGTGTTTTGGTTTGGTTTTGTTTTTAAATACAAGTTTTTATATAAATACATTCAAAATGGTAATGCTTTGATTTGATTCTGAAACTTCTTTCTATTTTACTTTTCACTGTAGTTGAAAATGTTCTAAATGTAGATGACTAGTACTTGTCCATTTTAAAAAGAATCTGTGTTTAGGTCCAGAAGATTTAGTTAGGTGATGTCACATTAGATATTGTTATGAAGTAACTAAGCATGAGAAGTAGCCAAATGTGAAGTGTGTGGGGTTGTTGTTGACCCCCAAATGTGACTGTAAATGATGTGGCTGATTCTTGGTGCTTACATGCTGTGCTCTCTGGAAACCTCCCACTGGTATAGATTCATAGAATGGTTTGGGCTGGAAGGGTCATTTAAAAGTCATTTGGTCCAACCCCCTACAGTGAGCTGGGACATCTTCATCTAGATCAGGTTGCTCAGAGTCCCATCCAGCCTGACCTTGAATGTTGCACGGGATGGGGCATCTACCACCTCTCCGAGAAACCTGTTCCGGTGTTTTACCACCCTTGTTGTACCTCCCACATGCAGTGGTTTTGCTGAGTGCTGTTTGTGACCTTCCCTGTTATCTCCAGATTAAACTCATCCTGCTCTAGGTGCTGTCATCTTTACGCGTTTGGGGTCTGTATCTTTCCAGATGCAGGAAGTTCGTTTAGCTGAAGCATCAGAAGAAGAGTTTGAAACCGTAGTTTCTAGCTTTTTGTTAGCTGCTGTGTCTAATACAGTTCTCTCGGTGTGCTCCAACAATCCCTGGCATCTTTCTGCCTAAATTGAGAACAGAGCAGTATGAAGTAGGACTTCCTGTAAACACTTTCCCTGAGCTGCATTTTTTCCCTCTCTTTGGTGATATGTTTGTCAACTTTAGAAGCTATTTTCTTACTATTTTCTTCTATTTTCACACTATTTCTGTGTGGGGACTGAAAATGCTAATGGTTTGGTAGCAGCTTTTGGGTGTTGTGTTTTAAGCCATTAAAATCTGCTGTGAAAGAAGTGTTTCCAGATAGTCCAGATGTTTCTACATGTCTCATGCGAACTTTGGTTCTTTAACCTTATTTTATGTTCACCTGAGCACTTTTTTCCTGTAGACGGAGAGGGCGAAGGAGATGGAGCAAGTGGGAAAAAGAAGAAGAAGAAGAAAAAGAAGAAAGGACGTAGGTATCAAGGACAAAAATATAGACTGCATTAATATTTGGTACTAAGTGTGTGCAAGTGCTGTTCTTGACAGCCAAAACAAAGTTTGGGGTGCAGTTTGTGTTTGTAGGCCAAGTCTGGCTGAGCTGTCCTGTTTCTGGTATCCCTGAATGCCATTGAAGGCATTCATTTGGCCTTGAGTATTGGCCAAATAAAGTCACATGAGGGCATCGTGATATGATGTTGTCGTGGTAGAAGCCCAAATTCTAGTCAGGGAATCTTTAAATAGCTTGTGCTGTTTAACTTCTGTGGTCGAAATAAGATGGTGTGTATTTCCAGTGTACCATGTGTAAAACTTTCTTAAATTATACTCAACAGCTAAGGTCCAGACAGATCCACCTTCTATTCCAATATGTGATCTATTTCCCAGCAACATATTCCCGAAGGGAGAAGAGTGTGAATATCCACCAACACAAGATGGGTGAGTGTTTTAAGCTTAAAAAATAAATGCTGTCATTTGGATGTGCTGAAAAAAATGTTAATGTACAACTAAATGGAAAAAATGGGTTGTAATGTGCTTTGTGTTTTGCCTTTTTTTTTTTTTTTAACTGGATCAAGCAAGAACTCAATGAATACAAGTCTTCAGCCCAGAAATGTTCGTCCTTCCCTACACTTTTAATTAAGGTGTAGCCAGTATGAGCAGAATTGCCAGGATTTCACTAGGCAGCTTCTAAGAGAAACATTGTCTGAGTTAGAAGTGAGTGAAGTTTTAAAATTTAAAGAGATGAGACACTATTATGCAGCAGTTTTGTGACCATTGAGACATCAACCCTTTGGTTCCTATTTATTTTTTAGGGGAGACATGTCAATCTCTTCAATTTAAAAGCTCAGGTGGTATATTCTGTGTTTTGCTTCTCTCTCTTTGTATGAATATGCAGTTATTATAACTTCACCCAGTTTTTGTAATTCATAGTGATGTGGGAATAATGTGCAATTTCACTAAACAAGTGACAGCTTCTGGTGGTTTACTGCAACAGAGATGTGCATCCTTATTTTTACAGGGAACTACTATTTCTTTGTTTTGTTAGGAACTAGGACATACCAGCTTGACTGTGTTGTCCTTGACTGATTTTTTTTCTCCTATGTGAAGTGTTGTGGAAGGTCACGTGAGGGAGACAGGGGATGTGTGGCCTAGAATTAGCTTGAATTGCATGAAAACCTGAATGAAAGACCAAGTATTACTGAAAACTTTGAAACTTCCCTGGAAATTTTGAATCAAAACTCTGAAAAAAGTAGTTTAAACCAAAGGGAGGGAGTAGATAAATACTTATATTTTTGAAAGCATTGTCTGGTTTTCAATTACCTTTTTTTCTGAATGAAATTACTTTGAAATGTTTATTTATTGATTATTTAAAGTCAATGCATGTTTCTCATAGAGTGTAAGCAACATAGTTAAGAGTCTTTTACATCTATAAATTGTGTTCAGATCTTCACAGATAATATAGTTTCGTTTTTATGAGATTTAAAATTTGCTTTTGAGGAAGCCTTTTCTTCTTTTTAATGACTTTGGTTTGATCACAATGTGCTCCTATTTATTTATAAATGACTGCCTTTTGTGTGCTAATGAAGGACTTTCACAGGGTATTTCTGACAGGCTGATTCAGGAGTGATTCTTTAATGCTTAAGAGTTAAATGTTTTTCTGTATGTGCCATGTTCATAAGGTTATGATTTAAACAAACCAGGAAATTAGACAATAAACACCTTAAGGATGTTCATAGTTTATTAACAAATAACACACTTTTTACATCTCTGATATTGAAGATTTAATTATCTGCTCTGGTTTCACTACTATTTATTAGGGAAAAAAAAGATAAATGCAATAAAAACAAATTGCCTTTCAGAACAGGATTTAAGTGGAGTGTCTTTTCTGTACCAGGTGTGTTCTGTTATGGAAAAAGAATATACTCTTCTAAAGAACCTGAAATAGTTTCTTTATATAATGTGCTTAAGCAAATATATGCTTAGTTTTGTTCCTAATTTAAATATTTAAATCTTATGATGCTACTTTAGTATTTCCTAATATAAGCAACTGCTTAAATTAGTAGCTGATATTTAATGCTAGGATATTTCTTATTCTGAATAATAGCTTCATTTTATATATTGGTGAAGTGGTTTTATGCCACTTCTCTTATTCATGCTGAGGTCAGTAGGGTTTTGTCTTTGATTTTTTTAGAGTTGCACTTCTATTCTTAACTCTTGATGTCATGTGCTTTCTAAAGTTACCTCTCATCAACCTACAATTGTGTATTTTGTGTGAGAAGTTGAACTGGAAGTGGGTGTGATTCAAATTTCAGCAGAAGAAAATAGCACATAATCAGTTCTTATATAGCCAACAGACTAACAGGTTTAAGATTTTTATATCTCAAGTATTTACTTTTGTTTGAAGCTTGTGTTTTTTTGTTGAAGACACCTGAATTTGAAATGATACGACAGAAAGGGCAGAAAGCAAATAAACAGTATTTCATGATACACCAATTTTGTTAAAGTGGGATTGAGGAATTCTTGACCCTGCCTGTTTGTTTCTGCCTCTGTGCTGGTATCATAGAATCACAGAATGGTTTGGTTTGGAAGGGACCCCAAAGGTCATGTAGTTCCAACCCCTCTGCTATGGGAAGGGACACCTTCCACAACTTATGTGGGCAACCTGTTGCAGTGCCTCACCACTCTCACAGTAAAGAATTCTTCCTAACATCTGATCTAAACCAACCCTCTTCAGTTTAAAGCTATTACCCATTGTCCTGTCAATACATGCCCTTTGAAAAAGTCCCTCTCTAGCTCTCTTTTAGGACCTTTCAGGTACTGGAAGGTGCTATGAGGTCTTCCTGGAGCCATCTCTTCTCCAGGGTGAGCAGCCCCAGCTCTCTCAGGCTGTCTTCATAGGAGAGGTGCTCCAGTCCTCTGATCATCTTCATGGCCCTCCTCTGGACTTGCTACAACAGGTCCATGTCCTCCTTCTTTTGGGTACCCCCGAACTGGATGCAGCACTCAGGTGGGATCTCACCAGCGTGGAGTAGAGGGGCAGAATCCCCTCCATTGACCTGCTGGCCACACTGCTTTTGATGCAGCCCAAAGTATGATTTGGCTTTCAGGGCTGTAAATGCACATTGCTGGGTCATGTGGTGCTTCTTGTCCACCAACAGTTCCAAATCCTTTTCCTCAGAGCTGCTCTCAATCTATTGTTCATCCAGCCTTTATTTGTGGTGGAATTGTCCTGACCCAGGTGCAGGATCTTGCACTTGGCCTTTTTGAACTTCATGAGATTCGCACAGGCCACCTCTCAAGCCTGTCCAGGTCCCTCTGGATGGCATCCCTTCCCTCCAGCATGTTCACTGGGTTATCTGGGTGAAGGTACGCTGGGGAAATTTATTTTCTGGAATTTTTTGATCACTAGAGTCTAGTTTACCGCATGATCCTGTATTGATTTGTGCTGGTGAAAACTGCGGGCTGTCAACTGGAGTGAAAAGATGGAACAAAGGGATTGGAGCAAGAGGTGACCTTCAGCTGACAAGTGGTGGGCAGCATGTTAGGAAACTGTCAAAAGCTTGTTAGCTCACATACCTGTCAGAGGACTTGATGTTTAGTGTGAGGCCTTCATTTGATTGATCGATTTTTCACTTGGCCTTAGGCCTAAGCAGGATTTCTTGCCTCCCTTCCTGAGCTCCTGGGTGGCAGGAGTGCAGCTTCAGCAGCAAGATGCTGTGGTTCTGATACAGTATTTTTAAATGTAGAGGCTATCTTGTCCCCCAAACGATTTGCATGAAGTGACTATATGCTGAAGTACAGTAGGACAGAGGAAGGAGGGCTTCCTGCCAGGTTGCTGGAGTTTGCACTCAGGTCTGTGACAGATGGCAGAGCAGCTGCTCAGACTCTGTCAGCAGTTCTTGCTACCAGAGGGCGTTCGCTACTGGAATCCAGAGCAGTCTGAAAAGACCCTCAAGTCTCCCTTCCCACTGTTCTTCTGCAGTGCACCTTTTCCCTGTGACTGTTGTGCTGGCAGTAGTCCAGTTTTGAAGTGGCAGTGAGGGGCCCAGGTGTTGCAGCCTGTTGCTTTGGGGTTTTTTATAGGATTTGCCAGATTGCAGGGCAAATTCTGAGAGTATGATGTGTGGTGCTTGCTGCTGGAGCAAGAAAACTGCTCTGAAAGGTAAAAGTGGAATTTCTCCTTTGCACTGTCGTTACTTTACCTGAAAAGGAGCAGGAAGTTTGAGGGAAACAAGCAAAAGGTCTCAAAATATTTCAGATCATCTGATTATTCTGAGCAGTATTTTATGGAATAACCTGTTATCCTTCTTTCTTTTCAACTCTGCTTAAATACTTAGTATAAATATATATACTTAAATATTTATGCATATATACTTAGTTCAAAATATAGCAAAATTGCAAGGCATAGTCTCTTGGCTCACTCCTGCCTGTTTTTTGGCTGTAAAGGAAATTCTTAGAGTGGAGTTAAGTTACTTATCTATGGAACAGGTAAGAAGCTACACCTTTGGATTTCAAAAACTAGTCCTTTACCATCTGCGTATTCATGTTGTTTGCTTAGAACCAACTTACTTGCATAAAGGTAAAAGTTAATTTCTAAATTTGGAGACTTTGGCATATTTCAGCATCTTTGGTCCACCTCGTCCATCATCCGTTTTCTTTTAAGACCCACCTACCAGCATGGGTAGCTACGTATTGGTTTTAGTAATTTTTTTCCTGCCTGTTTTTAAAAGCCTGCGTAACGGGCTTTAGACAGAAGTTGTTAAGACTGCTGGGATTAACTTGTTTGAAACACTTTTTTTATTTTCAAGGCGAACTGCTGCTTGGAGAACAACTAGTGAAGAAAAGAAAGCACTAGACCAAGCCAGTGAGGAAATCTGGAATGATTTTAGGGAGGCTGCAGAGGCACACAGACAAGTGAGGAAATACGTTATGAGCTGGATAAAACCTGGAATGACCATGATAGAAATCTGGTGAGGACACCCATCTTCTCAAACACCTCTGCTGTAGATTTTTCTTCATTCTCCAGAGGGCGAGAATTTAGTCTCAGTTTTGTGTGCTTAATTCACTGTGTCGTGAGTGTTGGGAATGTTTCTGTTCAAAGTACACAGCCAGTGTTGCCAGTTATTTCCTCTAAGTTTCCTCTTATATTTTTAGCTTATGCAGTTTTATAGGACCTGGGATCATACTGAATTTTAAACTAAGCTTTCCATTATGTTCATTTATTTTGATTATACGCTTCATTTGAATTTGAGTGCCTTTGCTGCTCTTGCACATCAGTTCTGCAGCCGTGCTGAGAGCAGCAGCAGTAGCACATCCTGGCATTTGCCACAATTGTCAGTGATGTGCCGTGTGGACAGTGCAGGTGCAATCTGCAGCTGGGAGTGGGCAAACAGGCATACAAACAGCATGGCTGTGTGTTCAGTCCAGGGCGGGGAGGTTTTCACTATGTTTAGTCTTTATTAGCTGATGTTTCTGGTGGAAACACAGGGGGGGTCTTATTGTTCCCAGTTAATAAGAAATAGCTGAGCAAACAGATTAAGATGAACATGAGTTTGAATAAGTTTGATTAAAGAAATAATTAGCCTGGACTGATTTTTGTGACTCTTCCAACTATTACTTTTTCTATCCTTCAGTTTATCTAGAGTGAATGTCTACTGTCCAAGTACTGCACTGATCCAGAACAGTTTAGCTTCCAAAATCAGGTGCTTTCAGCCTGGTGTGACTGAGGACTGTGCTGACAAGAGTAGGATAGTAAGAAAGCTAATCAGAGCTGATCCCCAAGGTAACTGTGTGAGGATAAGAGAAAGAAATAATATACCATCAGGAAAAGTAGAAAAAAGGCAGCTGCTGTAATAATCACTAGTCTGGGTGAAACAAATCTGTCATACTGAATTTTACAGTCTGACTGTTACAAGCAATCATTTTCTCAAAACGTGACTGTTCTTCCTAAAGGCAAAGGGACCTTGCTGAGTAAAATAGACTCTCTTCTATTGCTCTGAGTGAATGGCTTTCCTAAATAAAATCAGAGTACGGTGCACTGCTGTGAGCTGCAGTTTGCATCCTTCACTGACACTGCAGGAGAGTGCACCAGTGGTGGACACGTATCTGTAGCTTTGCAGTAGGTAGGAGCTTGAGAGTAGGCAAAACCCAAGAACAAATGCCAGTCTCATGAAGTTTTATTTTATCACAGTTACTGCTCAAATTAAGTAAGAAAAGGGTCCTTTTTTTAATTAGACTCTTTTAGTAAATGAGAGACCTTTTCTTTTTTTTTTGGTCTCCTTTTAAGTCCCAGAAACTGTAAAGAATGCATTTAATTTTACTAAACTTTAGTTGTGTAATCTCTACTGCTCAGGAAGAATGGGTAAAATGTAGCTTGTAAAGGATGAATATTTAAAATGTAGAGTAAAAACACTAGAGAAGTACTCAGTTTAGCCTAAGAAAGGGTAGAAGAAACAACACAAAGAACTGAGGTTGTTAGGTTGTACTTATGTTTTGCAGCCTAGAGTGTCTGGCTACCTAGCATAGTTTTAAGATTTCACATTAAAACATTTGTTTAAATATTTTTTTCTGAGTTTTTGTTCTTGTGTTGCTTTATTTGAAGTCATCATAAGAAATACTAATGACAACTGTTCTGCTCTTTTTTTTCTTCTCCCTCCCCTCTGCCTTTTAGTGAAAAGCTAGAAGACTGCTCACGTAAGCTGATAAAGGAGAATGGTTTAAATGCAGGTCTTGCATTTCCTACTGGCTGTTCTCTGAATAACTGTGCTGCCCACTACACTCCCAATGCTGGAGATCCAACAGTCCTGCAATACAACGATATTTGCAAAATAGATTTTGGGACACACATTAGTGGTTAGTTTTCATTTATGAATTAAAACTTTGAGAACGTTCTTCGTTGCAAAGACTATGAAGCTAATTAACTTCTGCTGATTTCAGGTCGTATTATTGACTGTGCTTTTACAGTCACATTCAATCCAAAATATGACAGACTATTACAAGCTGTAAAGGATGCCACAAATACTGGAATAAAGGTATGATCATTATGTAAATCATTTACAAAGTCTTTTACAGTAAACTTTGTGATTATTTTCCATTTATATTTGCACTTCATTTTCAGTGTGCTGGGATAGATGTACGTCTCTGTGATGTGGGGGAGGCCATACAAGAAGTTATGGAGTCTTACGAGGTTGAAATTGATGGCAAAACATATCAAGGCAAGTTATTTTCTGTGTACAAGGATAGTTAAGTGTGTGTATCTATCTATATATTTGTACAAATATTGATTTATTGGTATGGTACTGAAAAGACCTCTGTACTAGAAGGATGGTATGGGTCTTGCATAAATATATGTTTTTGGCTGGCTTACCATTCCTCTGGAGAAATGTTCTTGGCTTATCCTTCCAAGTACTGTATTTTGACAGGTAAGATAGAAGGCTAAACAACTTCTTCCAAACTGTACAGTTAATTTAATACCTGCTGTTTGGCATTCTTAGTAAGTTTTTGTTACTGTTGGAGTTGCTGGTCTTTAATAACAAAGTTCTGCTGTATCATACAGACCAACTTCTGTCTTGGCTGGTGTTTGTGCAAGGTGTGTGGGCAGTTTTGTGTTTAATTCCTCTGCAGTATGATGAGTCACTGTTGAACTTTCAATATGGGCTAACGTACAAGATTGCCTTAAAGGGTTTAACATTTGTTAAGAAATTGCCTGTAACATTAATGTTTTCTTCAAAAGTGAAGCCAATTCGCAATTTGAATGGGCACTCGATCGGACCGTATAGGATACACGCTGGAAAAACAGTGCCTATTGTGAAAGGAGGAGAAGCCACAAGAATGGAGGTAAATTAAGTTCCTAAACCTTTATTAAGTTTCCCCAGCTGTCACTGCAAGTGTAGTATTTGCTGTGCACGTTTAAATGTGTAGTGTTTGTGATCCTGGTGGATAATCACAGCAGCAGAAAAACTGCTGCACTTGGTAGTGTTCCTGTAAAGGAGTAATGCTTCACCTCAGTTGGCTTCTCTGTTTAGCCCTGGAGCATTCAGGTATCTTACACTTTCAGAAATTGAAGCCTTGGAACCCTGCTATTTAAAAACCAAACCACCAAACAAGAAAACAAAACAAAGAACCCCACCACCCTTGAAATCTGCATGGCCTTCGAGATGCTTGCAGAAACTCCTGCATATTTATTTCTCAGCGTGTATTCATTATTTAAATGCCGCGTTGGAATGTTGCACTCAGGAGCACGGAGAAGGACAGGAATTCATATTTTGGAGTGAACTGAAGCTCAGGAAACTAGAGTTTTCCTGAAAGGTGTTTGGACTTGCAAGTCATTCACACTTTATTCTCTCTGTAATTCAGTCTTTTCTTACTTGGGTAATTCTTGATGAATATGTCTGTAGGGTCGCTTTGGATGACTCTTTGTGAGTACTGTTAGATATAATATCTTTCTTGAAAAGCCTCCAGTGCTGTTTTTCTTTGCAGATACAAAATAATTAAGTGTATTTCTAGTTAATGGGAGAGACTAGATCAAACATTTTGTTTTTAATAGCATTTTAGAGCCGGGGAAAAGAAATACTGTACATGATGTGACAAACTACCAATTGTAAAGGCAGTATTCAAATATGGAACCTGAGATTTAGGCACCATTTTGATGTAAGCTTGTGTTCTAACAGGATAAGAAGGCTTATTTAAGAGATTGGTGATGAGATCAGAAGCTTTTAATTTCACTCTAAGCCTGATCACTAATGGGCACCAGTAAGCCTATCAGGGTAAATAAGATTTGTAAGAACTGAATATGCACAGGTGTGGTCTGCACAGGACTGGTTTTTGAGGCAGGCTTACTCTCATCACCCAAACTTTAATCATAGTTGTTGATCTATGATGTGAGCAAAAAGACAAAGTTTTAACTATGTCTTATCTATAGGACTGTGCAAAGGGATGAAGAGTATTGGGAAAGGAAGATAGCAAAGCTTGTGTGTTCTTCTTGGTTAGGCTTTAGTGAATAGTACTTGGTTTTCTTATCGTCCATTATCAGTATATTACTAGCATGAAACTTAAGTGTTCTTTAAGCAAATACTACTTAAAGATTTCAGAACTTTGAGATTGTTTTAATTGAATATTGAGACACTGGGGAGAAGACTTTTTTTCTAATTTCTTCAGCTTCTGTAGGTTACTTAGGACACAATCCTACATCATTAAACACAGTGAGTTTTGCCGATGAATGTGGAGCATAGCCAAGCTCTTACTGTACTGTGCTAATTACAGCATCAGACTGCAGTCCAGTGAGGTTTGTGTGACTGAGAGAAATACAGCCTCTGACGGTCCTTATTCGGGAAAAGTGGGTGTACAGTGAGATTTGTGGTGGCATTGTGTGTGAGGTTTTGTGTTTTTATAATGAATCAGTTCGGGGGCATCTTCAGGAGTTTGTCTTGAATTTGAAGCCTGTGTTACTGCTTTTCTTATGGCTTCTTATTTTGGGGTTGGGACTTTCAAAGTAGCTTAATAAACTGAAAAACCCAACTCATGGTGTCTGTCCATGTGAAGTCTTGGTAAGTTCCTTTCACAGTTGTGCCATTAAGGATGTGTGAATGCACTTGGCAGAAATGAGTTTGTATAATGGCATTTTGGTTATTCTTGGCTAGAATTCTGATAATGCCCTTGCAGATATATATCACCTTCATTTCTTGAAGAAATTCATCTCATGGAGTGGAAATGAGCAGGTTAAGGGTATGTACTAGCAGCTGTTAAGCAGAAAATTCTTGCAGAAATTGGGCAGACAGTTCTCCAGTGCAGTAAGTCTCTGTAATCAACATCTATTTGCTATGTCTAAACTGTACATTTGCTAGGACTTCTATCTGAACAGCAGAGGAGAAGTACTTCAGTTAGCAGATGTAGTTTCTCAGCTGTGTTAGATGTATGCCTTGACAACGTTTTAACTGCAATGACTGTGAGAAAGTGTGAGTAGAAACATGCTGATATTTCTGACTTGAAACAAATAAAACTATACTAATATAAATAGTTGATGATTTGGAGATGTCTGTAGTGTGAAATCTCCATGTTGAATTTCTTTCAGCATTGGTTTGGTGCTTGAATCTATTCACATGTAATTACTTGTATTCAGAAGTTGCAATACTGGGATGGTTGTATCAGAATGATCCAGTGTCACTTATTTTCATATTGTAACATGTTCCTTTTTTCTCTCCTTAGGAAGGTGAAGTGTATGCCATAGAAACCTTCGGGAGCACGGGAAAAGGTGTTGTTCATGATGATATGGAGTGTTCTCATTATATGAAGAACTTTGATGTTGGACATGTCCCAATAAGGTTGGATTTTGTTGGGATTTGCTGGTGTATTATGCTAGAGCTGTCACCCCCTTAGGTTCAAATATGATACTGTGCATGTTCTTCACTAGTTAATAAGTCTGTCAGAGGACTCAAAGGGGAATGTTAGCAATGTCCTTGTTATAAAATACGCTCTTGATTGTAAATCTGGAACAATATGGAATTATTCTAAAGAATCTGGAAATGGAGAAAATACGTTATTATGTTTTCAGAATTTTACATTTTTTTAACAATCTTCCTATTATTATTATTTTTTATAATTAATACTGTATAGGTTATGCTTGTGTGTTCATTTGTATATTAAATGTATAGCGTTTTTTATCAACATCTGTGCTGTAGTTGTGTGCCACAATCTTTGTCTTACTGCTGTTCCCAGAATATATCAGGCTATTAACATCATCTGCTTTTTGTGGATATTTTGTGAGTTTTAAATTTTTGTTGTAGTGTAATGAAATGTAGTGTAGTAAAATGAAATAGTTATTAATTTTCAGTGTCACTGGGATTGCATTTTGGCATTTCTAGGAGTACAGCTTCTTTTCTGAAGCAAAGGCTACTCTGCTTGGAAACATAGCAGGCAGACAGTGCTTTTCCACAGCACAAACTAGGAATGTGAAAGAGGTGGGATTGAAAGAATTAGCCTAAGAATTGCAAAGGAACTGCTTAGGATTGGCAATAAGCTTAGTTTTTGGTAGATCTATAAATACATAATTTTTCTGCCAATATATTGTAAGAGATATGATTAAAAAGCATACCAAGTATTTGACTTCAGAATTCAAAACTCAGCATTCTAAACCACCAGGCTTATGCCAGAATTACACAGAAGTTTAGATACTAACCCCTTTTGGATCAGGAAAAATTCTGTTTTTCTTGATAAAATGCAACGTCCTTTTATTATTTGAGAGAATGACTTCTGTCCCTATGTTTAGTTTTGTTTGCGTAGTTAGATGCAAGTACGTTGTCAGTCTGTTTTGAAGGATATCTATTTGCAGGAGGGAAATGCATTTTCTTTTGGAAAGAGAACATTTGATTGATATAGAAAGACACCCCAAAACTGGGCAGGCTGAACCTTGCAGTCTCACCCTCTTCTTAATTGGTGTGTTTCATTCCTGCAGTGAATGCTTGCTTGTGATGCCTTTCTTCTCAAATGTGTTCTTGGGTTGTTTTTGTCTTCAAGGCTTCCAAGAGCGAAACACTTGCTAAATGTTATCAATGAAAACTTTGGTACTCTTGCCTTCTGCCGCCGGTGGCTGGATCGCCTGGGAGAGAGCAAATACCTGATGGCACTGAAGAACCTGTGCGACCTGGGCATAGTGGATCCCTACCCACCCCTGTGCGACATCAAAGGCTCCTACACGGCGCAGTTCGAGCACACCATCCTGCTGCGCCCCACCTGCAAGGAGGTTGTCAGCAGAGGAGACGACTACTAAACTCAAAGCCACCTCAGCACCTTTATACTCTAGGCTCTGTTGGAACATACTATACCAGAATTAATTTGCAACATATTGTCTGTTTGAACAGTGGACTTGATGTTAATACTTTCCATATTTGGAAAGGAAGGAATTTAATCTAAGGCAAGTCTTCTAATTGTAACTAACCATGGGAAAAAGCTTTCAGGCCTTTAGAAATATTTCGAAAGTTACTTATTTTTTTCTGTTCAGGGAAATACATGCTATAAAGCTCAATTTTTAGTTTGGAATGAGTTATACATTTTGTTCTGAACATTTATGATAAAAGATGCTTTTCAGATATTTATATGACCATATTCCTACTTGAATGCTTTGAATGACTACACCTGATTTCTGCGCCCCAGTCCTCTATGATATTGCCTTTTAAACTTCCTGGAATCCATTTTGTAAAAAAATAAAGACAAATTTTCAAATCTAAAAATATATATACTTTTTAGAAGTCTGGTTATGATTCTGGTCAGGAGTCGCTGGGACACTGCTCTATTAAATATTTTACGAACTTGACTTGCCATTTCTTGTGTTGAAACTGGACCTGTGTTACCCTTCATGTGAAACTTGGCCTCCAGGTGCTTGTTTAAATACCTTTGTCAGTGCTGGCCTACAGGGCAAAGAGTCATTGACACTTTACGGGACAAAAAGTGATGACTTCAGTAAAGGTGTGTGGTGTGGTTTGGAGTGTGCCAGCCTTCAGTTTAGATTCTGCTGTACTGGAACATGTCAGGTGCACCTGGTGGTCTCTGCTGCTGTTACCAGCAACGTGCAACTTCGGGCTGAACTCAGCTGTGTATTTTAGTACATATCCCTATGTAATCTTTGCATGGAGTCAAATTTCATATGATTCCCCGTCTCTTTAAAGTTCACATTTGACTGGACAAGTGATAGGGATAACAAAAACATGATTTTATTTTGGAGTGTTAAAAGTTATTTCATACAGGCAAGCTGATCTGGAGTACGGTTGACTGTTGAATTTCATTCGTAAAGGTAAATTAAATCCAGTGGCTCTTCAGGCCTAGATGCAATATGTCTTCCAGTGCTGTATCTTTACCTCATGACTTGCATATTAAAATTTTAAATATTTACTGGTGATAAAAAGGACAGCTTTGTTAATAGATACATTAGCAATGCCTTAAACAGAACTGCTTGGGGAACAGAGACACTTCACCTGCTTCTTTATAGCCTGTGTCTCTTTATAAATACCAGTTCTTTCTTTCTCTCTTTGGGTAAAAGCTGCATTTTTGTGCTTTACAACCTGAGTATGTGAGCTGCAGTTTACAGGGGAGCAGTGTTATATATACTGCCTAGAGTTTAAAAATAATAGACACTGGTACTTCTCCCGCCCCCCCCCCCCTTTTAAGTATTGTTTAAACTCAGTACTGTTTAAACTTGTAGAAATGGATGAAATGGGATACTGAAATGTGTATTGCTGTGTTGTAGTTTGGGAATCTTGGCATCCAAGCAATTAATTTTAAGTAATTTATGCAGCTGTGTGGTCATGTGTGTCTCAGTTCCAAACAAACAGTAGCTGGTGTACATGCTTGTACATTGCAGAGTAAAAGCTGGCACTCGAAGGAATCTGTGATGAGTGGGGTTGCTGGGTGCATTAGCTGCTTCTATTTTTATTTATGTGCCCAAGACCATGCTTAAGCAGGGTCCTGTAGAATGGATGGCTTCCAGCTCACCGGTTTTCATAACAAGCCTGGTTACTTTCTTCTAGAAACAAGTAAGACAAATCTGCTTCAGTTCTTGGCTGCTTATTTTCTATCTCCAGACTTTTTTCTCTAGAAATAGGGTCTGTTAGTAGTAGCTCAGTGGCACTTGATATTGTTTCTACAGCTTAAGGTTTTTATAATTTCACTGATGGTTACTTCAAAAATACTTAGTTCTACAGACCAATGGATGTGTTTTCCTCCCTTTGTCTTTTCTTTTACCTGAACATAATAGAAGACCCAGACTGGCAGAGCTAATTTGGACTATGGCCTATTCTTTTAACTTTTTAACTTAACTGGCTGTTAATTCACATGTGGAAGCTGATAATCACGTGTAACAAATTGTAGAGGAAATGCCTCAGTAAAGTACCTGCAGCGCATGAGGATTATTTGTTGCCATTAAATTTAATTGGGGGTATCTGGATAAAAAGTATCCTGTGCTGCTGGCCCTCCTGCATTCACACTTGGCAGTACAGAAGGCAAGCCTTGTTTCTATCTCCTTAAAATAAGTTTCCTACTGCTTTCATGCTCTTCAGGCTTTTTCATGCTCTGTTGCTCTAAGCACTAGTTACAGAGTCCTGGCCGTGCTGTCTGGTACCTGGACTGTGCTGTCTTGCCACTTGACAAAATCAAAAATTTATCAAAAGACTTTTGAGCCAGAAGTTTCAGTCTGTTTTCAAATACCCAGGAGATGAGGATCATCATGTTTCTTGTACGTGCAGCACCAGAAATGGTGACATTTTTTAGATGCCAGAGTTCAGAACCTCCTTTACAGGGTTTTTCTTTCATGCAGACCTTGTGAGACACATCATCAGAGCACGTTCAGCTTGACCTTGTGTGATGTATCATTTTGATGAAAGTATGGCCCAAGATTTTCCTAACCAGGAGAATAATTTTAGACTCTAGACCCCTTAGATGTGGGTAAGTGTCATGGAAAATAATAATAAAAAAAATTGTTAAAACTACAGGGGCTTTTCACCTAGAGGCCAGATTCTGCTGCTTTTATTAAAAAAAGAGTCACAGGTTTCCTTTTTAAAAGTTTTATTCTGCTTGTGCATTGACGGTAGATTTCCTTGGAGTTTTGCACTTCACATTTTGGCTAAGAAATGCCACCTTGCATGAAAGATCAGGGTTTTCTCTTTTCAGTAGCAGATTTTATTAAAAAATAAATTTTATGGAAAAAATGGAAATAAACTTGGTACCAAGTAGCATTTGTAAGGAATATGCCCATGAATGGACTGTCATACTTCAGACTTTAGCTGGGGAAATAATGATCCAATTCCAGCACTAGCTTTGTGGAAGCTGCCTTGCAGCCACCTGGCTTGCAAAGGAGATGGTGTTTTAAGGGTGAGTATAACTAACATTTCCAAGCGAAGGCTGAAATAGGGTATCAAGGGAGGTGAAGTTGCTGTTCTAGTGAGTAAAAATGCTGTTGTGTTTTCCAACATCGCTGTGTCACATTCACTGCAGTGTATCAAAACAATACCTGTATTGCAGAACAGTACAAACCCTGAGTAAGACAATACGGAAACTTAATGATGTGATACGGAATTTGTTCATTTGATTTTTACAAATGAAGCAAAAAGATTCATATACAAATGAAGCAAAGTTCTTCTGGAGACAGAAGAACTTTGCCAAATCCGACTTACTTTCAAGTATTTTTTTTACAGGAAGGAAGAAGAGAGTAAGGCTTCTCATAGTTAATGATTTCCTAGGATTATGCACTTCTGACTTGTTGGTACTTGGCATTCCGTGGAACATCAATCAGCTGCCCAGAATTGAAGGTGGGCAGTATGTTTTCCTCAGTCATTGATGGAATAATGCTTTTGCCAAATGGTTCTACAAAGGTGTGTGTAAAGACCATGTAACTTGAGAAAAGCGTGGCATGCTTTGAAGCAGGTTGTCATTTTATAAGAATTATACGTAGTAATTTTTTTCTACACGGATTGAAGAGGCAGTATGCTTTTCTGATTTTGATTGTTTCAGTATTTCTAAAGTAAAAGAAAAAAATAATTAGACTACTATGCTGTGACATTTAGGGATTTTTGACTCATGTTTTGGCCATGACAGGCACCCAACTCTTACAAATTAGTTCTGCTTTGCATTTATACTGATGCTGACTTTTCTTTTGCAAAGCTACAGTGCTTTAGGGAAAAAGGGCTATGTAGGCTAGTCAGCAGATAAGATGAAGAGGAAACCTTTTGTCTCATTGTTTTTGAAATGTCTGCTTCCCCAGGTTTTAAAATTACAAATTTTTTTTTCTTTCAGTAAGGCCAAATCTCTCAGTCCCCTAAATTGGAGAGAGCTGCGTACAAGCTTTATTTACCACTAGATGAAAGTGAAGGTCCAAGCTGCATGGCAAGCAGCTCCCCAGAGAAGGATGTGTGGAACAAGCTGTCCATGAGCCAGGGATGTGCCCTATGGCAAAGCAGGCCAA
>JAWWES010000041.1:44486303-44567210 GCA_035583135.1 Lophotriccus pileatus
CGGCGACGTCAGCGCCGCGCGGGGCCGCCCCGCCCGCCCCGGGGCTGCCCCCACCGCCTCCCGCCGCCCAGCGCGGCCAGCCCGGCGTGCGGGGGCCGCGGGGAAACACGCGAACGGCCCCGCACTCACCCACCACCCGCACCCCCGCGGCCGCCCACGCACCCACCTGCCGATCGCCATATACCGGCGGCCGGTCTGTCACCAGATTTGTAGTGGCAACCGAAGTCCTTCCCACGTCCCCTCCCACCTCCCCCGGCCTCCCCCGCCCGCCGGGCCGGTCCCGCCGGGCCGGGCGGGGAGCGACGGGGCCGCTGCCCGGGCAGGGGCGCTGGGTCGGGCGGGCGGCAGGACACGGTTCCCGAGGCACCGGGGGCTGCTGCTGCTGCCCGGGCCCGCGGGACACCTGTTGGCCCTGCGGTGGGTCTGTCCCCAGCCGGGAAGGCGCGAGTTCCCGTCCCCCTCCCCGGCAGCGGAGGTCCACATTGTCCTTCCTTTATTTCACTCGTGCTTTGTCGTCGGTGTCGCCGCCCTTGCGCGGGCACGGTTCGAGCTCTGGGTGCGTGGGCTGAGCGGAGAGCCGCGCCCCAGGCCTCGCCCGGTGGCTCCCCCGGCTCGCAGGTGCCACCACGAACCATCTCTGGCCGGGCCGCTGCCTGGATGTGACACACCGACAGTACCGGGGATCTCAGCCCGCGAAACTCCTTCACATCATCTCTCTCTCTGCATGTTGTTTGTGAAAACTTCTGCAAAGCAGCTCACACGGAAAAAACCCCCAAGCGCTTATCAGACCTCTGTTACCCATCTTTTTCAGTCTCAGGTTTCATTACAGAAACTTAAATAGGCAAAAAACTTGTAAACCCATGTCCTGCAGATGTCCTATTTTGTAAATTTGAGGCATCTTTACGCCGGTCCTTTTAGAACTAAAGTTTCTGAAGTGCAGCCAGCTCTTTTTAGCTGCTTTCTAGTTCTGCCAGCACTAAATTGAATTAATTTACACTTGTGTGTGCCTTCTGCTCTGCCCCGTGCAAAAGTAGGCTGTGTTTGGGACAAGAGGAGTCTGGTGTAAACTCCCTTCTTACTGGGCAACATCACTTTTTACATCCATGCTGAAGTGGGTTGGCTTGTGGTTTATGTGAACCTGCTCAGAAAGTCAGTGCACGAGGCTACCGGTGATTGCAGAATGTGGTTGTGGTGCGTGTGCTGCTGCTTAGTCACAATAAACAAGTAGTGGTTTGATGCAGTGTGAGCATTTCAGATCAGACCCTCTTGTTCTGGATCCGTTATGCATCAGGATGTTTTCATGACGGCATCAAAATCTTCCACATCTGTTTCTGTGTTTCTAATTGTGTCATCACAGAAAATGTGTTTCAGTTTAAAACTTGAAAACTATAGGCCCCAGTTGCCAAAGTTCTCCTCCAGTAGTGCTTTCCTGTTCTCTCTGTTTCTAACAAGACTGCTGAGATGGTGTTAGCGGGATGTGGCCAAGAGACATGATTCCATTTTTATTGCAGGGTCACTTTATCATGGTGCTTTCAGAAGCTCATAAAAAGTGTATACAGGTAAAGTAAGCTCACCAGGCTTCTCAGGATTCCAATGTGTTTCTAACTTGTAACTTTAAAGTGAGGAATACTCTTTCCTAATAAAAATGTTTATGAAAACTCTTCATGCACAGTGATTCCATGTATTTACATATTCCTCTTAGGTGTTAGGACAACATTAACCATTTTCAAATAACTATTTTGTCAAGTATTTCCATCTTTAACAGTAGCAGTTTCTTCTTGAGTCATAGCTGGCAAACTCACCCTCCCATACTTTTTCTTGCTGGCATGCTTTTACAGTATTCTCACACCCAGGGTCTCAATCCAGTTGTGTGTGCATGCCTGTCTCCTGGTTAAGTCTTGGATCTGCTCTCAAGACCAGACTGACTCACCTCCCTACCGTGACCTCTTCAGCTGTCTTTCCAGGCTGCTTTCAGCAGAGCTCCTCAGCCCCTGGGAGTCTCTAGAGGGGCAGAGCCAAAGCTCCTGATGCTTCCATACACATTGGAGGTGTCATCCATGTGGTCTGGATGAATGAAGTATAGTTGAGGCTCGGGGTATTATCATCCAGGGCACTGATAAATAATCCCAAATCTTGGTTTTCCTAAGCATTCAGGTGAGATTTTGATCCTGGGCTGCTCATCTCATAGGAAGGCTAAGGCCAGCAATGCAAATGGGAAATGATGGCTCTCAGCCATGCATATCCTTAACCCCACTCCAGAGCTGATTGCTCACTCAGACACAGCCTGAGGCCCTGCCACCAGCTCCCGTAACACTCTAAATGGCCACTTTAAGCAGCCATTCCCAGAGTGATTATGATGCTCAAAAAATCGGTTTTATTTATGCCAATTTTATATTTTTGTAGTCTACAATTTCTCTAATGCACAGAAATACCCCTTTCTTTTTCATAAAGTAGAGCCTATATTTCAAAACCCTGTTCTAGTGATAACAGAGATTTGCCATATCTCTGCTATCTCTGCAGTATCTGATTTAACACCAAATAGTCTTTTTTTTTCTTGTGCATATGTGGTTTCCCTGTGTTAATGGACAACATTTCAGCTGATATTCACTATGCACAGCTCATACCCTTATTGGGTTAGGGCAGACTTCAATCTCTATTCCTGCCACATATTTAATCCATTGCAAAGTATTGATTTGGACTGGGGATTTGGCTTTGGCAGAACAAGTAAATCACTGGATTGCTATGTGCTGCTCTTACCATATTTGTTCTGCTTCCTGTGTGCCTTTAGTGACATCCTGTTTAAATTTTTCACCTTCCTTTAACTTTTCTCAGACTTATGTATTTATTCTTCTAAATAATGTTCACATTAAAAACATTCAAGGCTGGTAAGAGAATTCCTGAGCCTTAGGGACATGTAAGAGCCTTTCCACCATCCAGACATTACAGCTAGAATGTTGTATTTTATTGAGACAGCCAGAAATTGATTTCCCAAAGTAATTTAAAATTCATTGGGCATTTATGAAAATGGATGATGGATATAGAATATTTTGTCAAGAAGCAAGCAAATATAATAAATCCCTATAAGCAATGAAGCCTCATATCTTCGTATTATGTATCCTCTGGAGGGGAAAACACCACCTCTAACCTAAACACCACCTCTGACTCAGTGTTAAAACCTTTCTAATATGGCAAATAGTTTTAATGTATTTTTAAATGGTCATTGGAATTATATACACTGCCTGCATTAATATGATTGAAAACAATATTTACTTACTGCATTTGGCAGGAGACATCACAAACTGTTATTCCAAGTGAGGCAACTAAACTTTTACAAATGCATGAAATTTCAAAGTTCTGTCAAATATAAACATAATTATAAAATAGTAATAGTTTTTGATACTCAAGAACAACAAAGTGGTAGGCTAACTAACCTTTCTGAGTCTATCTGAGAAGAGAATTGATATGATACCAGGTGTCAATGAAGCCTGGATGCATAGGCATCTGTGTCTCCACTAAGTTTGGGTCTGGTTTTATGCTTTGAATGTTCAAAACTGGTGAAAACTACAAAGAGAGAAAGTTTTATGTAAGCTAGAGAAATGAAAGCAAGCTTTAAACAAATACGGAGACACCTTTGGCTCTTGCCAATGTAAATGCTTTTACTTGTTTGCAGCACCCCAGTTAGGAGTGATGCTCCTGTATGTCCACAGTGCTAGCAGGGTATGATGTCATCTTGGCGGATCTGCTGCTTGGATGTGAGGTTATGTTTGTCCTTGCTCTGGTTTCAATCCGCCTGCAATCACACTGCTTGCACCAGGAACTGTCTTGAGTTCAAGCTGCTCCTCTATGAAATTTCTCCTGAAGAACCAGCTGGCTTCCCTGAAGTGCAAGGCAATATTGGTGATCAGGAAATTTGTTCTTTTGCTGTTACAACAGTATAGTTGTGTCCTCTGTAGACACTGGCAGATGGGCCTGACTATGTGAAATTAATTGCACATCCGAGGCACAGAAAATAGATGACATGAGGGGAGCGATAATAAATCACAAATTTGCACATATTAATATGAACAGCTTGTTGGTTTCTGGTTTAGACCTAGATGAGAAATAGAAAACTTTTTTTCTAAAACAGAGGGAGCATTTTAAAACAGCACTTAAGAAGGGGAACCTGGCACACAACCTTCAGGACTATAATGCCCTTCTTGGGTTAGCAACTGGAGACAAAATGGACTAATCTGTAGCTTCTCAAATGGTATTGGGTGCCAACACAGCTGAACTGAACACTGCAGCTCTCCTCAGGCTGATCCTAAGCAGATAGTTGATGGCCAGTTAAATGAATCTCCAGAGTTCAATCTCCTTTGAATCCACTCACCAAGAGCTCAATCAATTCTGTGAACATCAAGTGCCACTTGAGAGGCTGTGGAATATCCTTCCTGGTCTCTGGCTATCCTTCTGGAAAGACATCAGTTCCCATAGGTCCTGTGCCATATCTGCTAGCTCTGGGGAGGTGTCTCAGTTACCTTAGGGGTTCTCACACAGCTTTAGATACCAACATGTAGGCAACTGAATAAAGTCTTGGATCTCCATGGACTGTAAGAGGAATGTAGACATACTTAGTTGCCTGAATATAGGGCCTAGAGATGGCTGTGGGCACCAAAGGCATGGCCAGAGGCTGACTGGCATGATGGAAAGTCTGAGAAAAATCAGATCTCCTGGAGCTGGCTGTGGGGCTGGGCACCACTCCCCGGCTCAGGTGCCTAGTGGTGACAGATGCCTGACTTATCCTTAGGCAATTGAATCCTGCACTTAGCCTATGCAGGGACACTTGTGTCTAGGTATCTGCTGGTGCACTGAATGTCACCTCTACTCATTTTATTAAACTTCAACTGGGTCAAAAAATAGAAGATGTATTTTGCAAATATGCATTTTTCACAAATGAGGTGAAAGTTTGGGAGGAGTTCTGACTTTTTAAACCATCTGCAGATGTCCTTATGACATTATGAATCACTGGAATTTTTTCCAAGACCTTCCCTACTTTCCTGCATAAGAATAAGGAAAACAGAAAATACTAATTTTAATACTGATTTGGGGGCAATTGTCATTGTCCAGGTTAATGCCATGCTTATTCTACCCTTCTTCCTCCCGTTTGATTTGCTTTCACTTCTTCACATTGGCTTTGCCAGACAAATGCAGACAAACCCATCTCCATGGGTAAAATGGTTTAAAAGTATGAAAGCATTTGGGCCCAGAGATTTGAAGGCCTGTTGACAATGTTAGATACACCAAAATACTTCATGACACTTTAGGGCAGGTTTTTTTGCTTATTATTTCTCATTTTTAAATAGATTGAAATACAAGTGAAAATGTAATGAACAGTTGTTTAAGCAGGTGCTATTGATTTTAGTTGAAAGGTCTGAGGCTCTAAGGTTCTTTTTCATTATTAGGCATTTGGCTTGCTCTCCTTGTGCTGCTGGTGAGCTTCTGAGTCCCAGTTCTAACACAAATATTGTTACTAAAAGTGATCAGACACATCCTCTTTCAGCCAGTCCTTCAAAGAAAACAACTAAACGTACATTGAAAGTGTCAAGAGAAAGAATTTAATGCCACAAAAAATGTATCAATCAAATCTTCTCACTTCTTGTAAAAACAAGTGTACAGTGAAAAATGGTTTTAGTTTTCAAACTCGGGAGTTATCCCTTATGACTATGAATACAAAATATCCTAGTGAAAACACATTTGTCAGTATTTTCTTCTGCTGCTCTACTGCGTCCTGCTCTACTGCTATACACAATGGGTGCTAAGAAGGAGCATACCATGGGATGGACATCTGATTTGGTTTTATTTAATATGAAATGACTTTGAGTCTAGACAGCAGAAGGAGATTTCTTTGTGATGTTGAGGAGAACAAATGAAGGAATGTTACTCCGATCAACTCTTAATTCAAGGACAGGTTTACACTCCTATCAACCAGAAGGAAAGAGAAGTGCTCTCCTCTGCAGAAACCTCAGGATTTGGCTGTCAGATGAGAGAGTGCTAAAAACCTCTTGCATTTTCTCTTTCCTTAAACCCTATATTCCTCTGCCTTTGCTCTGCATGAGCCTGAAGAGTCATCATCCCACGTCCTACCCAGCACACAAAGCACCCACAGTGCATGACCCCAATCCTTGGCCAAATGCTGAGTCCTTTTCTTCTGCTCTAAGAGCTTGTTCTGCATGACAGTGCTTCTGTCTTTAACACATCTTTTGTGTAGCAGGTTCTGCCCTAAGATCTGCTATGGATCTCCCATCGAGGTCAATTGATGTGGGAAGTATGTCTGCATAGCTCAACCCTGCTTTACTGTACTTGCAAAGAAAGGGGAAGTGCTCAGATGTGATAAATGTATCATTCTTCACTCTGGATGCTGGCTGTCACACTACTGTAGCTCACTGGCTTCTCAGAGAGGATGAGGGCACAGCTTGCTTTTCCCTTAGCCCTTCTCATACTCACCCTCCCAACCAGCTGTTGGAGCATCCAGACAGTGACATAGGGAGTGCCTCTATCACAGATGTCCTTATTCCTCCTTCCTCATCACAAGGAAATAGATCAAAACAGACGTACTGATGGGCTTAGACTTAAATGGTTTAAGGCCACAGAGTTTGCTTCAACCACGCTGGAGATTCAGCTTCAGTTTATTTCAGTTTCAAGTGCATGTGTCCATGGACTTCGGTGGGAGTTGTGACTCCAAATAGATCTGAACTTGCAAGTATTCAAAGCGACAACAAACTGGACTTGATTTGCCCCCTAACACAGTCTGTAACGCCATTAAAGAGGCAGAAGAAGGACATGCTTGTCCTACTGCCTTTGCTACTACATACTTCTTTTGTTAGTTTTGTAGCCACACATTTGATGGTGCGTTTCCTTGATTCCCTTTGATTTTATCTAGTGCAGTCTCCATTGTGCTGAGTTTGGACTGTACCCTTTAACACCTTTTTAAAACTTTAATAAGCTTATTAAATAGTCTTTTTGTTACTGAATATCTCAGCCTACGCTCAGTATCTCAGCTGAGAATCAGCTCATTGAAAAACCTCTGCAACTGGAAAAAAACATACCTGTAAAAAAATTGGATTTTGGGGAACTCTTGCGGCCACTGCACCACATGATACAATGCCAGTATTTCTGCCTTCAGATGTAAATGCCTCTGCAAATGCTGCTTTTCAATTAAACTGTAGTATAATTCGTTGAAGTTTAGCCTAAGAAAGCCTTTGAATGGAAACACTTAAACGATACATTAGGATTTAGTTACAGACTTTGCATTTGTTTTCTCAACCAAATGTAAAACAATTGTGTAGTGGCCCATAGGAGAGAAGATTTTACTTGGGTTTTGTTTGAGAGTCAGTGTTAACGATCAGTGCTCAAGCGTTTTAGATTTCAATCTTAAATTAGCAATTTAAAGACAACAAAGAATGATTTTCATGCTTGTCAGTTCTGATTAATGTAACATTAACTCCTAGAGAACAGTATATTGCTCTGGTACTTTATTTCAAGTTGCAAGAGACCAGTCCTGGGAAACAATGAAAGGCTGTATTTGGCTTCTTCTTCTTCTTTTTTTTTTTTTTTTTTTTTTTTTTTAACCTTTAGTTGTAAAGATAACACTAACTACCGCTATTATCACGTTTATTTATTGTGGATCTCATGGTTGTTATTTTCTAAGGTATATGGCAACGAGAGATTTCCTAAATTACAGCCCTACCAAGTTAATGCCATTTCATTGCTTCCCACAGATCCCGGTGCTGATTTTGCCGCTCCCGTGTGGATTCCGAGGAGCCCCAGCTTGCAACCTGCTGATCTGAGCTTTCAAGGGCAAAAGCTGCTGGGAGCATGCACAGGAAATTTATAGGTTCCTCCCCTGCTGACCAAATTACAGAGAGGAAACAAAACCAGAATGTGAAAGTGGCACATAAATAAGAGTAGTTTTGCAGTAAAGGTGGTTGCTTTTTGATAACTGCCTGTAACCCCAAAATTTGTTGTGATTTCCCTGACTGTAGACCAGCAGTTTAAGTGGTTGCTGTTCCTTATCCCCAGTTTGTAGATGGTGAGATAGGCATATGAGGAGGATGACAGAGATAAGAAGAGGCCACACAATAATGCATTTGCCATCAGCGGTGGATTAGGGTATAAACCGGAGGTCTCAGGTTCCCCTGGTCCCTTCCCACAGTAGGGTCAGATAGAAATTCTACCTATATGAGACAGCAAGAGATCTACCCTTGACATAGGTCCTGTCCCCCTAGATGAACTATTAGAAATCTGGTGATATGTTTGCAGTGTGATCAGTCAATTCTCTGCCAGAAATTGCTCCTTGTGCATGGTTAACTGAGGGCTTTGAGGCAGGAAAAAGCAGTTACAGTAGAAGAAAATAAAAAAGGGCGGGGGGGGGGGGGAAAGCCCTGCAAAGTTTCAGCTTTCCAAATTGCTGCAATTAAACAGTTTTTTATACAAACTTCAAATACTTTCAAATAATTTGAATATACATGTGTCTCATGGTTGTGACATTTCTTGCCTAGAGATCCGTCTGTGGGAGAAGCAAAGACAATAAAACCTCACAGGCGCACAGAAAAAAAATCCATCCTGGCTGTTTATGTCTACTTGTGCGTTTCCAGGGGTTTAGGCCGTATTTTGTTTTACTTCCCTTCTGTTACTGACAAAGCACTGGGAGTGCTGAGCTAACGGCTGCCTCACGTAAGCCCATCACACAGTAATGCACAGCATGCACTTCTTGTGCTTGCAATATTTCCCTTGACTCCAGTAGGAGCTTGAGGATTTGCAAGAGCCACCAGCCTGTTCTTGAAGGATGATTATGCTTCAGGTATTTATTTTTCCATGATATTTGTGTATTTGGAAACATTCACAGGTTTGAATGGAAGATCACTGCATGCCCATAATACATGCACATGTATACATATGGAAGTAAGATGGTATGTAATCCATGTAACAAATAATCATGGCTTTTCATGTACTGGGACAGTGCACCAGAGCCTCTGTCACTGACCTGGTGTCTGACCCTCTGCACAAGCTGTATGCCAGGCATAGACAACTGCTGGCATATGCCAGGGTGGGGCTGCCTGAAGTGGGGGCTGCAGGTGTGCCATGAGTGTGCCTCTCATCCAGGCTCCACCAAATCCACTCATAAGGCCCATGAAGAGACGCACATTCAGGTGCTTTTGCTACTGCCTCATGGATCTGCCCTACCATCTCTAAGATGCTGGCATATCAACACTGTGTCTGGACAGCAGGGCTCACAGACGGACGCAGGGGGCAGGTGGGGAGGTGCAGCATGGCCCTGCAGGAACCTGAGGGGCAGCTCCGGGGCAGAAGAGTGCAAGGAAGCGGATATATTAGTTTGTCTGCCACAAGATGAACAGACTGACAGCAGCATCCTGCTCCTAAGGCACAGTACAAATGCATAGGAAGAGGAAGTTCCTGCAGTGAAGAGACTGCATTTTAAATGGATGATGTAGACACTGGGAATAGGAGAGGAAGTGTATGATAATAATTTATTGTAGTTGTCTGCTTCTTGGTTTGCTACTCTTGCATGGGGTTAAATACTAGTAAGTTCTCCTGGGTGACAGCTGGCTTGCCAGAACTTGAGGTGTCTTTCAGAAAGCCCTTACATAAAGAAAAATAATGAACATCTGGAAACATGCTGGAACACTTAGGATGTTTTCTCTAGAGGGTGGAAGTTCTCTTTGCATATGACAGGGAGGGGCCAGGAAAGCAGAGTGAAGGCTGGACTTCCCCATGGAAGGAGCTCAGAAGTCACCCTCTTTGCATACCCAAGCCTTGGCTGTGAACAAGAGGCAGGAAGAAGAAGGGTGGCCAGATCCAAGAGCAGGGGTGCTCCCTTACCCCCAAAGGTAGCCCCTGGATGTAATGCCTGCTCCCACTGTTCTATACAGGCATGAAGGCACACTCCTTCCTGCCTATAACAAAGTTGGTGGTTTTCTTAATACATACCTGATGCTATTTTAACAATATTGATGCTAGAATATTTTACATTTGTGTTTCACTTCCTTTAAACTGTAAATGTAAAGAAATCATTGACTTTTGAGCCTGACTTAGGATTATGACAACTTCTAGTTATCCAGTGCTGACATTGAGCACAGTTTACTGTGCAGACACCCAGTGCTATTGCGGCAAAGTTTCATAAAAGCTGCAATTACAAAACAGATGATACACTCTAGTTTACATAGAGGAGGAGGTGATGTAATTTCAGTGGTTCTACTACCAGGATAATCAGGAACCAGAACTCACTGCAGACTTAGTTGTGCTCTTTGTATGCAGTGAGATGTCCAAGATGTCCCTTTAAGAAACAACAGTTGAAAACCCAGTTGTGAAAATATTTCACCTAATATGGGTAAAACTACCTCCTTAGTGTGCAAGAACCTGAAGTAAATAAAGGAAATGTCTTTCCTGTTTGTTTACTTCAAACCGTCCACAATCTTGTGGGCTTACTGCTTGTCTCCTTTCTCTAGCTGTTTGGGGTTTTTTGATGCCCCATCACAAGTGAATCTTGTATGCAATAAAGGTTGCAATAAAATGGAAGGACAAGATTGTGAAATTGCTGCTGGTTGCAAAGGGCATTTGGCAGGCATGACCTTTGAAACAACTTTGATTTTTTAAAGTTGACTAGATTTCAAAGCCTGACTTCCCAGGCTTTTCACCACAACTGATGTTTTTGGTATGCCTCTCCTTGGAGCATACACTGACCTGGAAATACAGCACTGAACTAAGTCCTCCTGTACACCTCATGAACCCCATTTCAAACATCCTTCTGCTCTAAGTTTAGATGTGTATTCTCTGCAGGCAGTGGCTTATACAGAGCATATATAAACTTGTGTCATCTGGAACATCATAGGATTATAGAAACACAGGTTACTTCATGTTGGAAAGGACATGAGGAGTCCAAACTCCCACTCAAAGAAAGCTGTGAGATCATGGTTTCATATAGTATGGATTTGAAACCTCCAGGGACAGAGGCTGGTCTGCCCAGCCTACTGTTTGAGTCTCCTCACGGGGAAAGAATATGTTCTTATAACCTGTCTGAAATCCTTGTCACCTCATTGCTTCTTGTCCTCCCAGCAGCCTGTGAGCAGCCTGGCTCCCTCTCCATAACACTCTGTGGGGCTTCACAGTCATGGGTGCTACAGCAGTAGGATGAAAAGATGGTCCCTCCACTGAGGCACTTAGGACAAATGAAAAGCAAGGGGAAAAACCTCAGTACAGACAGGGAAGTAGAAAGAAAGATGGAGAAAATAACACTGCTCTTGAGTCTCAGCTAGGCTCATAATTCCTTGTCAGCAGCAACCTCTTGTAAGTAGCAGCAGAAAGGAAATTGTTGGTAGTGTTCACCACAATGCCACAGACATGTCCTGCTCTAATTATAGATGCCGTGGTATGTTGGGCATGACCCAAGGGACATCACATGGACCTGCCAGACTGCTGCTGTGTCGTGAATTGCAGTTACAGGCCTTAAATGATGTGGTCACTGATGGTAAGCACTGGGGATTTCCACTGGTGACAACTGTATGTAGTTTGTGGTCAGAAGTATGGCAACTACTGCAAAGAGGTCTCAAATTGTCATTTAAAATGAAAGGTAAAACCAGCAGGAGTCTGTGGGCATTTGCAAAGACATCCAGGCTGTTGTATGGGAAATAAGGCAGTCACTGTGGCTTCAGAAAGTACCCATTTTTTACCAGTGTCCTCAGTCAACAGAACTATTTTTAAAACTAAAAAATCCTTGAGATTATTTTTTTCCTTCCTATTTTGTTAAACACTGACCAACATTTTTTATAAAATCCTGACTTTGCTTTTCTTTGGTTGTAAACTGACCTCCAAGGGTCTGCAGCTGTAGCTACCTCTGCTACTCCCTGGTGTGTGTGCCCCAGGGCCAGATCTGTACAGGCTCCTCTGGGACAGATCAAGCAGAAGTTTTACTCTCACTACATGGGGAAAGGATGCTGTTTTTCTAGCGTGTTTTCATTTGGAGGTGTCACATCATGACTCAGACGTCTTGAATGTCAGCATGGATGAGAAAGTTGAATATACCCAAGCGTTGCTGGATGAGGCTGGGCAAAGTTGGGTTTGGACATAGGTGGTCCAGATGAGAGGTTGACCTGCAGCGAAGGCAGTTCCTCATCTACACTGCGAGTGGCAATTGCACTGCACTGAATTGGCCTGTCCTGAATTTAAGAATTTTGCATGCAGGTTTCCTGTTTGCCCCATACCCACTTTATTCTTGGGAGAGAATGGAGATAAAGGAATTATGTAGGCAAAGGAATCATACTAAATAGTTTTGACAGTTTAAAGGGCCTTTTTCAAACTTTCTTTAACTAGGATCCCTTGGGCAGAGCTTTCCCTCCCTCTCTGAAGAAGCAGGAGGTGTGGGATATTGCTTGCCCTCCACAGAGCTCTGCCAAGCTGCTCTGTTAAGGATGAGGGGAAAAAAAATATCATGCTGCCTGTTTGCCACCAGACATGGAAGAAAACAGCTGGGAAAAACCAAAACACAGAACCCATGTCTCAGCCTGCAGAATCCCAAGGACAGTAGCAAACTTTTTTAAAGGTTCATTGTGGCAGTCATGGCCTGGAAGGATGCCTGGCTCAGGGACTGGGGTAAAACTGGTTTTGGGTGCTGGATGCGAACTATTAGGGTTTGCTGGGTGTTGGGGCATCTGAGGACGAGAACCAGGAAACAAACCCCACTCACAGCAGCTCTGGAGGAAACAGCTGGAAAGGGAACAACACAGGACAATGCAGAGCATTCTTTGGCACTGATACAGCTGTTCTTTAGCGTGTCATGTTCAAACCTTCTCTTCTTTGGGGGACTGCAGTCTGGGCTTCATGGACCAAAGCTGGCAGCCAGCAAAGTAGAGGCTTAAATATTATGTTTTCCGTACAAGTGAAATGAAGACTGTAAAACTCCTCGTGCTCATGCAATCCGTCATCCAAGAGGGATAAGGCAGTAGAAGTAATGATGATCCTCTCCACTTTATATACAGGAAAGCAGATGGCTGAGAGAGTGAAACGACTTATTGTAAGTCACCACAGGGAGTGCAGCCCCATTTCCCAAGCTGAATTAGCAGGTAAGTGGGTATCTCCGGGGGAAGAGCATTTCCACAACAGGGGCACCTGCTCACTGGAAAGGAATCAGACCTTTATTTATTTTTCTTCCTCATTAGTTTCCTACTTTGACTTTTGGTCTCCTGGCAACTCAGTGCTTTCTTGTTTATACTCTTCTAATTTTATAATGTTTTGCTGACATTTGTACAGTATAACTGTTTCCCATGTCAAAACCATAGAAAAATGTTGAAGTTGCTGTTTGGTGGGTATAAATGGGCTCCCTTCTCACTCCGTGCAGGACTGTAATGCATTAACCAGGTGTGATTCCTGGTTTTGAAATCAAAAGGATAGGGTATTGCTTTTCCAGATTGAATATCTAAATAAAAGAGGCCATATTGAGGCTTCATAACTCAGTCAAGGTTATGAAGCATACATACACTAAGAACTGGGAGCCAAATGGGACTGAAAAAAAAGTTGAGTCAAGTATCTGTTCAAGTACTCCACCTATGTCGCTATCTTTAAATCAGCTGTAAGAGGAAATAACTTCTTCCAGAGGACTGTACTGTCATGCAGGTGATGTATGTCCCTTCACCAGACTGTAAGTTAGTTCTTACAGTACCTCAGACAGGCTGGTGCTCATCAGAGAATACAAATAGATCTGTGAATTAAATAATCTCTGGCTCTGCATGGCTGGAAACGAAAGAAAAAGACTTTTCCTCCAGGTCACTGTTAGTACAAGTAATGGTGCCACTATAGTTTTCTTTCTCTGTCTGGGAATTTGAGCAATTGGCAAGTGTCTGTATACTGCAGGTGACCTCCTTGGCCTTTTTCTTAGTCACACAGCTACGGAAGTCCCAGGGCACTGTCCTAGAAGAAAGCGGTGGTGGCTTGAACTGACACAACTTTGGAGCAGAGGGGATTTTTAGCTTCGTTCCTGAGCCAGATCTTGCTACCAAAATGTCTTGAGCTACTGGTTCCTTGCTGTCACGCCTACAGACTACTTGCGCTGCCTTCGGTGTCTCTATACTCAGGTGGATGCATTGGCCGTGCCTGCGCGGCTGGGCTGAGCTGCTGGCTATGGGACACCCTCCTGCTGTCCTCTAGTGGATGGATGTGGAAGAGCTCAGGCACACTGCGAGGTCCTGTCTCTGGTGGCAACACTAAGTCAGGAGTAACAGCCCTGGAAATTGAAAGCGGTCAGTGCCACCACAGCAAGGCTCCAAGTGTCCAGGCAGTCACCGCAGCGAGGACCACAAGGGCTTAGGTGGCAGTGAAAGTGCACTCTTCAGTCCCCTCTCTACGGTTTGTGTAGGCTGCTTGACTGAAGTAAGTGACTTCTGGTTTTTTAAAGCGTTTGCACATTAAATGGGTCACATGAATCCACAGATTAGTTTAGTTTCTCCCACCCTTGCCCTAAAATGGTGAGAAGCAACTTTGCATGTGTCCCTCTTCACTCATAGTCACACACCGGCCACCATGTGTGGCGCAAGATGGGCTCCCTGGGAAGGAGCACAAGGGTCAAAGTGGGCAGAGCAGCATTGAAGGCTGGGGTGGAGGCTGCAGATAGCCCCGCCCGCTTGCCCATTTCCACCCATGATTAGGGTTGCTGAGCTGTGCATACACCCCTAACATCCACATGCTTTCCTGCAGCCAGCTGAGGTGGCCTTTGGGATCATTTTGGTGGCCAGCAATTTTACTATCCTGGTTTTCTGGAGCTTTCTGCAGCATGGGAGAGCTCACCTGTGGCTTCAGCAAAGCCTTGTCCGCAGCTGGCCCCGTGTTTGAGAAACTTCTCCAGTTTACATGAATCTGGAGACCACTGACAGCCTTCATCGTACTTGAAAGACATACTTCCAAGAAGTCAGGCCTCCTCTAATGTGTGGGAAGAGCAGTATGTATGTGTGTGTACACAAATGAGCATGTTAGAAAACTTCCCAAACACACACACCCAGCTGGGCATACTTCTGCCCCAGGAGGATGAACAAGTGAACACGAGGGTACCAGGTGGTCCCCAAGCTGTTGACAAAGGGGTTGGCGGTGCTTGGGCATGGCGAGATGAATCAGCGACAGGACCTGTATGGGACATAAATTAATCAGGCAGCCATGACTTCTCTCTCGTTCAGTAATTTTTAAGACTAGACTTTTAGGTAACTGACCTTGCAAAAACTTTGAAAAGCCTAAGAAAACCTCCAGTTAAAAAGTTTGCCATAAGAGGGCAGTCTGAGATAACCACATAAGTCAGTTATCTTACCAGGACCTGAGTTTTTCTTATTAAAAAAAGAAAAAAGAAAAAAAAAAAAAAAAGCAAAGAAGATTCATAGGAATTAATTAATTAATGACTTTTTTCAAACTGAAGTCTTGTATTAAACTTTGGAAGGGATTTTTGCAATTTATGACATAGAATGAGTGTAAAAGAGGAGCATTTACAAGAAACACAAATCCCTGTTTTCCTGGAAGAAACATAAAATGTTGTCTGAATTCTAAACTCAGAAGTCATAGGGATGAAATTTCCTCTTTGCTCCGTTGTATTCTCCTACTAGGAACACAGGGTTTGAATTTTCCCTTCAGTGGAAAAATTATGTGGTCTATGTGAGAAGTAGATTGTGGCAGCATATTCTCATGGTGAAAGGGCAGAGTGACTGCAAGGCAGGGATGGGACACTGCCATCTTCACAGAAGCTTTTATAAGGAGCTCTCCATGTCTTACTGTTGTGAAGGCTAGATCCTGCCAAAAGGGGACTGGCAGCCATGACCCTCCTAGTTTCTGCTGAGTTTTTCCCAGTGCACATAATCTCTAATATTGAAAATGCGAGTGTGGTACATGACCTTGAAAGGTTACCTGCTGCTAGTCTGATTTCTGGGATCTGGATGGCAAAATCTCAACCTCTTTAAGCCCCAACTTACCTTTCTGGGGTGCTGGGCAAGGCAGTTGTGCCCCCTAAGCACAAGCCACTGATGAAATGGATGCGGAATACTTCCCACAGTGTTGTTTAATGGCTACCTCTTGAAGACTTCCTTAAAATGCTGCCAACTCTGCCCTTCCATGTCAGATATATAATGCAACCCCTGGCCACCCCCTGGCACAAAAGGTAGAGGAAAAGAGAATTAGAGCCACAGAGGCTGCTGCCTCTCAAGGTACTGCTGAGGGAATGGTGGGACAGTGACAGATAGGACACCCCACAAAACTCCTGCAAGCTTCAGGTCCAGAAGCTCTTCCCAGAGCTTCAGGTCCCTAGCTCTTCTCAGAGCTGAGAGAGCTGGGAGATGCCACCTCTTCTTCCCTCCTCTTCTTGGGTATCATGATGGCTTAAGGCTCACCTTTTTGTGAAAACATTGTTTTGCTGTGCTCCTTGTCCAATACCTTTTGCACTTTCATTAGATCAGACAAATACATTTTCTTCATGGTGCAGCTCAGGGGCAGGTGTTCAGTCAATTAAAAAACCCCTAAGATAGAGCAAACGCTGTTTATGTCCTAGTATCACTCTGGAAGGCAAAACCTATAAATCTTGGCCTCTTCTGCAAGAAGAACCATGAATAGAGACAAACACAAGAGGAGGCTGGAGACAGTGTGGTGCTGGAGCACAGAAGCAGGCTACATTCAAACCACAGCAGTCCTCAAGGGCGGGAGGCTGAATCCCTGGCCCCCAGATGTAGGATGTGAATTGTGCTCCAGTGTCCTCGGTAGAGCCTGCTGTCCCTCTCCTGCAGCAATTAGGTGCAATCTCTCCAGTATAGGTCAGCTGCTGGGGCAGCAAAGTCTGACTTCACACATCGTGAAAATCAGAAGGGAGCTCCATATCAGGGCTAATTCTAGTTTAAGTTGCTGATTCAAAATTTGTGTTATTTTACCTATGTTTGGTGATGAGCCTGTGGGCTGCATAAGTCCCCCTTTGCTCTGGCATGAGGAGAGGGAAGCTCCATGGTGTTCCCTGCACAGGACATGCACATTTGTGAGATAATCTGCTCCCCATGCTCACTGACCCTACACTCCTGAGTATTCAGCAGAGCCCTGCTGTTCTTCTCCTGCAGTGATGAGATGGCAAAACTTGTCTTCTGCTAGTAATCCCTTAGCTTGTTGTCTTGAGCAAAATCTCTTCAGCATAGGTCAACCTAGAGCTAATTTTGTCTGAAATGAGGTACTGATTTGTATGAGAATGGGCAGGGTTATAGCAAGCTATAATTGGACTGCCATAGCTTTCAGATGAAAAATTAACTCTGATTTGATTTTAGTATTTCCAGTTAAAGTTGTTTGCTGAGCATTTTTCAATGTCATGCTTCAACAGTGGAAACCAAAAACATATAAATATTTGCTGGTCCCTTCTCAACTCTGCTTTTACTATCATGTACAATGCAATAACAAAAATTGTTAAAAATAAAACACCAGATACTCAGAAATAACAGCCTGTGGGAGGAAAGAATTAGAAACTTCCCAAAATATTCCAACCGCAACCTGAGAAAAAGTGACCGCATGGATTTCAAGGGGTTTTTGGGGGAGTATGGAGATAAAAGGAATGGGATATTTGACCTCCATGCTATCAGCATGGCCTTATTGTCTGTCTTGGTAAAAAAAAAAAAAAAAAAAAGGAAAGAGAAAGAGCAATCCTTTTAGTTTTTATTTTGGGCTCAAGTTCACAACATATAATACATATAATACTTAATAAAATTGTTCTTGGGAAAATTTGAGGTCAATCAGTGAGTCAATACACATTTTACTTGTAAAATTCTCCATTTTACTGTAACTACTGTGTTAAATACAATTAAGTGTTTATCTAGTAGTTAGAAATAGAGACAATCTTGTATTTATGAGTAGGAGACAGATCTTTAATGAAAGTGATCCTTTGCCATTTCTGTCTACATTTTCCTTTAAAAGTGATGTAGCAGGCAAATAGCTTCACATGTCAAAGAGAGTTTGCAGTTTGCTATAAATACACAGATAGGCTTCATAGGAGCAAAGTGAACTCCTCAGCTGTATACGGACAGATTCCTTAAATCAGTGCAGTCATGCTCACAGAAGTAAAAAATGGACCTGTCATCTCTTAGGAGCAGTTAGTCCACTGCTGTGCTCCCATGGGAAAGGGAAAGGCAATTTTCCCAACAGAAGGAATTGCTCCGTAATGTGAGAGGTCATTGAAATGCAAGTAACAAACCAAAACAGATGAAATATGTGCAAAGTAAATAGATCAAAGACATTGAGATAATTAATTACCGGCGGTCCAGTTCTCAGAGAAAGACCGTTCATTCACAAAGAAGCCACTGTACCCGACACTTCCCAATATTGGTGTTTACAGCACACATTTACTGATGTTTGTTAATGAGTAAAGACAGAATTATTATGCCAGATAACTGTCTGCCCTAAAAGTTTATGTTCTGTTATGATAATGCCTTGGCCTACAAATAAAGTCCACTACATTCATAACATTTTAGTTCAAGAAAAAGTACCAGATCCATTTTTGTGTTTACTAATGTGGAAGTTTTGATCTCTATATGCTAATCATTTGTGAGTTTACACAGCCATTTCAAAAGAAAACTTACAGCGTTTTGAACTGAAACTCTTAATTCTTAGTGCCTGGATACTCATCTTTTTAATCCTATTAGCACAGCAGGAATATTTCTGCTGCAAGGACAGCAAGTGTGGAAAGGATGAAGTCCTGCATTAGTGCTGGCTCTGTGGCTGCCCGCACACTGAGACGATCTCATCCCCTGAAGAATTACTGGAATGACATAAAAAAATGGACTAAATTTATTTTGTGCTGCATGCCCTGGTCCTGATGGGGACCTGAGCACCTTGAAGACACAGCAAAGCTTGTGGACACAGGGCTGTTTCTGTGAGGAGGAGTGTGATATGAGTCAGATGTGAACAGTAAACAGTAGTTGCTCTGAGTCTGCAAACCCAAGGGTTTGCCAGCTGGGAGGATTTGCTGGGAGCAGGTAGTTAGCTGAAAGGCACCAGGACGAGCAATAAGGAGAGAAGGATGCTACCCACGGGTGGCACTGGATACCTACCTTCTACAGAAATCATCAAGAGCTTGTTTTAGCCATTAGGTTTCTCTTTGAAGAGCGGCATTTGAAGCATCCCAGCAAAGCTGCATGTTTCTCAGAGAATTTCTGAGAGATGCTGGAGATGTTCATCTCAACCATCCTCAGCACCTTTTCCGTGCCCTTCAGCCCCAAATTTTGACTCCTAAACACCATAGGTGGCTAAGAGCACAGGGCTGGAGGTCCAGGCCCTGCAATTTCTCCCAGTCCTTAAAGGAAAGCAAAACTCTTTCCTGAGGAGAGGCCTGGTATACCACAAAGGAATCCAGGCAGTAGCAGCGGGGTCAGGATAAGTGAGAGGAAAGGTCCCCCATGTACATAGGTCTTATAAATTAGGGACTTTCAGTGTCCCTGCTCAAGTTCTGCATCCTCTAGAAACTGCAACTCCACTTAGGTGAGCCCATGGTCTCGTGGAGCTGCCTGGAAGATGCATGGTGCCATAGACTGTGATTTCACCCACTGATATGTGATTTCGCACACTGACGTGTGAGCCTGCCGAGGGACAGCCCAGCTGACTCCACCAACCATGGCAGGAAGAGCATTAGGGGATAACAAGGAACTGAGGCGGCAGCAGCCATGCTCCACAAATATCAGGGAGTAAGACTGGGAGAGAGTGCAGGAGGACTGATGGGGCTTGGGAAACAAGGGGGAGCGAAGGAGGACCTGCAGGAGGAGCATTGGGAAGATCTGAAGTGGAGGATAACTCTGATATGCTGCAGGAGATAGGAGGACTCTGGGAAAAGGGGGGATGTGCAGTGTAGTGTCTTAGTTGGCTGTGGACAAGACTGGGATGATACCTGGGGGTGAATGGAGATGCATGTGAATGGCAAAATTGAGCTTTGCGACATGTGGGATTTAGTGTTGGAGTAGAGTAGTCTTTTCCTCTCCTTTTTTTTTTATCTTTCCAAAATATGGCAGCCATCACCTAAATCATGCATGCATGCATAAATGGATGGATACATAATTGACAAGGGGTGACTGTTTCATCCTCTTCCAGGATTACTCCCCAGATGATTATATCCCAACTGACCATTTTCAAACTAGATGAGCTTTCAAGTCTGAAAATTCGTCACAGATTCTCTCTCCCTTTTAAAAACATTTCAGCAACTATAAAAAACCCCTCTGGATAAAGCATTCTCTGTCTGTTTATACAAACATGGGGGCTGCAGCACATCAGCTGTGTGCCTGTGGGCTTCGTATCTGGCAAAGGCCCCGCCACTGTCAGTACGTAACCACATCTTTGTCTTTAACACTCTCCCACAACAGTGTTCTCCCACATAAGCAAAGGGATTTAAGGAGCACCAAGTGATAGGGGACAGGTGTGAAGGTTTAGTTTACTTGGTTTAGCATAGACCCTTAATTTTAGCCACTGCAAATATAATAAGGCCTTTTCTTCATTTATCTATGCAGCCGTGGGGCAGAAAGGGCAGAGGAGCTCAAAAGACTTATTCATGCAAGCAGGGCTGCAGTACTAAGTCTGCTATTTACACACTGCGAATGTGTTTCATTCACATTAATGCCATGTGAAGGAAAATGGATGCAAATTCTGTGCCTCCATCTCCATGGCAGTACAGAGGCTGACAGTGCAACCAGAGGCCAGCAGTCTTGGTATTTTCTCTTCCACGAAGTGGAAAAATCACCTACACACATGGGTTGAAAGGGTTTTCTAAGCCATCCCAAAATGGAACAAAATTTGCATGTGTCCTGTGCCTTAGGGACTGGTAGAAAAATTCTTTGTCATCTTCCTGCCTGTTCCATTTTAAGCAGAAAGATTTCCCAGCTAAGGGAAAATATTTTGAATCATTATTAGCATTTTTTCAAGAGTTCCTGCTTCTAGACTCTTGTTTTGCCAGGCAAATTGGTTTTGCTGAACTTAGGCACAGTTTATGCAGAATACTTCCAGATGTTACAGGCAGACTTTTGGGCTGTAGTTTTGTGAAATGTTGGTAAAAGCACAGGAAAAAGGCAAAAAACCATAAGTCATCT
This sequence comes from Lophotriccus pileatus, assembly GCA_035583135.1. Taxonomy (NCBI): domain Eukaryota; kingdom Metazoa; phylum Chordata; class Aves; order Passeriformes; family Tyrannidae; genus Lophotriccus; species Lophotriccus pileatus. Next base: position 44,507,414 of record JAWWES010000041.1, read on the forward strand.
TTACAAGTTGTTTCGCTGAAATGGTTTTGCTGTATCCATGGACTTTCTCCTGTTGACACCTGTAAGCCAGAAACAAACTGGGTTTTTAAGATAAGAAGAATTGAAAAATCAAGGTTAAAATAGCTGGTTTGCCTCCAGAAGGCTGTGGCAGAGCTGGGGGAGGAGAGGAGTGCCGTGTGACAGCATGCCCCTATTCTTGGGGGTGCTGCAGCAGCTGGAAGAGGTGGGGAAGCCCTGCCCAAGGATCACAGCTAACTCTCACCAGCCCACCCCAGCACCTGGGGACATCCACCAAATGCTGATGAAGCTGTGACAGCCTCCAAGCTGTGCTTGCAGGTGCATTTGGTGCTCCACACAGCCACTGCTCCTCTGTGCAGAGGTCCAGAGCAAGGTGCCCGAGTTGTACTTGGCAACTGTCGCTATGGACCCTTGAGCCAGGGCTCTGCACAGCACTTTGGGTGCCACCAGAGGAGGACAACTCAGTAAAGCACTGTTACTTTTCCTGCTTCTGCGCCCTGTCCAACCCCAGCACCTCTTTCCCTCCAGCTCCCTCATAACTAAAAGTACCCTATTAACAGCCTGCCTAGTAGATCAGGGTTCCTGAAATAACACTTTTTCCCACCCCACCTTGCCTGCAACAGTGTTGTTTGCCAGCTCTACTCAACACAAGGACTAACCCGCACCATGGGAAGACCTATTTAAAGAGATACTTTTTTAGCTGTTTCTTTTCATAGCCGAAGTGCCTGGAGAAAGGCCAAGAGTGATTCTCAGGAATCTCTGAGCTGTTGGGTAATTCAGCTGTAGCAGAGGCACTGGGGTAAGGGGGTCAGGGTGGCAGAGGACCAGTTTTATCTGGCTCACAGATTTACAGTCACTCTTTCCAGGAACACACTCAGAACTACTCTGGTTCAAAAGGTGCCTTTTTTTGCTCAGCCATCCTTGTTTCCCAGCTCATTTTTCGATTTCTGTCCTGTCTTGAACATTTCAAAAAAGGATGCATGCTGGGAAGTCACTGCTAGAAAGCTGCAGCCTTCCTTCTTGTCTCCTAGGGATTACCAAGGCTGCAGAGACCAGAACACATGTTTTACCCCTTTTTTTTTAAATGTACTAAACGTTTTGAATGTATGCTAAAAATGTTAATACATTATTGAAGGGCCTGGAATTTTTTCTTCAGGTGTGATGTCTTTAGGCCATTTGTGCTTCACACACTATTGCAGGTAAGGGCTTGCTACACTGGCAGAAACATGCACTTAATGAAAAGTTATCCACTGTCCTATTATAGTCAATAAGAGAGTTCAACAGTCACTCAGCTTTAACATACCCTGCTTTTTCCTCAAAAGCTTTGCCCTGGAGTCAGAGTTGCAGTGAGGTTGAGGCATCAGAGGTTCATCTGTTCTCTGAGAAAGGCCCTAAATGGGTGCAAACCTTCACCTGTCTGGCCACACCTGGTAAAGCAGCCAGGAGATATGCAGTGAGCGGGGGATGATGGCAGCAGTGGAAAAAAGCCCAAGAAGGAGGAGGAGAAGGCACTGTAGAGTGCCAGGAATAAAACCTCTGGAAATAGAAAGGGTGATGGTGGCAAGGCACCAGATTATGCCCTCTCTCTGGTGGTTTACCAGCATGATTTCACTGTTAGCCTAGTCCTCACTAGAGCTGCACAGACACAGTGCCACAGTTCAAAGCAGCAAGAAGGATCCCCATGAGGTTGGGGATGTTCCTTGGCAAAGGAAGGGCAGGTATCCTGTGGGTGCCAAGTGCGCACCTCTCACCCAGGCGTCTGGCACCTTGGCATGGAGCCATACCTCCCAGACACAGCCTGTGGGGATCCAGTTAGTCCCTGTGACCCAGGGGGACTATGGGCTCCTTCACACCAGGGGAGGTTTGTGCTTGGAGGAACTTCTTACTGCTCTCAACAGCTTTGCAGACATTGGCTATAAGATGGCTGCTCAGCTAATATCCCAGTGGGGTGTCCATCTCAGGCCTTGCAGGGTGTCTTTGGAGACTCTGGCTTTCCTTTCTGGCTAGCTCTGTCATATTTGTCGGGGTGTGACCATTGCATTCTTATTGCATATTACTGGTTAAGATAGTCCCATACTGACTCAACTTTATCCTGAAGCCTCAAAGAGCTAATCAAGTAGAGCTCTCAGGAAGGTGTTGTTCAGTATCTACAGATAAGGGCTGGAGTTTTGCAGTATAACTCGAATCTGCATCAGATTTCATTTGGGTTTCTCAATTTAGATTTGACTTCAGGCAGTTTGAAGATGTTAAGGTAGCAAAGGGCACATTCCCAGGTAGCTGAGCTCAACATGTAGGCACAGGATTTCTTGCTGGATATTGGCAGGGTCTTACTGTATATCCACAGGCAGCATCTTTAGGGACAATGCACAATCAAGGCAACAGAGCTGATGAAAAAATTTCCATTTGCAAGGAGATGGGTCCATATCTCTTTGCAGAAGGGAAGGATTTAGGGGGGAATCTCAGGGCTGAGCTGATCGTTCCCAAAGCATGCTGTGTGCCACAGATTTCACTGACTTGGCTGGGATATATTCTCCTCTCCCATTGCTTGTCCTCACCACCTTGCAGGACCGTGCCCATATTTTGACAGAACGTGTGGCCTCATTGTGGCTGGGCGCTGATCCCAGCCTCTCCAGCAAGCAGAGCGTGTTGTTCCGCCTGTCTGCTCGTAGCTTTCGCCTTTCTTCTGTCCTCCTGCTATTCTATCGCTACCATAAAATGCAGTTCTGACCTCTTTGTCCTCAGCAAGCTATTCATTTAAAATACAAATGCTGTCCTCAAACAACAGTCATTAATATGAGGCAGCAAATTCTTTCCTTTGTTCTTTTTTGTTGATTTCCCCCCATTGGGAGACTGGGTGGCAGGAGAACTGCATAGCTGCAGGAGCAGCTTGCTAATTGCATACTTTCAAATACTAATTTGTATGGGTTTGTTTGGTTAAAAAGGGAAAAAGAAACAAGCCAGGGGGTGATAAAAAAAGTCAAGGTTATAAACTCCTGGAATTTTTATTAATTCTTTAAATGTAAATTGCAGGCCCACGGCTGCACATCCATGCCTCCTGCAGAGCGCCAGGTATTGCAGTGCAATTTGCCCTGCAGACCTTTGGTGCAGCTCTCAACCCGAGGAACTGAACTCTGCCCTCGGCTGCCCGGGAGCGAGGCTGGCCGGGTGCCAGCCAGCAGCTGTTCCCAACATGGGCACTGCTCCCAGCTGGCGCCCGGCTGGCTGTGGGCAGGAGCCAGCCCCTGGCCCAAGTGGGGTCAGGTGTTGGTGGGGGCAAAAACATTTCTGCCTTCAGGGAGATGTGGTTTGGAGTGCTTTCATGTCAGCGCCGTGTTTGTGATGGTCTTAGGGAGGAAGTGGAAGAAAGTACCCATCAAGGAGTGACACTTCTTATTAAACCAAGAGGTATAGCTGAAAAAAGGCAAGTCTTTGGGCACCTGTGCTGGAACTGATGCTCAGAAATTCCTCTACATACATTTCCATACCTGCCAATTACAATGCTTGCTAAACATGAACTGCAAGCTTTCACTGTTTTGCAATGTGACTGGATGATTTGTATTGGGAAACAAAACAAGACATACAGATATTCAGCTCTTTTAAATGTTCAAACCCTTGAGTACCTGCTAGTGTACTAGAGATGGCTATTTTTATTTTGAGTGGTTGTCTTTTTTGCCCGCTTCCAGGATTTTGCCATGTTTGATGTCTTCCTGTAAGTTCCTCCCTCCTACCAACCAATGTCTGCTACTTCTATTTTAAAAAGATATTTTTAGATGCTCTCTTCTGAGAAGCTCACAATGCCCATGCATAGCATGAGAACCATGGCAGCCAGCAGCCCCTGCTGCCTGCAGGGTTGTTCCCCCAGCATGGCTGCTACTCACGCAAGGATGCCCTAAAACATGTGCCAAACCGCTGTGAATGTGGCCGATAACCAGCTCTCATGGCCTGCTGTGCTGGTCCCATGAGAAGAATGTGACAGCATCCAGTGACAGGAAGAACCTTCCCCGGGCAGTGAGTGTTGAAGGGACAGGCAGGGCACAGGGCCCTGCAATTTACTGTTGTACCAGTCAGAGTCAGCTAAATATACCAGAGGGCTCCAAGGCTGTGAATGTGAGGGAGGCAAAGTCAAGGAAAAATTTTATTAACTGTTTTATTTTGTGTCTGTTTGCTCAGCAGGGTAGCTATCTCTGTTTGCTCACTCTCTTGTCACATAATGTGATAAGAGTCAAAATAGATTTTATTGTGTACTACTTGTATTTTAAAAAAAATTCCTTCCCAATATATACTGCAACAGGTTATTGCTATTTCCCTCTCATCTTAATAAAGTGATCGTGTTTACATGACAGCATAAAGGGGAAAAAAAGGCACATAGAGTTTTTCTCAAAAACAATTTATATTGTTTTTCATGGCTGAGAAAAGGTCAGAATCCTTGGCCAAGTTACACAGCTTGAGTGGGTTTGCAGTGGAAAGCACCATAACTGCAAGCCTGAGCCGCAATAAGACCAATATCTAATTATAACATATACAAATGTGTTGGCTGGAAACTGATACCTGAAAGTTGTTTCTCAGTTCACTGGCAGAACAGTGGATCCCCTAATCTCTGCTTTTTTGAGTTTTGCTCTGCTTAAGGTAATTGGCCAACTGACCATTTACTTAACTGGAAGAAAAAGGATGAGTCAGTAACCTTAATAGCTCATTATTATTAAAATAATGTTTAATCAGTGAGCAGCAGGGACAGAATTGAAATGGAGCTCAGTGCTTAGCAGCTTGTGAGTCATTAGAATAAACCCAGTTGGTTGCAGTGAGACCTGTAGCACTTTTGGTTTGCAATAGGTGACCCTTGGTGGCTCTCAGACCTCTTCACTTTCAGTAAGGGATCCCCCTGCCACAAGTTACAAGAAGTGGCCTGTGGTAGACTCCAAATCCACACCTATGTTTTGTCACATCTTTCATGTGTTCTGGAAAACAGAATTACATAATGGTTTGGGTTGGAAGGGACTTTAAAGATCATCTAGTTCCAAGCCCCCTGCCATGGGCAGGGACACCTTTCACTAGACTAGATTGCTCAAAGACCCACCCAACCTGGCCTTGAACGTTTCCAGGTATGAGAAAGAGGGTGGATTCAAACGGTAGAGTTTATTGTTTCATATGTTACTGGTTCTCAGCAGGCTTGTTTCACAGCACCTAAGCTGTCGCCGGCAGGCTGGGTGCTAGCACACATTTTCCCTGAGACCTGGGTTCCTGCAACCAGATGGTGGGTTCTGCCTGTGTCCTTGTGGTGTCTGCTGCTCAGTGGAGGATGCTGGTAGAGGGGATGGGCTGCAAAATCTGTGTCAGGACTGGGCCCAGTGAGACTTGTTGTGGTCTTACCATGCAAGCACTGCCAGTCACGGAAGTCCAGACCTGTGCTATTCCTGAGTAATTCCAGGGAAGAAAATCACAGTCCTCCAAGCAAGACAAAGGGGACAACATTTCTCCCCCAAGCTCTGATCTCCCTGTGTTACTGGAAAGGTTATATTTCTTTTAAAAGCTGGCTGAGTTTATCCCACGGCACGGCACAGCACAGGCCTGGGCCCACTCAAGTTCACTGTTATATGAAAAGGCTTTACCTCATAATTGGAAGGGTACTTGCACTTTAGGAGATTTACTATTTCATAAGGACAAAGGAGTCTGGGCCAGGAAAGAAAAGATACTGTCTGTCAAACTCCTGAGTCCTTTTCTAAAAGAGAACTGAAAGCATTTCTGGAAATGACTGGGTGGTGTTGCCTATGGTTTCTCAATATTGGGTTGATTGCTAAATTTCTATATGAGGCAGCAAATGGAAAGGACCATGTGCTCATCTGGGCTCCTGAATGCAGGAAAGGCTTTCAGGAATTGAAACATGCCTTAATGACTGCTCCTGCATGGGGACTGCTAGATTTGGAAAAACACTCTGAACTGTTTGTGGATGAAAAGTCTCATTTGGCATTGGGAGTATTGACACAATGACTGAGGTCCTGGAAGAAACCTGTTGCATACTTTTCTAAACAACTTGATGATATCAGCAAAGGATGGCCATCCTGCCTTAGGGCAGTAGCGGCAACAGTCCTCTTCATCCAGGAAGCCAGAAAATTAACACTGGGACAGCAAGTGACTGTTTTTGTGCCCCATACAGTTACAGCAATGTTGGAACAAAAAGGAGGACACTGATTATCACCAAGCAGGATGTTAAAGTACTAGGCAGTACTTCTAGAACAAGATGATGTGGAGTTAAAAGTAACTAAGCTTCTGAATCCAGCGGTGTTCTTAACAGCTGACCCGGAACGAGGCGAACTAGCCCATGATTGTTTGCAGACCATCAAACAGGTGTACTCCAGTCAAGACAACCTACAGGACACTCCTCTGGAAGAAGTGGATTGGGAATTCTTCATGGACAGGAGGAGCTTTGTTGAAAATGGAATCTGAAAAACAGGGTATGCAGCGGCAACTCAGCATGAGGTGATAGAAGCCAAAGCTTTAACCTCCAGCACATCAGCTCAGAAAGCAGAACTGATTGCACGGAAGAGAGTGTTAGAGCTCTCACAGGATAAGACTGTAAATGTATGGACAGACAGGAAATGTGCTTTTGCAGTGGTCCATGCCCATCAAGCCATTTGGAAAGGGAGAGGGCTGTTGACCTCTCAGGGATCCCCCATGAAACATGGACAAATAATACAGAGATTGTTAGAGGGGGCACAGCTACCTTGAAAGGTGGCAATAGTGCATTGTAAAGCTCATCAGTTCAGAGAGACCCCATGAAATACTGGAAATCACCTGGCTGACAAAATGGCCAAGGAGGCCATCGATGGGGATATCCCATTACTTTTACCCAAGGAATATTGGTATTTGGACAAAGAGGCTGCCTATTATCAGGCTGAAAGTGAGCATTGGCAAAATTGTCAGATGCTGAAAATAGTCCTGAAGGATGATGGATTACACCCAGCAAACAGATAATAGTTGCCCAGCATCTTATGAGGAAAATTGCAAAGGAACAACAGAGGGTAACTCACTGGGGAATAGAGTCTATGGTAGAAGCACTGAAGCCTCAAGTTTTGAGCATATGAATAACTGGTATAATAAAAAGCTTTGTTAAAAATTGCCAAGCCTGTTTAAAGAACAATGCATATCAAATTAGACGACCTACACCTGGGACTTAAGAAAGGAAATTGTCCAGGAAACTACTGGCAAATAAACTTTGCAGAGCTTCCATGGCAAAACAGTTACAGGTACTTCTTGGTACAGGTAGATACTTTTTCAAGGTGGCCAGAAGCTTTTTCTTGTCACATCAACAAAGTTAGAGAAGTGGTAAAGATTTTGCTGAAGGAAATTACCCCCAGGTTTGGAGTGCCAGTGGGAATCATCAGACAGAGGTTCACATTTCATTGCTGAAACAGCGCAAAAATGTTAGGGGTGAAATGGGACTTGCACATTCCGTGGAGACCTCAGCTGAGTGGAAAAGTAGAAAGAATGGATCAGAGTATAAAGAGACAAATTAGCAAGGTGTGCCAGGAATCATATTTAAAATGGCAAGATGCCCTTCCTTCAGCCTTACTGAGGGTGTGGATTAGATCTACATCCAAGGAAAAGGTGAGCCCATATGAAATACTGTATGGGTGACAATGTTAGGTTACAGAAAGCAAAGGGAATATCCAGATCAGAGGGGATCAGAGTCAAACAGAATACATACAAATCTTGGAAAGTGTCTTCGCTCCACTGACAGGTTGTGCTGGCAGCATGCACTGGACATCGCCACCCATCCATACCCACCTGTACAGAGGCTGGGTTACAATACAGTGCTTACTGTTTTGTAGAATAAGTCTATTTAATAACTGGATATGAGACTTTAAAGAAATTATACTAAAGTCTCAAAAGTAGGATTTGTTGCCAAACTTTCTTTAAAAAGGAGTCTATGCAGCAGTGGGGGAAAATGTTGGGACCTAATCAGTAAGAAGGGAGATTTAATCTGTGAAACAGATAGCACCTAACAAGCAAGCTATAAATGATGTCCATGTGTTAGAAAAACAAACTGAAGTTTAGGGCTAGGAGTGCTTCAGTGATCTCAGACCCGGGGGAGGAAGCTACCATGGCTTGGGAAGAAGGATGTACCACTGATGATAGACACAAAGAATGCAGAATTTATGGGCAACAAGGACATTTGGCAGGACTCACAAGATAAGGAAGAAACTAACAAAGCCAATTCAGCAATTGTGCTGAAACACTCTCTATCTGGGAAAAAGAAAATAAAAAAACTAAAAATGTGGACTGATTGGCATGAGAAGCGAGAAATTGATGATAGAATATAGAATACTAATTAATAAAAAGATTTATGTAATTTATAGCCAATGAACATTAATTTCCTTGCTAAAATGTATAAATAGTGAAAAATTTTTAAAGGGTGTATACATGTCAGGTGGAGTGATCCCTCATATACCTCAGTGCTGAAAAGAGTACTGTTGGCTTTCTAAGTTAACAAACTGGTTGGAGAGTTTATTTCCCAGTTTTCAGTGACACCTGGAGCCCTCAGCCTCTGCAGTCTTCTGGGGGAAAACTCCTTTGGGCATCACTTAGTATAACCCAGCACCAGGATCCACCAACAAGCTGGGTACAATTCTGTACCAGCTGGGAAGGGGGAATTGGGAAGACACAAACCTGCATGGACTACATATAATTAAAATTCATAACGTTTCAGAAACTATACTAAAATCATGGTAACACTCACAGTCTTTTGACAACACAACAATAGGTTTTCTTTACTGCAAGTCACTCATAGAAAAGCCTCATCCTTAACATAATATGAAAGCAAAATCCTTGCTTCCCCAGGTGAGGAAACTCAGACACTACTCATGTAGGTATATTTTTCAGGATGCCTTCAGATAAGCTGTTCACCAGAATCAGTTGAGCTGCTGACTCACACTGCAGGAAAAATAATAGTGCAGAAACTGTAACAGGAAGCAAGAAGTTATCACAGTTGTGGATACAAGTTTGAAGCTGGCATCCAGCTGGCAGAGATCGGGTGGCTATTAAATATGTCAACAGCCCCAGATGAATGCCAGGATAGCCTTGTGAACAGGAACTCCTGATGGTATTTTCTCTTGTACTTTTGCTATTTTATTTCTATTTTATTTATACTTGGGATGTTAATAGAGGAAAAAAAAAAAAAAAAGAGACCCTGCAGAGCCAGACAAATCAGGTCCTGGAAGGAGAAGAATACAGGTGCCAGCTGGTCACTTCTCCTTTGCTCCTGTCTAGTATAACTGCTGTGTATTTGATTTTTTCCAAGTCACAGAGGGTTTAAATGACAGGTGTGGTATGGCCTTGGTGTGTGTCATCATCTGCCAGGTATTCAAAGATTTCTAAGGATTTAAGCTTGTCTGTTCTTTGAATACAGAATGAGCAGTGATCTCTGTTCTCTGGCATATGTTGGGTTTCTCTGAGGGTGGAAAGGGAAACTGAAGTCTAACCCAATTCTCATTTATTTAGTATTTCTCTATACAAAAGCTGGGAGTTTTCCAAACCTGACTGGAGTTAAGTCATTTGTGGAGAACAACCTGTGGCTGCTACCTGGGTTATGTCGGCATGTAACAATACCTGTCTGCCCCATGAATGTCAGACAAAGCTGTCATAAATCTTGTAGTGCAGGCAGTAAAATTATTGGGAATTGCAGAGAGCAGGACCTTGTCAGCTTCGTAATAGTTCTGTGGGTGGAAAAAAAATTCTCATCGTTTCCTTCAGGCTTAAGGCAACCCAGCTACTGATGCTCAGTGGCCATTATCCAATTAAAAGTGCTTTTTTTTGCTCAGAAGAATTCAGTCGTTATTGCTTTTGGTGTGATACTGCGAGGGAGCAGAGCCCGCTGTAGTCTGCGGCAGAAGTCTTGGGGTCTCAAAGCTCTTTGCAGAATTGCTTGTATTTTGTCATTTGCAGTGCTTTGTCATTTCAGAGGTGACCGGGGTGCAGCGGGGGCCCGGCCTCTTCCCTCTTCTGCCCTGTCCAGCTGATCGGTATCAGCCCGAGGTGGGGCGTCCTGTTTATGTCCCCAGGCTGCAGGACCGGGAGTGCTGGCCCGTCCCATCGGCACCGCCACTGTCCCTGGTCCCTGGGGCGCTGCCGCCGGCCGTCGGGCTCCTCGGAGTGCCGAGGCCAGGCTGTTTGTCCGAGCTGCATGACATTGTACTTACGGTGCCTTTCGGGGTTTCTGCCGGTCACCCGCCGCGACCAGGGACATATTTTTATTCCCCCTCTGCTGCATAACTTGGCTTCTGTTTTCTTGTTGTTGTTTTTTTCCTCCTGCCTTTGTAGCTGTTGGCTGCGGCCAGGGCCAAGTCACGGGGCAGGATGTGCTGCTTCCCCGGAGGTACAGACATGCAAATAAATTACATAGTTTTCAGGAACTTTTCCGTGCACTGAAAGGTGATAATCTGTACCACCGAGTTGTTAGCATGACTCCTGGCACAGCCCTGCCCCTCACTTCATCCTCTCCTGACCTGGGGACTGCTGAGGGCCAGTGTCCCTCCCAAAATGTCCGTGTCAGAGGTGTTTGATGGCGCAGACAGGTGTTGTACACACTGCAGAGTTGTTTACACTCCAGAAGCTCTGGGCACGTTTATTTTGCACACATAGCTCCGTGTTAGCATTTTCCACCCCCTTAGGCAACTGCAGGTTGTATGTGTTGCCATGACTAGGCTCAGGTTGTAATGGCTCCCTCGGGCTACTCCGAGGTCTCTGCTACAACCCTGAGGGGGTCAGGGCATCCTGTCATTACTGCCACCTGTTACTGGTGGTAACTTTAGGTAAGGCAAATCTCCAGTGCTTCTTTGTGTACCTGAATTAGTGTTTTCTTATCTCCTACAGGTGCTATTCAGATAAAGCCCGAGCAGAGGTTACGCAGCAGATTTGACCGCACAGAGGCTTCATAACTGCTTGAGATCCGAAGTGAGTTGCATCTGGTGCAAATGAAGGAAAGCTCTGACGAGGAGCAGAGTCAGAGAGCAACCATATTTTTTACAGGTATGTATCTTTAGGTTATAATGGTAGAAATATCTACGACTGCTCCAGGTAAAGATCATATGTGTGAATCAGCCATGGGAAATACAATGAGGATTCCTCTTTCCTCCAGGTTAACACCAGCCTAGTGGATGGTTGTTTGGGTTTGATCTGGTTTTTTCCTATGTTTCTGTACTCAGTATGTGTTCCAAGTCTGGAGCTGGGCCGTATTTTTCACCCACAGAAAGAGGTGCATATCTATGTCCACAGCAAGTGAGTTCAAGAAAATGTCACTGTTTGGTTTAGGAAGCAACTTTATTCTTCTAAGGAATTTTCATACAGGTCTGCAGGCCTTTTGCCAACCCTGATTTCCAGATGGCTTAAAATCCATGTCCTGTGCTCAAAAAATGTATTTAATTTCTACGAATAAGTCTGAGAGAAGAGGTCAAATAAAGAAGTGTTGTCAGTATGACCAAACTGCCTAGTCGGGGAGAGATCAGAGACATGAGCAAACACCATCTGGAAATCAAGCAGTGAGCAGTCCTATGGGGATGCCCATACACACACTTGCACCCACACCCACGACCCCTGCAAGACCTCTCAGCAGCCTGGTAAACTTCTTTTACACATCTTCTGCAGCTGAGAAAGCATCTACGTAGAGTTTGGATGTAGGGCCTTGCACTACATATTGTATTGCAGGGAACAAGGCTCGGGTATGACAAAATTTTTGTGGGATACATGCATCAGCTGGGCTTAAGTGTTCTCGTGAGCATATCACTCCTGTGAACACATCACACCCATGAGCACATAAGTAAATATGCAAACAACCCAGCATTATTTTTGTTCCAAAGGACACATCAGAGTGATGGAGAAGTGAGGAGATGGACTGGACACAGAGAATGGCTGTCCCGATGCCTGCTGCAGCACACTGGCTTCTTGGCCACGCTAACATTTTCAATATGCCAACAAGTTTCCCATATATAGTATATCTCCCAGCCTGTTATGTCCCCAGGCTGCAGGACTGAGCACTTGCTGAGGGCTCATTGCCTTCCCTTGAAGCAATAAAAGGCATTCATGAAGTTCCTCTGCTGAACTGTGGGAAAAGAGCAGCAAGAAGCTGTGACCCCTGGGCAAGGCCATGCTTTGGAAACACCGTCATCGAAAAATCAACACATCAGCCCAGAAGGCCCACAGGCAGCCTATCTCCTCCTGCCTTATCGGAAAGATAGCTCCTCTGGATACTGGGGCAGCAGCCACTGGACATTGTTGAGATGTTTATTCTATCCAGTGTTGATATTGAAGTAAATACAATAACTAAAAATAAAGATTAAAAAAAAATACACTGCAGCTATTTGTTCCCGAGTTGTTGTGTTTACCCATACTAGCTCGGCTTTCCATTTAGGCAGGCCTGTAGTCCCAGATGTTCAGTCATTTTCAGCAACATGGTCATATCCCAGTAGATTTAGCCTGACGGAGCAACTATATTAAACATGCCTGTAATTTTCCACTGGAACTGGAAGATTGCATTCCTCTGGGGCTGACTGGATAGGCTCCACGGACAGCCCCAAGTCCTCTCTGGGCTCTTACCATAGCAGGAGGGTACACCACTTCTGCAGCCCAAGAGGGCTTGGTCTGGGATGGAGGAGGCCTCATCAGTAGCACCTCCTGCGAGATGGGGTATATGCTGCTGGGGATCCATGGCCAGCTGTTGCTGCAGGAGCAGATGTGGCTGGGGCTGCAGGTGGCTTCTCCACCGTCCCTCCTTGCACTCAGAGACTGTAGGCATGTTTAGCATCTGTTGAGGTGGTCCAAAAAGAAAAATGGTCTTTAACAGAATAAAAGCAGATGTTTCACTTAAATGGTTCTGGTTTTTGTTAGGCTCTGTCTGGTCACCTCTTGATGAATGGGCTTGACAGAGGTACCCATCACACAGGCCCTGCACAGCTGGGGAGCATCCACCCTGTTTGCAGATGTTTACTGGTGAGCAGGGTGTGTAAGGCCACCGCTACGAGGGAAGATGTGGGACATCTCTGAGTACAGCCTCCTCCGAGCACCTGGCTTCATGTTAGTGAAAACTAATGGATAGATATGGGTGGCTTATCCCACCTTCTTCCACAGATAGCAGTGGTGGCAGAGGACAGTGGAGAAATCTTCACTCACACAACGCAGGAATATGCACTTGGTCCTGACAATACTTATGGCACAGGATTTGCCTCGGAGAGTGCAAGGAGGGATTGAAAGCTAGTTGGGGCCAGGTGTTTTCTTCTCTGTGCCAAAGCATCTGCTGAGAGCTCATGTACCAGAGAATGGAATGCTCCTGTCCACCGGAAAGAGTGAAGGTGTCCTGTGAGTTTCTTGTGGGAATGCAGGTTCAGATCACATGTTGCTACAGTGGAGGGGCTGTATAGTTGGGGTCTGTGTTGTGGTGTCAGCTAATTCTAACACATCTGCTTTACCTCTGCCAACCCAAGCACGTCACCAGCTGAGAGTTGTTCCTGCAATGCTGACAGACAATCAGGAACACAGGGGCTCAGGTAGCTCTGACCCCTGGCCACTGCTTACATCTAACCTCCAGCGCTGGAAACAGGGATTGTTGAAGACTCTACCATGTTTCCTTCAGCAGCAGGGAGGTAGTAGCTCTTAGGTGCAGATGAGGCATAAAGACAGCATGAGGATGCTCTAGGGAGAACTGTGGCAACTCCTGTCTTTGGTCCCTTAAAACCCGGAACCCACCTCTGTTCCCCTCTTGACAGAAGCAGCACAACCCAGAGGCCTCTGGGAAGCCACCAGCTTTGCCTGCATCAGCAACTCTTGCCTGTAAGACCAGAGGGGCAATTCTGGAAGAAAAGATCCTTCTGTGAGTGCTGCTGCCACTGGGTTGATTTTCCCACCACTGATTTTTGACATGCAAAGGGACTGGTCAAGGCATTGCTACTCCTGGAGTCAGCAAGCAATACATCTACTTTCCAGGTGGGCAGACAGAGACATTCTCTTCTTATACACATCACAGATGGGATTTAACAGATAAACCAAGCAGGCTGCTTCCATTAACTCACTGAGTTGCAAAGATTTCCTGTCTAAACAAGATTTTCTTGTTGAGAAGGACTTGGTTATCACCTCTGCGAGGTGATCTCATATGGATAGAGGGATATGAAAGGTCCGGAGGGTAAGTCCTATGGTGAGCAGCTGAGAGAGTTGAGGTTTAATCTGGAGAAAAGGATCTTAAGGGGAGACCTTATCACTCTTTACAACACCCAAAAGGAGGCTGTAGAGAGGTGGGACTCAGCCTCTCCCAAGCAACTAGTGGCAAGAGGATATGGTCTCAAGCTGTGCCAGGGGAGGTTCAGGTTGGCTAGCAGAGGAATTTCTTCACAGAAGGGATTGTTAAGTATAGGAATGGAATGCCCAAGGAGGTGATAGAGTCACCATTCCTGGAGGTGTTCAAGAAACGACTGGATGTGGCACTTACTGCCATGGTTTAGTTGGTAAGGTGGTGGTTGGTCAAAGCTTGGACTCACTGACTTCAGAGGTCTTTCCAATCTAATTGATTCTATGATATGCAGCTTATCTGCTCTTGGTAATGGGACATTCCTCCTTCCAGCCAAAATTCCCTTACAGAAATCTCTCATGGGCAGATTTGCCTATGGAAGCTAACTCCTTTCCTCAATAAAACCATCAGTGCCCAGCTCCAAGGCTAGGACAGGAGTCAGACTAGGTGCCATGAGCAGCATCCCCTCCAAGACCCATCCTGGTTTCTCTGTTTCCTACAGTGCTCAAGCTGGCTCTAACTATGGGCGTATACACTCCAGCTTTCACAAAGTCACATTAATCAACTAGCCATTGCAAATGTATTTTTAATGGAAATAACATGAAGCTAAAAATATGTCAAGCAGGTAAGCCCCCAGTTTTAAATCAACAGAGATATTGGACGCTCTTAGTCTCCGAGTGCTGCCATAGGAGGAGCCCTTCCTTGCCCTCTCCTCTGCCAGGGAGATGGGTGCTGTCACTGTGGGGTGCCCTGGCAGTCACTGATTAACCACTCACCTGGGGGGGTGCTGCCCACACTGCAGATTACGTCTTGACCCCCTGGCCACTAATTTCTGATGCTTGACTTCACTCTGAAATGTTTTTATGGACCTTTTGCCATAACACTTGTTTTCCACAGCCTTTTGTTCTCCCTTTATAGTTTCAAATGTTTCAAATATAGGGAGCAAGCTTTATTTCTGCCATCCCCAACTTGCTTTTTTTAAGTATCAGCTCTGCAGCTCAGCCATCAAGCCTGTGTGAGGCAAGGATCTGGCCAGTTTTGAAAATATTTAGGTACAATTCTCCTTCTTATGAGAAGATCTCATAAACCTCCCAAAACAAGAGGTGAAATATGATTTTTGTGAGCCATTCATGCTACTTGGCTTTTTATCACATGCTGATTATTACCCACCTCCAGAGAGGAAAATATCCCACATGGCAGCTTCTCCTTACCCAGTGCTCTGTCTGTTGTGCTCCTCAGTGCAAGCATGAAGACTCTGCTGCCAGTGGCATAAGCAGCAACAGGAGAAGATATTTAAATCATTTTATATTTATTACATACATGAGATATAAAAACAAATTATCAAAATAGTATAATTTTTTTTGTGAGTCCACAGGACCTTGAAAGAGAAATACATACGTAAAGTGGATTGGCACACCTGTGACTTTTCTGGTGTTGTATGTCTTCCTTTTCTTTCCCCTCACACTCACAAACAAAACACACTCTGCAATGTGGTTTAAAGATGCTTTACAGAAAGGATATATTTTAGTGCTGAAAACTGCAGTAATCTGTGCTATATTTCATACTGATGTTAATGAGGAAGAATAATGGCCATATATATTGCAAACAATAACACAAAAGAAAACAAATAAAATGTTCGGTTTTAAATACTAACATAAAAATAAAATAAACTCCAGGCCCACCATGAATCGCTGGGTTGTGTTATGTGAATGCAAGTCCTTTCAGTTCTCTGCATCCACTCCTTTTCCTGCAATCAGAGTTTTACTCCTCTGGCTATTGCATTTTTATCTCAAAGTCTCTTCTTCTCACACTGTTTACAAAGTCTTGCTGGAGTCCTGCCCACGGGGTCCAAGTGCTGGTCTGAAGCTGGGACTTCAGTGCAAATACTTTATCTTTCAGATTGCATCCTCAGATATTCTGAGTGGCCAGTGCCAGGCTGGCTCTTCCCTTTATACCACCATCCAGCTGAGGGGAGTTCTTCAGGAGTGCTTCTGTTTCAGGGACTTTTTCACATGCTACCTTCAAACTCTTCTTTCTCCAACACAATTAGACTTCCCGCACCGTGAAGTGGCAGGTAGTAAAGTGCTTTATACAATGACATATTTACACTAGGGCTAGGTTCATTTTTTAACACTTCAAGGACAAAAGCTCTGAGATGCTGCACCCTCTGGAGCTGGCTCTTCTATGTAGCCAGGCAGGGGGCGGAGAGCTGGCCTCTGCCCTGCACCACTCCTGTGCCAAGGCAGAGGGATTTAATCCACTGCAGCAGCTCCGTCCTCAACAGCTTCAGCAGAAAATCTAGCCCCTGAAACCTTCAGCAGGGCAAAGAGGTTAAAAGCAAGTGGCATCCAATTCTCTTTGACAGGTGCCATGTCCTAACCTGGAAGGGGGTGTTTCTAAAGCGTGGTCATCATTGCCATGCTGCTGCCAGCGCCTGTCTGCCGCTGTGGCCATTGCCTTCCCCACAGCATTCTCTGGGAGCCTCTGGAAGTCATTCAAGATCCACACTGGTGGGCACTGGCAGTGGTGTTCTGCTTCTCATCTGTAGCTCTTCCATGGTGGCAATTTAGTCTTGGGTGATCAGTGGCTTCATAGGAGTTAATCCAACATTGCACTGGAGCAAGACAAGCATCTGCCCTTCCATTTCTCTCACCATAAGGATGAGCTGGGCTCAGCTGAGCCCCTGACAAGGAAGCTACAGGCAAGTGAATGAACATTGGCTATAAAGGGTTAAATTAGACAGCGCCTACAACTCTGAATGCCTCACTACACGTTTTGGCACTATTTTCTTACATTCCAGTTTTCATCCTAGAGGTCTTCTCTCTGTGAAGGGTGTTGCATTTTGTGCATAAAGAAATACCCTAGACTGTTGCACACATCTAGTTGCAGCTTCTTTTCAAAATCTCCAAGACCTTTCTTCCGAGAGCCGACTTCCACTGATGGACAAAGCTTTTCATGTTGACGATGAGTCTGCCTGTTCGGACGTCCTCGTGTCCTGCCACGAGATACTCCAAGCCTGCAAAGCAGCAAATGTGTCAAAGACTGCACAGTACTATGCTTAAGAGGCCTATTGAGCTGCAAAGTCAGCCTGAATATCTAGTCCCATGTAAAAAAGCACTTATACAAAGAAATGTATATCCATATTGTTTCTCATATATATCTGTATATCTATAGCTCTATCGGTAACAATGGAAAAATGACCCCTGTGGCTATCTGTCAGTGAGATGCACTATCCAAAGTATGACTTTGTTAGCTTCTAAATGGAAACAACTCTGGGGGCTGCATACAAATTTTTATACCTTTTTTGGTAACTGCTATTACCTTCATTTGGCAGCCTCACATCCCCCTGAATACACCTGGGCCTGGAAATTGTCAAGTTCAGAAAATTCCAGTAATGGAACAGTGCAGGATGGCCCAATGCCTGATGTCTTGCTCAAAGTGGCCAGTGGTCCCTTGGAGGCAAAGGCACACCAGATCCCAATGAGAGGCAACACGAAGTTTGCTGGCACAAGCACCCTAGCAGAGCCTGAAGGGGTGGCAGTCACACTGAAAAGAGCTGCTACTTTCTGCTTCTGCCAGAGGTTTTAGAGATATGACGGGAGGGTTCATAAGCTACATCTGGGCTGTCTTGCTTGTGTTTCCATTGCATGTAGAAAAATAAAATAGCTATAGCTATTTGATTATGGATTTATGGTGTTACAGCAATATCCAAAGTCTTACTGTACTTAAATAGCAGAATTCTGCCTAATGCTGCTGACTCATCCAACCTTTGCACCTGACAAAACTTCCTAGTTACAGCTGCGCTGTCACGGCAGCATGCCTTCAAAAGTAGGCAGTCACTCCAGGGGACATGAAAGAAGACAGTAAACATCTCATCAGTGAGTAACTTTTCTCCATGATCCAGCTTCACAGACAGGCCTTTCCCCCGAAAACCAGTTTCTAGTGTTGCACGAGTAAGGGATGTCTCAGTACCGAAGTCAGAGCTTCGATCGCTGATTTCCAAGTGGTGTGTGCTTGGAAAAGAGAATCCTTTATCTGAATTAGTTGGTAACTGCTGATTTATCTTGGAGTTGTAAAGAAAGGTGTGTCAGCTGGAGCTTAGTTTTGCTCTTTGGAAGAAAAACATGAATCTGCATGTCCTTGTCCATACCAGAGACTGCATACACTGTTCAACCCCCACTGGGTATACTCACTTCAGTGAAAGAAGATGAGAAAAAGTTGTGGAGCTCTCATCTCACTGTGTAAGAGAATATCTTCCAAATAGTGTACACGTAAATTAGTGTTACTTTCAAAGAGACATCTTTCCTTGAGTTTAGATTAGAACTTCAGTACAATATCATCACTCAAATTAGATTTAAATGTGATTCAAATTAGCTTAAGCTCTGGATGGTACATCATGCAATTGTGGCATGATGTGCACCTCCCTCCACCTGGGAACAGACTGAGACTGGTAAAACTGAAAGACTGTTACTATGCTACAAATTTTTCTTTGTGAATTCCAATTTGATGAAGACTCCTGTTGGAACATAAGTGATGGAACAGCCAGTAATTTTGAAGCAGCACTGGGCTGCAATCTCAGCTCACTGGAACGAGGGGATAGAGGCGTGTGAATGAAATCTGTGTAAATGTGGTGGGGATGTACTGCTAAGGGAGTAAAACCTACCAGGATTGAGGATGGGACAAGTGCAGCCTCTGTTAGTCCAGGATTCAGGGTAGAGTGTCCTCTTGCCCCGGAGGATCTTCAGCTTTGTAGATTTCAAGACTTTCTTGATCTTCACGTTGACTTCTGCATGGGAGCCTTTGTCATGAGCTGACAAGATCTTCGTCTTGATCACTGGAAAGTCAGGAATTCAAAACAGGCATATACAAACTATTTACAGTGCTCCCTCTGCACTTGGTTTTTTGTCCCCCTCGATCTAATGCAGGTGTCTGAGTGAAGCAGTGAGGACAATTGCTTCATTATAGGGAAGTTAGCCCAATGCTCCTTGCTGGGGAGCCTGGTATCAATTAAGCTTCCAGTGGAACACATACATCCTCATACCCAAGGGCAGAAATGCTGACGGTTGGTTTGGCCATGGCCCTTGGACCTGCCACATGGGCAGCAGGAGAGCTACAATAACCTGATTTTCAAAGCTTTTGAGGGTCCAATTTCCTCCCTGAAGTCAGCAAAAACTTTGGGTTCCTTAGCACTTTTGGAAATCAACTGGATTTAGGAATGGACCTGGAGGCTTTGCTGGCCTTGGCCTGGGGAGCTAAGGCAGCAGGCAGGGGTGTGAGGAGCTGCCCTCCTCCCACCCTGGTGCTGGTCTTCCCACTTTGCAGAATTGCCAAATCCAAGTACAGGGGAGGAGAACGAGGTGGTGGAGACTGGAACAAATCATGGAGTACCCTGAGCCCATAGATGCCCACAGGCACACAAGCACACACGTGGCATTCCACTGCTGAGCCCATGTGGCAGAGGTGCAGGGCTCAGTTCCTCCACCTGACTGTGCTGATGCCAACAATGGAAGATATCCCCATATGGTTGTGCTTTATTCAGCACTAGGCACTAGGAAGCTCAGGGCAATCTCTTGCAGAACGGCCTCCTGGAGCTCATGATTGGCCCTGTATTTCAGCTGTCTCTCCAGTTTAGCTGACAACTTTGCATGTTGAGTGATGAAAGGGAGGGAATCCTGAGTGCACTTTAGGTACGATTTATGAACTTAGGGATTTTGTGCCTTTTTTCTTTTTTTTTTTTTTTTTTTTTTTTTTAAATTTTGTATCTTTTGCAAGACCAAACACAGTCATTACTGTGGCCAGGAAGCAAAGTAAAGTAGAATCAGATTTTGTCCTAATATCACTAAGCCAGGGCAATATTTCAACAACTGGCAGCCCCTTGAACTCCCTTTTGTTGGTTTCTCAGCAGCCTGCAGAGTTATGGGTTATCTCTCTGTGCCTTTTCAACTTCAGTATGAGATAAAACAGGTGCAAGAGGCCTCTACAATACTGAAGGAAGGGAGTGCTGCATAGAGCACTCCTTGCTCTGCTATGGTATGGAGGAGGCGGTTCACTGGCACTCACCAGAGAGGTCTTGGGAAACAAAGTTCCTCCTCTCATTCATTTAAATCCAAGAGGCACACAGACAATATAGATTACCCCATTGCAACAGCTGAACTTTTTTGACAGAGGAAAGTTCCCAGTGGCTGCCTGGATTGTTTTCTCCATGTAGTGCCTTGAGTGGTGATAACCATTCCTCCTTACATTTGGTATCATTCAAATATGGTGATTTCCAGACTATGATTGGGGCACCCGGTCTACACACAGTGACTTGTTTTTGGTAATAGTGCTTTATAGTCTGTCTTGGACTTAGGCAGCCTCCCTGGGACAATTCTAGCTCTTGTCCTCACATGACCTTGCTGCAAGGGTATTTTGGTAGCAAGTGAGATGGGGAACAGAGCAAGATGCTTCAGCCACCTTGACTTGGCACCATGATGTCTATACATTTTGGAAAGGTCAAAGATCTGCCCTTATGCTAAGAAGCCCTTGGGTTTGCCAGGATGTAGTGGTTCATGCAGTGGCACCTCTCATGCTTTACATGCACTCTTGCAGTGGTTTGCAGCACCTCGCTTTACAGCCCCTTCACCCGCAACTCACCATAGGTGTACTTCATCCCACAGAAGACCTTGGGATTCCCTAAAACTTGCTCTTTACATTCGCATTTACCTGAGGAAAGAGAAGGAAGAAAATGGCTGTGGGTTGTACTTAAAAGACAGGAGCATTCACAAGCAGGGCCCAGGACCTGCCAGAGGTTTTTTAAGTGGCCCACAAGCCCCATGCAAAAAAAAGCAGTTTGCAACTATTTTCAGATCCCAAGTAAATATGCGGGTTTAGTCCAGGGACAATTATTCCTTGTTTACAATTAGAAGAGAAGGGAAACAAAGGCCTTATTATTTTGCCTGGGGATGCAAATAACACGCGGTATTTTCCACACCGTAATGTACCAGACAAAATTTTAAAAGGAAATGTTGCAGAGGTTAAGGCAGATTAATGACTTCCGTGATCTCGGAACAAAGAATAACATGATATACTTATTTACGTTTAAAATGAAGTCTCCCAGACAAATGATGGAGCTTTCCCCTCAATTAACTCAATTATTGTATCTTCGAGATTTTATCATGCCGCTCTCTGAAAATGGAGGAAATGACTCTTGCCTGTTTGCATGCAGTGATTGCAAGGCAGGGCAGCTCGATGCTGCGCTGTGGGGACAACCTGCCTTGCACCAACCTCACATGGCACACACCTCCTGCAGGCTAGGGACACAGGAGGTAAATAACCTCCCCAGCTGAAGCTGAAATGCTAGACCATCTCGAATTGCATCACCGGCTGCAACTGATGCCAAAATTGTTGTGGGTATCATGGAAATAAATTGCAATTTAGAAATTTCCTAACTACCTGCCAGCAAAGTGGTAAACCCCACCCCTTTAAATAAAGTTGCTGGTTTGTCCAACATGTAATAGTGAATATAAAGATACCTTTAAAACATGATGGTCAAGTGAAAAAAAGAATGTATTCAGCCTTGAAAATCAGAGCTGGGACTGCAAATTCTTGCCTTACCAACAGCTAAATGCTAAGTGCAGGCATTCAGCATGTAGCATCTGCCTCATGGGTTTGCATGTCCTCGTGCGGATGGGATGAGCCGTAAGGCTCCTCTGGCTCTTGGAGTGGAAGGAGGTGGTCACAAGGACATTCCCCTGCATGTCAGTGAGTGGATGTCCATCCCCTCCTGCAACTGCCAGGGTGCTAGCTACATGCCAGTGCAGAAGACTGGTGAGAGGAACTGGGCAGGTGAAACACATGCAAATCCATAGTCCTACCGGAGTGTCGGAGTGCTGAGAAGCCCTGCTCATCCTCCCAGCCCCAGGTGGGCTCGCTCTCATTGAGCACTGCCTGGAAAGGAGGCGGTTCGTTGTGCCAGGTCACGTCTGAGCTATTGAGGGGAAAGGGAGATGGTCAAACCTCCTTCTGGAGCCAGCAGAAAGCAGGGCCACTACCAACCCGTCCTCCACGCACAGTGTGAAGGCATGTCTTGATGTTAAATGCAAGAGGCATTTGAAAAGTGAACAGGTTGAGTGGGTTACGAATCCACTTTGGGTTTAAAATATGTTATAGGGATTTATACACCATAAATATCCCCAATGTGGTAAAAAGAACCAACACATAAGATTTGGAGTGTGGGATATTATTAAAATCTGCTGTCTTCCAAAAGTCACTGCTTGACTCCAAGTTCAACCCAGTCAATTTAAGCTGAGTTACAACAGCAACAATATTAAGCCTTTGGTCTCCTCTAACTTAGATGTCCCTGAGACCTATATTTTGCTTGTGGAGAGGAAACAACTGTGAAGGTTATGCAAAACACCTGATACATTAACAACACCACTGAGAGCAAAAAATCAAACATCACTGGTGCCCTGCCGTGGTGTGCCAGGCACCCAGGTGAATCACAGCCTCAGTTCCCACTCTATCCCCAGTTCTTGACCATACCAAACCCAAAATATTTTACATCACGGACATTTTTCAGCCTGCATGCCATGCATAAATAGTGCCTTCCCTGGAGTGAAGATCGTGGAGGTGTGGCAAGGCTGGGAGAGGGTGGGCAGGCCCACCAACTCACCTGCTGCTGTGGCAGTCGCCGGTGTGGGGGTCGCAGCTGCGGGCGCAGTCGCAGGGGCGGCAGCCGTAGGCTCCAAAGCCCCAGTAGCCAGGGAGGCAGTGGTCACAGCGGGGCCCCGCCACGCCGGGCTTGCAGGGGCAGTCGCCAGTGCTGGGGTCGCAGAAGGTGCGGGGGCCCAGGGGGAGCACAGCCGATCCCAGGGGGTGACAGGAGCAAGCTGCGGGGGACACCGTGAGGGACAGAGCATCTGTGAGTGCACAAACTCTGCAGCAAAAGGCACAGGAGGTGCCTGACAAACCACTGCTCTGCCTAAGGACACTGGTGGGGTTTCTGTGCTTTTTTTCCCCCTCACCCATACAAATCTGCGCAGAGTCTCCCTTTGGAATCTGTATTATTTTAGCTTCTGTGATCTATTTTAATTAATCAACCTACCCCGGTGTCGTGTTATGTTTTGCCAAACAGGGCTTTATTACTTTCCTTGTAGCATCTGGACTCTAGTCCAGCCAAGTACCCGTGGATGTGCCTGGCTCACTGTGCAATTTAAGCAGCTGCGGGTGCTTCATTGCAAAAATGAATCAGAGAGTAATTGCTTTTTCAAGTAATAACAACTGTCTTGCATCCAGGAGGCTAAAAAACCCCCTCAGAACAGTCATTGTAATTAAAGTGGAGGCTGAGCATAAAGTACCCTTCTGTCTCTGTCTGATTTTTAAAGCCATAATTTAAAAACATTAGAAAAAAAGAATGAGGACACTAAAAGTTCAGGGATATGCTTTTGCATATACTCCAGAACATAGATTTGCAGAGTGCATGTCAGAAATGCCAGTAGCTCTCTTTCCTCCCCCACAGCCCCTTGCAGCAGAACAATACACTAGAAGTGTACCAGGACAAAGAGGGTTTAGGATGCCCTAAAACAGGTGGTGTGAAGTTTTCCTTGCCTGCTGCTTTGGATTCTTCTTTTGCATAAATGCAGTTTATGTCTTTTGCAAGACTACTTTCCTCCAAAGATATTAATATTTTCAAAGACCAGAAATAGAAATAGAGTTATCAAAAGCATAAGCCAAACCTCTGACCATCTGGCCAGGCCAGCAGGCAATGTGGTGACTTGTGCTCTCCTTCCCTCAGGGTTTGGTTCTCTGACCAGGACAGGGTATGGTCAGTCTTGTGCATTATGGCAAAAAATTCCCTGCCGAAAGACTGTTGCCCAAAACTTCATTTACATAAAAACTGGATTTCCTGAGAAAAATTCATCTGGAGGGAAAATTTTCACTTAATCCTAATATCAATCTTTTTGTTTTGCAACTGCAAAGGCAATAAAGCAGAAAAGTCACTGCAGGCAACACAGCCTTTCTTCCTCTTAAAATACTTATTGCTGCATACATATATTTAATTTTGCTCTGACAACATTTTTGTGGTTTCAGGAATCTGACATACCTGGAGTATTGTTTCAAAATATTAAAGGATAGATTAATATCGGCGGTTAACTTAGAGGTGACTACTATTCCAACATCTTTGCCAAAGTAATCCCCAAATTTTCCCCACCCTTTCCATTCCCAAACAAATATAATTATATAAAATTAAAAGATTAGAAAGCCTCTCCACAAACTGCATAACTAGCCGCAGGCAGTGAACGCCGATACCTTTAATAGCATGGTTTATAACAGCACTCACTGAGACTTGCATACCTTTCTCCTGAAGTCTGTGAAGTATTTTACACCTGATACATATAGCCAAATGCTCTCTTGTCCTACTAGATGTGGTGGGTATTTCTGGCATTCCTCAGCCCCTTCAGGGGAAATATCAAGCACTTAAGGCTCTTCTATTCTCCTGTAGTCAGGGAGATAAACCCACTTCTCAGTGAGAAACTTGGTCCTGTTTCGTTTAGGTTTCAGGTGAGTTTTACAGACAGCCGTATTGGGATTGGAGCTTTTTATGTTTTAGAAAATTCTTTCACACAGTTTTTTTCCTAGTAGAAAATTTAACATTGGTAGCAGCACCATGGTGGAGGGAGAATATTAAATTTACAAAGGCTGTTATGAAAAATAGAGCAGTAAGCTCATAGGCAAGTAAAAAGGCACTTGAGAATGTAGTTGGCTATACTTTTAATAAAAGCCACAAAGAGATGTGTTGTAAAGGCTGGTAATTTCTAACAGGCCTGCAAACCCACTCCATGACCCCATCCTTCCTGGCTGCTCCTCTATGAGCCACCAAGGCTCCAATCAGCTTTCCAATGGTGGCCAGCAAATTGAAGCTTTTTGCTCTTGTATCTCGGGTGGAAGCCCAAGATGACACTAAATGACATTAATCTGAATGGCTGGGTGGCAAATTTTCAACATGGTAAACGGTTGTGATGGGCTGCACACGGGAACATGCTGGGAAATGCAGGCATAAAGTGAAGTCCATCACTACACACTGAGCATAGAAACGAGACTCTAAAGCTCAAATCAGAGCACACTGTATCCCGTTTGAAAGAAATGCATGAAAACAGGAGGAAATGCTTCCATACTATGGCAAGAGTAGGAAGAAAAAGACTGCAGGACTGTATATGATGTTTGGAAGCTGGAACTATTGCTTCCTCTTGGGTAGCTGTGCTGTGTTGGTTTTAGACCCCATTTTCCTCCTTCCACACAGTCTGCACCTCACTGGAACACAGGTGGTAGGAGACCCATGTCCAGGAAGGGGAGAGGAGCAGCTGAGCAGCAGATAAAGCAGCTACAGACAGTGTTGAATGGCATTTCATTGTGGATACACAGGTGGAGAGTGCAAGACTCTCAGTGCAAGGCTTCTGACAGTGCCTGTCTCATGTGCTGTGGCCACCTCGCCATGGAGGCTGGAGTTTCCACAGCCAAGGGAGCTCTTGCAAGAGAAGAGCTGGCCAGGCATCAGCCTTGGACCAAACGCTTGATCTTTTGCTTGCTTTTTGATTTGTAAGCAGAATTGCTAAAAATGCTGATTTACCACCCTGTATACATAACAGTATTTTGCACATGACTTCCACGCACATATGAATTAACAGCTCCCTGTCCTAGCATGACATGTGCTGACTGGGATGGAAAACCAATGAGTAAGATGCCAGTGACACTGGATTTCTCTACCCTGGACTGGTGATATTGTTGTGGTTTCTTCAGCTGCCAGCTAACCTTTCGAAATGACAAATATTTACTCTTAAAAACCTACATCTGAAAAGCAAAAATAAACTCGTCAATTATAAAACTTGATTTTATTGTCTGCCATTCTACTGTAGCTGAGGCTTAAAAATTCATGAGAATGTAAAGAAAAGGACTGATAGGTATGGCAGGGGGAAAGAGTCATCAGATTGGTGCTTTAAACGTCAGAATGTCTCATTTTATCAGGTACACACCTTCTCCAGAGCAAATATTATATACACTCTTTGCCTACAAGGATCTTTAAAGTATCCTTAAAGATTGTGGTTTAACAATTCCTTTATTTACTTTGACCTAGGTATTTAAAAATTTTCAACAGTTGAACAATAACGGTGCCTTGAGCTAAAGCAACGCCACGGCCTCCCCAGAAAGAATAATAGGGCTCCATGCACGTCTCTTGTTATTGCAGACCATGGCATGGTCCTTGGAAATGTTCCAGGCATAGGCTGTAATTGATCTTATATAATTTAATTTAACAGTCATTAGTCATTTTCTACGGCCCTGCAGCTGCCACCTCCCCCAAGATGCTGGGTCCCTGGGTGCAAGGAGAATTCCCGGCAGCAGGAGACCAGGAGTGAGGAGGTGAAGGGGTCTTAGGGAGGAGTACATCTGTGAGGGTTTGAAAGGCCCAGAGAGAAATCATCTGTGAGTTTGTAGTAATAGGGTCTCTGAAAAGAAGGCACTCAGATAATTTGTACATTTGTGGAACCCAGTTTGTGCTAGAAAATTTGTCTTCTTCAGATACTTGAGTACTTTATGCTCTGTAATTCATAAATACAGGAAAAAAAGGTTCAAAAAGTAGATGTGCTTTATGCAGAAGTTAAATAAATGTAGACTTTTTCTTACTGTACTGAAGAGTATCTTGCAGTTTTTGTCAACTTTATGTTATCTTTTGCTTTTAAATACCAGAGTTCAAGAATACTTAGTGATCTATAAAGATTGTTGCATTAAAGGGTAATGGGGGTACAATTTTTTTTCTTTTTTTTCAATGTGGAAGTGGAATGCCATGGACCAGTGACTCAGAGATTAATGCAGAAAGCCAAGAGAACCAAGCACTGGCATATGTCAACAAAAAGACTCATTAATCATCTGATCTCCACAGCTTCCTCTGGCCCAGAAAGACTGGGAGAATCTTTTTAATCAAGAACCCTGGAATTTGGCTAACATATAGCTAATGATGTGATCTAATGCCTGACTTTGTCAGCGATGGTTTAACTTGCATACAGGCACAGGCACACACACACGCACACACACTGTTGGCAGCCTTCCCTTTTTGCTGTGGCTGTTCTGCAGCGATATGTCCAAAAACCTCTTGTGGCTTTGCAAGGAAGGGAGGGTCTGGAAGGGATGCTGGCCATCCCAGGAGGTTTGACTTCCTCTTGGACCCTCCAAACAGCCACAGATTATGAACTGGGCATTTTGGCACCTGGAAAACCCTATGATGAGTCCCTTCTGAAACTACATCTCCTCAATGGACTGCATGAGATGACACAGGAGGCCACTTCCAAGGTGAAGGGTGGTGTTTTTAGGTGTCCAGAACACCACACTCAACTCAGTACCAAAGCTTCACTTGGCCTCAATGACCTCAGAAAACTGTGTGTTCCTCCCTGAGTTGGCACATAATTCCACCAGGAATTCCAACCCTAGCAAAGGTACCAGAACCACAGTAAAAGCCTGTTTCAAGTCTTCTGTCTTGCATTATCTACCAGGAGTCAATTAATCCAATTGGTTCTTTTCTTAATCAGCAAGGATGAATCCTTGAGTTAGAAAAAACCATCAAGCCTCTGCTTATGGTCTAAATTCAAGACTTAAATCTGTTTTTTTACTAATGAGACTCCAAAACAAAAGTTCATTGCCTAACTTCTGGAAATAATTAAGGAGGGAAAGTATCTGATGTTTGAGAGAAGGATACTTGGAACTTTGATGTACACAAGTAGGTAAAGGAACATTAAAAAGTTATTAAATTCACTGCTAAAAAAATTGCTTACATACTACAGAAATGAAGTAATTATTTACACAAGTAATGGAGAACTGTGGTCAATTCTGCTTTCAAAAAGAGAACTAGGGTTGTAAAACAGGCAGTTCAGCTACTGCTGCTCATCCTTGCAATGCGTGAAGGGTAGACAGGAGGAAGACTTCTGTGACAGACTGGTGGGGCTGCTGGGAATCTCATGAGGATGATATGCAGCAAGGGAGTGGGACAAAAGCAGTTGTTCCCCACCCAACATCGAAGAACAAGATGAAACTGCACACACTTTCGCAGCCTGCGGTGCAGCTCCCCACTGCAGAAGGATTTCCTCTTCATTTAAATGCAGCTACTTCTCCTTGGGAGGAAGGAGTTGTGCTCAGCATCTCCTCAAATGACATGGGCAGGGTGTTGGTCAGATTTTTTTCTGTCACTTATGAAGGTTCCTCTTCAGATTTGAATCAGTGAGGTGAAATTTGGTGAAGCCAGTGGGCGGCTGCAGGCTCAGATAAGAGAGCATGTCTACATCCCATATTTGGCTGACCAGTGTAATGTGACTGGCATGATTTGGGAATCCCAAGTCCCCCATAGTAAGTCACTATCCTCACAGTGGTCCCTGTGGGTTTTGGATTGCTGCTTTTGTTTGGGAAATATTTAATTTCACATGTGGCTGAGTCATTGCCTTTGGCCTGGTGGCCTCGGTGTCCCACTTTCTGAAGTAGCAGTTAACTTATTCCTGTCTGTCCCTCCACACCCACCTGCTGCTGCTGCGAACACGAACTGGTGGGCAGTGCTATTTGTCAGCTGCACCCCTCTTGGCTGAGGCATCTGATTCTGAGTTTGCAGCAATCACCAAACAAGGTGAACGTGAAAACATGATGCAGCTTTTGATCTCCAAAAATAGCAATAGGAGAAAGTAAATTAATCATGTCTCTTCCTCTGCCCTCAAGCTACAGGGATCATCAAGATAGATTTGTCAACAGCATCTGCAGACTTTCACCCTGCAAATATCACCACTGCTTTTTTGCAAATAGCATCACCAAGGGAAATCAAAGAGCTCTCTGTCCTTCAGTGAAGCAAGAAGATTGCTCCAAGGAGGGGCAGGAAGATCCCACCTGTCCCACTTGAGAAGCACTTCACTAGTAAAAGGTTTCTGACTTACGTTTGCAGGCATCTGGGGCAGAGAAGGGCTTCCTGAGGTCCCGGTAGAAGCCCAGCTTGCAGCGCTGGCAGTGCTGCCCTTCTGTGTTGTGCTGACAGTTGTCACAGACGCCACCACTGCGATTGCCTGATGCCAGCCATGCATCCATGTCAAAATGACAAGTGTCGGCATGCCCGTTACACTTGCACGCTGAGATGAAGCCAAAGGGAATAGAAAGACTCATTAAGGCACTGAAAGATATGGATTTGTAGAAAAGAGACACGGAAGCCCAAGCCATGTTTTGGAACGGGGCCTATGAACTTGTTATTCACTCAAAGGCATGGAGTATCATTACATTTTCATGCCTACTTCCCAGACTCTAGAAGAGACACTTAAGAGAATGTATTTTCTTTAACTCTTTTAATTTCCAATACAGGCTTCCCAGTACAAGGACAGCCATAGATGGTTGGGCCAGTGTAGGGAGACAAAAACAGTGCAAAGAGAGCCACTCCTGCCACACAAATATGTGGTGGGTGCTGGGCACAAGTGTGGCATTGGCTCTTCACTCACTGAGATGCTTTGCAAGCACCTACCCACCACTCCAGTATCTTCTGCCTCTTGGAAACATGGGAGAAAGGCACACATGGAGGGAGCATTTCGCTCTGGCAGAGGCTCCAGAGACACTGTTCCTGACCAGCTACTTACACTGACACTCTCTGGGGGCTCCAGTTTTGCCGTCGGCAGCCTGCCAAGGCTGGTCATTGTAGAGCGGGGCGCAGTGCTGGCAGTGGGACCCTGCTGTGTTGTGCTTGCACATGCATTTCCCGTGGACCTAGTACAGAAAAGAGAGCAAGGATTACCCACAGAAAAGCCCAAAGAGTTTCCAGAGCACAAGCAATGCCCACATATAGGAGATAGTATGCCAGCTAGATGCTATTTCATACATGAGGAAGAGGGATAGCACCATGTCTCCTTTGATGACCAGTTCAGCCAAGGGCAAATATTCTGCAGTTACACTTTCAATTCAATTAGTATTTGTGGATCTGCATGTCATGGTATTGTATAATCACACTTTTTTTTTTTTTGATCTGAAAGGATCTTTAGCAGTTTCCAGGTGCAGCATGAATTTCCAGAAGAGATTAAAAAAAGCCAAGATTCAAAACATCCTTGGGAAACACTGTAAAACTTTTCTCTTTTTCTTCCTCCCAAACATGAATACACCTTTGCACTACTGCAGGAATAGCACTCACAACCTCAGCACCTAGCTCTGTGTGCCCAGCCATCACCAACACAAATAAGTACAAGAAAAAAGAAATTCAACACCCTGAAACATAAATATCTACTCCTCCTAGGTAGGAATTTTGCCCCACAAAGGAAGAACCAAGGATAGCACAAGGACCGTGACTGACTATTCTCAGACACGTTCATGACAGATAATTTAACAGTTACACAGCCCAGTGTAAGGCGGTAATTAGAGATGAAAGGCCAGTGTAGCACGCTTGGTGCCAGCTGCCCTGTCAGTCGCTGGCATTACTCACCCTGTTGGCAAATGCAAAGAAAACAGGATGTAGCCAGAGGGCACAAGCAGCCTAGCAGCGCCTGGATGCAATGAAATTG
This sequence comes from Lophotriccus pileatus, assembly GCA_035583135.1. NCBI lineage: Eukaryota > Metazoa > Chordata > Aves > Passeriformes > Tyrannidae > Lophotriccus > Lophotriccus pileatus. Next base: position 44,538,233 of record JAWWES010000041.1, read on the forward strand.
AGCTCTGCAGCAGCATGGCTCTGCTGGCAAGGATGACAGCCCTGCCTTTTCCCATGGAGCATGGCAGGTAATTAACTACTGTGGCTATTTTGGTGTGTGTCTGTGCTTGCAGCTTTACTCTGCTCGACATTTTGCTTTTAAATATACAGTTTGGCTTCTCTTGCTGCTCAGCAGTGAGCTGGAGGCCTCAGTCTGCCCTCCCAGCATGGCCCTGTGCTCATGCCACAAGTTGGCCATAAAACCAATGGAGCTACACCAGCTGCCGTCTGCCTTTGGCACTGAGAGGAACAGAGGGTGGTTGGGATGCCTGGTGATCCAGCCTGGAGCTGGGGCATGGCTTTGACTGCTACTGGAAAACTCTGCCTTCCACACTATTTAACTTGTGATTTTACAAGTGTGCTGTTCCTAACGGCATGACTTGTTGCTGGGACTGCCACAAAAAAGTTTCCTGTGAAAAACCTGAACAGTAAACAAAACAGAAGAGGATCTTGAACATGTTGTAAACAGCTCCTCCATGTTACGTTGGTACACGCATACACACCACACACACACCTGGCTGATGACCACTTTCTGATTTATTCACTTGTAATGAATAGACTTCAGCTGGTATCTCACAGGGGTCAGATGTAACTGTGTACCGACAAAATTTCAAACTGACCTTGAAAATTCTTCAAAGACTCTTCAGCAGCAATGAAAATAGTAAAACCTTTCAAAAGCTTTTTAAGTGATACATTCCGGACTTACTAAAATGTCTAGATCATCAAAGGAAAATAAAGAACAACAACTGGACTGTGTAAGCAATGGATAGGCACAGAGGGAATCAGAATGCACAAGCATCTCAGCTAAAGTGAAAATATGTTGTTTTCTGTGCTGTTTGGCCTCATTGCAGGTATCCACTGGTCTCACCGCAGATACTAGTTCATCTGTCTGGCTTATTTTATTGATATATGCTTAAATGTGTGCTAATGCTTGAAAAGAATCAGAAATAAAAATAGAAAAGAAAGAACAAATTTGTGGAGGGAATATTTAGTTCTCAAAATGCGTCTTTCGTTTTCATATTTTCATTTTTGCTACCACCTACAAAGTGTTCTTCAAACTCTCAGATGCCTCACTATCTTAAATTACAACTCTTCGATAAATTTCTCTCTCATATTTTTTAGGCAGGGTCTACACGCAGACCATGTTACAGGGTCACTGCACGCACATTTAAAAGCACACACCTGCATGGAAACAGAAAATGGCTAAACCTGTACTGGTCATAAGGTCATCATCTGGTGGTTTTGATGGAGTTTTAACTCTTTGATGCCATTTGTGGTAGGAGTTTCTTGCAAGCCCTTTGGAGTAGTTAGGGCTAAACAGGTTGTACTAGCCTGAACTACATCTGTGGCAGAGAAACCCTTCAGAAATCTCTCCTCACAGGACTGTCCCAGCTGTTAGGATAGAGGGACCCATCAGAGCCAGGACATATGTGAACAGGAAGGGAAGTTGACCTGAGTGAGTCGGAGGGTGCCATGGTCAAAACCAGGTGGTCGGTTGGTGCTCTGAAAATCATGATGCCAAAATGAGAAGGACAAGGGAGAAGAATTGCCAACAGGGGCTGACTTGGTGGATGCTGTTGCAGCTGGGTCAGGAAGAACCATGTGCTACCAGTCCTTATCAAAAGGGTGCTCCTTTGCAGTTTCTTTTCCTCAGGGTTTATCACAACCAGATGTGTCAGTTCCTTCCTCGGCTGCTCCCTCCCAAGTGCAGATCCCACTGTGGATCCTGCACCCCCTCTGCTCACCTCAGCATTAGCTGTTCAGTAGCCCAGCCTGTCATGCACGATTTGCCAACCTATGCACCCCTGCTCACTGCTCCCATCTCAGTGGGATTCATTTTTGGGTGAACACATGCAGAGACATTGGATGCAATGGCCCAGCTGATCCTGCTTCTGTATCAGATGCAGCTACCCAGACTCCAGTCTTTGGGAGTAAGCTTTGGAAAAGGCAGTAGGGTTCCCGATTCCAATGGTACTGTGCATTTACAGTGGTGCTACTTAAATGGGCTTGACACTGAGAAAACTTTGCCTCCCCAAGATCCCCCCAGGTCTCACAGTGGTCCCAACCCCTCTCGGCCAGGCGGAACATGGAGTGCAGACCCACTAATGAACAAGCTGAACAGCTAAATGGGCAGTCAAACCAGCGAGGGGAGAGAAACGGGGTCTTTAACAGCTTGTTTTTCAGTGCAGCAATTTAGTTAGTATCTTCTTTTCCCTATTTCTTTTTCACAGAAGTTTAATGGAAGTTAGACCCAAGTGCTTCAAAAACCTTGCCTCAGGCTGATGTATTTATTCTCTTACAATAGTGTTATAATGATTATCCCCCAAAACAGTTCTGCTTAAAAAAAATTATCTCTCCATCCTAGCTTTATCCCATTGAAGAAAATATATTTTTTCTTTTACATGATTCCAGCACAACAGAAACATTTTTACATGTTGGAAGCAACAGAAGAAGGTGAAAATTAGCAAACCCTTTCTTGCAGCCCATAGGCAGACATTATTTCTTTCAGTTATAAAGAAATACTCTGATAGATGGAAATAGGAGAAAGACAGGACAAGAAGGGGTAATACAAGGAAATAAGAAGTGGTGGCAGATGAAAAACAGCCAACAGACTGTCTACAGCGAGTAAAATTAATGCCTGTAAGAGCTGTAGGAGGGCCAGTTGCGAGACTGCTCTGCCACATAAATACCCTGTCATGCCACAGAGCAGCTGGGAGACGGGGCTGAGAAACCAGCCCAGCAGCTCTTCTGGGACCCAAGGTGGAGTAGGGAAATGATGTACCTGGTCTTCAGGATTTCTCCAGCATCTCAGCACCCTTCTGAAAGCAGAATGTGATCCCTATGCATTGAGAGGGAAAAGAGGACATTTTTTCCTCCCTTTTCATTCACCTCAGCTTTTAGTTAACTGTAAGGCATACCCACCAGGGTCATTACGGAGCATTGCTAAGTACACAAACACAATTCCCAGTATGTCTCATCCCTTTAAGCATTCACACGGCTCTTGACTCATTTGAGCGGCAAAGCCTTCTTATACCATTTTTCATTTTGTCAAGGGGTCTTTATATCCCAGTTCACTTTCACACTGTTCCCCTTCTTAGCTTGACAGCCCTGTCGCAATGTCAGTCATTAGAGGGCACAATGCAAACAGTGTTACAAAAGTTGCCTTCTGTAAGATAAACGAGTGTCTGATTTCTCTATACAAAGACAGTTGCTAGGGCATGCTTCCTTCCAGAGCCCTTTGTTGCCAAATTATAACCTTCCAGCGCTTCCTTTCAGATTGCAAATACATAGGTTTTTTTCTTTACTCAAATCCTATAAAATACTCTCCCTTGTATTTGTCATGTTCCAAAATGTTGGGCAGTGACAAAGAAATGCTGCATTGGGGAGAAAAGGCTTTCAATATCCTGTTATGAATTGATTTATATTGCAAGAACTCACTCACTATATAGAGTCCAATACAAATGCACACTAAAAGAAAATCAACCAAAGACCTGATAGAGTAAATAGGCTAAACAGCTGGGAGGGACAACAGCTTTTGAGAGAATTTCTTTGTTGGAACCGCTAAAACTGGTTTTTTTTTGTTTTGTTTTGGTTTGTGTTTTTTTTTTTTGTTTGTTTGTTTTGTTTGGGTTTTTTTGTTTGTTTGTGTTTTTTTTTGTTTTTGTTTTTGTTTTTTTTTTTACTTTCTTAGAAAATGGGTATGATATCAGCCTAAGGAAAAATGACAGCATTCACACTGAGTTTCTAACCACAGCTTTTAAACTGTGTTGCACTCAAACCACTGTTCCAGTTTTAGAACCAATGCCTACTGGCTGCTGTCAGCACGCGGGGAGGTATTCTTTTCCCAAAGCACCAGACAACCAAATTTATGCATGAGAAAATTCTCATATCCTACCTCGTTCTTGTGAAAGAACACAAAGCTTGTTGTCCAGGGTGTGGGGGCTGTCTGGGGGGGGGGGGTTAATTCCTTGTACAATAGGCTTCTGTCAGTGTTGCTGTAGAAGACCTTGAGCATCTTTTGATGTCAGTAGCACGATAGCAATTTATAACAGCCACTGGGCTGCCACACAGGAAGGGGGAGGAATATTCATCCTGCCTGACCACACAGAAGTGCTTTAGCACAGTACACAGTCCACCCAGGATCCCAACCATACTTTATCATCCCACCCCTTCAAAACTGTAGAAGAGGCCTAGGGCAATCAGCTGGCTGACTGGTACATCAAATGCATACCTAACATTAGGTGAAGCATGTCTGGGATTTGGTGCCTAACTGTAGGGCAGCTGCCAGAAATCAGATGTATTTATGGATCAAGTTCCCAAACGGGTCTCTCTGTTCAGCCTTGAAAATAAAGCACAGTTCCTGGAAAAGTCCTTGACTTACACTGACACAGCACCTTGGACTACTAAAGAAGCATATAAGTGTAATTGCAGCAGTGCTGTTTTGGCATGGCAGCACCACCACAATAAACCATGCTTTGGGCACATGTTTAAAGTTCACTGAAGCTTCTTCATCTAAGTTCTGGTTCCCCACTTCCTTTCTTCTGAGCAAAGATAGCTGCTGTATCGTGTTATTAAAACTGTTATAGAGGAAACAAGAGAACAAGAGGACAAAGAAAATTGGACTGCTTCATTTGTTCTCATTTTGTTCAATGCAGGTGAAAGATGTGCAGACAGCATTCCACTAGTGACAGCATCAATAATGGATGAGGGGAAAGGAAGGACAGAGTGGGAAACACTGCATAGTTAATAATAGTGGATTATCAATGATATAATGAAGTCATCAGCTGACAGTGGATCTCATCTCATGGGGGTAAAAGCAGGAAACACTGTCAATGAAACAGCCCTTTAAGACTGATAATTCACGCCAACCATGAAAACCACTAAGCTGTTGGCAGGACTCTGCAATCAGGGAGGGCCAGGACTCTCTAAGATGGATGAACTCCAGCTCTTACCTTGGGACAGAACTGCATGGCCCAGGTGAGGTGGCGGAAATGCTTCTGGTTACTTCACAAGATCTGGCCAAGACCTGGCAGCTGTGCCCAGTGCTGCCAGGACACCCCAACTTACTGCCCAGAGCAGCCCAAGAGAAAAACAAATACATCATGTCTGGGTCTTACACTAGCCAAGCAGGGGCTGAAACTAAGCCTGCAGTTAGGATTTTGCCAGCACACTGAGACCAAGTAGTGGGTTAAAAAAACTTACCCATACATTTTTTGGAAAAGTAAGGGGCTTTTTTAAGGGTTTTTAACTTGCTTAAATTTTGATGTTAACTCTCTAACTTATTCTTCAGGAGTGCTCTGGTCTAGACAAGCATAAAAACAGAACCAGATTTTATAATCATACTGTGAAATAATAATGTGCTTCCCAGTTTTGTTTTCCTTGGTTTTATAATGAAGGTACTGCTAAAACTCCAGATAGAAACAGTTACATAAGGACTTGATTAAGTCCCCATCTATCTCTCGAATGACTGACCATAATGCTTCAGAATTATATTTTCTCTGAGTTTTTCAGGTGAAATGTACAAAAATGCTCCCCCTCTGAAATCCTAACCTCTTTTCAGTAGTTTTCTGACTTCTCCCAGCTAAACAGCCACAGACACCAGAATCTTTCATCCCTTTTCTATTCATCACACCTATGTCTTCCTATCATCTTGAAAAAATCTTCTTTTCCAGTCTTGGAGCAATGCACTGGCAAACCCCAGACTGGTATGCACAAGTGGGTTGCCACTGCAGACCCCAAATAGCAGCAACCTCGTGCCAAGCAGGAGCCTGGCACGGACCAGGCTCAGTCAAAACTACTTCAGTCCTATGATGGAAAAATTGGTACTGGGAGAGGAAACCTCTTACCACTCCTTCACCCTCCCTGCAAACCATGGGGATATGTCACTCCTACACTAACAAATATCTCATGGGACATGCAGAATAAGCTGTATGATACAGTAAAATGAGTTAGCCGCACTGTAAAAACGTCACCTTTGGGACTCCTGCCACATAAACATTTATAATCAGAGTTGAATTTCCCCCTTGGGCCCAGCGCAGGGGCTTGTTGCTATTTCTTGCTTTGGTTTTCAGTGTGATTTTGGCACTTGCTTCCTTCCCACAGCACTGCCTGTTACCTACAGTTACACTATCCTTTCCATACACTATAGATGTACCTATTTGGCTGCAAGCTCTGTTACAACTCTCACTGGTGCTCCAGGACACTCTCACATGCAATTGTATCCCACCAAAATAATCCTGAGCACACGCTGTATGCTTTGAAATTGGTATGTTTTCAAGATGCTGCAAGACTAGCACTATTAGAAGGGAAACATGCTCTCTGCTTTGTGTCTAAGATCGTAATGTAAGTGAAAGAAGAGTTCCTTGAACAGCTGGACTCCTTACCTTGAGTAACTGCTTTTTTTTTTTTTTTTTTTTTTTTTTTTTTTTTTTTTTTTTTTTTTTTTTTTAATGATCTGTTCCATTTCTAGCATTATTCAGCACAGTCTGTTTGGCTGCCCCAGATTTTCTTACTGCTCCTCTGCCAGGAAATCCAGGGTTTTCTGAGTCAGAGTAGATGGGCAAAAAGGACAAGATGTGCTGGGGGCAGCAAGTGTCCCTGGACTGGCTGGGTGCAGGTATGCCATGCCACAGCCATATGTCAGCTGCTGCTGTGCTCATCAGCTCCCCAACAGGTTAGTGGCTCTTGCTTCCTTGGGACATGGGGGACTGGGTTTTAGGTCTGAGTGGGTCCCAAGGGATTTGAGCTCAGAGCTCTTGTGCTGAAGTCCCCTTGAAACCAGAGCACAGGGTTTTCATCCAGAGAAAGGTATTGCAAAGTGCAATAAAAAGCCTGCAAGTGAGAGTCGAAACCCAGCTCTCTGTCCCCTTGTTCCAGGACCCAACCCAATACCTGAGGATCCTCCAGAAGTAATGGCAGTCACGTGATGCCTAGTACCTTCAGAGAAGCTCTCCTCCTGCTTTTTCATCAAAATGCCCTGCATTTATTATCTTTTAGATATTGTGTTCTTGCAAGTTAGCATTTGGGGGAAGATGGGAGTCAGCAATTTAATTGTTTTAAAGGCCTACCTAAAATAAATAAATTACTGAGGAGCACCTTTGAAGAATGAGAGTCCCATACCAAGGCACAAAGGAAGTCCAGTGCTTCAGCCCCACAAGGAGATCACCTCCCTTGTAAAGACTGTTTCTGCCCATTGTGGGCATCTCATGTCAAATATCACATACTTGGACCAATACCATCCCTTACTATTTTTAAAACTCTGCTTTGCTGCAGTTCAGACATTGTTGGGGGCATGCACATACCACATGGAAAACACCAGCTGCCTTGACGGGCTTGAATCCAGCAACGGGAACGCAGTGGTCAGCATGGCCATTGCAGAAGCAGCTGCCCTTCACGATGAAGTCATAGATGGCAAAGTGCAGGGATGGTGTGGGCTGTGGGGACTGGGAGGTCGGGAGGCAGGGGCAGCCCTGCCGCTCCAGCAGCCGCACTCGCAGGTTGGTGATCTTCAGCTGCGCCTGCGCTTCCGCACTGTAAGGGTCCTCCGCGGTGTAAGGCGGTGACAGGGCTCGGAATATCACCTGGGCAGAGAAACACAGCAGGTGAAGCAGAAAAGTGGATATCAGCCAGCCCCACCGTGGGCTATGGAGTGGAATGCTAATGAGAGCATCCTCTGGGAGCATGCACCAGGTTCTCATGATGCTCTTCCTCCTCCGCAAGCAGTGGGAGCAGCAAATCCACCTCCAACCCAGTGTGCACCAGGTGATCCCCTGTGATCCCATATGTCCCTCTCCACAAGAAGTATGGACACTATGGGTGTGCAGTTACATTTCACCATTAACGTTAATCAGAAGTGGGCGCCACTGCTATGTGGTTTTGCCCACCACAGGGACCAGCTGTCCTGCAGGTGATGCTCAGGTGGGGTACTCTACATTAACACTCCCTCCCCCAGAATGGGTGTATTTTTTAACAAATAAAGCTCAGATTTACAAATATTTGGTTCCTATCAGTCCCAGGCTACTTCCTAGTGGAAAAATGATTAGGTATGGGAATTAGTGACAGCAAGCTGATAGTCGAGAAAACTGAGATAAGAAAAAAAGAAAATGGGGGGGCTTCCAAAGTTTAAACAAATACTTATCAGTCATTCTTTAACTTCACTCTGATTGAATAGGTAAATATTGGCTCAAGCTGAAAACTGAGAGCACTAGATAAAAGTAACCAATTTTCTTGAAAAGATTTAAAGTTGTTGGTCTAGCTGCCTATAGTGAGAAATCAGAAAGAGTATATACTTCATATGACTATGATTGACATAAACAAACAGATTTATGACACATGTAATTAGTTACTGGTACATTTAACTTACAGTGACACTTTCAGATTAGTTAAACAGCTCTTCACTGAACAGCCACAGAAGGCTTGATGAACTACAATATTGATAACCAACATTCAGTCAAGTCACTTCAGGGTTTGAGGGTGTAATGCAGCCTAATGACTTAATGCACCACTCCTAGCAGTGACTTAAAACCCCCTCAAACTACCCCACTGCCCTGCTGATAACCACCCATGCCACCCAAAATGTCAGCCAGCCTCTTGCAGACAGAAAGGAGGTGTGTGGCAGCAAAGGGCCACCATTGTTTCTTGCCTGGTGAGAGGCAGGGTATGAACCTGCCGCTATCGCTGCCAGGGATCACAGCCTCCTACCCCTAAATCTACCTCTCCCAAAAGAAATGGCTGATACGATTCAGCTGATGAAGCCTTCTATTTTATTTGACCAGGACTCACAGATCCTGGAAATAATGACCACAGTGCTGCCAGCTGGCCTGCCCGCACGCTTTGCCTACCGGCTGCTGCCTCCGTCAGCGCCACCACTGCTGGCACTGCTCCTGGCCAGGGCCTGGCTTTTCTCCAGAGCTGCCAGAATCCAACCGGAGGAAGCTTTGTCTCAGCCTGGAAGGAGATTTAGCCCTTGTTTTGGAGCTAAATGGTGGCAGCATGCTTATGCGTGCCCCGTCAGCCTGCCAAGTACAGTTGTGACCAGCATGGCGGTGACAGCGGGGCCCAGGCGTGCTGGAGCTGGGTGTCACATGCTGGCAAATACATCACAGTGGCAGTTGTGCACTGCCACCCCGTAAACTGTCCCTCCCAAAGGTATTTGAGCATCTTCTGCCAGAAAGACTCAGATATGGGAGAAGGTTAACCAGGAGAGGTGGTCAGAGGACAAGGCTGGTGAGCAGCACATCCCTTGTGCAGAAGTGTTGAGTCTGATGAGGGGTATTAATAAACAGTAACACACTTCAAAAGGTTTTTTTGTTTCCCCTCTCTTTCAGGAAAATAGAGTTTTTTCTGCTTTCCTGAAATAAAAATATAAAGCAGGTATGAATAGAAACTCAAGCAAACCCAACTATCAAGCCCTGCATCTCTTCCCAAGGCTTCTTATTTACCCAAATTTAAATCAGCATCATTCCGATCACAGTTACTTGCTACTGGCTTTGTGAACACACGATGCTTTCAGACATGGAAAGAAAATTCCTTGGGATGCATCCAAATTGGTGACATTGATTTCCTTTTACTGAAGATGATAGAAAATGATAGGTCAAGAATTCTCAGTAAAAACTAGCGTTTTGGGGTTCTTACTATTACATAAATTGCATCTCAGAGAGTTCTTTTTTTGTCCTTGTTCAGATGAAAGAAGGGAAGGAAATACGCAAATGAGAAAAATTTATGCTAGGTGAAGCTGGAGACTTTCCTCTCATGTTTTCGGTTTTCCTTGTTTATCTGTCCCTCTTTAATGCATGTGACTGATGCTTGTGGTTCTGGCAAAGACAATCACAGCACGGAAATCAATAACCCCTAGTGCCTCTGCACTGAGACGGTTAAATCTTGTCTGTGTGGAATTCAGGGGGAGTTATGCTGCTGATTTCAACGGAGCCAGTATTCCAGCTCAGACCCTAAATTGCTACAAACATTTCTTTTTATGGCTACATGAAAACAGTGATGCTAAACATGAGCCCTATCTGTAATTCCCAAGGGCTGCAGGCTCTCAGCCACTTCCCCAGGGCTGTCCTGTATTGCTCCAGCTGTGCCCAGCAGCCCCGGCCCTGGCTTCGGAGCCACACTGCACCCTGCAGCAGTGCACCCTAAGGGGGTAAGTCTGGTGTCATGGCTGCCAGGACAGTAAAACATCCTCATCCCTCTGTCCCAGGCACTAGAAGCTCTGCTTTAATAAAATACAAACTGGTCATTATAACATGTTGGATACCATACAAATAGCAATGCTCTGCTCTGACCCAGCAAATTAGGCTGGAATTCTACAAGCCCCCAGACACTGCATAATAAGGTCAAGGACGTGTTTCCCAGCAGGATTTCCCTGTTCTGTCATTAACATCACTATTTTTTCCCAGCCCATCTCAGGAGTCAGCCCATTTCTGGGGCTACACTGCCCTCATACAGCTGTAATGGTTTGCACCCCTGTGCTGCCCAGCACCCCAGACCCAGGTAGACATAAGGGCAGTACCAAAATTTCTTACCTTTACCTCTTCTTGGGCTTCTCTGTGCAATTGTGCCAAGAACAGGATAGGCACAGGGCTGTGATATCCTGTCTGTGAATGAACCATGGTTTGCACAGCAGACCTGACTGGGTTTTCACACCTCTGGTTCTCCCAGCTACCACAGTCAGAGGTTGCCTCAACCAAAATATTGTTTAGTTTTAACAGTGCAGGGAAAGCATGTAGGAACGACCTGAAAAGAACACCTTGCCAACACGTATGTGTGTCTGATGATGCATCTTTTTGGTGTCACTGGGTAGGACTTTGGTCCCACTGCCCATCTAAGATTCTGTTGGGCCAATGTTCCACAGCTGCTCTGGGACACTCATGATGAGGTGTCTAAGAGACAGTCATAATTTCCTCTTTTCAACAGATTCCCAAAGCCCTTCTGGTTTATCCTGCTAATGCCATACAGGTGTGCCAGGCTCAACTCCTCAGTGGCTCTGTCACCACAGTTGTGGTCTTAGCTGGTGTGGGGACATGTCATGTCAACGTTTTAGTTCCCTCTTGCTTCCTGGAGAAGTTATTGCTCGTTTTCACAGAGCAAGGCCTTTGGCAGGACATAGCTCTGCCACGCACAGGGGAACACATCCCCTTGGTGGTGGAGCAACGGCAGCAGAATCCGGCCATCTGCATGCAGCAAGCCTTAGCAGGAAGCACCCCATGGTGACCTGACTTTCCCACTCAAATCCGTCTCTGTCTATGAGGCTTGCCAACAAAATGTCAAAACCCATCACTACAACATTAGGTAGGCAATGTGACTTACATGGTAGTCAGTACCACGTAGGATAGCAAGGACTGTGAAGCCTGCATCTTTATATCAGCAGCTCTGAAATGTATGCACTAATTAAAAAAAATTAAATTTTGTAAAACAAATCAGAAGTAATACATTGAAACCCCACAGCACTTCTACACTTTACATGCCATATTATATCCTGTCTGAAAGTTATTTTCATTCCCAGTGTTGCTAGCTCATTATAAATCTTATCATATTTGGGATTCTTCTTAAACACAGTACCAGGAATTGAATCTTTTATCTCAGCTTCCATTTAAAATTAAGTATCTGGCAATATCTCACATCTGAGCACAAATGTCACAAACCAGGAGGCAAACAAAAAGAACCACTGTCTTTAAAAGAAATTTTCTAGTATTTGGGGTAATATTCCTTCCACATCACACAGAATTATGCTGTTGGATGGCACATCCTATAAGTGCAATGTCTGCACGAAGGAACATCAATAGAGGAGTGATTTACAAGTTGCACAGGGTTTTTTTTGGTGTGATGGTGGTCTTTCTACACAGCCAAATAGGAACTGTAGTCTGCAATCCCTGAGTGAGGAATGCCACTGCTATGCCTCAAGAGAGTTGGGTTCACCCAACCCTCTTGGTATGATGCCTGGTGGCAGCAGGAGGGAGCCCACTTCACTCCCAGGGGAGCAGGAGCGGATATGCTATCCAACAGTGCCTTGCAAATGCCATGGAGTAAAAATACTCTGCTCTTCAGCCAGACCACTGCAGCTGTCTGGAGTTTGGGCACATCATTACAGAGACACCCTCTATTAAATTTCCACAGCGTTTCAATTTCCTTGTGGGCTGTCATGAGCAACTCTTGCTCTGTTGATTACTTCACAAATTTGAGTGGCAGAAGAGGCCTGAGCTCCTCACCATTCTGCAGATGCAACAATGTAGCCCTGTATATAAATAAAGCAGCAGCCACGAACATGATGCACTCAAGTAACCGCATGCACCACAATGACCTTGATATATAAATACATAAAGTCCCTTTGCAAGAAGTACCCTACTATGTTTACATGTGAGAGGCAGTGAAAGAACATCTTTATATATATCTCCACAATGGGAAGGAAAATGCTAATGAATGATTCTGACAGCAACAAAATAGGCTCCGAAGCCAAAGCCGCCTGAGGAAGTCAACAAAACCAGTGAAAGATTTGCCAGGAGCAAAGGTTTTTCAATGAGTCATGGGCTCATCTCAGACTGCTGCAGCCTCCACCAGATGCAGCTGCAAGGGCCCAGATCTTTGTCAAGACTCAAGCGTCCACCGCGATAAAATGGGGCTCTTTGGGACTCAAATGCCCACGACATTGAAGAGACATGAATGACCCACAAAAAGCTTCTTCCTCACAGACCTTCAGAAATAGGCTCAGTCACAGAAGCTGTGGACAGGGACTGTCCCCAGGTCCCTGCACCTGGCCAGATGTGTCACATCCAACCTCCAGCTGGGAGCGCAGCCTCAGCCAGGAAGGGATCAGGAAATGACAATAAATGACACTAAATTACAGAGAATGAGTGGATGAGAGACTCAAGAAGCATATACATACGGGAACAAGCCAATAAACAGGAATATGGTAGAAATAAAAGCAATTAACAAGTATTAAAAAGATAACCACATCTTTATTTGGTTGTAAATGAAAACCAAGGTGGTAACATCACATGAAGTGATCTGTGATTTCTTTCCAAAAGAAACTGATGAACTCTACCCCGTAATGTCTGACCTGGATGCATGAAAATGTATCTGTGGGTACCCTACAATAATGACCTATCCATGTTAGTGATTCACCCAATTGGCTCATGGCATTTGGTAAATTCAGTACTGCTTTATTTGATATTTTTCTGGTAGTTTTATTCCTTTCAGTGCATTTGACAGGAACACAACAAAAAATAATATGAATATAAAAAGAATGTAAGTTTTGTTGTCTTCTCCAGATAGACAGCAAAAGTAATAGGGCATGTGCACCCCCTTCCTAAACAGCATGTGATGTCTAGGTGAGTGTTTAACAGAAAAGTTAAGGTTTGCTTTAGGAGTCTGCAGTGACTCTTGGTATGCAGGCACTAAATAAGTGTGCTTAATTGGCCTGTATTATGGGGCCCTGTTGAATCCCCACATCGCTGAAAGAGATCTGATTTATTTAGTGCCTGGACAAGGCTCTGAATATGTAGGCAGTAAATGCAGTGGTGGAGCTCTGTCAGCACGTCCAGGACCTCAACCCTTTGCCTCCTGAAAAATTTCCCTCGAGCACAACAAGCAGCCGAGGTTAGGCACAGCCTGCCTGGTGCTGGGGCTGAGGTGAAGGGGAGCCCCCATTTCCAACACCCTGGCTCCAGGATTTCCACCTGGGTGTCCAGCATCACCTCCCATCTGCTCGTGCTCACAGGCCATGGCTGTTGTTTGCAGCTGCAGAGCAAGCTGAGGTGGTCCATGTTACATCCTCTCTAGGGTACACCTCTACCATCCCCCAGCCACCACATGCTTTCACCCTGTCCCCCTGTGTCTCCCTCCACAGCCAGCCCAGGCTGTCCAACAGCCCAGGACCGCTCCTATAGGGACTACTTAAAAGTGGCAACTGGTTTTAGCCTTGGCTGGTGTTGTTCAGAGAAGCTCAGCTGGGAAATTTTATTGGGACAATTAAGCTTTCCTGCTCAATAGGTGTAAAAGTTAATGACAGTAAATTCTCTTGGTAAACATTATGGAAATCTCACAGGCAGCAATAAGGCTGGCTTGGAGAAATGTTTTTCAGAAAAAATAGTAATAATGATGCAATATGTGTGCCAACTGGGGCTGTCTCTAATGTCAACCTGCCACAGTCTGCTTTCAAGTTCCACCCAAGAAACCACATTAGCAGCAATAAACTCATCATCACCACAAAAGCCTGATCAGATGGAGGTGGATGTAAATTTAGCTGCAGAAATCCAATGCCAGTAAGGTACTCCCACTTCAAAGAGGGTGTCCTCACACCTCTTTCACACACCCCTGCTCAGTCACCCTTCAGTCCTGCAGAGGAACCTTGGAGTTAAGACTGTTCTGTGCTTGTGCCCCTGTGCCTTCCCAGGAAATGATAATTAAGATTCTCACCCCACAACATGCACAGGAGAGACTGAGGTGAGATTCTTACTATTTATGTGAGGATGGCTTGATTTCCAAGGCTTGCTGTGCCATGCAGCAAGAATCCTTCAGCAATGAATTTGGTACCTATGGGGAGCCCTGACACCTTTGAGGACTGTTTTTTTTACAGTGGGAAGCCTCAGACGGAGGAGCTGACTGGTTTAGCAGAGCTCCCTCAGCCCTGCTAATGCAGGAGCAGCTCTGGTACCCTGACTGCTGGATGCATGGTCTGACTGCCAGACCTAGTGCCTGCAACAACCAACAGATTCCCTGCCTACGTACATCCTCTGAGAAGGACAAGTACTCTGCAGATAGGTTTTTCTTTCTCCCAGTTTCAGTACTGAGCATGCAACTCCATGCTAGCATTTATCCTCCCAGTCAGTATTTAAGTTTCCAGTGATTTTCTGCATCAGTGTGGTCAATTTCTGACAGGCTCTCTCCTTGGCTCTTTCTTGAGGGGAGAACTGTGTCCACAGAGGAGTGTTTTGCTTGCAAAGTCAGTTCCGTACTGAAATAGGCCTTGTGCCATTGCACATGTGTGTGTCCATCAGTCCACTCTAAAAACTTTTGAAACCACTGTTTAGCTTCAATCACCTTTTGGAGATGTACCTTAAAGGTGTTAAGCTCCTAAAAGTTTTATGAAAACAATCCCATTCCTTCACAAAATCAAGCCTGGTGGGCTACTGCTCCCCGTGAAGAAGGCTACGCAGCCACAATACTGGTACCTTCTACTAACAAAACAGACTTATGTCATGTATTACCACTCCAAGCAACAAGCCCGTGGGAGAGAAATCCATGTACATCTATGTGCTATGTTCACTGCAATCATTGTAGGCTGAAAAAAGAATTTTTGGCAGATGTTGTAAATTATTCACATGGTGTGGGAAGTTTATCAGTGTAAGCTGGGCAGGTATTATCCACCAGCTCCTCTAATACACTCATTTGTTTTTCTGCCTGTCAGACCAAGTGGACTTCAGGGAAGGGGAGCCTGTCTTTTTCTTGTGGAGAGGTCTGACCACTCCCATGGTGCACACTTCAGCATCACCTGGGTGAGATGGAACAGCAACAGAAATTGGAAAATCTGCCTTTTTGTTGCGGAGAGGAGACCATCAGAGACAAGATCACAATGAGCCGCAGAGCCTGTCTTCCATGCCACAGTGTTAAGCACACAACCAACATCCCTGAGCAACAATGACAGAAACTCACTGTGTACCTCCACCAGCAGTCCCTGAGCTAGTTGAGATGCTGGAGAAATGGCACTCCTGCAGCAAGCTTAACAAGGTTGTTTCATGTAGTTTGATAAAGGACAGCATTTGGCCCATGCTTACAGCCTTCTGCAGTCTTTTACAGCATGTAAATCAAGGCAGTCTCTTGTCTCACGACCCAAAAGTTATGCAATCTTACAAAGACTTCAGGAGGAAAATCGAGCTATTTCAAATAACTGTCCCTTGCAAATTAATTTAAGCCTAGGCAACTTTTATCTTCTGGGAAACTCAAGTCATTCTTCTGCCGTTCTTAAAAGCAAAAAGCAAGAGCTCCTACTCACATGCAGCAGCTGGCCAGTGAGGGGTTGGAAAAGGCACGAAAAAAATTGGCAAGAGCCTTGGGATTTCACCAGGATCCTTGAAATCTCTGGTAAAAATCAATCAGATGAGAGCCTTCTTCTCAGCTTCTCTTCAACATCTCACTACACAATTTCATTAGATGAAAATGAAACACTGCTAGGTCATTCCTGTCTTCACGCACATGATGACCACAAAAGTAATGTTCATATCAGAAAAAATCTCTTTACAGCTCAAAACATTTGGATTTCTTCATCGCCAGTTAATAGTGTTTCTCCAATAATTGACAATTTATTCCACCATGGCTTTATTTTTCCTAATCACTACTTTCACTCAAACAAATAGGAACACTCAGTTTCTTGGCTCACAAAACCCTCCAGATGCATATCATTGGCTATGCACTATCAGGGAAACAATTACTGCTTTTTTCTCGTCTTCAGAATCACTGTTTCCAAGGCTGCACTATCCTGCATAGGAAAATGAACCAGCACACTTCAGTGGATAATATGAAGAAGTCCTTTGACCCATCAGCAAGAAAGATGGTATTTAAATGCTCTTCCCTCCAGCAATTCCCCCTCCTTTCTGTATCCCCACAAAGATTTATGTTCTGAGCCTTGGCCTGCTGGCAGTACCTGTTGTGCGTATGGAAGACCAAGAAAACCTGGAGCTACCTCCAAAGAGCCAGACAAAGAACTGGACTTGCTTCTTCATTGGCAGGACTGTAAGAAAAGCTGGCTCACGCCCCAGAGATGCAAAATAACCCCTTTAAAAGCTTCTGAGCACAACACATCTCTGCAAAAGCCTGAAAGGCAGCAGGTTAGTGTTTCAGTAACTGCAACGGTACTAAGGATGAAGGGGATTTCTTTCAGTCTAGGAGTAGCACAATTTCATTTTTTCAGTTGCTCTTGTTTATAATGAAAAGGCTTTGTGTCTATAGGACTGATTGTTTAAACCACCCAGTTACCATGAGCTACACTTAATTTTAGGGAAAAGAACACTTGTCTGAATTATATGTAAATACACGTTGTCAAAAAGGTCACAAGAAACAGCACCCCTCTTTCAACCCATAACTATAGATTTTGATCACTGGAACGAGGGATGCTGCAGACAGATTGGTGACAAAAGACTCATAGCCTATGTGTCTAGTAAGTTTGGTTTCGGACATTAACTTATTTTCTTCCTGCAAATGTTGCTCAGAGAGAATTTGAGGACTTCACCACTCATGCAGGATATCCAGTTGTTAGACTGGATATCTCACACCGACACTCACTGTTGCATGGTGATTAATCTCAAATGAGCTTTTGAACCAAAACTTCTGAGACATGTCAATACACTGCTTTAGGTTACACACTTCCCATGTAACCAGTTGCATCCAGGAACCCTATAGAGAAACATGGCAGCCCTACTTTCCAGCCAGAGAACTGGGAGCTGAATAAGTGAGCTAGTCTTCTTTTCATGCCAAAAATGAACTGTGAAACGAAGCTGTGGGGTGCAGTGCCTGAAGAGAGGCTCTGGTGGCACCGTTAAAATCCTGTGGCACTATTCTCAAGGGAAGCAATAGTTCCGCTAACAAGGCCAGATGCCAATTTAGAGAATTAAATTCTGACTACCCAAACTCCTCTTGTTTCATGTGGGTACAGCACTCTTCACGTCCCACAGAAGAAGTTTGGAAAGGGTCTCCTGGAGCCCTGGGACCCATTCCCTCCTGCTGTTGGCAGCCTACAATATACCCCCTTTCATAGACTGGTCAAGCTCTCTCCAAAGAATAATTTGTTTTAGCCATAATTGGAGGTTGATCCAGAAGTAGTTAAAAACTCGCTGCTCTAAATGGGGGATTGCTGATATGCACTGTTAAACACTGGCTATGCTCCATCCCAGAGGCAGCTGCATTTCAAGCGCTGGCCAAGCAGAGAGCCAACCTCCAAGTGCCAAAAGCTCAGGGAAAGCCAAGAAGAAAAGGAGACAGTCCTATGGGCTAGCTGTAATGGGAGGAATCATGCAGAGGATTATGAGGCAGGTTGAAGAAGCATTTTGCTCTTCATGTGCCCTGAGATGCTGAGCATCCAGAGGGCCTTGTAATGGGACATGTCACTCCTCCTGGATGGCCCGTGGGAGAGGGGGAGGGTTTTGTCACAACCTGCTCCACAGATCTGGCAATATCATGCTTGGTAGGCCACATATGGAAAACTTAAAAGGCAGGTGCTGGTGCTCAGAAAAAACAGTTGTGTTGCTCAGCCTTGTCAGTGACTGAGCTCTAAAGTATCTTCCAAGACAAAATTTGCCGGAGACGAAGGGTTCCTCTTCACACGTGCTCAGAATGGCCCCTGTCTCCTGTCCTCCCTGGCACAGGTGAAAACTAAGCTCAGGTTTCCCCTTTTCCCCTGAATTCACTTTTTGCTGCCCCATTATTTGAAGGGAGAAGCTCCTCCCCTTCACTGTTGGAAACTTGGGTTTCCAAGCCAGTGGTAACCCCACACAGTGCTTGGGAAGACAGGTTTCCCTGCCAGGTAGGAAAGCTCGAGGGCCAAGCCAAGAGATGAACTTCACCCCAGCCATCAGCAAGATGGGTGGTGGTGAGATGGAGTCCTGTTGGTGTGCTGCTCCTGCCATCACAGTCACCTCATGCTGAACAGCCAGCTGCCACAGCCTGGGACTTCGAGGCTCCTAAATAATTTAATTGACTCCAGCCTACCTTCATTTACTTAATTTCATTAACTATTCCCCTAGAAATCACTATTCTTGTGCTTACGAAATAATGGTCTCCATTTCCTGCTAGATTTACCGATATAATGCACAGAGCTGGACTGGGTTTGGCCATCACCTCAATGACTCCTAGCTGGACAGACTCTGTTTTGTATGTGATATTTCTGAACAATTCATGTTTTCCCAAAGATGGGATCATCAGGAAAACGCTGTTAAAGAGGTCTTTTTCCTACAAAGTGGATTTCAAATGTAGAGATAGGACTTGAAAACATACTTCCCTAGCTACGACCTTGCACATCCTGAGCACTGCTGAACACCAGGCCAGATCCCTCTTTCCTTTTTGTCGGTTTGGGTCTTTGTGCAGACATCAGTGGCAAAGGACAATTAAAAAACCTGCTTGCAGCCCTCTAATGGGTTGATATCCCAGGCTGTTTTGAGGTTATTCTTGCATTTGCCCAGGTTCTTTGTGGAGTCCCAAGTCCTCCAAGTGACTGAACTTAAATCTCCTGTTATCCACAAGATCCTTGGAGGATCTCAGCACAGCAAAAATGTAGCTTCAGTTAAGGACAACAACGATAAGCTTGAAAACCAAGATTATTCAGGCCTAAAAGGCAAAAAACAGGCAGAAATTTCTACAACCCAAAATCAGGACTTAAAAGTCACTGATCACCTTTAGCTCCTATTTGTGTCAGTGAGTGTTACAACTCCTCATTGTCTGTCAGGGTCAGACTTGTGAGTAAAAGGACACAATTTACTTCTGCTCTACACAGCAGGTTTCAGGTAAAACCAGTAGGACTGGTGTCCAAATCCTTAAAGAACAGAGACAGGTTGCATGCAAGTAATAGTGCAAGGCAAAACATGTGAAGGTTTTTCTGCTACAGAAGGCATGAGATCAATAAAATGCTTGGTAAGACACACATCCCAGAGCAAAACAGTGGCATGTGATGTTTCACAAGTTAAAAGCACATTAGAATTTGTTGCTGGAATACAGTCAAGCTGCAAATATGCCTTGCCTATTAATAGCAAACAGCAACAATAGCTGAGGTCTCCAAGTGATTTATTAGCAGTATTCTGAATAGACGAATGCTAAAATAAGTTACTAATTTACTAAAATCTTGTCAAGGAGACTCTGCTTCAGTAAGCCCTTTTATCCTGGAGCTTGTCTAAATGGGGACACTCAGGCGAACTAATCTGAATTGACCACAGATGGGAATGTAAAGTGAATGAGATAATTGCATTGCAGAGTGGACAGTCACTCTCACTCACAGTAAAAGAATTAACATCTGTTAAGGGTCCCTTGTCGATGAGCCCTCAACAGTGATCTCTAGCTGAGGATAATTTTAAAATTAGAGTGTCAAAAAGGAAATATTAATATGATCTGAACTATGGGAAGGAAGATAGCCTTTTATGCATAGTAGTAAAATTAGTATTCCTGTCTGAGCACGAAGATTAAAGAGTTTATTTCTGCATCATGTTTACTTAGATCAGATTAGTTTGGCTGGTGAATCCAGTTCTGATTGCCCTTGCAATAATGTGGCTGAAGGGTTACACCCTAAAAAACAATGAAAATACATCAGCATTTGTAGCATATTTGTGTGATTCAGGCTAAAACTTGACCTTGGCCTTTTTCTCAAAACACTAATGATATAAGGCCAGCATTTAGTGGTTTTTGTCTATGCTAAACAAACTGCTGCTGTGAAACAATTAATTCACTGAATTAAGCATAGGGAAAGTTTATAATGACCCCTCTACATGCAGCTGGTCTGAAATTATTCCCTGACAGGGAAGCAGTTTCTTGTCCCCTTCACAATGTTGCAAATCCAACCCCTCAAATAGGCAGATGCTTGAAGCTTGCTGGAAACCCAAGTTGATTGTAGCAAGGCTTCTTCCTCCCTCCTGCTTCTCCTTCCCCCCTACACTAGAAGGGCCTCATAGTGGAGGACAGCCTGGCCCTAGGCGTACAGTGAGAGCTCCTGAAAGCAGTGCCAGCCCACAGGTGGACAGCTGAACAAGATGCAGTAAATGTCTGGGGATGCCAGGGCAGGAGGTGGGCACCCACTGTCTGCCTCCTTTTCTGTTCCCTACTAAGGAAGGGCCAGTAGATTTGTTTGACTCCTCTATACAGAGAAATCACTGCTTTGCTTGTTGTTGAAACAGTGATTCTTCTTTGCATGAGGCTAGACTACAGCCAGGCTGCTCAAGCACGGGGATCAGCTCAGCAGAGTCTCTGAGCATAGGCTGACCTGTGAACTCATGTTCACTTGCACTGAGAAAGCCATCTAGACCAAACCCAGGGCATTATTGCAGTCTTCCCAACATCAGTACCTGCCATGCAGCCTTCAACCTCTTTCCTCTGCAGTTCTGTCCAGATCTGTCCTTTCCCTCCTAATCCTACCACTGAGCCGTTCATCCTCCATCTTTTGGCTGCTTCACAGTAGAGTACTCAGATGCATCCAGGTCAGATGATAACCATGTCTGGTGGTTTTGCAGCATTAGGGACAAGTAGCAAAGAAGAGCAGAGACCTGCCAAGTCAGTATACCTTCCAAGTGCCACACATGGCGTGTGACATAATTACTTCTCTGGTTCTTGCCGCTGTGGTGCCACCTCCCAGACATATCGCTCTCCACCACCTCCAGTCCCACCACTGCAAATGGGAGCCCAGAGCTGCACTACTGCAGAGGAAGGATGAAAGGCATCTCCCAGAGCCATTTCAGCACTTCTGAGGTCTCGATCTTTGAAATGAACCTGGAAGCTTGGCAGCTTGCTTTCTGCACTATCATAAATCTTCTCAAGATCAACATCAGGGCAAATTCTGATGAGGGAGGATTTTTGTCCTAAGAGTTGAAGTAGGCATCTAAGGAATGACTCATGATTATGAAGGCAGAATTCAAAACATCTGATCTCTCTTTAGAGTAAAAACTGAGGCAGATACAACTTTGACCCAAATTAAGACAGGTGATATACTGAAAAGAGGTCATAAGCCCCCGATTCTGCACACTGTGAGATTCTGCACACTGCTGCCTTGAATGGGGACTTGCAGGCACTGTAATGATAGGCAAAATCACAGGCAGGTCAGCACCACCTGCTCTTTGCAGAGGGCTAGAACCAGAAACCACCAGCCCAGCAGGCCACAGGTCTGTGCCATTTGGGGTGAGTCACCACCACCTGGGGCCTCACTTGAGGCAAACTGCTCATCCAAGAGGCTGGGCAGCAGTGAGCAAGCCTCCAGCTGCATGCAGAGATTCCAACATCCTGCAAAATCCTGCAAGCCCTTACACTGTGCCCAGAAATGCACATGTGGTGTTGAAATGTTTGAAGTGTGAGAAACTGGTGACACAGTTTGGAGCGTGGGTTACAGTTGTTACATCGCAGTTAAGGAAAATCTAAAAAGTTAAAGAAATCCAGTAGCACCCACAGAATTTGTATTTGTCCTTTAAAGAAAACTTTGGTAACTGAGTTGCAAAGAATAGTACCCTTCAGACATTTGAGATGATTGCATATTTGAAACCACTGTTTCAAGTCAAATTACTGTTTCCATATGTCTGAAATTAGGTGCTACCAGAAGTGGGAGTAAAGCACAACATAACTCCAAATGGAACACAAAACTAGGATGTTTCTTTAGGTGAGATACATGTTGCTATTGGCAGCTACAAGTAATTGCTGGAATGTAGCACACTGCAATAAATTAAATGTGATATTTGCTAAGCATGCAGGCTTGCCATCTGGTCACCAGAGAGCTGCTGCTATTACTTTGCAGGTAAAAAGTGGTGTTTAAGTGCAGAGAACTGAAGTGCGCCATACAAGCAAAATCTTCTAAGCTACAGCCCCTTGGATGCAACATTTGTTTAAAAACTGGAGCAATTAAATGCTCTTCACTTTTATAGCTTCTTTGCAAGAACACAGAATAAAGCGATGTCAAAAGAAGGGATCCCACAGGAGCAAGCTTGGTACATAGCCTGGTTTTGCAGCATGCTACTGCAGGTGCATCAAACACTGCCAAACTTTTCTTCATGAGATGGGCATTGGTTTCTACACACAAGACCCTGATTCCACTGTCCCCACACATTGCACATTGCACCAACCCACAGAGGAGCTGGCCTGAGGTCAGGATTTGCACAGGTTCTCTCTAGGTACAGCCCCTACCCTGGTGTGACCACAATGTAAACTGCACTGGGGTGATAGCTACACGGGACCTAACACAAATGAGGCAAACACTGCCCTGTAGGATGCCCTGGATTTCTCATCTCTGAGTCACAGGCCCTGAAAAAGATGAAAAGGGAGTGCATTATATACCCCAGACACGTCCCACTGGCTGGCCTAAGAGCTATGGATTACAGTCTCTTCCCTGCATCACAGGTTGGCATAGCTTTATGGTTCAGGTGGTGTGACACATTGGCTGGTGCAAGTGCTGAGGGCCAGAAAATTCCCAGTGGGGTACATACACACTTTCTTTTGTAGGTCTCACTTCGTAGCTAGCCCTGACTTAGAACCACAGAATGGTTTGGATGGGAAGAGACCTTTACAGACCATCTAGTCCAACACCGCTGCCATGGGCAGGGACATATTTCAGTAGATTGGGTTGCTCAAAGCCCTATCCAAACTGACCTTGGACACTTCCAGTTAGGGGGCATCCACAGCTTCTCTGAGCAACCTGTTCCAGTGCCTCATGACCCTCATAACCAAAAAATGTCTTCTGTACAATCTAAATAAATTTCAGTTTGAAACTGTTGCTTCTTTTTCTGTCAGAACAGTCCATGGCAAAAGGTCTTTCGTTACTTTTCTCATAAGTTTTATATTTTTAAACCTCATCATTTATATATTCCACTCTGAAAGGAAGTTTAAGCAGCTTTTTGGGGGGCAAAAGCAAAGGGTGGCAGCAGAAGAAAGAAAGATAGCACTTGCTCTCACCAGTCATTCGATTTAAAGTCTAATGAAATAATCATCCTGGGCCTGTCTGACAGGTCTGGAGATCCTTGTTTCTGAGCTGATGAGAGCATGGAGCAGCTTCTCCTAGAGCAAGACACTGTCTGCCTCCTGAGACAAAGCTAAGAGATGCACTTTGGTAAAAAAACAGCTTTCAGTATTTCTGCAGAGTCACTTCCTAGACAGAGCATGGCTAGAGGAGACCCCAAATGATTGCAAAGGGGTCTGAATACAATTTTTCTCAACATGGCCTCCAAGAACCAGGCTTCAGCATCAAAACCAGTTGTCAGCAGAAACTGCAATTACATAAGCGACACCCTGACTCACCAACCGGATTTTCTCCTTTCTTTGTGTTAGGCCAGAGGGGAATTTTAATTTCGATTAAACTTTCAGGCAAGTTCATTAAATTAGGCCACTAGAGGGAGCAGCATTTAAAATCCAGAGCTGGTCACTGGGGATGCGTTCCTATGAGTGGGAACCCAGGAGGGCAGCCCCATGGCCGTGGCTCCCAGGAGGGGCTCTCTGGCATGGCAGGACAGGCTTAAACACCAAAGGGAAGACTATTATTGGTAGCATTTCAAAATGTATGCTACTATCTCTTGGTTTTGATACTGAAAACCATCTGATTTTCACTTTTTTTTTCCTAAGCAAATGTGACGTTTTCTCCCTTTTTTCAAGTTCTTTTCACATAAGTGCACACAGGAGAAAAAAAAAAAAAAAAAAGACAAGATATAAGTTCCTCAATTACCTGGCTAACCTGGTTTATGGGAACCATACTTCAGTGTGTGGTCAGCAGCTATTTTCCCTGGTTACAATCTGTAATGGCTTCAAGTGGCTGAACTCAGTGAGGGAGTCACTATTAGAGACTAATCTGGTGACTTTTAATTTTAACGTAGTTGCGTTTTGGTCAAAGTCAGACTGATTTGCGTCACCCCAAAACCACACGACTGCAACATCTGAAGAAGGCCATCTAGAATGTTGTTTGTTGGGCGTTCCCAAGGAATCAGCAGTATCTACCTAGGTTGCAGTTTTGTGGGAGAGTTAACCAGGTGAAAGGAGAGAAATTTTTGGAAAAGAAGGGGATTATGAGCTCAGTAAAGCAAGACACAAGGCTGTGCCTATATCACCTAGAAAAGAACTGCAATAATTCACCTTGTGAACTACGTGCAATGACAAGGGATGCTGGTGTAATATGGAGCATAAACACCAGTGCAGAGAGTGCAGACAGAAAGGGGGCTGAAGCAGGGGCTTTCTTGTCCCAACACAGGCAGACTTACCTCTCCTCCAGTACAGGGGAAGGGACTCGAATATCTAGAAGTGCAAGTGGCTCCTCTCTGTCTCACATCATCCTCCAGCCCGAAGGTGGCTGAGCAGTTAGCAGCAAAATATTTGTAAGGCTTCCACGTCTCACCAAAGTCCTGGGAACGCTCCAGCACCATGGCAGCCGGCCTGGGTGACTTGAAGACCATAATCAAGTGAGTGAAGTAGAAGGTGGCTTCCAGGTCCAGCTGGATGGTCTCGCTGGGGGCATCCTGTGCTGCTTGCCACCAGGTGCGGGGCAGGCGGAAGGGGGAGTCAGCCATGGCGGCGGGGGGGTGTGCCAGCCCCGCGTGGGCTCGGCTGCACCGGCCGCAGGTGGGGCGCTTGCAGCGGCGCTCGGTGTCCTCGGTGTAGGTGCAGAAGGGCTCGGCGGCGTCGCGCCCGCAGGACGTCTCGGTGCGCAGCACCCGCCCGTGCGCCAGGTTGCCCATGCGGGGGTTGCAGGCCTTTTCACAGGGGCTGCTCGCTCCTGCCACACTGCCCAGACCTGCAAGGCAGAGAGTGGGGGGCTGAAGTTGGCTCCTGAGGTGGAAGCACCCTACCCTTTCAGAGCAGACACGCCCTGCAACATGCTTTTCAGGGACACAGCTCCTGCTGAGACCATGTGATACTGGTACCTGCTGAACCCTGGCGGGGCTGTGGGAGAGTGTGGCAC
Organism: Lophotriccus pileatus; assembly: GCA_035583135.1. NCBI lineage: Eukaryota > Metazoa > Chordata > Aves > Passeriformes > Tyrannidae > Lophotriccus > Lophotriccus pileatus. Next base: position 44,563,880 of record JAWWES010000041.1, read on the forward strand.
TGCTGCTCATCTCTCCCCACTGTGGAGTTCAGTGTGTCTATGAAAGAAAAAAGAAACCCAAACCCCCTCACGTTTTCCCTGCACTTGGTAAATTCCCTACCATGAGACGCAAAGCAGAGCAGGCAGCAGGCAGGAGAGATGCCTCCACCTTGCCCTCCTGCCCTGAGGGACCAGAGCACGGCTGAGGCTTGGGACAATGATTGTGGCCATGCCACCCATGCCCCAAGGCCTCCACGGGTATCCAGGTGATCCTGGGGAAGTGGAGAAAAGCACAAGAAAGACAGGTTTCTGCCAAGGCCACATGTCACCACAAGGCCAGGAGATGGTCATCATGGCCACAGGGGATGGCATTGCTGTGACCCAGCTCACCTTGCAGCATCAGGTGTTTGGGGTGCAAGAGCAGATAGGACAGCCTCCTGCCAGCCATAACTTCAAGCCTTCATTCCTTTCCCAACACTCCATCCTTACCCCAAATTTAGCCACAGTCCCAAACTGCTGTTGATTTCACTGTTTAATTGAAACACTGTCTAATTTTGGAAAGGCTGTCACTGATGTGTGTAAAGGGGAAAAAAATAAGAATCTTTGGTTGAAATTATGCTGGCAATCTGCCTTGCAGCTGAGGCTCTGTGTTTTTTGTTCAAGTTTTTCTGGAAGCCTTGTTGATTTAAAAATCCACAGTTAAAGTGTCAAAGAAAAATAAAATCACCATGGGGTTTAATGTGAAACCATTGGCAACATAACCCTCCTGGTGCAGGAATGTTTGATTAGGGGCTCTCCACTTCTTTATTAATAGATATGAGTAGGTCAAGGCTGTATTTGATGAACTATAACTGTTTGACATAAAAAAATAATCTCTGGTAACTCCAGTGTGTGCAGGCCAAAGCATCTGAGGTGCATAATGTCTTCTTTATCACCAGGCCAGTCATACATAGTCAGCTTTGTGCACCAATTAATGTCTTCTTGGCATTTTTGTTATGTCCAAAGGTCATTTCAGTTTAGCATCCAATAAGTCCTTTATCTGGGGTTAATTCAGCTTTTGTCTACAGTGTCATAGTTGCAATTAAGCTATATTACGCACTAGCAGTGCTAAGCCTTCCAAGACTGACAGCATTCCCCACTTCTACAGCTCCTCAAGAAACACCCTGGATAAAAAACATTTCTACCACCAAAGGTTTTCAGTAGTAATTCTTCAGAACACATGTGGAATGCTTACTACGAACCCAGTACAAAACACTTCTGAATCCAGTGTCTGGATTTCAATGGGCTAGCAGTCTTGGGAAAATTTTAGTGAACAAGAAATGCTCAGACAAGTAGGCTTCCTATGCAGTGCTGGTAAAGCTGTGTCTGAGATGACCTATGGTAACTGTGCAGAATATATTTTCTCTAGAAAAGTAAACAAATAGAACTGTAATGTTAACGTAACATCATTTACATCTCCCGAACATCCTTTTCAAACTGTTGTATAAACATTAACTAACCTACGTAGCATTCCTGAGGGATAGGTAAGTAAGTGCTATTATCGTATTATCAGTTAGGCTAGCCAGTAGTTGGCCTAATTTATATCTTTGGCTGCTTTCCTGGATTCTTTGGCTACATGTAACACAGTGCAGTTAGCCGCTAAACAAATAGACAAACATTTACTGCGGTTCCTTCAGTTGTGGGATCGCAAAGAGATTTGGGAAGCAGCAGAAAAAGAGCAGGGCTCGGTCAGTACCGTGGGACAGGTAGAAATTATTGTTTTCTGCACACTGACTGCTGCCCCTGGGGATGCAGTGAAGGAGGACCTGGTTAGTGGGAGGTTTCCTGTGTCTGCTGTTCCTGGCAGGGCTGGTGTAGCTGTCCCCAGGGCAGTGACAAGGCTCTGCCTGAGCCCAACCAGGAGGGCTACCAAATCCCGTGTGAGACCCTGGGACCTTGAGAATACTTAATAGCTCCAAGCTCCAGCTATTCTCCAGCCCTGGTCATGTGTGGTCACTGACTGCAGTTGTCCTTGGGCCAGGCATAGAAGGTCCCTTCCTCATCCAGGGTCAGATTTGGGGCAATGGACCTTGGCTTCAGCAGGATTCGAGAAATCCTGCTGGCACATAGACGTGGGACCCAGGGGATGAAAGGGGGGAGAGGAAACCCCCTCTGAAAGGGTGTTTGTTTTCACTTGAATTGGAAAAGAATTGCATGACCGATGCAGAGCACTGCATGTTATGAAAAGTGACAGCTTTCTAGTGTAACGCTGGCTGCCACAGGAATTCAGTAAAAGGACAAATCGAGAGCATCGAGAGTTCCATGCTGGCAGCACGACTGCTCTGCCACAGCCCTGGGAAAGGTGCTTTTCCCTACTTGCACTTAATGCATCTGCCCACCTAAATCCTCCTATTCTATGTACTGTACATGCCACAGGACCGGGATCTCTGCTAATGAGTAAGAGCATGCAGTGAATACCATGACTCACCTGTAAAACAGCCATGGAAAATCATATGCTTCCTGCTTAAGCACTTTAGCAACACATGGCTTGTGATGTTTCGTTTATATCTTGTGCCTGATTAAATGTTTGTTTCCCATGTGGGTTTTTTCTTCTTTTTAAAGAAGAAAATTGGCACTCGGCTTGCAACCGGCCGAGGAAGCATTATGCAAACTGTTTATGCCCGAGTGTCTCTGCTGCGGGGCGGCGGGACCCCGCTGCGGGCAGCTCTGAACGCAAAGTGTTTACGCTACGGGAAGAGGCTTTGAAAACCCTGCCCGCCCTGCCCGCCGCCCTCCGCACCCCGACGGCTCGGGGCACCGCCGCCCAAAGCGCCTGTGGAGCCCGCAGCGCCCCGCCGCTGCCACCCGCATCGCTCCGCAGACGGGCCCCCCTCCCGGGGCATCCCCCGAGCTCAGGCCCCGGCCCGAACCCAGCCAGCCTCGCCGCCCCGCAGCGCGGGGAGCCGCGGCTGGACCGCTCTTTGTCTGCGGCGCGGGATGCGGGGGGGATGAGCATCCCGGCCGCAGCCCTTCCACACACACACGGGCACATCTCGCACCGACACGCACCGCAGGTGCGGACACGGGCGCGCACAGCCTGTGCTCGCACACCTGCGTATGTGCACGCGTGTGTGCGTGTGCGCGGACACGGGCAAACACAGCCGTGCGCACGCCCGCGTCCACTCCCGCACACGGGCGCGCTCACGCGCGCACACACGCACACACGGCCCTTATCTGCCTCGCACTCCCGCGGAGGACGGAGAACGCCGAGCGCGGCCGGTCGCGACCCACCTGCAGCGGCGGCGGCGGCCCGCAGCAGCAGCAGCAGCAGCAGCAGCGACGGCAGCGGCAGCCACATCCCTCGCCCCATGGC
>JAWWES010000041.1:44567360-44686489 GCA_035583135.1 Lophotriccus pileatus
GCCCCGCGCCGCGCTGCCCTCCCGCCCCGCCCGCCGGGGCCGCCCCGCCGCGGGGGCTGTTGCCGGTGCGCGGCCAGGCGCGGTACTGCAGCGGAGGGCGCCCCCCGCACACACCCCGCACACACCCCGTCCCCGCAGCCCCGGCGGCTCTATCGCGGCAGCTTGAGGCGGGCGGGCTGGTCCCTGGAGAGACGGAGATCCGCCAGAGATCCCCCGGGGCAGGGGGGCTGCCCTGCGTCAACGCCCGCAGGCGCTGCCCTCCGAGCCCGGGCGTGCTGTCGGGGCGGAGAGGGTGGAAGTGAAACTGTGAAACGCAGCCTTCCTTCGTCCCGGCTCGGTTTTAAACGAGCGACTTAAGTGACAGCAGCTAACTCCGGGTCGCTCACAAATTTGAAGACGTTTCTTATTTTATCGGTTCTTTTCTGGTAATCGACCGATGGAGCCACGTAACCGTAAGAGGTTTTCCCTTCTTTCCTGGGAACTGGAAATCTGTGGCTTAGTTCACACCTTTTAGGGCCGAAAAGCTCCATATTGTCCGATGTGTGGAATAACACTGGTCATCATACCTCACATTAGTTTTAAGCTCTGAAAATGTGAAAGGGTGCAGTTACATCTTCTTTTGGCCACCAGACCATTTTTAGGTCTCACTAAGGCCATTAGGGTGGAGCTCTTCTGAGCAGTTACAGTTTTTACTTACCTGAATCTAACCTGGTAGGCAAGCATGTTGCAAGCGCTGCAAAATGTTGCTTATGTCTTTCTCTGAACTTTGAACTTGGAAAACTTAAGAACAATTCAGTTTTAAAGAGCAGCACGACAGTGTTTTAAGACTACCGTGCTGCCTTCTGTAATGCATTTCAAAAGTGCTGCTGCGGTTACATCATCACCAAAATGCTCCCTGAAAGGTAATTAGTAATAATCTACTGATAGCAGTCAAACGTCTGACTCACACAGCAGTGTTATCGCTATGTTTTTACCTTAAAAGGTACAGATAGGCTGATTGTTGTCATCTTTCTAATTTTTCAGTGCTGAGTTACATACCACAGAGAAACATTTTGCTCACGTTGCCGCTTTCATTTTCTCTGCCCTCCAGGTGAGAGCGTCTAGACAGGGACTTCTAGCCTCCAGGGTCCTGTCGAGCCCCCACGGCTGCTTGTGAGCTACTCAGGGGCTTGTCCTGCAGCCTGCCTGTTACAGGGAAGGCTGCTCCCACACTTCTGAGCCTCCTGATGGTGATGCCGTGGAGGAAAAGGGTGTTCTGAAGGATTTCTGTCCCGCATCTTTCCAAACAGTGATGTGCTGCCACTGAATCATGCAGGGTTTGTGTTGTTACAGACAGGTTGCAGCAGTCACATTATGCAGGGCTGGGAAAGGAAAAGGGCAAGCCACAGGTGGGGAATTTATCTCCATTTTAATTCATAACTTGCAGTTCCTCCTGTGTCAACAGTGCCAAGTGATAAATCTGCTGTAGGGTAATAAGTCTGGGTGGACCTGAGCAAGAGCTTATGCTACTGTGTCAACCCATTTGGCATCAGGAGCACAGGGCAGGTTGAAGTCCATGAGCAGGAGAAGTAATTTTCTTGAAAGGAGATGACAGGGATGACAGGGGCAGAGGATGGCTCTGGAGAAATCCCTGTGGCAGGAGGAAAGGAGATGACCTGGACTAAAAAACTGCAGAACAAAATATTGAGAGAGATGAATAGTGGTATCACTAGCTGGAGTGGAATAGTGCAACCAGGCTTGGCCTTGAGTTGGAAAATGGAAGAGCAGTGGCAGCAAGGGGAAATGAGAGGAGAAAGGCTACACAGTGGGTATGCAATTGCAGGGATAGGAGAGGGAAAGAGCACATGTTAAGGACATGCTCACAGCATTATCAGAGGTAGGAGGCCTGATATTGCCGAAACAGGGTAATTCCATAGAAAACTGGAGAGACAATTTCGAGATAACCTCAGGTAGGACATCCAAAAGTCAACTTGGTATCCAAACATTTAAGAGCTTGGTGGCATAAGCCCACTCCTTTGAGGCACTGCCTGTCTCACATGACTCAGTCCTCACAAGCCGGATAACTGAGTTGCACTTTCCCACCTAGCAGCTCTGCTCTTCCTAAATGAATTTGTTTTCTTTGTTGGAGGCCACACAGTGTGCAGCTGTGGCCACGGGCAGCTCACATCCTTGTGACACCTCCTCCCTGGCTCTTGGTGGCCCCATGGGACCTGCTCAAACATGCAGCCATGAATGCACCCAAGCCAGTGGCTCAGTGAATACCCCCTGTGGAGCTGTGCATGGCCACAAACTGAGGGCATCTTCCCAGGGCGGGTGTTGCTGTTTGCTGCTTTGCAGGGCTAGTGAGAGTTCAGCAGAGAGTAGGAAGTGCACAAAGATGTTTCAGCACAGTTTCATTTTCTTTGTCTGTCAGTGTTGCCTCCTGAGGTGACAGGAGAAAAATCATATAGTTACGAAGAGGAGAGTGTTCACCTCTCCCCAAACTTTCTTCAGGATCATAAGCTTTTGGGTTCACACTGTACTACTGGTTAAAGAAGAACAAGAGATTATAGCTGTCATTCAATTATCACTCTTCACTGTGAGGGTGGTGAGGCACTGGAACAGAGTGGCCCAGAGAAGTTGTAGAAGCCCTAGCCCTGGAAGTGTTCAAGGCCAGGTTGGATGGGGCTTTAAACAATCTGGTCTTGTGGAAGGTGTCTCTGCCCACAGCAGGGAGGTTGAAACTAGATGATATTCATCCCTTCCAACCCAAGCTATTCTATGATTCCTGCAATGTGGTTGTGGGTAGCCAGGTGGATGGAAAGGCCCAGAAATGTGGAGATCACCTGTCTGGTGTCTGCATTTCCCAATTACACTTAGGAAGTCTTTAAAGAGTGATGATGTTCCCTGAATATACATGTCACAGTAAGTTTCAAGGAAATTAGCAGAGATGAAAGGCCTGGGAGGATAGCCTCTACCTCCTCAGAGATGCTGAGTAGGTAACCTGAAAGAAAGACCTGCTTTGGCAGAGGGTGTGTTGCTGTCCTCGGGGAGAGGCAGTAGAAGCCTTTCAGCCTTATCTGTCAGAGTGAAATCCTGGCCCCTGAACTGTGTGAGGAGAGAGATCCTCTCTAAATCTCTTCCTGCAAGCCTCCTGCCAAGGGTAAGGATGAGCTGTGAGTAACGTTTTCAAGTCAATATATGAAGGATAATTTTAGAACCAGATCACAGGGGGAATACCTCACCTACCACCCAGTCAGAGCCATCTGGTTTAGACTTCTGTCATAAAAAAATCTCAAAAATTCAAAAGATCAAACTTACTTTTTAACTAGAGGCTTGTTCAAAGATCACCATTTTTTCTATTGCCATCTGTGTAGGTATGCAGAACTCCTGTTACAGTTTAACAGGGGGCCCTTGGGGCCAACACCGTCCCTCAGACATGCCTGACTATTTTAAGTGGTGTCACATGTGCCATCTTGCACCTGCCAGTGCATTCACTCCTTCTCCACAAATTGGGCCTGGCCCAGTCAGTTCTGTGCAAGGAACAGAGGTGATATCCCAGTGGAGCATCACTTTGGCAGGAAGATGGGAGGCTGGATCGGAGCAGTCTCTGCTGAACAGCATAACTGCAGGGCAGCAATTCCAGCTGAACAATTACCTACCTGCTCTAGCTTTAGAGATGCTTAATTTAGTTTGTTATTTATTTTTCACTGAGGGCCCTTTCAGGTGTCGTCTGGGCAGAATTGGATGTATCTCACACATTGCTCAGCAGTAGTACTCAACCTTTGCTCTACTGTGTGGGAAATTGTGATGCTACTGTTTCTGTGAAAATCTGCTGCATTAGCAGTCTTTTTGACTTCAGAAAATATTTGATCCAGATCTGGTGTCTGTTGCAGTTTTCAGAAGATGATCCACTCCTCTAGACATGAACAGAGGTTGATACACCACATATACATTTAAACATGTTAAAAGAGCTTTGTAGAAAGGAATAGAAAATTGTTTGTTTCAACAGAAAGTATGATTTTGATTGAAAGCCCGCTGAAGTCAATGGAAGTTGCCGTCTGATCAGTGGATTTTGGATTGAGTCTGAAATCATCTCCCTCTTCTCTGTTCTGCTACCACATCTTTAATTAACTAACAATTAACTAACTTTAATTAACACATTGTTAAATCCTGTACTTCTCCACTTTTTTGCAAATCACTGGAACTCCTCCAACTGTCATCCATGAAGCAACGAAAACTTTTCACTGACTCATCAGACCTTAAAACAGCTTGATTCCTAAGTATCAGGTATCACTTCCACTTACAGTCCTCTCTTGGGATTCATGGGAGGGAAGAGAGGGTTAAGGCTGTTTCAGGTGTCCAGGAGGTCCAATAGCTGTAACACTTCTGTGACTAATAGTACCAAAATGCCTTCTGACAGGGATTTGTTTTAGGAAGAAAGGTCAGTCCCCAAGCCCAGTGCTGCAGGGGATTGCCTGGCAGCGCAGAGGGCTGGATCCAAGTACATTAAATTCTCTACATCCACTGCTAAAAAACCCAAACCCCAAGCCTAATTTTCAATAATGTTTCTTAAAGGTTTTGCTATATTTCTGGAATTAAGAGGTGAGTTAGTGTTTCATTCTCCAAGCTGTAGTAGCTGAAAAACCACATCAATTGTTTTTCACTTGCAGCTGTTTTTTTATCCACAAGCTATGGCTCCAGGCATTTTGAGGGTTTTTTTCCCCCTTTTTCTCTCCCTCTCTTCTTACCATCCATTTTGGACAAGCAGGAATGAAGGGAAACCAGCTAATCTGCCCGTGCTCCATTTATAGGGGATTCAGGGGAAAAAAAAGCAAAGCAAAAGACAGAAAGAGCTGGGGAGGACTTGCTAAAGAAAGAAAAGTGTTGGTAGGCACTCAGCGTAATTTTTTGCAATAAGACCTGTGCTTGCTGGATTATTGCTGTCACTGTTTTCTTAGCTCCCACATAACCTCTGCCCTTCCTCCTTCCCTCCTTTCCTGGGTAATTGATATGCAAATATCAAAACAATGATGAAAATTCAATGCTATAGAAACTCACAGCATTGATGCTTTCTATGTCAGTTCTTTGCTCCATCCTGCATGCTACAAATTATTAGGAGGATTAACCTGCTGGCTGCTTCCTGAATACCACCTCTGCCAACTTCATCATCTAGTCAGCAGAAAGTCTCCAAAACCCTCCTGGCAGCCACGGAGAGCAGTTGGGGCAGCTAGAGGTGGCTGGGATGGTGAGGCAGCTGGCCATGGGCTCTAGCAATGAGGCTGGCAGTGGGATGAGGCTGAGCACAGTGCTCCTAAGCTCTCACACTGGTTGTTGTTTCCACCCTGCCACCCGGGAGCAGGGTGCCAGAGGACAGCCCAACAGCCAGCAGCAGCCACAGCAGTGGGATGTGGGGCTGGAGGATATTGGGCTGGTGGGACAGAGGGAAAAGGCAAGGAAACCTGCTGTTGCCTTTTTGCTAGCCTCCAGTCCACACAGGGGAGCTGGTCCAGATGCTGCCTTGTGCTGGAAATCCATCAAGTGCAGCAATCAGCACATCTTTCATCTCCAAGAAATACCTGTCCAGCCATGGCATATCACAGCCTGTTTCTTAATTCCTGATAGGGGAATGACTCTTAGCAAGGCTTTGCCTCACTGCTGATGTAACTGGAGAACCAAATCCCCAAAGCTGGGGTTCAGGGTGACCGAGGGAGGTGTCCTCTCCCAACTTCTCAGTTGGGACATCTGCCAGGAGGACCCTTTTGCAGGACCTTGGATGTGTAGGCTACAGATGTTGGTGGGGCCATGCCACCACTTTTGGCATCTGCTCTTTGCCTTTTGGTTCAGTCCCTGAGCATCACCCTTCCGTGATCTTCCTCACCTCTATGCTACTAAGCAGTCCAGGCTTCCTGGGGACTGTAACAGCATCTGGTTCTTCCCTGGTGACCTGATAAATGGGACTTCAGTATCAAAGTGCAGGAACAAGCCTACAGTAGTGCACCTTACAGAAAGGTAATTAAGCAGAGAAGCAGCAGGGACTTTTAGATGCAAACATGGAAGGAATTTAGGAAAATGGCTTAAAATCTAATGTCACAAGCCAGGAGTAGTCACTGGATGGTTTCTGGGCTTTCTCCAGGACAGTGACTTGTTGCTGAACCTGCTTCCCCAGTGGGATCATTTGAGAACCGCATTACATTTGAATTAAAGGAGGTTTAATAGCCTTCAGTTACAATCACTACTCATGCGGAGGAAAATGGTATTAGTAGAAGGCAAGACTGGAAAAACATGTCTCCATCTGCCTGATCAACAGGATGAGCAATGAAAATCTGACAAACTAAGCTTAGAAGCGCTCAAAGAAGCATTTGGCAGTAGTTTCATGGCAAACTTGGGGAGGGTTAGGTGATTGCAAATCCCCCCCTTCAGGCATTCCAGGTTAATTTAAATAATGACAGTTTATCAAACATACTAATAAAGGCAGCATTTAGAGAAAATACATTATCATTTTGTCATCTCATTGGACTTCACTGAAAAATGAGAAATGACTGTCAGACAGTATGTAGAAAAACATTGATTAAATGATTGCACTTTAATTGAATGAGCTGTTGGTATAGAAAGTTCCTCCCTGGGTCTCAGAGGTACTGTGAGCATTGGTCCTCTCCTGACCTTGAGTCCCTTTGGGAAGCAGTGCAAGGGCTCCCACCCTACTTGCCACAGGGCATGTGGCACAGCCTCCGAAGGCAGGTAGAGCTCCACACAGAACTGATGGGGAGTTCGTTCCCATGAAAGATGGAAGGAGCCACGGCCCTGAGTGTGACAGCATGGCCAGAGAGGGCAAGGACGTAACTGTCGGACCTCTTCCTTCCCCTCTGTGTAGCATAGATTCCACTAAAGTGTGAAAGAAATTTTGTCTGTCCTATACTGATGAGAAAGCTCTCCTGACAAAGAGAAGGTCTATTTCCCCTCCTTTCTTTGGAAAACAAAGTATCTGTGCCAAGGACATCAGGAATAGCCCAAGGAAGCAACAGCACTGGCTCAGAGGAAGATACTGGCCGTGTCACACAAAGGTCCTTTCTTCTAACGATTACATCTATGCTGGCATGAAAGGCTATCTTTTAAGTAGCCATAACCACAGTGGATTTTGCACCCTGCTATCATATTTGCCAAAGCTGTTTCATGGAGGGATGCTCTGGGAATGCACTTGGCAGCTGCCTGGGAGATGCAGCGCATGGCTAGGTAGGTGGGACCCTATGGGTGTCCTGTTCTGTCTTTTTCTTAGGCCGTATTTGCAGGTCACAGCATGAATTCCAGGTTAACCTGGTTCGGAGGAAGCCTTCAGGCTATCCTACACAGCGTCAACCCAACCAGCACACATCATTCACATCTCCCAGTACCAGTGAGAAGGAGGTATGTGCTGGATGCAACATAGGACAGCCTAAAACTTACTCCTTTGAATATGACCTTGGAGTGGCAGTAGGATCAGTTACTGCACATGAATCGCAGATCTCAGCATGCCAAAAACAGCGGAAAGGTTTGATGGTGGTTGAAGGTGGCACCTTCCCACCAAATCTTTCACTCATACTGCAGTGTCCCTGTTTTCAAGCACCTAAAATGAGCACATACAGTGTTAATACTCTCAGTCTGCCTGCACCCTCTTAGGTGTCTCTGGTGGGGCATTCAAAAACCAGGCACTGAAGATCAAGCCAAGCTGGAAAACCTTTGCCTTTGTCCTTGTCCACTTCTTGCCTGCTTGGCTTTGTTACTAGTGAGAATTTTGCTAAAACGTCTTTGTTTTTGAATCTCTCTTTGGGACATCACTTTTACCAGTCACAGTCCCAGTCTGGTGGAAGCTGCCCATTGTTAGAGGGCTTCCTGCTATTGCTGCTCCTTTCCATGAGACTCAAGAAAAAACCCTGTGTTACCTCCCCCTACCCCCACAATCTTAATTCAGTGTTGTGTAGCTTGGTCCTTTTGTCTACTTTTGAGTGAAAGTGTCACAGAGTGTTGCTAAAGAGAAAGGGAATGTAGCAGCATGGTCATGGTGGAGTACTGGATCTGACAGTGGGTTCAGGTTATGCCTTTTGTGCTGCTGGAAGACACAAAAAAGGTGTAATTTGTCCTCCTGGCTCAGCATCATCTTTTGTTCTGATAGCTCAGGGTCAAAAGTGACACTTCCTTATGCTTTTACAGACACCGTTTATGGATTGGCAAGGCTGAGTGGAAAGATTGGGAATGAGGAAAATGCAGGCTGGATCGGTGCTGGAACCTCTCAGGCACAGAGGAGTATAACCATGCAGGCATATATATACCCAGGGAAATCCTGGTGTGCTGGTCACACCTCTTTTTGGGCTCAGGTAAGTCATGCTATGTACCTGAAGAGCTAGAGTTCTTATGGCACAGAACTGGGCTGAATTTGGTTATGCTTCTATTTCTCCCTATACAAACCTAGTAACATCTGTGCAAGTAAATCATAAAAAGTAATGCATGGGATAAAGGGGTGTCATTAATTCTTACTATCATCTTTACCTCTGAGGGGTCTTAAGTATGTCCACCAGAAAATTAAACATCTGACATAGTTTATATATACTAAAGAGTGTGAATAATATACAAAATAAAGACATGACACTCAAACCATGAGGCTGTCTTTAAAACCTTGTCCTCCAGCACATTAGAGAAATCTGCCTATACCCATGTTCCTTTCCTTAGTATAAAAATCTCAGCTCAGATATTGCTTTTGCTTTGGGGTCTTGGCAGTGTTTCCAGCTGTTCTAGGCATTATTTTACTCTCTGCTGGATGTACACACAGGATGACATCATGACTATTTCTGGTCTCTAACAATAATCTCCTCTCTTTTGATAGTCAGAGGACAAGTTCATTTCATATCTATGATTCCTTGACTGTAGGAGAATGATGTGCAGGAAAATGTGCACACTAAGATTCATCACATCAGGACTTGGTGGAAAGATCTAATGTCAGAAAGAGCTCATGCTAGTTGAAGTACATTCATTACAGTCAGTCTTCATGCTGAAGATTACTAGGTGTGAGTGTCACTGTGTGCTGGGTGGTGAAAAATACACCTTTAAAGGAATACACCTTTGGTATGTCTAACATGCATCTAGCACATTATCTGGAGTGTACTGTGTAGTCAAATGAATCAGCTTCTTGAAGCGGAAATGGAAGAGCACTTCACTCTTTAAACAGAAAGAGCTCCATAAACGTGGAACGTGCTGTGTCTGTACTGCTGCGGCAGCATAATGTAGAAGAGCTACCAGTTCAAGTAGCTTGTGTTTGTGAGTCTACGTTTACTCTAGACACTCTTGGGCTTCTTTCAAGCTTGGACCACTAGGGACTTTTTAAATGTAATTTTTTATAAGTAGTTAAATATGAGAGCCCTGGTTGTTCTGTGTGTCTGGACTAGAACATGTATGGAGTGGTAAGACAGACAGGGAACCAGCCTAAGTAACACTATTCCCAGCTGCCTTATTCCAGCATACGTTAAAGGTGCCATGGGCCTCACGACTTTTGCTCTGGTTGAAAATTGAGCAATTAAGCTAAATTAGCCTATATTAAGCTCTAGCTTACAGCTAGTTTTGGTACCTCTAAACCACGCTGCAGGTAGCAGCGAAGACGTGAAATATCAGTGTAGTCAGAAAAAAGCCTGATATCCTCTGAGAAAGTCCTCTGGGGGTTCTTAATTCTCCTCAAAGCAGCTCAGATTTCCAGGCCTTGGTGTGCCTCTGATTCCACAGCATCCAGGAACATAGAGATCTGGAGACATTTTGCAGTACATAGCAGAACAGTGACAGTTTGTTACACCAGGACACATTGGCTGTGTACCTTTACCCAAGAGGCTCAGGATGAGCTTTCAGAGAAGAAAGAAAAGTTGAGCCAACGTCACTCTGCACAGCCTCTTCTCACCAGCATAGACCAGGCTGATCTGGTAAATTCATAGGAAGAACAGAAGGTACAGCTGCTATAGGGCTGAGAGGCCTTAAATGCCCAAGTCATTTCTGTAAATGGGCTTTGAGCACCAATGAGTTGTCAGTGGGCCCTGCATGAAAGCAGAAGGGACTGCCAAATCTATGTGCAGTCAGGTGCATTAGTTCATCTACATCTTTCACCAAAGACCTGTGGACTCCTATAAAGACATTTCAACAGGCAATCCTTCTTTAGGTGATTGCTTTAAGCTCTGCCTGAAATCTGCAGTGCAATAATTTTGGTGTCTGCTGGCTAAAGGTCACTTTTGCTGGGCAACTGGCAACTCCTTCAAGTGCCACGACTTGATGCTGTGACTGTCCTTGGAAGGGGAAGAAAGAGCACAAAAAAAGGGACAGATACCAGTCAAATGTTACTCAGTTTGCATGAATAAGACCATTCTATAAACAGCTCTGACACTCTTGCTCACAAGAGTATGCTAAAACACCAAGTTCCCAAAGCACATGAAGTGAAAGATGCCCTCACCCATGAACAGCAAAGCACTGGTTTGAGTCCTGGGCAGAATTCCTCCTTCTCAGGAAAACATCATAACCAACCAGATATTGTAGGTTGAGTTATTCTCAGTGGTTTTTCTTGCTCATTTAGGTTTCTTTAGTAAATTTTACAGCCTGCTGCAGCAGAGAGACTGTGCATGAGAGGATGGCTTTGTCACATGCTGCTTTGGGCACCACATTAGGAGGAATGGTCCATCACTACGGCGATATATATCCAAGTGCAAAGTAAATGTATATGTAAAGATGTACAGTGTCAGCAGAAGCAATAAAAAGCAACACAACCCAAAACACCCACCACAACCCAGAGCAGTGAAGGACATACAGGTGTAAATGTCTGCAGGTAACAAAAAAGCTTGAACTTTTTCTGGATGCATCCTGGATACACTGCTATTTCAACTGAGATGACACCAGCAGCAGTAACTGTTGATACTATTGCTGATTGAGTTTAAACTTTTGTCATTAACAAAAATGAGTACCAAAAGTTGCTGTGGACATTATGAAAAGATTTTATTTCTAGATCATTATTTCTTCTAATAGCCAAATCTATGTCCTTAATCCACATGCTTTTCAGCTACTCCAAGCTGTGTCTCTCAGTCAGTGAAAACTTTAACCAGAGTTTTTTGTTCTCCTTGTCCTGAACACATACCATATACTTTAAGGAGGAAAAAAAAGGTGACTATTTGGGCCGGAAAACAAAATTATATCAGCTTTCATTTCTACTGTTCCTTTCTTATCTCTTCTTGTTGTTTTCTTCCTTGCTCTAAGTTCTTCTTGAGTCTCAAACTTGCTCTGTTTTTCCATGTTGCAGCCTAAATCCAGTCTTTACTTCCTGCCATCATGGCCTTTAATTCTGTTCACAAAGCCAATCCTATCCCTGATATCTGTCCTACAGCTACACCTGATATCTGTCTTCCTTGATCTGTCTTTCATAGCCACCATCTTCACCCTTTCCTCTTCTGCTAGTATCTTTTTTTACAAAAATAGTATAAGATTGTGTGTAAGAAATTACCCCTAAATAATATTAGACAAGTAATAAAGGAAATGCTCAAGTATGACAAACTGTACTCTTCTGGGTCATTATAACATCCCTTTATTTTATAAAGTATGAGACCAAAAGCCAAGTGATTCTGCAGAATGCAAAAATATGAAACAATCAGTCTTTGTGCTTCCTGTCTTTATAAAATGAGTCTAGACCTCTTGGAAAGTGTCCACTGATAGTCTTGAAACCCCTCCTTCATAGGGCAAGCACAGTGACTGCAGTGACAAAGCAACTGTTGTGCTTAGCATTTGAAAACAACAAAGTCCAGCAATGCAGTAGCATGTTTCCACCACTGTGACCATAAAATCTCTGACAGACAAACACTGGAGCAGTCTTGGCATTGCAGGAGTAGTCATGCGGTTTGTAAACAAATTCCCTGAGAATTTCCACTCATTGCTCACTGGTTGGATTTGCAGAGTGGTTCTGACACATGAGAATGAGATTTCCTTCAAAGACCACTAAACTGGAGTCCCTGCTCCAGGTGAGCATCAACAGCACTCCAGCACCCAGGGCCACACGTGGGATCACATGAATGACCAGTCCTTCAGGCAGTTATAAGCTACATGCATAATAGGGACATTACAGGCAAATAAAACCCCTTGTACAGACACAGGGTAGATGCTGATTTTATCTATGGGTCCACCTAGCATAATGAATTACCTGCTTATGTCCTGGATCTCCAGTGCCCTGACCCCTGTAGTCCCATTCCTGGGCACCTAGCTTCCTCCATCTCCTCACAGTGAGCACAGACAGACCACTCAGGGAAATATGGACACAAAGGTGGCAAGATGCCTAAAAAGCAGATGACAGGATGCTCTGATTTGCAACACTTCTGTCTGTTTGTGGCCCCAGTCCAGTGGAAATTGCATTCCTACTCACTGAAGCACCGCTAAGCCTTTCAACCCTAGTCCTTTAACTTGAGTTTTGTGATACCAAGGGGATTGGGCTCACTGCCCTTTCATAACCCAGGCAACGAATTAATGTTCCCTTTGCCCTAAGTCTTCTTCTGTAACAGCAAAACTCCTTAGACAGGATGTAGAGGGCTGTGCAACAACTTGGAAAGCCTGCTGTCGGAAAGATGTTGACATGTTGATGGGATTCATACAAGAACAGGAGGAAACAAAGGGGGAGGACAGACCTCTGCTAGACGGACAGGGAATGAAGTCTGATCTGGCTGAGCAATGACTGCAGAGAAATACTGATGGTATAGTGAGGGAGTCATAGTATGGTTGTTCAAGACAGTGCAGTGTGCAGCTGTGCTACACAAAAGAAAATCATAACTGAATGCCAGGAAAAATTACATGAAAGATGAAATGAAAGAAGAAATTAAAGAAGTTCGGGGAATTTCCAGCTCCATTAAAATACATTATAATGGATAATACAAAGATATCACAGCACTGTGAGAGTGAGACATATGAGACTCCTTTTTCCACTTCCAGTTCCTATATCTTTACAAACCATAAAACAGAATGTGCTGCCCTGCAGAACTAAGATTTTTAAAGGAAGCAAATAAACACGTACATAGTTGCATATGAATGAACAGCAATAGACAGGATCAAAAACTTTTTTAAGACACAGAGCAGACGCTAAACTCTGGGGAATATCTCTAATTATTATCATTTAATTTCATAGTTTTCCATTCTGGGCTTACTTGGCTCTTCACCAGATCTTGGCCATTCTCAGAGATGGGACACTGAATGACTGAATTATGACTGAGATAGTGTTCTCCATGGTTTAGAAGCAGAAAGCACAGGAAAAACATGAAGGGAGATAAGCAATGCTTAAGAGGAAATTTCAGAATGATTCAGGAGTTAGTAAGTATGGGAATATTTTTTTATAGCTTTGTGATTTTGGCATGGGACAAAATTCTAAATAGATTCCTGACAGATGAGATCCTCAAACATCTGGAGAGATACGAGCTGATATGAAGCCACTTACATTTCATAAAGGATAGATTTAGACATTTATAACAGCTGCAGCGACTGTGAGAGTTAGGCAGGGCTGTGGATGTAAGCTGTCAGAAGTTCAGCAGGGAAATAGTCTGATGGCTAGGCTGAACACCAGGGATTCAACTCATCATCACCAAGGGGAGGATTTCCCATGTGCAGGGGAATTCAAGGAGGTAACCAAATTTTCCTTATGCCTTGTAAGGGTCACTGCAGGTCTGGACAGCTGGAATGATATCCTGCTGCTTCTGTAGACCAGTGGCATCCTACTCCCCTCTGTAGGTACCTGGCACAAAAATGTCTGCAGGAGGTTACTGACTGAAATGTCAGGTCTGAACCCCATCCACACACAATGCCCCCCAGAAACCTGCTGCTTTGGAGACAGGGGTTCTAAAAACACTGTCAGGGACATGGGGTGCACCCAGCTCCCTTTTTCATGTTGAGGTCAGGCCGTGAGCTGTAGCAGCCTTGTGTAACCACAGCACTTGCAGCACTGTGACCTGGAACACAGAGGACAGCCAGGGCAAAGCTCAGACCACAAACCGGAAGGTATTTTGGCATCTTACTGCCCTTGCCTAAACACATCTCAGCTTCTGGAGACCAGGAAGGAGTGGGAACACCACAGGACAAATGGTTCAGATTGTTAACGGGTTTAAAATTGGTTTGAAATCAAAGAAGATGAGATCCATTGATCCGATGTTGACTGACATTCCTGAGATGCAGCCAAGAAAAACAAGTTGACATTCAGAAAGTCACTGAAGAACAAAAGGGAGGAGAAGGAGATGAAAGGGAGAATGGGAAAAAGCATGAAGCCATCAGCTGAATACATGTATCTAGCAGAAGTCTGCCATGTCAGACCTTAGTGCCGTTAGTGTCTAATGAGGTCAAATGAGAAAGGATTTTTCATTCTATAAAAACGTGTTGATGTGTTTCTTATTATTTTAATAAGAAAATAATCTGATTTCCAAACACATTTCAAGACATGAATTCCTTCTCCAGACTGGATGGATGCAGAACAAGATCTGAGATTGGACATGGTTTAAAGTGAATTAAAGGGGTAATTTTTTTCTCTACCCATCCTCTAATGTATAAAGCAGTATTACATTCATGCTTACTGATCTAAACTGAAGCTTCTCCCTTACTCCATCCTCTTTATTTCTCTTTTCTAGTGTAGAAAGGCCAGAGAAAAGAAAGAAGCAAAATTGTAAGTGGTTTGTTTTTTTCTATTAAGGCTTAAATAAAAGAATTTTTATACTTGTCTGAAACAAATTTTTCAAGCTATTTCATGAAAAATTCTATTCTAAAGTGTCCCAACAGAAAGCAATATTCACTTTGATCTGCTGCTTTATTTTACATACAGCATGTTCCTCATTGCTACAGCAATACATCGCTAAATCTGAGCAAACTTTGCTATTCTTTGAAAGGCAAGGAGACGTGGAATGCATTTTTTTTTATACATTTTATGAACAGGAATAGAGATAATATGAAAGCAATCAAACTATCCCAGCCTGCAAGGAAAGACAGAGACAGAACTGAGAGCACAGGTTCAAAACACAGCTTGGAGAAAAGTCAACAGTGATTCATTCATAGATCACAGTTGTGAAGAGTTAGCCCCCAGTCTCCATCTTCAGGGTAGTGATTCATATTTTCTATCTTGGGACAATGATTTTTTTGGTGAGTAATTATGTGGGTTTGTTTGTGGCCTCCTACGCACAGAATCCCTGTAATCTGAGAGAAGCTCTGTATTTTGAGAAAAGCAATGTCCAGTGGGATTGACACTGAACTGTCTGACAGTGGATTTTAGTGTTCAGGGAGCAGCAATGACCACTTATATTTTTGAAAGTAAGAATGGATATGAAACACATTTTGGACTTCTTTTCTGTATTTAATTTTCAAGATTATTCTAAAACAGAAGACCAAAGCACAATCCCCAGCAACTGGTTTGCATATGTCCACATAACAACCGTAACATTCATGATGTTGCTGGGACACGTGCTGTCTTTACGGGCACTTCGTGTAAGAATTTTAATTTAGCTAAAGTTGAAAGTTTAAAACTTGTGCTAGCTTGCTCCAAAGACCTTTTGTAATATTAGCTGAATTATGTCAAGTATTTTCTCTCAGCTATAAGATTTGTCATAAATCACAAGAAATCTTGTAATAATGTAGTTCTGAGCATTATGTCTCCAAAAACCCCCTTTCATAATGGGAAATACTGTCTTACGCTTTTTAATGTCTTTCTTTCCTCCCTTCCCTTGGGCTGTGCTTTTTTCTTTCTTTTGTCCTTTCTAGGGAAATTAAGCTTTCCTTTGGACTAACTGGAGAAAATCAACCATTTAGTTAAACTCTATGTTTGTACCTTCTTTATCTCCCTGTAACAGAGGCAATTTCCTTTCATCTGCACAAATATTTGGTACACTGGACTCCACATTTACCATTAGTTTCTGCTCAGTAATTTTCCACTTGAGATCTTTTAGCAAAATGGACATGAGCAAGCTTATGGAAAAGACTTCTATATGCTGGAAACGTTTGATTCAGAGCTAAACCCATCTCTTGTAAATTAGCAACACCAACATACATCCAGCCCCAAATACTATCAATGAGAAATGCTGCCTGTTGGAGCAGATTCTCCTAACATAGAGATCTCCTGGATGTCATTCTCCTTCTTGTATATCCTTAGGAAGCCCAGGGCAGAAGGCACCATCCCAGGATGCCCAGAGCAAAGGTAGGGAAGCTAAATTGGGCCACATGCCCATTTCCAAAGGTTTATTCCCTTGGGCAGTGCTCACTGGTAAGCCAAGGCTGTGCACTTTGGCCCATAATGCTGAAGGAGCACGTGAAAGAGAAGAAAGAAGATGCTGGCACTAAACGAAGCCAGCAAAGGGCTGGCTAGGACCAGTTGATGGAAGAGGCAATGTCACAGCTGACCTTACCACCCTTCAGTGACTCCAGGCAGATGGCAGCTTTGGCTAAGCTGCACACAGCGGAGTCACTGCGACATAGCTATTTACTTGTTTCAGATTAAACCATGAAAGCAGCAGCTGCTGCAGCATCTTCAGTTCTAAGAAAAGCCTTGTAGGAGTGTGCAAGTCTTTGAGGAATATGTCTGTGCAAGGCTCGCATGCTGAGTCCCATATGGGGGACTTAGATGTATTTCTGTGGTGAACCAAACCCTATTTTTATTCCATATCTTCCCCTCTTCTGCCTTCTCCTTTCAAAGAGAAGTGGCCCCATCACTGGGGGATGGTGGCTTTGAGGGTGGTTCTCTCTTTTGAGGAACCTGAGTGAGGCTCTCAGGTCACTTCATGAGACAGAGCCAGGCACAGCAGTGCAATGAGGCGGGAGCTGATTCTGGGGCTCTGCTCCAGAGCTTTGTGCAATGTGGACTTTAGGCTCTGAAGTACCCCTGAAATGACATGTAGCCACTCAAAAAAGCTTTGAGCAGCAATTAAGTGACAGGCAGCAGCCCAGTACCAGCCCCCTGCAGATCCCCTGATCAGAGAAACTCAGGGCAGTCACGCAGCAGGGAGTCTGTAGTTTTGGGAAATGAGTCTGAAGCACTTGGGGTATTTTTTTTAAACATTAGCTGACTCTCTGGGCAAATAATTTTCCGCTTATGGGTGTCTTACAAAAAGCTGACTATCTTGTTCTACTAATGAACCTTTGTGACTGGGGTGCCTTGTGGATAAACCAGTATGCTTTCTAATTCTCTAGGCAAACACCAACATTCCCTAGCATGAGTAAGTTGAGTGCTGAGCAGTGACTAATGAACAGCTGGTATGAATTCCTGACACTCCTGGAATCCAGAAATATGTTGATGAATTCTGGCAGAAGTCCAAATATTTGCAAAGTAATGACTAAGGTGGTAATGAACTACAGTTGACTGGCTCATTCATGTTAAGATGCTCAGCAGTTTATCCCAGTGTACATCCAAAATCTCTGAGTCAGTTCTGGGTCACTTTTTCATGTCTGGAAGAAGGGGGCTGCCTGAGGATGCTACAAGCATTGCAGTAGAACGGGCACCCACTTATCTGCACTGCACACATGCTCCATCTTATGGCAACCAGGACTTATGGCTTGTGTGAGGGCTCCAAGCCCCTTCCTATGTGCAAGGCAAGGTGCACAAACAGCTCTACAAATACTGGTCCAGGCAGAATAGGTACAACAGAGAAGGAAACAAAGCATGGCATTAGGAAATGCCCATGGCCTCATCTTGTACAAGATGCAGTGCAGAGAAGACTAAAGTTGATGAAGGAGATGGAGTGACTGCCAGGCCAGTAGAGACTGAACAATTTAGGATTAGATGATTTCAAACTGGGAAGAGGATTGTTCTCTGGAAAGACAACCCACAGATGAACAACAGAGAAGGAAAGGAAAAAACTATGTCGAAGAGCATAGATTCCATACTGGGAGCATATGTATTTACAGATGCTGACAGGCACACGTAAATCTTGGCCTCTTCTATGGGGTCACCTTTGAAAATAGGAACGAGGGTGACAGCATTTTTGAAAGCACTGCCTCCTGGTGAGGCATATGCTAGATTTATGCCAAAGTCCTGCACTGATTTCAATAAGGTTCCTTTTGACATGCATAAAACCAAATATGACCAGACCATACCTTGGTCAATGTCACTGAGATAGCTGAGTACATATCTCACTCATCTTCCAGCCCTCCTATGCAGGCAGACACATTCAGGATGTGTGAAGACAGGCATATTTCCCAGCATAGACTGGGAATGCCACTCACAAATTTCCTTGAGTATATTCAAGCAGGCATCTCAAATTAAACTAAACTTAACCCAACAAATGGTCTCACTTTTCCTTTCCGTTTTTTTTGAAAGGGATTTATTCTAATGATAAATTAATTTAAATGGCAGGCAAAACCACAGATGGGCGAACAGGACAGACTGATATAGCCAGATGGAATCATATTTGTTTTAATCCAAATCAGTAGGCACAGCAGCGAGAGCCTTTTAATGCCACTTTATAGGAATCAAGTGCTCTGAAACTTGACTGGAACTATGTCATGAGAAATAAATAGCTGAAGCCAGAGATAACAAAGGATATAAGGCAATGGTGGTGCAACATTGCTTCAGAGGAAAAATGCATCTAGAAATTGTTGAATGTAACAAACCCAAGGACTGAGAAGGATAAGCTGACCTGGGGGGATGTTTTGGCTGTCACTGACCACTCATCAGGCTGTGGTGGAGGTTTCCACAGCATTCAAGAGCAGTGAGAAACACAGCCCTGAACCAGCAGAAGATATTTCTTGGCAAGTGTCACTTTTCTGCTACTGCAACTGCTGGCCTACTCTTCCTCCTCCTCAAATCTAGATGCAGACCCCACTGATGCCACCGGGACACAAACCCCACCATCCATGAGCTGTCTCCACTGCATGCACCTGCTGGCTGGGGAATTTCCACTGACACACAGGGGTTTTTGCATTGGAGCTGGATTTTGCATTAGAGCAGGGTTTTATTCATGTGACCTGCTTTTTTTTTTTTCGTTTGCTCACCACCAGATTTGGAAAGAAGAATCCGGACCACTGATGAAGTTCTCTGTTTTCTCCCCACCAGAGCCCCTGACAGTTCTGTCATGAAAAAGCCATAGCTGTTAGTGCTTTCCAAGAAAAGCAGCACTGTTTTGCTAAAAGTGCCGACTGGCAGCAGGTTGGCATTGGGTTTCTTTGTTAAAAGATAACAGAGCTTATGTTTTCCGGGAGAAAGAAAAGTCCTATTGATATAATAATATCATGCCAGGCAGACAGCCCTGCTTGTGTAATCCACTTTGAGCACAATGCTGTGTTGTGGCTTGAGCATTGTTTCCAGATGAAAAGTGGCTGTGATTTGCCTGGTCAAGGACGTTATCCTGACTGACAGGTCTACAAAAGGAGACAGCATGTGTGGCGAGCTGAGAGGCCAGGGAAGTCCACCTGAGGGGTGAGGGGGTGGGGCAGGGCCTGGGGTGCAGGGACCTTCCTGTACATGCACCTCCCTCCTGTGGGTCAAAAAGGTGCCAGGGGCGTTCCACGGAGCTGGGGGAATCCCACGGTGCTGGTGGCATCCCATGGGGGTGGACGTCAAGAGGAGAACTGGTATTTCTGAATCTGACAGAATTATATATACAGAATTAGATACTGTTTGCAAAAAATATTGATTTTCACTCTTTATTTTTTGCTGTTTACTGGCTATTGAAAAGCCCAGCTGGTTGAGACTTTCAAAATGTGTGATGAATGTGACAATGTTTCTCAGCAAAGAGTTCAAAGATAGTACTATGTTGCAGGTAGCAATCCACCTTTGGTTTAGATCTGTAAATTACCCCTCTACCTTCTATCTCTTCTTGGCAATTCAGGTGAAGTCAGAAGACACCACTACTTCAAGGTGTTGATCCGGGCTTGCTTTGGACCACACATCAGTTCTGTGGCAAATATGATGAACCTTGTGGGCACTTCTGCCACCTGATGGGCTGAGCTCTGTGTTTGCAATATAACTAGGGAGTTAAAGAGCTGTTAAATCTTTGTAGCAGAAAGTCTGCTGTAAAGTTTTGCATGTGTATATAATAACCCTTCTTCCAGATGCAGAGTATTTGCCATCAGCAAAATAGTATCTTCCACTTAAAGTGGTTTATTACAACCACTTGTGTTATAATGACCAGCCCTAAGCTTTTGCACAGCCTTCTTAGGACTAAACCCAGCAACTGGGTGTAAAGTGATAAATCTGGTTCATACTGAAGTCCTATAAATGTCATTCATGGGCCTCATGCTAGCCATTTAAACTGAGGCCAAGTTTCACTCAAACATGAGAAGTGTGTAACTGCAGCATGGTCAGATGAGTGTAGGGATCTGATGGATAAGCAGGACAAAGAACACAGGAAATAAGAGAATTGTTCTCCTCTTTGGAGCTCAATAACTTAACCAACATCCTTTCTCTAGCAAAAAAAAAATTTTACTATATTACTGATGATAAATGAGCATCTGCAGGACTCCAGCCCAAACCATCATAATTTTCATTACATATTCAGGGGATGGCACTAGGAGATAGTGCTGTGCAGATGGCCAGCACACATGTTCTGCAGCATCAAGGTCCTTCTCTGTCTTCTGGATAGGAATTTTGGGATTTAAATGCCAAGTAGCCCCGTGCTGGTCTTCAAAATCAGGCTGGTTTTCCCTATGCATATAATTAAACCAAACCCTTCTCCAGACATTCAAAACTGCCAAGCTAAGTGTAGCTGGGACAGTAGCTGATTAGTAAAAGAAGTGCATCACCTGCAGCATCTGAGACCACTCCTAGCTAAGACATATCACTTTTTGACAGCTTTCCATCTGGTACTGACCAGGCCTGAACACGCTTAATTAGTGAGATCTGATGAGTACTAAGCCTGAGGTTGTATAAGTCTTGTTTCTAAATTTGGACACGTGCTTTGAACTAGTAATACGGGAGTTAAAAGCATCATGTAAACAGGATTAGACTTGGCTCACAAAACCTTTGCTGAGTCCTTGTTTGAGGGAATAAGAGACAGCAAGAAAGCATACAGCAGAGAAAATGCTTCAGATAAAAATGGCTAGTAACTCTAAAAACACACCTTTCAACATCTATCTCTGAGCATGTAAGAACATGGTATGCCTGGGGTCCTGCGATGGGTGTCAGCACTTGCAGGTGGGACGATGTGCCTGGGAAAGCAGTGGCACTCAGTAGCAGCACGGAGGGGAATGTGCCTACAGCCCTGCCGAGCACAGGCTTGGCCATCCCGCTCAGGAAATACGTGCCCGTGGGATGGCATTCTTTATCTGCAGTGACCGGAGTGCTACGGAGCAGCCCATGAAGGTGCATCGTGATCCAGCCTCCCTGCTGAGAGGGAGCTCAGGAAATCCAGGGCCCTTATGGGGAGCTGGCAAAAGTCACGTAAGCAAAACTTCCATGTTGAAAATAAAGGAAGCGCCCAGGAAAAAACCTTGTAAGATTTACCCCACATCTGTGATGCAGCACTTAGGTGGTTCCCTAGATCCAGATCTTCAACTGATGGACTTCCAGAGATCACGGACAGGCAACCACTGCCTCCAACCAGGGTACAGTGTCCAACACAGTGAGCACTGAAGGAAATAGAACATGAAAGCTTTCAACAGTGGTGTGGTGCAGGCATTTATCTGGGGATTTGCTGTCTCAGCAGGAGTGCACAAAGAATACATGGAGCTTGATATGTTTGAAAATATGTCAGACAGCACTCTAACACATGCACTGATGGATGCAGCACACGGCTCAGTATGTTTCCTACATCTGAAGTATAATTTCATGAGAGAAACTGGAGCTTTTGGGAGTGCAGTAACTTTCTGGGAGAGTGTACACATTCAGCCTAGAACACTAGAATCCAGCTTCTGATCTGGTCTCTCGACATTTCCCAATATAAGTATTAAATGATGATTTACCATGTCTTGGGAATATGATCACGGATGCCCCCCAGTTTTGGAGCTCAGGGTGACACGAATACTCTGAGACATGTATGTTCATTTGTTCCTGCCCAGTATACAGTATTGCTCTCCCTGAGCAGGGGTGTCCCAGGCTAGCCAGAATATCTTAATTTGCATTTCTGTTTAAGAGAGAGTTAAACCACTTAATGTGGTATTTTGCCTTCTTTTCTTTTTCTCATTTATCTGCAGATGTTTCAGGACTGGAGTAGAATGCTTAGGAAAAAATCTCACCAGCTAATAAATTAAAGACAGTATTTAATTTATTTACTTTCAAGTAAACCAAGCAAGCCATTTAGACATTTGTTGCCAAACAAGATCATCAAGGCTAAGAGGCTTGTGTATACTATTCCTATTGTTCTGGTGAGTTATTTGCCTTGTACTTAGAGCAGTCTGTAAACTGTTTCTCTCTATATAATGAGAAGGAATTTTACACATGTAAAGAATTCTCCATGCTTCGGTTTACAGATGTGATTTAACAGCTCTTGCTTTCAGAGAGCTTGATGGAGAAATATCCGAGGTATCTAAAATATTGTAAGAGAGGTCAAAAATGGCACTGAGAACTCAGGACTGGCTGCTTTTCTGGGCTCATTCAGGCTGCTGCAATGAAAGAAGTGCTTTGACTTTTGGAAAGTGTTTTTAATGGACTTGAAAGGAAGTGTACAAAAGCCAAAAACATCTTCTGGAGAGTTTTAAAAACATCCTCTATTCTTCTTTATGTGTTTGTTTTCCCACTGAAATGTATTTTCAGTGGATCGTATCAAAATGGCTCCCTGTGAAGGTGTTCCACACATTATTAAAATATATTATACATAGTCTCCATATCATAATAAAATAGGAACACTCATCTTCTGAAACCATTTTTGGCTTGTCTTATACATTTCCATACAAATGCACACACAGAAACTGGAGCTGTTCACACACTAGAAAAAGTAGCACCAGCTCCTTCCTTTGCCCTGAGGAGTATCAGATGAGCAGCTGTTTGTTGCAATCACAGAGGTGGTGGCCCTTAGGCATCAGTCTAAAGGATCCTCCACTCCTCTGCAGATTCCTCCTCTCTGTCTTCCTTCCAGACTCCTGCATTTTACCGGTCACTTTCATCTTCAAACACTGGACTACACCTCACTTGCAAACCTGTGGTTCAGACCACAGTAAGGAGAATATTGGTGCAGATACTTTATTTGAGATTTTAGGACATGTGTCACTGGGGGACTACAACCAACACAGCCCTGTTAGTGGCTCTGAGACATAACACTGAAATCTTTGCTCCTTTTTGGCCCAGGAGAGACTCCTGCTACCTTAGTCTTGTTGAGTCCAAATGAATTGCTGAAAATTGACTTGATATCAATTTTGCCAGGTTTCTGGCAAAAAATTTCTCCACATTTGTCTTTGAGCAAATTTTCTGCCTGCCCCAGATTCAAATTGAACATTTTCTGCTAATGCCATTGACATGCTCCTGCCTTTCCAGTTTATTAACAAAGCTGTTAAAAACCTTTTGTTGGCCTTCAATATGATTTACTATGTGTTGCTGCTGCCCATGACTAAGGTGGACTATTAGTGAGTTTGGAAGATCACCAGTGTTCCTGGAATCTCTCTGTATCTCCCTCGTTTAAGTTCTGCCTACCAGATAACTTACTTAGAAAATAGAAACAGTAGAACAGCACAGTTTTAGACCACTGCATGTGGATTCATTCTTTTCCATTTTCATCCCTTCCGAAACAGAAGTTGCTTCTTTGTGATTTTACATACCCCCAATACTTTAGCAATAGCTGTGAGCGTTTCCCAACCGCAACACTCAAGTACTGTCAGGGCTGTGGTTCAGAAAGTCATCATTCTCATTTCTGAAGCAGCTGAGCTATGAGAACAGCACACAGTGATAGGTTTTTAAAATGTATTAACTTATTTATGGCCTGAGTTGTTTTTGCTTTCTTTTCTGTCAAATTAGGTCTTGTTGGCATTTTTTGACTATCTCCATTCTTGATAAATGGCATTTCTCCACAGTAGAGCAGAAAATTACTTCTCCTAATGAAGCCATTTCATGTTTCTGCACTAAAATTTTCAAAACACTCATTAAAATTTCATTATCTACCAGGATGCAGGCACACAAGGCTTTATAAATAAATGCTTTCACTCTTTTTGAGTCCAACGATTAAACTTGAAAACATCAGTTAGAGGACATATAGTCCACGGTTTCAGTTGGCATAGACAATTCTTTCAGACATCATACAAGATATAGGTAGTAAAGGTGAAATAAGATTGCACATCTTGCTCCCGTCCTATTATAAGCAAGCGTTTTTCTTGCCTGTAGTGACTCCGCGCTGCTCTTGTTGGGTTCTTTGAGTAAAGATGTCTGCAAGCATCACTCTCCAGGCTGGAGGTGAGGCTTTTAGTGGCAATCATTCCATGATTGCCACTAAAAAAATGGCTCATCATGGACAGCTAGCTCTTCACACCCCTCCTACTGAGCCAGGATGAAGAACTTCTAGCTGGTGATTTTCATACATAGGTAAGTTATACCCAGAGCATTTCCACCATGCTCAGAAGTTCCTTGTCTATCACCCCAGTGACATGGGGGGAGTGGACAGGATCTCACACGTAGTTCTTGACAGGACTAAAAGTCACAGGGCAGTTTAGTGCACCTGGGTTTTAGAAGACAAACTAGAGAACAGTGTAAAGCAATATTTAATGGACTTCCCAATTCTTTTCTTGTTTTCTTTTCCCAGACTGGTACCTCAATCACGAAGTCCTGGTGAAGCCGAAGAAGGAAGAAAAACAGCACTTCAGAAATCAGACCCAAGACCTTGGAGCTGAACTGCTGACTCAAAGGCAGCTGATGTGTGAATGCCTGAGCCCAGGGCTGCCTCCCATCCCTCTGAGCAGCTGTGGTTTCATTATAGTATCATACGACCCCCTGCTGGCCTCATTTTTCACCTCAGCACTTCTGGCACTACAATTTTTCTGTTTATTCCTTCCTCGTGAATCTTGAAGGAGCCACCCTCTACAGGTGCTCCTTTCTGAGGATGCAAGTAACTTTTTTTGGGAAAGGGTGGCCCTGAAAGGGTCTGACCAGTGTTGCCCAGCATCGTCCTGCTCCCTCTGCAGCGGTGGTGACAATCCTGGCAGGAACCGACCATATCTCAGGCTAATGAGTTGTCAGAAACCCGTCCCCGTCCCTCGCCTCCCGGGCAGGTTATTATTATGAGGGCTGTCAGTGGCGGGTGAGGATGGGGCAAGCAATCCATTTCTGCAGCCAGCGGGGAGCTGCGAATCTGTTCACAGGGGATCAGCGGGGTGCTGTGGGAACCGGCCTGCCCTGCAAGCGTCCACCAAGGGCTACCATTCAAGAGAGCTCTGTGGGTTCATGGCGAGCGCAGCGAGTTTGCCTCTAATGTATGCCCTAATGAGTCAGCGGAGGGTGTTCTGCCTGCCTGAATGTCTTTAGTGTGGCAAAGCGGAGTGGACATTCCCATACAATAGTGGGCTTAAATTCAGCTTCTCACCGATGTCTAATTCATGGGCGGAACGGCTTTTGTAATACCTATAGAAGAGAAGTACAGTAGGTCATTTCTCCAACTAATTGGAGTTGACAATCCCATATCTATCCATATCTCAGAGCCATTTGCACGCATTTGGGAAGGGAGGCATTTCGTCTTCACTCATGTGGTCAGCCACTGAGAAGGGAAAATAATATGTGTATGGGTTTCTGCTTTAGGCAGTCACAGATTTGCAACAAAAACTAATATATCCTGGCAATGGCTTTTTCACTTCCTTTAATGGCAGGTAGAGCATTAAGGGTTATCTTTCTTACCTCCATTCTCCACCTTTTAAAGGATGCTTCCTTTCTCCCACCCACGGTTTGATATCTCTGCAGGGAACTCTTTTCATGACTGTTGGTTGCCCCACAGCACAGAGGTTCAATCTTGCATGTCTTCTAGGTGCCATCACAACATCAGTGGTCAGAATAATTCAAAATGTCCCTTCTCTGCAAAGGGGAGTTTCACCACTTGCCGAAGGCCACTTGCTGGACCAGCAGTAGGAGTAAGACTGGTTCCCAACCCCATGTCTACAAAGTGCATCAAAGGTGTCACATGTTTTAGTCTTTTTTTGGCATGGCACGAACTTCTGCTATTATCAACACTTTATCCACTGGCTGGTTCAGATACAGCAGTTGTATACACAGAGAGTATTAATTTTTCCAGTTTCATTAAGCACATAACA
Organism: Lophotriccus pileatus; assembly: GCA_035583135.1. Taxonomy (NCBI): domain Eukaryota; kingdom Metazoa; phylum Chordata; class Aves; order Passeriformes; family Tyrannidae; genus Lophotriccus; species Lophotriccus pileatus. The sequence continues at coordinate 44,593,488 of JAWWES010000041.1, forward strand.
CCTGAAGAAGAAAACTTCCCAAATTCTCTGTGGAAGCCAAATGAACACTTTGGAGTGCTGTGCCAGTTAAAATTGGACCCTTATCTTTCTTTGGTAGACCATTTTCTCCTCAAAGACATCAGCCACGGAACTAAGTCTTGTCCCCACCTATGGCAGCCTTTGGGAAGAATTAACAATGGTTTGAACTAACTTGAGGGATTTAAACTATATATTTTTTTAAATAAAAGTTTGGCTTAGTGCATTTGTCGTGCTAGAGCCTTCAGACTTTCTCAGTGCAATCCTCAACTCTGTTAACAATTTATGATGAAATCATATAACTAAATTAATAGCCTTTTCCATTCACTAAGTGCCTATTCCACATGGGATCCAAAATGTAGAACATGGTAATATTGCCTGGTCGGTACTTCATGCTGGGACTGCAGGAGACTGTAACACCACTGGGATGGAGACAAATAAACTTTACACATTAATCCTGTTGACTCAGAGGTGATTTAGCTGTTCTTGATTTGACATGGAAGTTTTGTAAGATGCTATAGAGCTAGTAAGCAGTATAAAGCCACACAATAAATAGAAAAAGGATGAGACAAACTGCCATTTTATTTTTCTAAATATGTTCATTAAAGCTATTAATTTACTTAGGATGAAAAACTTTACTATCCTTTTGCTTTAAAAAAAAAATCTGCTGGAAGTGTGGGAAATATGTTTTAAAAAACCCAGTAAATGGAGCACACGTCAGTAAAGACAGCTCAATTTCGTTACGGTGGTGTGATCACAAAAACATTTTCTACCATGCAACTTTTAATTAGTCTCGCAAAAAATTATTCTGCTTCACTTATACAGAGTACAGTAAATGGCTACGTAAATGCATAAGGAATGAAATAAATACGCTTTGTTCAAATGTGGTGACCTTTGGGAGACAAAGATGATAAGAGAATGAAGTTTCTCTCTGTTTCCCCTTGTATTTATCCTGTGGCAAGTCAATGTTCCTTCATGAAATACAGTAATTATGATAAAAAATAAACCAAAGTGAACTTCTTCACTTCACACTTCAACAATCTTCCAGCCATACAGACGCATTCATGCATGTATGGCTGTCATTTCCAATCCAGACAATTTTTGATATGCTTTAGCTATTCTGAGGTGCTGCCAGTTTGAGTGACAACCTTGATACCTGCAACTAAACGGTTAATCTGTTCACCATTGTGAATGTAATCGGTGCTCTCAGACCCACTGGAATCCCACATTTTTTCGATGTTTGAAATAAAGTGGTTGTTAGTAAATAATATCACATATAACATCCAACACATAAATATTAATATGCATGGTACTGTCTGCACTGTTCTGTTGTATCACATATGTGTGCATATATATTTATATATATATATATATATATGAATATATATACACATTAATATTAAACCAGAGAAAATCTGCAAAGGAAAACATATTGTTTAAATGATATAAAATAGGTTTGCCTTTGCTATAAATAAAAAAAAAAAAGTGATGCTTTTCATTACAACATTTCAGACACACAGCTCAGGTCTGAGTCATATGTGCTCTATGACTTTTTAGTACAATTTAGCATCCAGTTCCCATGGAACTCAGGGGCATTCTGCCCTTGAATGCACAGTCATTACTTCCATCCTGCTGCTATTTAGACACACTTGGGGATGATGTGTACTTCCAAATGTGAATAAAGCAAAACCAGTGAAGGCAAAGGTTAGGCAGGCAAAGGGTATTCAATTTCCCTCATTTGCTAAAGACATTACAGCTCCAATTAGTCTGCTGAGCTTGCACCTTTTAGCCCATTATCTGAGACTGGGTCGACTTGGCAACCAAAAATGTTGTATTTTTCATTTGTATAAGCTATTATATATTCATATATCTGCTCACCATCAGAAATACTGGTTTGCAGTTGACTACTCAGGGTAAAAAAATACAATTACATGCAAATTTTCAGGATAAACTCCCTGAAATTCTTACAAGAGCCAGAAAGAAAACATACTATATGAATAGTGTATTAGAGGAACGGGGTTCCATGGTGTATGACCTCAAAGATACCTCACAAAACATAGGTTGTTAAGTCTGGTAACTGTCACTCCCCAAACACCACAAAAAGTAGATCTTTATTATAAAGGTAATTGCCACTATGGGCTGTGGGAAAGTCCCTCTACAGACCTAAATTCAGCTAATTATCAAATGGTGAACAAGTATCATGGCAGTCAGGTTTCTGGCCACACTTATCTTCTGGATGGGTGAAGTGTTTGTCAGGGTCTTCCAGTGGGAGCTGGTGTCCTGATGCTGAGAGAGAAGCATTGTCACTCTCTGCCACGATCATATTTCTTCTCAGACAGCCCAGTTCAGAGGGGCATAGGAATTGCCATTCACTTCACTCTATTTTAAATTATCTTATAAAATACCTAATGTAAAGTCATACCTCCATTAAAATTCTTGGTGTCTCAACATGGTAGTATTGTGAAATAAACTTAAACAAGACTGTTCAGCTGTGAAATTTCTGTTTGTTGTTAAATAAATCTTTAATTGTATTATTTAATCCTCTAGATCTCCTTTCCCTGAAATAGAAAATTATAAGAGCTCTTCTTGAGCACTTAAGGCAAAACCCCAGAAAACCACAGATGAGCTGAAATGTTTTATGTCCAATTCCCAGAAGCATGTAAATCCATAAAGTGTCACAGGAATGAACTTGATCTTTCCCCCTTAATAATTACATATCTTTTACAGTCTCTCAAAACAAGTAGTCACTTGCCTTACATGAAGCATTATATGAAAGGAACATCAATATCAGTCCATTGCAACCTACAACTGATCAAACAACCTTAATGGTCACTTATGAAATACCACATTTGCCAGAAGATACTCAACCTTCTGTATGGCTATGCTAGATTTTTGCTTGCTGTGTAGCAAAACAAAATGGTACAAAAGTTTCATATCTGAGCTAGCATTTATTATACAAAATCCATATTAAATACATCTGTTTATTAAGTGAAGTTGGCAATGCTATTATTAAGGTTTCACTGTTTTCCATCCTAAGCTCCTCTTTCTTAGCAGCTTATAACTCTGGCAGTCTTTAATTGTTTGTATAAACATTTACAGGAGGCAGAACTTTAGAAAAGCTTTCCTGGAAGCAGGAAATATCTGCTCCAAGCTGATATTCTTCAGGAAAATTTCATCCAAGAAGGTCATTTCCAAGAATGGTGCTTGGTTAAAAAATAGGTTCCTTTCCCCTTATTTTAAAAAAACCTTTCTTCTGGGAGAAACAAAAGAGAGTTTTGGAGCAAAGATTTCAGTGCTGCCGCAAATGGTCTTTCTTGAGGGTACACTTTCTGCTGTGCTTGTGAAATACACCCACGGTTCAACCCTTGAACACACCCTAATCCTCAAAATGATCACAGTTTGCATGTGCTGGTTGGAGTGAGCCAGCTCAGACACCAGTATATGTTTATTGGCAGAGAAGCAGGCTTTTTCAATTGTTTTTATTACCCAAACCAGCTAAGTATCTCTATCCTGCACTGCAGTAAACAATACAATCAGGGCACAATCTTCCCTTTCCTTGCCTGGTCAGTACCTACTGTTACAAGTGAGCTTGTCAGTGCATTTCTGGGCAGAAGAGTGGATCCTCTATTGACCATCACTGAGTCCTATTTCAAGAACACACACCGCTTATCCACTAGGACCTTCCCATTACTTGTGGTGTAAATTGCCGAAGAGAAGACATTGCCCTGGGATAAGGATGGCACCAAATGGATGTAAACGCATCTGAGACCACGCTATGCTGCCAAGGCCACCCATGCCAAGTGCAGACAGCAACAGTGGCTGCCATAAAAGATGCAAAGAACAGAAAAGGATCCAAAGAGTGCAGTGTGGCAGTGGGGCCAGGGCAACTGGGACATGCAAGGAGCATCAGGAATTGGCAGTGCACCATCAGAAGCACTGAAATTGCTCATAATATCTTCCCGGGTCTTGGCACACCAGCAGGGAAGCCCAGGGCACATCAGCTGCCTCCTCAGAAAACCTGCTGGGCAAAGAGAAACCAGCTCTCATCCTCTGTGTACTTTGGAAAAAACCTAACAGTTGTATAATTGATCTAGCAGTTTCCTCAGCAAAACGAAGGCCAAACTAAATGACAATGAACAGCTTTACAGGAGGCAGCTGTAACAAGGGAGCACCAGCACATCAATGACCTCCTGGTTAGAAATGACCCAGGTAGAGCTGGTCTCTGTGAGCACCAGTCGTCATTGACATAATGCAGTGGAAACTTCACTGCCAAAACTCCAACTTACAGAACTCCTAGAGAATTCTGAAGAAAGGCATTTCTGTGGTGACACACTGCACCCAGCACATACAGCTGGGCACTGGTCCAAGAAGTATGAAAGTCAGGGCACTGGTAATTTGGGGATGGTTGGCATAAAACCAGTGTAAACAGCTATAGCCATGCTCTCTCTCCTGGATTTGTACCAGATGACGTGTGTTGAACTATGGGATTTTCAGTTACTTTCATCCTGAGTATGCTGCAGTCTTTTGTGCTGTCTGCCTTGGGTATTTGGTCCTAATTAACTGACCATCCCCACAGTTAACTCCTGGCCCCTATAACCCTTCTTATCTTGGGCAGGATAAGCCTTTGAGGTTCCCAAGGTTTGAGAAAAGCTTGCCCACCTACACGAGCTTGGACTCCTGCTTGTTTCAGGCAGGCAGTGAGATGCTCTGAGGTTCTGGTAGCTGACTAGAAACTGTCTGCATGACAGCTTCTCCTCAACTCTGCTCCACAGAGAAGGATGTACACACACATTTGCCTTTATAGCAGACCCTCAGCACTCCCCAGCCTGGAAGGCCCTCACAAAGGGCTACCAGTTTAGCAGAGAGGCAGAAGCCACTGGAAGTCACTGGTCTCAGAAGCAGCTGCCTCCAAGATGAACTGTGTGCCCTGGGCTCAGGTTCAAGTCAAACAAGAAATGCAGACGTCACCTCTGGAATATTTTCAGCGCACAGGGGGTTGGGGATTTTTTCTGTCTGCAGACCCTTCCTGGAAATGAGACTTTCTGGACCAGCTGCCTCAGGACCAGCACTGGCTCCCCTGGGAGAGGCACAAATAACCCAGAAGTCTTTGCAGAGGCTCCAACCTCAAATTGCTCTTCCCTTTGGCTATCAGAAAAACAGATGTATCTGGCCAAATTAATAAAACCACAGCACATTAAAGCTTCACAGCGTAATGGAGGGAGTTCGGGATGTGTTTGTCCCTACAGCTGCCAATCAGCCTTGATGACTCACGGGTTACTTTGGGATTTGGGCTCCTATTTCTCTGCCTCATCTCTCCAGAATATTGCTTGGGCTCAGACAGAGTTTTCTAAGAAATTCAAGAATCCTGGATTTAGCTCCTTCTTTTAACCCAGTATAATTTCTCTCACTTACTTTCTCCTCTCCAGCTAGTTTCTTCCTGCTCTTTCTCTGAAATGGTGAGGGAATCTGTACAACATCTGGTCTCTCCTGATCAGCAACACCCCGGTTACCCATGTATCTGTTGCCTAATAACTCCTTTCTTATCTTCAAGAAAGATTCACCCCCACAAGATTCAGTGTTAAAAATTGCAGATGAGCTTCTCTATTACAACAGAGTTGCCACCTAACTCAGAAAGCCTCCAACACCAGCCAGACTTACTGAGCCCTGCTCAGACAGATTTCCCAAAACACCAAGTCTTAAACCACTTCTGTGATTTGGAGCCAGTTATTAGTTTCTATTAAGATGTTTGTGTGAAAGCACAGTTTCCAAATTCCGTCTGCATAATACTTATCTCCCCCTTTCTGACACACACAAGAACACCATTTTATTACTTATACAGATCACTTTGTTTTCCTCAGCACATAATTTCAATTCCAATTCATTAATGTCAAAGTATAAAAGAAGCAACCGCACATAAAGCAACAAAAGTTGCCAAACCCAGAAGATAACAGCTGATAATTAAGGAAGTCCCATTATTTCCTGGCAAAGGAGCCTGTGTTTCCAGAGACACATTCTTAAAGGGCCTCTCTTTAGTGTAGCTGCATAATTTGCATGAACACTATTTGCACAAATAAATAAAGGTTTTCAATATGAATAAAAGGAGGTTTAATGTTCCCATAATTTTTGTACAATACCCATCCCATGCCCCTTCTTGTTCACACAGCCCAGCCTTGTGATGGGTTCATATATGTATATGCTAACAAAGCCCAGATCTTTTGCCCATTCCTGCAAACCTCTGGGGGAGTGGGCAAAAGATCTGGGCTTTGTCAGCATATACCTGGACCCACCTATGCACCCCTAATCTCATTTCACACTGATATCACTGCAGAAAAAAGACATTGTAGTGATCTGAAATGACACGTAAATCTTCTACCCAAGAATAAACTTCCATTTCTATCTTCCCAGGCTCACCTCTGCCTCCTGCCCCGTGAGTCTTTCACAGCATGGTCTCCTGCTCACTGGGCAAGTCCAGCCCAAACAGACTTTTGCATGTTGTGTTTCGTCACATTACTATTTGCCAGCCACTGCCAGGCATGCAGGGCCAATGGCAAGCCTCTTGGTTTTGTATTTCCCCCATTCCCTGTATCCAAGAGTTGTTCAGCAAGACCGAGCCTCAATTCTACGTTACAGTCTTATACTGGGATGAAAATTTGGCAGCATGTGGAAAGACACATGTTACTTGGATCAAACCTGAAATGGGCTATCCAGCTTTGTGCTTCCTAGCACTTGGATTGTGGATATCCACCTCTGTATCACAGCTCAGCTTTGGTTTGGTTGATGAGGGACTCAGAGAAAAATTAGACCGCTGTTCTTCTGAAGCCTGATGTCATTACCTACTGGTTCCCAGTCACGATCCACGGTGAAGGCCTGTGGTGGATGGTTGCTGCCTCATTCATGGGGATTTGATCAAAGATGATGTTATTAAAATGACAAATCAGCAGCAGAGAGGAAAGCTGTTTCACAGGTAGAGATCTCTGAGAAAGTACAGCTTGAAGCTAAACTGTTTTATTCTGGCAAAGCCCCAAAAAGTCAAGATTATACTTCACAGGAGGGCTGTTGACAATCCACACAATACTGCTACAGCACTTCCCCAGTCACCAAGAGGTGAGAAATGATATGGATTTTTTTGCCCATACAAACAAACAAACAAAAAAAGGTGTTTCTTAATGAAAAATATTTTAAAACAAGATTCTTTCTACAGAAAAATGGTGGGCAAGCGCAAATTTTCCATTCCAATATGATTTTTAAAGGCAAATCTTCCATTATGCCTGTTGCTGAAGGAAAAATAAATTTATTTCGTGGCAAGTTTTGACCTGAGTCCTAGATCCTTTTCACATTTAAACATCATTGCTACAGCAGCAAAATTCCCCAAGGAGTTTGCACAAAGCTTCAAAAGCTGAGAGAGAGTCATAGTCGCCCCATCCTCAAGTAGTTAGAACACAGAGCTTGTCAGAAATCAACTTCTAGTCTGCACAAGGCTACTTAACAATTGCTTGTCTTAGATTGAGGCACCATATCACCTAATATTTTCAAGAACCAGACTTGGTCTGGGAATCTGGCAAGGTGGGAGAAGGAGGGTGATACACCCAGCACAGGTTTGTATGGGGACAGCAGCAAGTTCTTACAGGGCTTTGTCAGTTGTGAACCCGACAGAACCAGAAGCTGAGGTTCATCTGCTGCAGAGAAGGGTAACTCCGTGCTGCTATGCTGGAGCTCTTTTGATGTGAACTTGTCCTTTGAAGGTACTGTCTCCTAGTGGAGCTTCCTTTTTGTTAACTCAGCTCTGCCCACTCTTATTTCAGGGCTGTGCCTTCATGACTGCTTTAAGTTCTCTGATTGCAACTGGTGCCCATGACATGGTGTCTTCGGTGTGACGGCAAAGTTGATGCTGTTACTACTCGGGTGGAGATGACTGTGTGGTACCACAAGTAGCTCACTTGATATGGGTAAGAGTGCAGTGGGGGAAAACCTCATTTACACTGGCATATTGCTAGGAAAAGGCGTGGGATGGTCACTGAATGTGCGGCCCAGAAGCTGGGACATGAGGCAGCTCTGAAAGTTTCCTTAATAAGTGTGTTTATGGCAGGCAGAAGGCAGTCATTGCAGGGAGTTCCTGTCTCAGCAAACTTGGCTCAATCGGGAAAGAGTTCTGGAGAGCTCAGCTTTTTCTCAGCAATGTGACAGGCTCCTCTCTCTTCCTGATACTACGGCGACATGGTGTGTTAATGATGCCAGTGAGCAATTGCACTTACACAGATAATCTAACAAATTGCTCCGCCAGAAATGCTGCTGCCCTCAGATATTCAGTTGCTTAATATGTTTCCTTAGGAACAGAGAGTAGGCAGTTGTGCTAAATTCCCACTCCTGAGCTGTAAGAGAAAATCCTATCCATCCACCCAAGAGCTAAGGTTTGGATTAATCTATGACAACAACTCTTTCCTGTTCATTTCCTGTTGAGCAGCAGCCTAAATACCCTGACCCAAAGGCAGAAAAGAATGCAAATGATTACTTCCCCTATTACATGTGGAAATACAAAGAGGACAAAAGGTGAACTTCAGCCCTGTGTTGAAGGTCAGGAGACAGCCAGCATAAGAAAATTGTCTCTGAGTCAGAATGATTCAGTCAATAAGGTAAACAGCAAATTCCTGACAAGGGGGAAAGAAAAACACCAGCTATTTTGTTTCCTGATTAACCAAGTTATTCAGTTAACTACATCAGATGTAGTCACGCATTCTGTGCTTCTGGTACTCCTTCCTACCCTACCACTACATAAAATTGCTGCAGACTGGGTCTGCAGCTGATGAGATTACTGACACATGAATTCACATACCAATTATGAAACCAGAAGTCAAGCACTCTTGCTCTCTGACTACTACACTGATATCTATGATCCTCAGAAATTGTTTTTATAACTATAGGGCTGCAATATTTACTCACCTGTTGGAGGAACAGAGTGTATTTAAAAAGATGAATATAACCGCTCCTGTATTTTTTGGTACACAAAAAGTTTTCCCAACAGGAGTAGGAGACATTGTGATCAAAATTCATTCCATATATAAAAATAGAAGTGCTGTTTACAGAAAACATACTAAACCTGTTATATTGCCATTCACAGATACTTGTTTATCCCTGGCAATTGTCAGAACAGTGCAAAAGTTGCTCCCACTGTATGATTTTATTCAAGACATTTATTCCCTTTAAGCTCATTGCGTTCTGCCACATTATACATGATACATGAAATCAGCTATTCTCTACTCCAAATGGCATGACAAATTTTGCTATATATACCGTTTCCCATTGTGTTCATATTTTTCCTACCTAGTCTCAACAGACTTCCTTAAAAAAATATTGTAACTTAGTTACTCCTTAAGCTGGCCCATAGTAAGTCCTGCTACCAGAAAGACAATTAGCCTAATTTTGATGTTGTTTCTGTTGCCCACCCACTACACCCTAAAAGAAAATCACACTCATTTCTAATCATAGAATCATAGTCTTAACTGGGTTAGAAGAGACCTCCAAGATAATCAAGTCCAACCTGTGATCCAACCCCACTGTGATTACACATCATGGAAACAAGTACATTTTCACAAGAAGTTTCACCTGAACATGAGGAAGAACTTCTTTACATTGAGGGTGGCAGAGCACTGGAACAGGCTGCCCAGGGAGGTTTTGGAGCCTCCCTCTCTGGAGACATTCAAAACCCACCTGGACATGTTCCTGTGTCACCTGCTCCAGGTGACCCTGCTTCGCCAAGGGTGTTGGACTGGATGACCTCCAGAGGTCCCTTCCAACCCTAGCAATTCTGTGATTTTGTAAGTGCACTTTTGATATATGCTAGTTAACAGGAATTACAATTCCAGCTGTTTCACTTCTACCTATCCACAACACATGCATGGTGCCACTATGCATGACTGTCTGGACCTGGGACAGATAGTTGAGTCAACAGCTTTAAATGTGGAGATTTAAGTAGGTAATGATGGCTTTGGTTTGAACAGTGGTGCACTAGACCTTTGGAAGGTAAAATGCACAAAAACCATAGTTTTGTTAAAGAAAGATTAGTTTCTCATTCAGCAACAAATACACTAAAGCGTAAGGGAATATGCTGTATAGGAATAGATGTGGCATTTGATGAATTTAGATATAGAGTAGCAGAAAACATTAGCGTGGATGTGACAAATTAGAAAGTGATATGGACGTTGCTTCAACATGTTTGCCTGTCAAAGGTTAAGAGTCACAAATTTTGCTAGTACTGGACTGGCGTTTCACGAGTGTGAATAGGCTGATGACCTCCACAGCCAAGAAAAGCTCTGGCACCCTCTTTGCCTAGGAGTGAAATCACACTGACAAGAGAACTCTGGGTCTTATGAGTGTCTTATAAACTCTGAGGGTTTCCATCCATGCGTGTGGAGTCACGAACACGTGCTGGTCCGCAGGTTCGTTCTCACAGAGGGGCAGACACCAGGAAGATTCCAGGGCCCGCGGGGCTCGCGGGTACCACGGGAGAGTCTGTCAGAGCCCCCCCCGTCCTGCGCCACGGCCGCCGCACAGGCCAGGCGCTGCCACCTCGTGGGGATCGGCCTGCGCAGAGGAGCAAAGGGGCTGGCTAAGCCCGCTGTGCCCCCGCCGGGCAGGACACGGACACACCGCACACGGACGGACGGACGGACGGACACACGGAGGCGGGGCGGGCGCTCCCCCCCACGAGGCGCCCCGCGTCTCGCGCCAACGGCGATTGGCTGGGGCCGGAGGCAGCGCGGCATCCTGGCCAATGAGAGAGGCCCTCGGCAGCGCCCAGCCAATGGGCAGCGCCGCCTCTGCGCGGCCTGAGAGGTCGGGGGTGGGGGAGCGGCGCCCCCGGAACTGGAAGCGGGCGCGGAGCTGCTTCCCTTCCCTTCCCTTCCCATCGCATCCCCTGCCGTTCTCCCGCGGCGCGCACGAGGGGTTCCCGCGTGGGCCTGCGCTTCTCCCGCCATGGTAAGGGCAGCGGGGGGCGTGCGGCAGGGCGGCGGGAGGGGCGGGAGCCGGGCGGCGCTGACCCTGTGCTCCCCCTGCAGAGCCTGCCCCTGAACCCCAAGCCGTTCCTGAACGGGCTGACGGGGAAGCCGGTGATGGTGAAGCTGAAGTGGGGGATGGAGTACAAGGGCTACCTCGTTTCCGTGGACGGCTACATGAACATGCAGGTGAGCGCCGGGGGGGCCCCGGTGAGGTGCGTGGGGCGGGGATGGCGCCGGGGCTCGGCTCTGGGGCGGCGGAGTGGGGCCAAGGTTGCCCAGAGAAGTTGTGGATGCCCCATCCCTGGAAGTACTCAAGTGCAGGTTGGACGGGGCTTTGAGCAACGTGGTCTAATGAGAGGTGCCCCTGCCCGCGGCAGGGTAGTGGAACGCCGTGATCTTTGGGGTCCCTTCTCGTCCAGACCCCTCTGTGGTGCGGGCACCGGCGGTGCCTCGGCGGGATTGCGGGGCCGCTCGGCTGCCCCCGCCGCCCTAGCGGGCCCTGGGCTGGGGCAGGGCCCGAGTGCTTTGTGAAGCTGCTTTTATTACAGTCGCTCTGATTTTTGCTCGTTTCCCTCTCAAGCTCGCAAACACAGAGGAATACATAGACGGCGCGTTGTCTGGACACCTGGGTGAAGTTTTGATAAGGTAATTGGGGTATTTATTTATGGTGGAGGCAGGCTCTTTCTGAATCTTTTTACCACTTGCATTAAAACTTGTATGGGTGGGTGTTGTATTTCTTGTCTAACTAACAGGCTAAGTGTAGGTCTTACAGGAGGGCTATGAATATGTGTCTTTCTGAGGGGAGGGAAAATGGAAATTTTGAATGTATTTCAAAAAGTATTCACTATCCCTTTGTTGGTGGGTAAATGGTTTAGTTTTCTACGTTATTGTGTATCTGTTAATCCTTTGGCCTTGTACACTAGTGCATTGCACCTGAAAACGTTTCACATGCTTGGAAGTAAAACTTGACCATAATTGTTAACCCAGAAGTAAAAATTTTTTTTACAGCATTGTCAACCATTTACTATTTTTATAAAGGTTGACAATTGTAATGAACTTTGTGGAAAAGATGTAGAAGGTCAACAGCAGCAATTTGTTATGCAGAATTTGGCTACACGCAAGCAGGAAAATGCTTAAAGCATCTTATGTGGGGAAAATTATAACATTTACAGACAAGAACTAATAGAACTCTTCATTTTATTTACAGATGCAATAATGTTTTGTACATCAGAGGTGTGGAAGAAGAGGAAGAAGATGGAGAAATGAGAGAATAGATGTTTTGTATTTCTGGAAATAAACTTTTTTTTCTTTCTGTTTTTCATACTTTTGTAATAAGGTGTTTACTTTTTTCCCAGTGTGTTTTAATATGGGGGAAGTTAACCCTTTAAAAGGTCTTTAGTCTTCTATTGGTGTCTGAAAAGCTAATGGTGGAGGAGCGATGGGTAATTATTTCAATTTAAAGCTGAAAATATTAAAATGAAAAGTGGGTATTAAAAAAAATACCAGTTATCTTCCATCTGAAACACAAGTAAACATGGAAGTTTCTATGTTTTACAGTATGTATGCAGTGACTGTTTAAATACACTTAATCTTTAAACTTGTTTATAAACCATTTGGAAATAGCTGGACGACTTCACTGCAGGTGAGATGTGGAGATCTGTTGTACCCCAATGTCTCTCAGAAATATTCTGTTGCCTTTAGTCACAAAGCTTGAAGTGTGGCTATACAGTCATTAAGGAAGGACAAATTTGTATCAATAGCCACACAAACAAAACTCTTGGCAGCTATAAAGGTCAATAGACTTCAAATTAATAGACTTCAAACAACAGACTGCAAAATGGGAGTGTGTTTTGTGACTCTGCTGAAAAATGGAGGTGATACTGTCATCCTGGGGGGTTCTGAAGTAAGAGAAGACATTCTGTTTAAAAACTGCCCAGGTCGTAGCTGTAGTAGAGAAACTGCATGTGGAGCGCAGATCTCCAGGCCTGCCTGCTGGGATTGCACATCTTTTGAGAGGCAGCTGGAGTGAACAGTGCTGGATGCTTTGTGCTGCATTAGGGTATAATACTGGCTATGTGAATTGGGGAAAAACACCAGCCTGTCAGGATAGATCCTGCAGAAAAATACTTTCCTGTTTATTTCTCACGTTGGAAGTCACCCCTGTAGCTATGCATGTGTTCCTTTAATATTTACATCTGTAAGTTGCCATAAAGAGTGAAAAATCATTTTAGATGTACTTGTGAAGGTCTTCATTACATAAAACAGGCCCTTCTTTTTGACAGCTTGAAGACTTACAATCCCACTGGGAAAGGGAAAAGAGCTATTTAACATCAGTATTATCACAAGTCTAGATAAGTACTTTTAAACTGGCAATGAGCAACAACTAAATGTGTTCTTGAAACAGTTTTGGTGGCAGGAGTGAGAGGCAAAAAATTGTCTGATTTGTGATACAGCACATCCTGTTAATGACTGCGTGATGCAGAATAGTATCCTTCCTGTGCTGCCATTGGTAGTTACAGTGGCATCAGTACTGGAGGAGAAAAGGCTGTCACTGTCGTCTTAGTATGTAGTCAGTTCCTTGTCTGGAATGGGTCGGCACTGACCTGAAAGCTGCTCTTCCAGATGAGGTGGAAGTAGGGCTGGAGGTGAGTTTGACATGTATGGTCAGACAGCACCATCACTGTGACAGCTTACCAAGTGTTTTAGTCTTTCAGCTTTTCAGAATAACTGGGAAGGCTTAGCTCATGCTGAACCACTGCTGTGTGTATAGATGAATGTGACTGGTTCCTCAGCGGAACAGAGGCATACCTGTAGAAAGATGTCTGGAGTTGTGCTGTACAGCCAGAATGCTTAATTCCTGTCATGAGGGTAAAGAACATGGTTTTGCCTTGCAGAGAGCTGAAGTCCTCCTGTGATTCATAGCGCTGATTCCCTTCCTATGGGGTGGGAATTCTTCAACGTAGAACACTGCTGCTTGTTGGAGAAATGCAAGTTTCTGTGCTAGGAAAAATCTTCACACAAGGAAGGTCCAGTAGCAGTTTAAAATTAGTAGAAACCTTTTTTAAAAACAGCACAAAAGAAGCAAGGGAGCATTTTGTGCATGTTCTTAACCTGGCAGATACTTCCTAATTTAAAAACAGGCTGCTGATATTCCAGGATGGACCTGTACCCATCATCTGGAAAGCAGCCATGTCTTTTCTGTTTGTTTTTGTGAGGGACTATTGAGAAATGGATTAAAGTACTGGGACATTTATTATGACCTTTCAAAAGACATACCTGATGTGTACTAAATCTAGATGAAACCATTGTCTAGAAGAGAAAAAAGTGAAAATCTACGTTAAGATGAATAACAGGAAAGAAAAGACAAATCGACTTAGCTTTTGCAAAAGCAAGAGCCCGCTCAGAACTAAGAAAACAAAGATATTTTTCTCCTGTAATCTCCCTCTTTTAAAGACTGAGATCAGCTGCTTTATAATCTTGAGTTTTCATTCTCAGCAAAACCATGCTCCTTTCACATAGTTTCAGATACTTTGGGGATTTTTTGTTATGCATATTTTTCTGATAGGTACATTCCTTAGACTTCAGACTCAGACCATTTTATTTTTGGTCCTAAATGGTGTGGAATGAATTGCAGTGCAGGTGAAGATAAGGGACTCAATATATCGAAGTAATTAGAGCTGGTCCTTAGTTGGTATGAAGTAAGCCCCATGAATACAAACATTTTTCATCGCTTCTGGAGCAAGTCCAAAAGGGAAAAAGGTTGCAAACATTCACTTCTGTGTGTATTAAAGACACAAATAAAAGAGCTCATGATCTTACTTTTTAAAAATGAGGTACCTAGAGTAACTAAAAAAAAAAGAAATGCTTTCATGTGATTAAGTTGTTCAAATTGTTTATAGGATAAAAGAAGTTGGAGACAAAGTAGCAGTACGCTCCATCAGCAAAAAAAGATACCCTGCAAAACCACTTACTAAATATGGTAAAAAGTTACTTAGTCAAAAAGAGACTAGAAAGACTTAGAGTAAGATGTGACACCACATGCAGTTTTGAGCTTTCTTTTGGTGTTACTTAATTTGAGTATGGGCTGCTTGCTGTTTATTTTTTTACTTGGAAGCTTTTCTATTCCTAGGAGTAACCAAAAGGAGTACAAAACCTAGCTGAAAAGACTCTAAATCCTTATTATTGCTAAGAGACAAAATGCTGTGAACTCCAGTTCTGTATTGTGCAGGCCACTGACTGCAAAGAATGGCAAGCTTTGGCCATAAGGCAAGATACTGGAATTGTACTGGTTCTTATGTCTGTGACAGGACAAAGGTGCACGCAAGCTCTCCTCCCCTTTGCTGCGGTTTTTGTGAAAAGGAAACCTAGGCACATAAGTTGGCAAGGTTACACTGCTCAGGGAAAACCAAATCGGGTCCTCTGAGCCAGATTGTGGTGTTCCCCAAAAAGATTGACCCCACATCACCAAGAGGTTATGGAATTTGCCAAAGACAGAATCTGGGAACAGAGGGAGGATTCAGGAAGCTCATCTGAGCAAATGCAATGTTTCTGTGGTTTGAGAGATGCAAGGTTTTTCTGCGTAGAACAAATAAAATGCAGAATTCACTTTTACTTTTGCAAAACTATGCGAAAAATATTTGTAAATGTGGTGTTAAACTCAACCTGATATGAGGGAAGCCAAGCGTACATAACAAATTTGCAATTTAGTTTGGATCTATTCCACATTTGCAAGTCAGTTTCATTCGTGTGATGCAATTTCTCTGTTTGATCCTGAGAGTCTAATAACCTCTGCTGCTTTTGTAAACAGGGAAATAGCACTCAGTAAATTCCACTAGCAATTAACTTTTGTTAAGGCATGCACAGTGTTTCCTTTCAGGACTTTTCATCATGCTATGTGTATTATTGTAAAGGACTGTTTAGCAGAAGAAAAAACTAACACAAATTTAAGGAAAATTTAGCTAATATTTGGTCTAAGACTCATATTTAACTTTGGCTTTTTTTAAAAAATTACATGTTGTTTACAAGAAGAAATATTCTAATGTAACTGACAATGCATTTGAAAAGGTGTTCTTGAGGAGTAAGTGCATCATACCGTCACATAAAGCACCAGAGAGAAGAGTTGAAATCTCTTAATAATCTGATGCTGAACTTTTTTATTTATCTCTACTTCCACAGGGGGTTTTTTACCTCTCATTATTATCATACACTATTGAAAATACCACATTTAAAATTTATTTTCAAAAAGCACTTTCACTGGAACATTAAGGTGATTTAAAAGCTCTAAGTTTAGAAATTTAAGCAGGGTTCCTCTAGCACCCTACAGTCCTCTGTTTACATCCAATGAACTCTGCCAACATTAAAAAAATACATCCCAGTACTTAGAATCTGTACTTCTTGAATAAAACTAGAATTTCCTGAGGATGCAATCTATAAACCACTCCTGCACTAACTTCTCTGAGCAATATTCTTAAAAATAGATCAGGCACAGCATGTCAGAAACCACTGGTTGTAGTGGATTAATCTTTTTCTTCATAGGCTGATCTATAAGTTTTCTGTGAGCAGAATGTAAGTCTTAAAATGAAATACACTCCTATGTTACTAAGCATAAAATCTTCACCTATTCTAAGGATTTAAATGATATTGGCCTTTGGTTCTTGGAAAAGCCTAGTGCACAAAACTGAATTTTATCTTCAAAAGTGTAACAACATAGGCAGGTGTAAAGCTTTACACAGAATTGTCTTTTCTTTTTTCCCCCTGTCACCAGAACTAATGTTATGAGTGACTGGAGTCTGAGATTGGATCACCAGAAACAGAGCTGTGGATGTCACATTTGCTCTTTGAAATTCTCTCTGGAATTGCTGAAAGAGACAAAAGGCAAAAAATGTGTAGATGTGAGAAAATTAAATTTAAGGTGCATTCAGCCCAGTTTCTGTTTGACTTGCAGCCCTTGCTCACAGAAGCACTGGATGGCCAGGCATGCAATTATGAGCAAATGCAGGTGGGAATTTAATGTTCACTGACAGTCCTCAGGGTGGGAAGAGCAGCTCATTGTGTATCTACCCTCATATATTTGTAAATACAGGGAGTATGATTTTGCAGTACTTAGACTACCATGAGACAGTGCTACATTGTGAAAACCTTCATTCTAGACCTCTTTATTTGCCTGCCATCCCACCGTGCACAGAGAAGTGAGCTGCATGCAGGTGAGGAGTGCTTGCTTCTGCTCCAGATAAATAATCTTCTCTCCACTGCTTTTATTGTCAGAACTGATTCAGCAAGTGCCAGGCTCCAACACAGCATGTTGTGTTTCATTCCTGACACAACAGATTTCATTCCACCACTCCTGCTTAAGCTCCCCCCACAATGGAGTGTCCTTCTGTCCTTGCTGTCATGCTATTGCAAGGTTCCTCTTTAATTTCTGCTTTCAAACATACTGTGGAACTACTGGGGAAAATCAGCAGGAACTCCTGGAAGCAGTAAAGCACCCTCTACCAGCTCTACTGTCAATCTTCTGCATGCCCAGTGAAAGTTTAGTAGGAAGACAAGGGTTGTGGTGCAGTATTGAGGTGGTGAAGAAGCATCACAAGGTAACACCCAAGATAAATGTAGTTTTACTAATTTTTCAGGCTTGATATTAAATACAAAATACTGTACTTTAGCTGCATTTCTTGCCTCATTTACAAACAAGACTTCACCAGAAAGGTTCATTCAAAGAGTTAATATATACATATTTTTCTGCTGGACAGAATGTATATGCACATAGATGTGTTACAAGTATTTAAAATCGATCCTCTTTCTAAAAGAAAAGGTTTCTAAAGAAGATTCCACCACCAGAAAGGTGTTTGAGGGACCACTTGTTTAGAAAGACACTCCACTTACCAGCCGGGAATTATTGGAGCCCTGTAGACTGAAAGTATTTCCTCCACGATTCTTCCGTCCCTCGTTCTGCAGGGGGCAGCAGAACCACACAAGCCTTTTGATCTTGGAATCGGATAACATAATAGCTGCCTGGATAAATTAATGTCTGCCGGGACATCTGGCATGGTGGGAGGTGTTATGGTTCCTCAGGAGCTGTTGCTGGAAAGCAGGGAAGGTGGTGGGCGCTGGAAAGGTGATGGATGCTGATTCCGTGTAAGGAGCATGTGGGCAAACAAACGCTCCCAAATCAGAAGCTCCTATTTTTTTTGGCAAAGGGAAATCTCCGGGTGGTACTGTGAGAACTGAGAGCTCTGGGAGGCCCCAGCTGAAAGACCCGGTGCTTCGGAGCTGATCATGAACCAGAGCGATGCACAGATAATTCCCTTTATCCTGGACCGAATCAAGCAAGCATCCCTCTCCTGGAGCTGGCTGCTGCAAAGTTAGGACAGACCCTGCCGGGCGGGGCCAAGGCCGGGTCCGGAGCCGGGGTCGGGCTGAGCGCGGCCCGAGGCGGGACAGGGCGGGGGGCAGGAGGGGCTCTGTCCCGCCCGCCCCGGGGGACTTTGAGCCGAGCGGCGGCCCCGCCAGTCGGTGCCCGCGGCCATGGCGGGCCGGCAGCGGCTCCTGCTGGAGAACGCCCAGCAGCTGGTGCTGGTCTGCGGCCGCGGGGAGCGCTACCTGCGGCGGGACGGCGCCGCCGGCCTGGCCGTGCTGCGGGGCGCCAGCCTGGTGGTGGGGCTGTGAGTGCGGGGCCGGGGCGGGGGCGGCGGGGGTGGCTGCGGGAAGGGGTGGCTGCGAGCTGCCCTCGCCCCCAGTGCCGGCTTCTGCCCGGCTATCGGCTCAGCCCACCGCTGTGGGCGAGGAGAAGCTCCGTGCAAGGGTGGAAGGGATCCCCCAAGCGCGGTTCAGAGTTCCCGGTACCCCCCTCCCCCCCCCCCAAACTCCACCAGCAGAACTTTACTATTCAACCAAATATCAGCCCCTATGGCTTCTCAGGGCACGGGGCACGATCCAGGTCTAGGTGATGACAGTTTGATTTCCGTGAGTGGAAGAGCACCCTGCAGCACCTGCTGGAGGAACGCCGTATGTTTGCTGACCCACAGGGGAAAAACAGTGTTACCTATCTGGAATTAGAGGAGTAACGAGGTGTTGTCCAGAGGCATCTAAGCAGAGGACATGACAAGCATTGTGTCAAACAGCTAGGAATACATGGCGTTTCCTCATTGTTTTCTGTGAATCTGTAAAATGAGCAAACCACCTCCTCACGTGCATTTTCAGTCCTGCTGAAGGTCCTGCCTCTGTTGTTCCCGGCGCTCTGTCACTGAGCACTTGACTTTTCAACAGGCTCATCCGTTCTTTGTTTGTTGTCTCTGCTTGCAGGGATGGTTGTATCAAAGCTGTGGGCCAGGCAGATGTAATTCGCAATCAGTTTTCAGAAGCAACATTTGAAAGGATAATTGATTGCTCCGGGAAGTGTGTGTTACCAGGTAGGTGTATTTGCTGACAATGATATGAAGGAAAAGCATTGCCAGCAGGTCGAGGGAGGTGATCCTCCCCCTCCGCTCACCCCGATGAGGCCACATCTGGAGCGCTGTGTCCAGTTCTGGGCTCCTCAGTATGAGACATGGAGCTTCTGGAGTGGAGGGCAACAAAGATCACTGAGGGACTAGAGTGTCTCTCTTATGAGAAAAGGCTAAGGGGATTGAGCCTGTTCAGCGTTGAGAAGAGATGACTGAGAGGGGACCTCATCAGTGCATATGAGTACTGAGGTAAGGGTGTCAAAACGATGGAGCAAGGCTCTCCATGGTGATGCCAAGCAATAGGACAAAAGGCAGCAGACAGAAACAGAAGCATAGGAAATTCCACCTGAATATGAGGAAAAACTTTACTGTGCAGGTGACTGTGCACTAGAACAGGTTGCCCAGAGAGGTTGTGGAGTCTCCTGTGGAGATGTTCAAGAACCACCTGGATGCAACCCTGTGCCATGTGCTCTTGGATGACCCTCATCGAGCAGGGGGATTGGACCAGATGACCTACTGTGGCCCCTTGCAACTTTACCCATCCTGTGATTCTATGAATGCTGTGTGGTGACAAGTGCTTAGAGACAAAGTACATGCATTTTAAATGTCATTCCATCCTTTTTTTCACAGTGTTCCCATCATGTGTGCTGTAAGGAGAAGATTGTGGCACTAGAGATGGTTCTTTTGGGTTTTGTGGTGGAGCTCTGGTTCTCTTTTTCAGCTTTACATGTCTTCCACACAGGCCACAACAGTAACGTAGCTAGCCCACCAAGTGACTTTTCAGATTAATCTCCCTTTTCTGCCCATCAGCAATTCAGACACAAAACTCAGTTTTGTGCAAAAGGGATTTAAAGACACATACTCTGCAACTTTACCTGATAAAACCCCCACAAACCCTGGGCAAGCCTATTGCATGTTAAACTATGAAAATGATTTAGCACATGAGCTGTTAGACCTCTGGGAACTCAGCAGCGTCAGCTTCATAGCATGTAGAAAAAGCTCTCTCTGGGGTAAGGGGACTGTTGTTAGAGGAAGTGCTAGTGTGCTACGCCCAGCCTAAGCAGTTTGCCTTTTTTAAAGAGGGCAGGCTTAAAATCTTATGAACTCTTTCAATGCTTGAAGTCTAGTGAACTCTTTCAAAGTTTGTTGTTTATCATTTCTTCCACAGTTTGAAAATGTCATCAAAATAATATGGAAAACTCAGCAACTGATGCATTTACTTGGAGACATTTTGCATAAGGTGTTAGACCTAAAAAAATTTTGAAAGAAAATTAATAGCCTCTTAAGAAAATCCTAGATATTTGGCTAGATGGATTTTTATTTTGCTCTAACCAACAGAGTTGCTGTTGGGGAACTTCTGCTGTCCATTCACTTTTCTTTCATGTTCATAATCTTTTTTCTTACACATTGAAGTAACTCAAGTGTACATTTACTTTGTTTTCTTTAGGCCTGGTAGATGCACATACACATCCAGTGTGGGCTGGTGATAGGGTTCATGAGTTTGCAATGAAGGTAATGGCATAAAATTACACTGTTGGATTTTTCTTTCTCCTTTTTTTTTTTTTTTTTTTTTAATGTACAACTATTTCTACTTTGTAATGACTCCCATCTTTCCATTATAGAATATATATCGTTTCTGTCAGATAATCTGAGGGAGGAGGGGTGATTTTGAATAGTGGTAGGCTGATAGAGGAGTGTAACTGCATCGTTTGCAGCCAGCCTTGGTATATTTTTGCATTAATTGAAGCAAAATAAAAGTGCTGCCTTCTATTACCATCTAAATACTGGGCTTTTTTCACCTTCTTTTCCACATAAGTGAATTTTGAGCTAGGGACTGGTTTTCCCCTTGGACTCAGGGGGAAACAAATCTTCAGAGTAATTCTCTTTGTGTCACTTCTTACTTCATTTCTTCACTTAAATGGAAGAGAGAGAGAAGAGGAGGGAAAGGGAGGAAGAATTAATGGGAATTTTTTTTTCCCCTCTTTGTCTGTCTCACTGCAAAGATATCTCAAGGCACTTTCCAGAATCTCTTGATAGAAAATGCACAAATGCATTCAGCTAATTGTATGGGGGGTTGTTTTTTGTTTTCTTTTTTTTTTTTTTTTTTCCCTAAGCTGGCAGGTGCCTCCTATATGGAGATCCACCAGGCTGGGGGAGGAATCCATTTTACTGTGGAACACACCCGGAAAGCCACGGAAGAAGAGCTGTTCAGTACTTTCAAACACCGTCTGGAACGCATGCTCAGAGCGGGATCCACATTGGTTGAGTGCAAGAGTGGTTATGGCTTGAACTTGGAAACAGAGCTCAAAATGCTCAGGGTGATTGAACGTGCTAAGAGGTCCATGGATATTGGCATTTCTTCAACATACTGTGGAGCTCATTCTGTGCCGAAGTAATGGGACTGGTTTTGCTTGCTCTTGTTAAGTATTCCTGCTTTGCATTGAAAATTGGCTGTTATTTTCAGGAAGGTTCCGTCTGCCCCACTGCTAAAATGCAACATACTTGAAACAACAGTCAGTATTTACAGAAGCCTGTTCCAAGTTTTAATTTGAAGGAAGACGGGGGAACATTATTTAATGACTCCTAAATACCAACATAAGCTTAGCACAGAACCCCTGCCTCCAGATGATGCTTACACTGGATGTAACACAGATTACTGGGTTTCCTGTACAGAAAGTTCTTCTTCCTGCATTTGTTGCTATCCCTCAAGCTTAGTCTCTGCCATGAGATTTTATTTTTGCCAGCTAACAACAAAAAATACTGTATTTAATCCTTATATACCTCAGTAGACAAAGTTTAATTATGAGATGAGTAGAAAACTAAACTAAATATGTTTAATCACAATTATTTTGATGGCTCAAGTAGATATATCATAAAAGGCCTTTCTTGCTTCTACTTTTTTTTTCTCTATGAAAATAACGTTTTCAGGTTACTGAATTTCAGTGTATGAAAAAATTAATGAGGAGTTTTAGATAGGTAGGTGTATGTGAAACATATATTTTGACATACTAAGCAGTAGGCTGCTGCAGGATAAGGCCCGTGAGATGGAGGCGAACGTATTATGTGGCAATATTTAAGAGATATTCATTAAAAGAAAAAAATACTCCAAAAAAACCCCTAGCTCTCCCCATTCAAGAAAACATGACCTAGACTTTTTTTTTTAAAAAAATCAAATTATTGTGTATTTTGAGCTGGATGGGAAATTATCTTTTGTTAATTTAACTGTTGAAAACAATCCTGTATCATCTTCAGTAACTGGAAGATGACTAGGAAAAAATTAACTAAAATCAGCTGAAAGCATCAACTACTTCTTTCAAGAAGTTCCACTAAAATTTGTAGGACTTGATGGGAAAAAAAATTGAGGTTTTACCCAAAACTACATATATTTCTTAGTCCTTCCTTTTTTCCTCCCCTAAGAAGCCTTGGGAGGATCTCAGTCAAAATTCTGGGAAAAAGTCCTTCCCACCAAAATACTTTAAGCATTTCTAGAAACTAATGGAATAAATAAATTCTAGTGTTTTTACAAGCATATCAACATGTGAGAAAGACACTCTCTGTGTGCTTCTGTCCCCACTGATGCACATCAAGCATAACAAAATGTAGGCAGTAAGGATACTGTATTTCAAGTAAGGAGAAAAGGCAACTGGGGATTTGAGGAAATTTCCTGAAGGAAATACTGAATTATCTATATTTTTCCAGTTTAGATCTTAAATCCTCTCATCTTTTCAATCAAGTGTTTGTGTCTAGAATATTTTGCTTGAATTTTATGCTATCCTTCAAAATTTTTTTCTAGCCTTGGGTTTTCATTTTGACCAGGAGGAATTATGCAATTCTTTCCTGGTCCCTCTAGTCATCATTTTGAAACAAATTCATGATTTTGGGAATGTCTGATTTTTTTATTGTTTTCTTTAGTTGGCAAGGGTTCATTGAGCCCTTTTCATCTTCAGCAAGACATTTCAAAGTGGTTGCCTGAGCAGAAGTCTCTTGAATCAAACACCAGCAGTTTTGTTTTACATTTTATATCTTTATATCTCTTAAAGAGTGAAACCAAGACTTAATGTTTCCCTCTGGTTTGTCTTGGCTCTGGCCCTAATCTTTCAGACCAAATTCCTCTATAGGCTTCTGAGTAAAGTAAGAAAAAGGAGAAGGCTTGGCAGGCCAAAGCCTGAGCAACCCCAATGACTGTGTCAGTGAGGGGTGAACGAAAGAAGGGCCAGAAGCACAGTTCTGCTCTGATTTATAATTGCACATCCTTGTTTATGAATTCAAGCAGAATGTGGCTTCTTGAATTTATTGCTATTGCATAACTCCCAGGTCAATCCTGTGTGGCACTCTAAAGGGCCAATCTCTGCATGTCTTACAGTGCTTGAAAGGAGAATTGAGATGTCTCAGACATTTAACTGCTGTACATCTCTTATCTTTGGATATCAAAATTGCAAGATACTAACTCAACTTCATGTTTTGGGATTATTTGCTCTTTCAGAGGCATTCAGGGGTCTCTCCTGGGTTATCTTTGTGTAATAGAGGATTCATAAATGGTTCTGACTTTGGCAATTCAAACCTTTGGAGGGCCCTCTGATTTAGAAACAGTTATCTATCCATCACTCTGAATGATATAAAAGGAGGAGAGGTAAATTAAAAATAATTACTAATACTGCACATCCCCTTTGAGCTTTCATACTTGCATAAAAATATTACATGAATACCATTTAACATATTTAAGCACTCATTTACATATTTTAAATAGTTATCTTTTAGAATACAGTATAAGGAGGTCAGAATATATGAATAAGAAAGCAGAAGAATTTGTTCTAAAATATCCCATATTTGGTTAGCATCCAAGATGCTAACCTTATAACAAATATACAGTAATATAGTCTAATATTCTTTGAATGGAAAGTAACTCATGTTTGCGAGTACATGAATTACAGTGGGTTTACATTTTTTAGTCTGAAGTTTTTTTGAGTGATTCATATTTATATCATTTCCTAAGTAATCTAGTAAGTGCATGTATGGCTTGAGCGTGTGCCAGACTTCAAAGGTGTTACTCATATAGCTATGTAACATTTTCTTTTCATTAGAGGGAAAACTGCTACTGAAGCCACAGATGACATTATCAATAACCATCTCCCTAAACTGAAAGAACTCCAACTAAGTGGTGAAATACATGTTAACAATATAGATGTGTTCTGTGAGAAGGGAGTCTTTGATCTGGAGTCTACAAGGAGAATTCTTCAAGCTGGAAAAGATATAGGGTTGCAGATTAACTTCCATGGTGATGAACTCCATCCGATGAAATCTGCTGAGGTACGTCTTTCTGACCATTCAGTTAAGCTGTTCTTGCTCTTATGAGAGCTGAGTCTGTGGAAGAATTGCAGCTTTCAAACCTGAGGTTTTCTTTTCTAAGACTTTATAAAATAGACCATTCATAGACATCTGTTTCTACCAGATGACAGGAAGTGCAGTCCTTGTGCAGCTTTAGAGTTAAGGACAAGGGAGGAAACCTTGACCTCTGGGACTAATGTGCATTGGCTAATCAAACATTGACTTTGCTTATCTTCCACATGGAATACAGATGGGGAAGGTGGATATCCATGAACTCAAGAATGACAAAACCACTGTTTCTATGCAACTTGAAAAATATTTTTTCATTAAATGTCCCATTACCAGTGACACTGAGCACACTCAGCAGTCTTATTACTCAGATCGGTATGTCTGAGCACACTCAAGGATGGTTTAGCCAAGACTATATTCACAAATATCTTGATAAAGAAAGCCACTTTCAGACCATGTTTTACCATTGTTTAAACATTTCTTCCTTCCTGTGGGGCCTGTTCAAGTTATTCTCTGCTGTATTTAAAAAAAACCCAAAACCTAAACAAAAACTTGATTGATCAGAAAACCCTTTTTGGCTTTCCCATTGAAGGCAGCAGCTGGACTTTTAGTTCTGCAACTAGTATCAGTCTTGTGAACCATTTTTTAATTTATCCTTTATGGACAGGAGTTGATAATGGTTTCATCCCTGGCTCTCCCATAGTTTGCATGCTAGGCTGTTAAAAACACCACTGAAGGTATGCTTTTGCTCCATGGGTGGCTAAAGCTTTTCCTGCAGTAAATTAACAAATATTTTGTCTCTGTATTCTGTTTGTTCTTTTAAGCATTCTTTATTATTTGTCTTCTAGTAAATTTTACATTAATAGTGAATTGACTCCTCTAGTTGTTTGGAAACAATTTTATTTTACTGAATTAATTGAGAATAGTGAATAATCCTCTTGCAAATTTGCTTAGCTTGGAGCTGAACTGGGAGCCCTGGCTATCAGCCACCTGGAAGAAGTTAGTGATGAAGGTATCACAGCCATGGCAAGAGCTAAGTGTGCTGCTGTCCTTTTACCAACAACTGCTTACATGCTGAGGTAAGGCCGCTAGATAGAAGGAAATTTTTTGTAACAGTAAATCCATGTTTGTGGGTTTAGAGACTTTTAATGCAAAAGAGTAAGCATGTATCCATGTCTTCAGAATCAGTCTGGATCAGTGAAGACAAGCACAAGTACATATTGCTGAATGAGCCTCCTTATGTCTTATTTCTGGTGGAAATCCTCAAAAATCTGTGAGACTTCTGAGAAGTCTCACAGTAGATTTGGAATGGCTTTAAAGTGACTGGCTAAAGCTTCCTAGTGAGTGTATTCCATAGTACCCACCCTTGCAAACACCTACCCAGATTAATTGAGTGGCCAAACAATTTTGAAATGTTTATTCCAGATATCAAAGTTATTGAGAAGATCTTTTGCATTATAAGTTCTAAGTGAGAAGATCCTCTAACGTGTGCAGATTAATTCCACAGACTCAATAACCAGGAAGGGACTATTGCATTGCATGTGTCACTGCTCATATTTGGGAGCCTGTCTTTGTAGCTGCATGGACTAGAAAATCAGGGTTTTTTGAGAAATGAAGATTTTTACCTTGTAAACTCTGGCTGAGATCTGGATAAATACCAGAATTTCAGTGTCCTGGAGCCTGATGGTTGATACTGGCTGCTGCCACATGCTGTTACTGCAAAAGCAGTGGATCATACTGGATCATACATTTATGTTGTACATGAGTGGATCATACTGGATCATACATTTATGTTGTACATGAGGGGATAGCTAGGGATGCAAGAGGATAATCTGGGCTTTCATCTCCAAAACCAAAGGTAGCCAAACTGAGTGATGACTTTTGTTTTTGTAAATCACTGTATAATAACTAATCAAATTGTACTCACAAGTGTCTTTTTCCTGCAAGACTGAAGCAACCTCAAGCTCGAAAAATGTTGGAAGAAGGAGTTATAGTTGCTCTTGGCAGTGATTTTAATCCTAATGCATACTGTTTTTCAATGGTAAGCTACTCTTAATACTTATGACACTGCAAAATTATGAAATTCTTACTAATACAACTTGTGTATAGATCTTGGACACTAATAACAGTCTTCATAATTATGAGGAGACCTGTATGCCCCACATAGGCAGCTGCTTGTGCTTATTTTTGTGTGTTGGAAGTTTTAGCTAGAAATTCTTGAAACTGTCACGGATTCCATTCTTTATATGCACTGATAGGCTTAAAAAACAAGCTCTCGAAGTTCCTGATTTTGGAGTTCTCATTTTGGAGTCGGCAAGATTTACCTTATGCGGAACAACTCCCTCTGTTGTTCAAGGAAGGAAGAGAGCGCTTAGGGATTTGAAGCATAAACAGCTTTGTGTTACTGGTAACTCCCATTTTCCCCTTACTTGCCTACTAGCCTATGGTGATGCATCTGGCCTGTGTAAACATGAGGATGTCAATGAATGAAGCACTGGCAGCTGCCACCATTAATGCGGCTTATGCTCTGGGGAAATCGGACACGCATGGCTCCTTAGAGGTCGGCAAGCAGGGGGATCTTGTTATCATAAATTCATCAAGGTTTGTTCTTCCATTGCCATTTCAGATATGCTTTAACATTTGGGACTTTGTTTTTCACCACGTTTGGGTAGCGGAGGAGTTACCGCTGCCTTAAAAAAGGGACACTGTCAGCATTTCAGACCCTTTTTTGTTCTCCTTAATCATTCCAGTGGAAAATAAAGCCTAAGATTTTTGGGACTGTTATTACAAATAATCCATGACTCATAACAAATTATCTAATAATGCCTGTTTATTTGGTGGAAGAAATTCTCCACTGATCTGTACATCAACTCACTGCATTCATGCTACGAGAGTTAACATGTACACATGGAATAGTATTTTCCCATTTTTAAGCAAATCTTTCAAAATTTCTAGGTATAATGGGTATGTGACCTGCTTTTATTCAAGTTTACAAATTCTTAAACTCTATGTCTTTTTAGGTGGGAGCACTTGATTTACCAGTTTGGGGGACATGAAGCATTGATCAACTACGTCATAGTTAAAGGAAAAGTTGTCTATCAAAATGAGATGTGTGAGACAATGAGCAGTTACTGAGAAGACAGTAATTTACTAAGCTACTAAAATCAAATTAGAATGGAGTATTTCAAAGCAACAGACAAATCAGATTTGTATTTACCAGTAAATTGTTTGCCAGCTCACATTACTCTTATTCAAATAAACTTTACCAAGCATTACCCCACTGGTGCATCTTCATGTTCATTGTCCTTCTCTCTATTGCAATAAAGAATTTCTAATTGTATCCATCTGAAATAAGACCATTTCCAAAAATGGTTTTCTATACAATTAATCTATAAAATTATTATATTTGAAAATAACCCAAACAAACCAGCAATCAATAAATGAAGTTTGGATCCGGGTAAGACTTACTGGGAAGTGTGATGTTAAATAACCTGCAATAGAAGGGCCAGGGGCTCAGGCATGCACATTTGGAATTGCCTTTGGCTATGCTAGAAAGCCACAGCATGCCAAGGCAACATTCATAGCTCCTGGGTCTGCTCAGTCTTGAACTCAGCAGATACCAGGAACCACAGTTATGGTGGGAAACACAGTACCTCTTACCTCTCCAAATACCAAGTCTTGATTCTGCTGCTCTGCAATATCTTCCTTTGCTGAAAGTCTTACAGCTCCTTTGAGGCTTTGAGAAGCACAAGAAGGAGGATAGGAAAAGGCAATCAGGTACACCACTCTCTGGACTGCTGAAAGCTGGGGTGCATTGTAGGTTAGAGGTTGAGCCAGGCCTGCTGTTGGAAATTAGTGATGCCAAAAACCTTACAGTTTACTCTTAGAGGCAGTTAGTCCAGTGAGGTCTGATGAGTACAGCCAATCTCTCAAATTTTCAATTACCTTGAAACTTAAAAGAAGATCACATGAAGTGTCATACAGATGTTCATTTATTCTAGGCTGAATCAGAAATAACATGAAACATATTTGCTCGTGGAAGTTTGAATGTGATGCTGATAAGTATGACAACTCCTACTCAGAGCCACGTCAAAATTTAAGAGCTCTCTTTCCAGTTTTCTTTCAGCTACTACTTTTTTCCAGAGTTTGTACCATCATTTCAGGATGCTGTATGTGGAAAAAAGGATGATACAACTCCAGAGAGTTTAAGCTTTTGCAGTATTTAAGCAGAGGGTCTGTGTTTGGGAGGGTCTATGAATACACATGGATTGTGTATTCATATTTTCTTCAAATTTTCAAATGGATGTTGCCTGCAGAAACAAAAGGGATTTGTTTTCTGAAGGTGAAGTAAAAAAACTACACCTGACAAGCATGAAGAACTTCACATCAAAAATAATTATTGATATCTTATTGATATAAGCAGGTGACATAAGCTGAGATACAGAGCAGAGTGTTTTAGTGAACCAGACCCTAAGGGAAGGACAACAGTGTCAATCTGACTAACAGATATCTGAAAGTCATCACAAACATATATGAGCTTTATTATGATATTCTGATCTCCTTGAGCCTTGGGCACATCTGTTAACACCCAAAATATGTAAGCCATCCCATATAATAACTTTGTTTATGCTTTATTTGAGCCAGGCTAGCCAACCAAATCAGTTTTTAAAACAATGTAATGGCATTCCTGCCACCTGATGTGTTTTCCTGCAAGCAGATGTTGCACCAAATGTGGGTGTGGACCTTTGTTTTTATAAAGCTTGAAAGAGCATCTCAAATATGCAATCACACGGTCCATTCTGCCCAAGACAGCCTTCATAAATAACGTTTATCCAGGGATTTGGTAAGGCTGTCAGGGAAGAAGCACAGGCATTTCTGAAATGCAGTGTGGTGCCGGAGTGGTGCCTCTCAGCTCTGCACAGGCACAGTGCAAAGCTAAGGCCACCATGCTGCAGTGTGTGCTGGTGTTTCCTCATTGCCAGGCAGCCAGAAGCAGAAGTGAGTGGGAAGTAACGTCCAGAACCTCCTCCCTGACATGCCTAAGGCATTTGGGGCTCAAGACTGCCTAACGAAATATCCTCAAATATTTTCTTTCTGAACAGGAATAGGCATTCATGGCCTAAAAGTACTGAAGTGAGGGGATTCTGCTCTCATGCACAAGCTCTGATGGGAACCTCAAACCACGTCCTTGCTCGACCAGCTCAGCTGAATCCACTAACCACTTGGGAGTGTGTCCCAGGGCTGTAATTAGCGGCAGTTTGCAGTTAGAGTGTGGGGTTATCCCTCAGTGGCACAGCTGGCTTGAGTGTTGCTGACAGCCAGCTACGTGGTCCTGCAGTTTACAGCACTGGTACCACCGTGGCTGTGCAGCTGCCAGGGAAACCAGGCCCCTCTGGAGTGCAGGAAGTTTTTTTGCTTATAATGTGCCTCACTTCAGTGATGATATCCACAGTGTCTGGGAGAGTGACATAGGTAACATGGATGTAGGAACTTCTGCCAGCTTTGCTGCTGAAGGAACTGCCAGCCTTGACACAAAACTGAGGGCAAGTGGTTGATCCTACAAGATAAAATAAGCTTGGCTGTTCGTTCTCACTCTTGTTTTTAATTAATACCTGATTTTATACAAAATGGAACAGCTTCAGGAGGAGATTGATATATGCCTGCTATAGAGAGCCTCAAGCTGAAAGGGTAGGGACTTTCTTGGCACATGAGGGAGATACAGGATGGAGATGCTGCACATCATGTGCAGAATGAAGGAGCTGAACTGGAAGCTCATGTGCCATGGTTGCCCTAGTTCCCAGGTCTTCTGGCCAGGTTAGGTGTCTCCCAGGTAGCTTGCCAACAGGCATGAGCCCCCTCCTCAGGGCACATTTAACATGGCAGGTCTCAGACACTCAAAGGTAGCCCCACACTAGTGCCCCACACTGCTACTACTTGCAGCAGTAGCCTGGGAAGATTTTCAGCTCATGCGGTATGCCCCACAGCCAGCTCAGTAGTGCCATGTCATCACTGCACCACGATGTGAAATCTATGTCCTGACTCTTCCCTTACAAAATAAAGTCTGTGCCAGAGGTCAGTGCTGTAACACAGAGAACACCACGTCATGGGCCCTTGGCAGCCAGGCAGATACCTGGTGAGCCATGGGAGTGTAGTTCTTGGTTCTATTGCCTCAGCACTTGTTCACATCCACCATTCCTACACCTCCTCCTCCCCCTTTCCTGCCCCTGTTTCACCTGTCCTCCCTTTTTCCAAATTAAGCTCTTGCTTTACATTTTCATCATCACACATGACAGGAAAATAGATTGCTACAGCCTTATGTGAAGCCTCAGTTTATTGATTGCAGGTGTGAGTGCATAGCTCTTGGAAAGCTGCATGAAGTATAGTCCATCACCAGAATATTTGTTCTGGAGCAATAATCTCCATAGCCCATTCTTATGCACTCAGATTTTCTGATTTGTGAGGCACCTGCTCTAAAAATACTCCTGTTATACAAGAACCTGTACTTCACATATGATCTGCAAAAGAAAGAAGAATTAAATGTAAATATAATTTTTCTTGTGGCAGAATGAAGGGGACCACAGCAGTTACCCAAAGGAGAAAAAAAAAAAGTGAAAATACCAAACAGGCTGTTTGATATCATTGGCACAGATGAAGAGAAAACAGGCAAAGAGCTGACAAAACAAATACAGGAGGCCCTGAATAAAACATCCACTGGCTTCAGCAGGAGTCTGAATGATTTGTATTCAGAAGTTCAGGAGATTCAGTCAAAACCACGCTATCAGGACAAAGTTGTCTTTCACATGTCAGGAAAGCAGTGAGCCACTTCTTTAGTATCTGTATGTACTCCTGAGCTAGACAGTCAAGTCCCCTCTGTCACCTGGAGAAACCACATTGAGTTTGAGTAGAACAGCCACCCTCAGGCAAGGTCTGGAAAGGATCTGCTCTCTACCAGAGGATTATAGCTCTTAAAGGTCATCCTGATGCCCATGATCATGACTAACGTCAGCACTCATTCTCAGCGATCCCAGGGAGAAAGCTGTAGGTGAAATGGGTCTTGATTCAGGGATGTGTTCCCTTCTGTACTTTTCAATGTAAGGTTTAGCCACTTCCCACACCTGTGGAACAAGAAAGTGAAATAGCAGAGTCAGAGGCAAAACAAAAGGTCAGCTAAGACATCAACTCACAAGGTCAGGAAACTCTGCAGAAAAATTACTGGGGTTGAGGTAGATATTGGTAGGAGGCAGACCTATGTAGATACACTGTATGGAATCAGCAGAACCAGAAAGGCAGACAGAGTAAGGTTTAGGGAAGAGCATGTGGAGAGAGTTGACAGGGGATGGGAAAGGATACAGCTCCAAGGGGACAAGGTGAAAGGATTCAAGGCAAAACCACTTTGCCTTGTCTTTGTTACCAGGTTAATGCTCAGTGTGCAATAGTTGGGAGAGAATCACTGTCACTTACAACAAAACCACTTGATCATGGAGGGGTTGGGGAAGCAAAATAGCAGCTGGTATGGACAAGGAAAAAGGGGAGGGATGGTTGCTGGGGTTCAAGGCAGAAAAGGAAAATGTTCTACAGTTCCCTTTGTCTCTCCTCCTGTAATGCAAGCAAAAAAAGGGGGTAGATTTTCTTCTCCCATTTGCTTAGTCTCCTCAGTTCTTTTGTTATTTTTATTTTACAAAAAAATAAAATAGATAGATCCCATAGGTGTACGCTTAGCTCAGGTTAACACGTATCACCAGAGCTATTCCCACTACCATGTCCCCATATTGCTTTGAGACGGTGCACAAGGGCCTTCAGGCTAGGGAACAATCACTGCCCCAGGAATGAGGATCACTGCCTGGAGAGACTGTTGATACCTCTGGACATCTGTGGGGTTATAAGACCTATATTTTTGTTTGCCCTCAAACAATTCAAAGTTGGACCTATGTCTGGACCCTGACAGATTTAGAAGTGTAAGCTACTTATTACACAGGGCAAGTTTAGGAACTGATCTCAACCTATCCTGCCAAAACTAAGAAAAAACAAATATCAAAAAATCTGGTAGGATTGCCCCAGGCAGAGGAGTGCTTTTAATGAGGCCATAGAGGGCACATATGGAGGGGTGTTTCTAAAGCAGAGCTGCAGCCTGCTCCTTGGGAAAAGCTACTGCACATGCCAAAAGCCAACACTCACCTTCTGCTCCACAAGCAGCCTGTGAGCCGCTTCGATGTCCGGGGCCATGAAGCGATCCTTCATCCAAGGCCTGCAGTGAGACACATTGCGAACATTGGCCAAACATTAACCACCGCCACCAGCAGCTGCTCCCCAGGCAGCCTCTGGGGGAGGCCTTTATCTGATCTTACCTCACCACGGAGCGCACAAGGTCATAGACCTTCTCCAATGGGGTTGTCGTCCTCAGAGGGCGTAGGAATTCAATGCCCTGGCAGGCGGCAAGAAGTTCAATAGCCAGAACTAGGAAAACAGGACAGCAAAAGGAGTGTTTGACAGGCACAGCTCAAGGGGAGGTTTCCTGTACAAAGCCACCTCTGGCCTTTGTTCTGGCTAATATGATATGGTTTCAGGCACTGTGACAAACCAGTGGATAAACACACACCATAGAGCAACCCCAGCAACAGGATTATTTCATGGATGGTGCTGGGGGCAGTATCCAGCATCTCACCAAGCAGATTTTGGGTCCCTGCCGCACAGGTCTTTCAAGTGTACCAGGAACTTCTGGTCACCAGAATCTTAAAACTCTGGGAATCTCTTCCAGGGTATCTTGAATACTCAATGTCCATCATAAATCAGAAAACCTCTTTAGCACTGAGAGAGGCCTGAGCTACAAAACGAAGTCCTCTCTATAAAGCTTGCAAGAGCCCACGTGAAAACACCAGTAAAATTACAGCACTTTGGAAGAGAGTCTTCTCTCTGGAGAAGTTTGCACTGTACCTGCCTACCTCACACCTGATCATTATCAGTAATAGCTCCTCATTTTCATGAGCCAATTCACTCAAGGAACTGAGTGAACCAACTGGATCTAGGACATTCGGTTTCTCAGCACACTGTTGAAACACATGGCATCCTAAAATCATTTCTTTGCACCTGAAAAATGTATTTCTGTAGAAGTAAGTCTTCAGAGCACTCAAATGTATAAAATGGGCAAGTGAGTTCAGCATTTGTGTACCATGTATTACTCTGTTCTCCTACTAACAGCTGACATCTGTATCTCTGCACACCATCTGGCAAATAAATAAATCCAAAGCAAAAGAACTTTCACCTCATTTCCATTAGAGAGATCTAAATGCTTGTACTTAATATGCACTTAACATAGTATTTTTAGACAGTTCTTTTAGATGCACTAACTCCCTTTTTCTTAAAATATATCTAGAATGAATGGCACTAATATCTTCATCTGGTTACATACCAGAGGTCTGTCTGGAAATCAGCATTTTAATTTTACCTTGTTCCACATGTTCAATAACTCTCAAAGCTTTTCTTGCAGCCCATCCTCCCATGGACACATGATCCTCTGTAGCAGCACTGGTTGAGAGGGAATCCACAGAAGAGGGGTGGCACAAGGCTTTGTTCTCAGAAACTGCAAAGAAATCCAGCACGATGAGTGTAGGAGAGAATGGGTGGGAGACGGAAGAAGCAATGGCCAACTTGGAGCAAAAAGCCTATCTGCCACTTTGGGTCCAAATATTGTTCCTCTTTTAAGGATGCATCCTCACAATTCCCTCCCCCATCTTCAGGCTTGAGTTGCTCTGGTTTAAAGCCCTGATGGAAACTAAAGTAAAAGATCAGACAGTATAACCAAAACACAAGCCTGGTCTTGCCTGTTGCTCCAAGGCCACTCTCTGTAAAGATCACTGGTTCCCTCTATTTTTTAGGGTCGTAGATATCACCCCTCCCTTGCTTTCAAGAAGACAGCTAGAGATTAGCATCTGGTCTCCTCACTGGAGCTGAGGCACTTGCAGAACTTTCTCTAGAAAGATGCAGGAGTTTGGTACGAATCGTCTCTCACCCTCACCTCACAAGACTGCCCACGTCCCTGAGAGTGACAGCATTCCTGCTCTGAAAGCCAGGTGTGAGCCCTGGAGTAAGTCTCTCAAGATGCACCCCAAAGTGAGGGCAATTTGGATGCAGAAAGGACTTTGAGCACTGTTCGATAACAATTTGAGGTTGAGAGTTGCTCTTTAGTAGAGAAAAAAAGAAGTCTGCTTTCACAGAGCTCTGGCTGCTCGCAGGCCTTTTCCTTTTGAAGCCCAGCAGGACGCTGTGGAATGCCCTTGCCAAATTAGTGGCTTCAGAAGAGCAACAAGAGCAACAGAGAGGTGGTGACACAACTGCAAATAGGCTGGAGTGACACAGTCCAGGACCAGAGCCCAGCTGGCACATTGAAGCAGGAGACAGCAGGTCATAGAGAGGCTGCGTGGGGCCACTGGAAACAGCTCAGTCCAGCAGCATAGAGCTCTCGGAGAGGGGGCAGAGAGACACATCCAGTGGCATTGCAAAACATCTAAAAATTTTTTGCAGCTTTATCTATTAATCCTGGCAGTGAACAAGATTAGCTGATATACAAACACCCTAGATACTGGCAGAGTGATTTAAAAAATATTGGTAGTACCTTGTTAAAAAAAAAAAAAAGGAACTCAAGCATCAGTTTACATAAAATCCTGTCTATTTTGAGCTGGAAAGGAAGGTTTTGACCCCCGGACTCCTGGTGTCAGCAGAGACCACAAACACTCCATAATCATTCAGTCCAGGTTGCAGAAGTGTGCTGTGAAATCTGAAGCCAAGCAACAGCTGAGGCCTGGACCACCCTAAACTCTACCCAGCCGAAAGATAAGTTTCCAGCCCTCAAACAAGGGGATGAGCACTTCAGCTCCTTTTCCAGACCCACTTCCCAAAATAGCCTCCAGGCTATTTAGTACATCGATTTAGTTAATTCACTTTTTTCAGCAGGATATTTATCTACTAATTTATCTGACATCCTCTATTCCTTTGTCTGTTTGCATCTTTTAAAATTTACTCTCTTCTCAGAGCATATTTATCTTTATATTGGCTCATGCTTTCCTGAACTGTAATATCCCAGCAGCCAGCAGGTTTTTTGTTGCCTTAGTCATGAGTGCTAGAGTTAAAAATGAACTAGTGCTTAATTTCAGTGTGCTTCTCTGATAACTAGCCCTGGGAACTCCAGTCTTCTGAGGACTGTGGGGTCTGATACTGAGGTACAGACCTGGCCATCAAATGGAGACACTGAGTACTGAGGGCCTACCCACCAAAGTCCTCTTTTGGGGCTGCTCAGAGCACTTAACCTGCCCAAGGGTCAGTGCAGAAAAAGGGAGAAGCCTGAGCAGAAATAATTGCAGCTGCGCTCAATGCTCAGATTTTGCACCCAAACAGCACAAAACGTGGAGAAGAGACTGAAAACAGGAGCAAGATACCTTTGTATCTATGATTAGATTACATCTGCCCTGATAGAAATTGGTCTGTCTTACTCTCTCAATGTTACTGCTCAAGCACTCACCCAGGGCAGCTGCTGTGCAGTGTGCAATCATGAAGCCTGAGTTCAGACCTCCTTCAGTGACTAAAAATGCAGGCAGTTCACTGAGTGAGGGGTTGCAGAGCCTCTCAATTCTTCTTTCACTAATTGCAGCGAGTTCATGAACACCAATTGCCAAGTAGTCCAGAGCCTACAAAAGAAGACCTCATTAGACTGGATGACAGAAACAAACAAACATAACAAAACAGAAACGAAATATTTTTTTCCTTTCTCCAAATATTTAATTACCTTTGCAGGATATTCACCATGAAAATTTCCTCCAGATATGGTCTCTTCTCTTTCAGCAAACACCATCTTTTAAGGAGGAGTTAAGGCACACACATGAGTGAAATACAGTTTACGTGAAAAATATCTATCAGTAATTGGAATATCTTGACTGAAGAAGTGTTTGTGCCAATAGGCTTTTATTTGCAAGCACATTATATTACTTCCACACTTTCACTTTTCAGGAAATGAAGACCCAATCTCAGTTCTCCAAATTTGTAATTTCAATTTTGATGTTTTGTTGTTTTGGTTTTTTTTAAGTAAGCTACATAAAATGAGTTCTTTGATCGAGGGTGGGAAGGGGTGCAAAGAAACACATCTGTTCAGATCCTAGAGTAGTTTTTCAGTTCCTTGACAGATTCTTCATAGATGATGTTATGCACAGCAGCATTATAGTGCTGACAGAAATTCAGCCTTGGCCGGTGCCAGTGCAAGAACTGTGCACAGAGTTTACCAGGCTGAGCCACCATGGTGCTTACCAATCACACATCTGTCTACCTCCCCTGACCAAGTGCAAATCTTGCTCTGCAGTTCAGATTTCACTCATGCTGCACCAACAGATGCTTCATGCACCAAGTCACCATCCATTTGCTTGCCAAGTCTCATCTATCCGACATATTCAATAGAAGCGTATGGACTCTCATGTAGGAAACATTCAACATGCACCAAAGCATATGCACACATGGTTTCCTTGCCCCAACACACACTAGCATACCTCCAATCCAGTCACAGGGAAAGGAAGACAGGCTGCTGTTGCAGCCAGTGGCAGTTATTGACCAAAGCCAGTTATGACTTTTTTGCCTCCTGTGCAAATATTTATACAGAAGAAAAAGATAAAAAAGGCCAGGCAGAATTTTACATAGTAATAAAGTTATCAAAAAGATACAGGGTTGTCCGTGGCGCTATTGATTTCAGTCGTCATTATGTCCTTCACAAAAGCAATTGTATCATTTACAACTCCATGGACCTGGAACAGAAGACATTATACCTGAGCTTAGTATCTACAATTAGTTTATCTTCAGGATGCTAACTGAGCTGCAGGGACCCTCTTTCCCATCATCCCACTCTACATCCACATATGAAGGTAGTCTTGGATTTGCATCCCTGTGGGACACTGCCCACCCTGGACACTTGAAAGACTGTATTCACTATTATTATGGCAATTTTGCCAAAAGAGTAATCTGAATATGCCATTCTTTACTTGTTTGGGTTGGTTTGCCCTAAATGGAAGATAAGACATTTACTCAGGGGCAGAAGTGTTATTAGGGGAGAAGTAGCCTTACAAGGACCCCACAGGAAACAAAATCTCTTATTAATTAATTAACTTTCATTAATTCCACTGATTTAATAGCTTTGCTCCTGTTAAAACTCACAGGATTGAGTTTTTCCAATTATGTTTGAGATATTACACTCTGTCCACTTCTGGAAACACCCCGTTCATGGTCGTAATGCAGAAGAAATTTCCAACAAAACCTGCAAGCATGGAAACAAGCACCTTCCCTCTGCTTCCGACACCTGGCCTCCTCCAGATTCTGAACCCAGCTTAGTTAGACACTGCCTGATGCATGCACGCATGGGATCCACAAATTATATGTCTCCATTAATACTAACTTTGAAGTGAAGAAGAAACAAAATAAAACCACTTCCTCTGGCAGAGTCAGACAGTACATAACTGACAGTATTTCTGAAGTAGAAACTTCACTGTCTGTTTTTAGGAAAGGAGATAAAAGCCAGTTTTTACCTGAGGGCAGCAGCGCATTGTGTATGCATCCTGAACTCGGTCACAGAATCGATGGCTCTCTAGAAGGAACAAGGGAAGCAAGAGACAAATATTTCTTACACAAAAGCATTGCGTCCTGTTGAAGGACCCAGCCTGTCTTGGTAACCTGAGAGGGTGAAGGTTAAGGTTTTTCACCTGCTATTTCTGATGGATGATGGTCAGAATCCAGAAGGGACCTGAATCGAAATGCCACCTCAGCCTGCCCTCGATGTGGGCGCACTGCATGGATGTCTAGCAAAACAAGTCAGACTGTTAGGTTTTGCCTGTTTGTCAAGAGCTGTTAGGCAAACAGACAGGGAAGCGCCAGTACCCACCGGTGTCAAAGGCCCTTGTTGTACCCTTCAAGACTTCGAGTGTAAGGGCAGCGATTATGTCAGCCTGCCTCGCTATAGCCGCAGCTCTTTCAACTGCCTCACAGCCCAGTGAGGTGATCATTTGTGTCCCATTGATGAGGGCCAGGCCCTTCAAAAAGAGAGCAGATGTTAAGCAAATTCGCTGCAGTTATTCCACATGCTGTGACAATTCCTCTGATAATCTCTGTGATAATTCTCTTTCTCACTTGAATGAGTGAAGGACCTTTGCTCAGCTTCCTGGACCATCCTGAAATCATAAATGCACAGCCTGATAGTGCATCTTTGCTGCATTAACTGTCAGTGCTCATGATGCTACTAAGTCACAGTAAGCACCTTTGGAACTGCAGCAGTTCCAAACAAGTCAGTCATCTGGGCTCTGTTATGGCCAAAGGGCAGAGAGGTACCTTGAAGGTGCTTTTTAGGCAAACTGTTTCAGGGTGATATAAAGTGATTTCTTTTTCCACTGACCACAGAAACAATCTAAACATCAAGGTTGGGTCTGACATTTCAAGGCAAGTAGGGTGACACCAGGAGAGGTGAATCCCACTCCTGATAACACTTCATTAATATCCTTCTGAAGTTTGAATTAAATACATTATTAATTAATTTAATGCTGTTATTGTATGCATAAAGCAGCTAATGATTGACTATGCTTGTTTTCCATCAGCTAGCATCATTATTACCTCTTTTGGTTTCAAGGTAATTGGTTTCAGTCCATGGGCTTCCAGGACCTGTGAAGGAGTTTAATGACAAGGTAATTAATGAAAAATACTTTTCAGTAATTTGACCACTAAAACTTTTAAATATTAAACATTTAAATCTTAAATGTTTCCATGAACAGAAATATTAACAAAATCCTTAAGTGATGGGGCAAAAAGAGCTTTATATCATGAATATTTAACATACTTTTTTCTGCTGGGCTAAATAAAGGACAGCATTTTGAGGCTTCAAAACTAGGACCTCATTTCCTAGTGCTAGCAAAAGAAGGTAGTAGGAGCACTGAAGTGAGATACGGTCACAGCCCATTAACATCTTCTGTATTTTAGATGATGGAAGAGGGTAATAAGAAAGAAGACTGGAAACCTCTTGGGAAGGCAGTTTTTCCTGCACCCTGCCTCACAAGAGTTTTGGGTTGGCATATATTGTTCCTTTATAAATGATTCCCTAATCCTTTCTGTAGAAAATCTCTAGTGACTGGAGTCATCCTGTCTCATCAATTTATTCTATATGTGACTATTCTATAGTGCAATTGCTGTTGTGGGAAATTCAGAAACAGCATAATCTTGTTTCTGAATAGAATCCTCTCAACCTTTCCAGCTGAAGAGCTAATGCATCTCAGGGGTGTACAACTGTAACTTCTGGTCCTGAAGATCCAGGACACACTGATCTGTTTCATACCTACTCCTCTGCCTCAGTAGTCCTCAGTACTTCTCCAGTCTATACAGTGATGTACAGCTATTGAGCCATGAATAAGTCTAGTAATCAAATTTTCATGGATAGGAGCGATAGGTGTAGTGGCACAAACTACCATGAAAGACTTTGAAGGGGTCTGTCTTGAGATACTCAACACAAGATCAATCTATTGATGTATTAGTGAGAAAAAAACAACTGTTTAAAAAATAATTCCATTATAACAATTTCATCTTGTGAAGGAGGATGATATAAAGGCTCCTTGTAACCCTAGCTAATTTATTAAAAATGAAATATCCAAACCTGAGTATTTACTTAAAGCAATTACAAAATCAGTAGAAATTTTACTGCTATTCCTGCCTCCAATAAATCTCCAGGTACTCTTACAACCTAATGTTTTGAATTTGAGAAGTGGTCTTGGATTTGTTAGAAAAGCATTGATGTTCATGGAGCTGAAGATGTAGCAATAGTTCTTTCATAGTTGGTACCATACCTCGTCCCTCTCCCCCATTCATAAATTATGTCCCTGTGGTATTTTGTATTGCAATACTATGGCATTATACTTCTTGGGACTTTATTAACATGCTGCCTATTTTATATCTGCTCCAGTGACACGTGAGTCAGTTATTGTATTCTCATGGATCCACTTTCCTCAAGGCAGAGGATGAGTTGCTAAAGGCAACCTAGTCCCAATTCAAACTGGTACAGAAACTCTTAAGATTTTACTGTCTTCAGAGTCTTTTAATGTTATTAATCTGAGCAAAAGCTCTTTTTCTCTCAAAGCTACATGCAATTTGGAAAATGAGTCACCAAGCAGAAAAGACCTAAACAATCAGCTGCATGACACTTACATATTTAGCATCAGCCCAGCCACTCTTTGGGGACCACATCTTTCCCTCTCCAATTAATCCCAGGGCAAGATGGGAGAGGGGGGCCAAGTCTCCGCTGGCTCCAACTGTCCCTTTCTCTGGGATATAAGGAAGGCAGGACGCTAGAATGAAAACAAAAATTACTCCTGTTAGAGCTTCCTCTTGATACACTCTCTGGAAAACAGAGAAGTCAGCTGATAAGTGTGGTTACAGTAACACCCTGCAGTCATGGACAACCGCACCAACAGGACTACTCTTGTTGCAGTCTGCAGGACCACAGCCCAGGGTGATTGCATCTACAGCCACATAGCCAGGCAGCTACCACATCACTCCTCTCAGCTCTCCATCACAGGGTGACCACCTGGTGTGGACAAAGCTATCTCTTCATTTCTGACTCCACTAAACACTGGGTTACTCTTACAAACCATCTTTAAGCTCTTTTTCCCCCATCCTAATCCTCGGGGTCTTGAAATGTGTGAAAATGAAAAAACGGAGCCTGGGAAACTCTATAGGTCTCAGGGGGGGTCTACTCACAAAAACAGGTGCTGCTTAAGCTGCTCTGCTTGACAAACACTAACACATGCAGTTTTCTATATGGTAATAGCCCACTCCCCCTCAAACCCCAGTATGGCTAAAGATGGTATCACACACATTAGCATCTGACAGGACAGAAGTTAAAGACTTGAGGCTTTGTAAAAGTGTTTGCCCAGAGTTATGTTCTAAGTCAAGCTTAGTCTTGAACTAATTTTTATCTGACCTCTTAGAGGCTCATTTTCCAAACTTCTGTCTGTTGCATCCCTTTCTTTCAGCCTTTCCTGTCAATTTATCTCATACTCCACCTCCTTCAGTAGAGGAATGGTCTCCAGTTGTGAGCTTGTACAGCCAGGCTCTGGTCCTGATCTCTCAGAACCACCAAGTACAAAGACCAACATCTATAACTTGACCTATTGAGTTACACCATTTAACAAAACAGTTTAAGGAAAAAAAATGGGAAAGCAGGATTTTCTTTAAACATCTTTTTACCATTAAACGCTTCAATAACTTGCTCGAGGGTTTCTAGGGATATTCCACTGTATCCTTTGGCCAGGACATTGATTCTCAGTGCCAACAGCATGCGAGATCTCTCTGGGGTCAAAGGTTTCCCCACACCTGAAACAGTAACCCTCTCAGTTACTAACCCACTACCAACAGAGGCAGAGAAGGGAAACATCAAGCCAGTCTCTCATTACCTGCAGAATGCGAACGAACCAAGTTCACTTGAAGCTCCCTACAGAAAAAAAAAAAATATGTTAAATTCTCCAAAAGTCTCATCAAGTTTTATTTTGCACAGAACAGAAGGAAATACCAAAGCAGCTTTCTCATTTAACACCACAGTATAAAAGTATAGGGTTGAACTGCTCCCTCTTCTTCCTTTCCTGAGAAGAAAGGACAGAGAAAGCTGCACACACAACTTACCTCAGCTTACTGTTTGGGATGACAGTCCTGGCAAACTTCCCAAACCCTGTGGTGATTCCATAAACAACTGCAAGAAACATACTGCTGGTTAAGAAGGGAACCTGATGAAGGTTTCTAAACAATTAATAGTTGCAAGTAAAAATATTTACCCGTCTGTTCCTTTACGATCCTTTCAATCACTTCTCGTGATTGTTTGACTTTAGCTTCAGCTTCAGCAGTGAGCTAAAACATAAGTAGTTTAAATATCAGTTTATTTATCATTTAGTTGTAGAAAAACAAGTGTGTAATTTTTAGCTGCATTTGTCAGAATCTTTACCTTTATCTTGTAGAGCCCCTTTCCTAAATTGACCAAGTCCTCCGTTGTTAAGCTGTTGCCATCTAAAGAAATATACTACACCAAAAAAACCCACTTTTTAGTTTGGGATATAGATATGTATAAAGTTGCTTAATAATCAGAATAAATAAAAAATACAGTCAAAACTCAGCAATGACAGGAAAATTCTGCATGCTCATTCGTAAGAAAGGAACTTGGTAACAAAAACACAATAAACATATTACAATTTAGTTTCCTAGACCCAGTCAATCTAACACCCCTTGCTCTTCTGAATGCTGCAATGGCTCAACTCTCAGCATGGTCTGGTAAGTAGAAGGATTTGTTACAGAGTTATAAAATCATTGGTGATTCCTACCTGTTCTGGTTCTCGGTATTTGCTGTATCTGAAAGTTCTGTAAAGGAAAAAGGGCAGACAAGATTTCATGGGTAGTAACCACTTGATTACAGCTGGAAATGTGTTTTAAGAACAAAGGAACTCTAAAAAAAAAGAGGAATCCAGAGAATTATATATCTGGAATTGTAAAAAGTCGACAAAGCACTCAAAAAAGGATACAAATGAACTCCTTCTGGTTGAGACGGTATGAAATCTGGAGACATTATATCTCCTTCTATAACTAGAAATATGCAGAATAAACAGAAACATGATTAAATTGTATTCTTTATATAAGTTGTTATTCTTTACAATATACAGCAGTAAGAATTCTAATTTGCATTTATCAGCCTCAAACATACTTTTGTGCTTCTGGAAAATTAACAAGTATGTATTTATTTAAGGTATTCCAAAAGCAAAAGCAGAACAGCTTATACTATATATGATGGCATATACAGATGATGTATATAGAATGTTGTACCTTCTAAGCCTTATATAGGTCTGTTTCTGAAAATGAAATATTCTTAAGTGATTGGGCATTTTTCCATAAAAACTGTAGACAATGTCTCAGGCACAATTTTAGATGAATCCAGATACAGCCACAGTTTGCTGACTCAGATGCCAAGACAGTCACCCTGCAATGCGTTGCTCAAGGTTTTGCTTACCAACTTCAACAAATTCATTGTCCTCTAGAGCATCTCCCACTGTATCATCAAGATCCAACAAGCCAAGGCCCTTGCACCTTCGAATGTAAAACTTCACTTCTTCCACAGAGGCAAATCCCCCGTTGTCAGGTTTGTTTTTCATGTATCGCCTCACAGCTTCCTTTCCCAGCCACGCGATGGTGTTTGTGGAGCTTAGGCACGGCACTGCCAGCCATTCTCCTCGGACATGCACTGTGTATCTCGGCATGCCTGCTCTCCAAAAATGATTCCTTGACCAAGAAGGGCTGCAGTGTGGAGCAGCCTCACTCAGACCATGCAATGGCCTGAAGTGCCTGTCTGGAGTCCAGTGTTGCAATCGGATAGAGGCAAAAATCCACCCTCAAAATCCCCACCTTTGTAAATAAGTGAGATCAATGTATTTGGCTGACTTCATCCAATCAAACCAAACCCAGGCAACACACCCTTCTCATGGAATGGCACAACCCCCAATTTTTTTCCAAAGATCACATCAGGAATATAGAAATGAAAATC
This sequence comes from Lophotriccus pileatus, assembly GCA_035583135.1. Lineage (NCBI taxonomy): Eukaryota > Metazoa > Chordata > Aves > Passeriformes > Tyrannidae > Lophotriccus > Lophotriccus pileatus. The sequence goes on from JAWWES010000041.1 coordinate 44,637,848, forward strand.
CAGGAGCTGGAGCTATGCACCAAGATTAGATAAATTGGATTAAGATGCAGTGCAATTGTTCTAAAAATGTAAGGGTTTAACAAGAGATAACAGTTAACACCTGGCAGTAAATCACACTAACAAAAACCTCCATGAGGGACAGGGCTGCAAGAGAGTCGCCCAAGATTATGGGTTGCTCATGACTGCTAGGATTGAAAGAAGATTGGATTATACTTTTACATCTCTATCCAGGGCAGGATAAAAGCAGGCAGTAGAGGAAGCAAGCCTGCTTTGCTTGGTCCCATGATCAAGTTTGAAAACAATTTTTTATTGTAGGTGAGGAAAAGATCAATTAATTTCCATGACCTTTTCCCTTTTGCTCTGGAAGAAGTTACTAGAACAGGTAACAACAAATACGAGTCCACAGCTGCACACTATCAAGCCCAGTGCTATGTCACACTGCCTTTGCAGGCAAATGCAAAGAGGAAAAGGTGGAGGTACCTGTTATGATGGTGCCAAAATAAAGTTTAGCAATAACCATGTCTGCACAGAAGCTGAAAACACCTTTGCCTTTAAAGGTTAAAATGATAACATGCTACTATACTAGCGTTCCCAGACAAAGCAACTACTTAGGGCTTAATTATTGTAGGGAATATTAACTTGGGACCCACGGGTGGGAACCTGTATGCGGGAGACACTGCCCCAGCAGCGCAGGGTAATGACAATAGTAAAAGCCACAGCTGACACAATTTTCTTTTTTTCTGGCTCTAACAGCAAGAAACCAGGATTTTCTGGCAGCATGAACTCCAATTGCCAAAGCACTATATAAGACACACAGGCTTTTATAAGAAAATGTAAGTTACCGCAGAACTAGTGACATAAAGCTTTTATAAAACAAAGGACAGTTTTCACCACAATCTGATAGCCCAAACCTGAGCCTGCTAACACCCAGCTATCCCCTCCTCTGACTAGAGCTTTGCCCAAAAGAATATTCATTCATTCACTAAGCTGATGCTGTAGCAGAAGCCTAATCAGATTTTGGGAGCAAATGAAAGGAACTGCACAAATTTCTAAAAAAAATTCTCTTCAGTGAGGTTCTCCAGCAGAAGTTACCACTCATTCAGGGGAGCAGCAAGAGACTGAATGGCTCATTACATCCTTAACACAAGAAAGTCTATAAGTTCTAAATAATTAATTATTTTTGTTCCCCAAAGCCAGTATTCGATTGTGTTTAATAAAAGTTGAGTGTCAAAACATTCATAGAAAAATTTTAAGCTGATCTTTGAGCCTCAATAACCTACCAGTTAAGTTTTCTATAATTTTTATTTAAACTACTTAGACATATGTGGGATAAAGTTGAAGTGAAGCACTCAGCATGCCTTAAACAAATAAAAGCCAGCAAGGTATGTTCACACTATAATTCATATTAGAGCTGCCTCCACAAAACAGTTAATCTCCTGATGAAGTACACTTCATCTATTTGCGTGCTGGTTTTGGCTGGGGTAGAGTTAATTTTCTCTGGAGTAGCTGGTATGGAGCTACATTTTGGATTTGTGCTGGAAACAATATTGATAACACAAGGATGTTTTTGTTATTGCTGAGAAGTGCTCACACAGAGCCAAGGCCTTTTCTGCCTCTCACCCCACCCCACCAGTGAGGAGGCTGGAGGTGCACATGGAGCTGGGAAGGGACACAGCTGGGATAGCTGACCCCACTGACCAAAGGGACATTCCATCCCTATGGCATCGTGCTCAGCATATAAAGCTGAGGGGGAAAGAAGCAGAAAGAGAGGAGAAATGTTCAGAATGATGGTGTTTGTCTTCCCGTCACTGTTATGTGTGATGGAGCCCTGCTTGTCTGAAGATGGCTGAACACCTGCCTGCCCATGGGAAACAGTGAATGAATTCCTTGTTTGGCTTTGCTTGTGTGTGCAGCTTTTACTTTCCCTATTAAACTGTCTTTCCCTCAACCCACAAGTTTTCTCATTTTTACTCTTCGTTTTCTCCCCCATCCCACTGGGGGGAGCAAGTGAGCAGGTCCCTGGGGATTAGCTGCTGGGTGGGGTTAAACTGCGACAGGTTGAAAGCTTGTAAGGATCAAAACTCAGAACATAAAGTAATCAGTCGTCAGGCTCTCCCCTCCTAAGTGCTATTATTAAATCCAAGCCTTTTGTCACGACCTATATTTGGTATCCTCCTTGCCTAAATCAGCACTTTTTGGTTTTGTTTGTTGCTCCCTTGCATGGGGTTATCCCTATGTCAACAGACTAATTTATACGAACAGATCATCTCCAGGGAATGCAGTTCCTTACCAAACTCGCTGCAAAACCCAGCCTAGAGATGGCAGCATTGCCACAGCATCACCTACGCCACCACCCTGAACAGCACTGTAACAAATACAGGAAAAACAGCTCTCCCATTGTTTTCGAACTTACCTCTAAATTGTTATATTGGCATATGGGGTAGTGCCCAGAACCAGTTAAAAAATGCAAATATTAGAAATATCAAACTGGGTAAGGAAACACTTGGACTTTAGCCCCCCTGCAATAATAAGTTTTGAAAATACATAGTGAGCAGGTTGAAAACTGTCTCCATAGTCTTTCTGGATTCAAAAATTTCTCCCACCACAAAACAATAAATAAAACAAAAGCATTAAATCAAAACTTTTTGCACAGATCAATACACAGGCAAGTAGGGAATGAAAGGATTTATTTTGTAGTCTTTAGATACTTGAAGTTTCAACCACTGTGCTATGGAAAAGAATGCTGTGCACAAAGAGTCATACCATCCACCGATTAATTTTTCATATTTTTCAGTTCTATCACCGACATAATGACTGACATCTCAGAACAGTTTCTGTGTGTTCTAAAAATTGCTTGTAACAAAAACATCCTTCCAGTTCCAGAGATGTAGCAATTTTGCGGCTTTACTTGGAAATGCAAAATAGAAAGTACTGAATTTGATTTGGAAAATTAATTTTAAGCTACATCAGTACCACAGCAGCAGAGCATTTAATGGCATAATCAATCACGCATATCAACAGTTTGGGCAATCCGCCTCTTCTTTCAGCAACAAGAAAATTTCACTGGTCCTGCTTCAAGTCTTTGCCCACAAGCATTGAAGTGACCGGATGCATAGAGGGTCTATGCTCCAGAAATGTCTTGACAGCCAGATCTTGACTCTTGTCAAAACTGTAAAGGTCCCTGTAAAAGAAGGAGAAGGGAGGGGAAGCACCATTACAAAAATCTAGAAAAACAGTACAACAGGGACTTCCTCAAGGTTTTACTTTTCCCTTGAAAGCCTTGCCTTAAGGTGCATACTGGGACTAAGCTTTCTTCTATGAAAAGCGCCTCAGAAGATAAGCTTGGTCACAGTATACAGAGAATTCTCTATTATATCACTTAAAGGTGTACCATAAATGCATTTCTATTATACATTCCATTACACTAGAAATGCCAACAGCATGAGCTCCTACCATTTGGAGACTATTTTACCTGAACAAGGGTCGAGTAAACTTCATCCTGCCCTGATCCGTTGCCATTTTTAGAGCCAGAGGAATAGCTTCTTCCCACTTGGACCTGATACAGAGACGCAGCCATCTGGAGACAGGGGGAAAAAAGAAAAAATTTGCGATTTTATTTTCATTTTTATATTACAAGTCTGTTCCCATGAACACGGTGGGCACTGCTCTGTCATCACGAGAATGAGATTCTAGCCAAGTTCAACATAAAATATTTAGTGTTTAACTAGCACATTACAAAGGTGAACTTTTCCGTAAAACTGGAAAAAATTGCAGCCAAGTCCCTCCAAAATGGCCTGATTATTTTCAGAAGCTATGTAATTTTTATACAATAGTGTCTAATTGCATCACTCAGAATTAGAGCTGAATTATACAGCCCTTGTCATATTTCACCAAGTGATTAAAAAACACCAAAAAACAAACCAGCAAAAAATCCAAACAAAATGTCACAAGCTACCGGCAGGTAGCTTGTTTTGTTTAGAAAAAGAGAAGAAACTCATCTTGTTACAGGAAGTTGGAACTACACTGTATGTTTAAAATAGTTTTTAAAATAAGAACAAAGAACTCCCCCCAGTTAAGGCAGAACAGTGGTGACTATTTCAAATGTATCCAAGTAGGTAACAGTAGCAAAATATGCAATACTTTCAGATACCTTTTGAGATTACTTATGTCCCAATTGGGTACCTTTTTCCAACAAGTGACATGTGTAAACACAATTTGCAAATACAAAATAGAAGAAATTAGGATAGCACAAGAATCAATTTAGCCAGAAGTACTTACTGCTTGTTTAGAAATTTCCCCTTTGATATTAACTTTTTTTGATGAGACAAATTCTTTATAATAGTAAGCAATAAAATGTGATCAAAAAAAATTTCAAGTTGTGTTGAAAAAAAACACTGGCACATCAGCAGAAAAACTGACTAGGTTAAGTCCTGAAGACCAGGTGCTGACTATATATTGGAAAGATTGTTCTCAGAGAGGCTCACTATTGTTTTATTTAATACCACCCCCAAAGTAAGTTAACCAGGTCGTCAGGTTCCTTTGCTGGTGTGACAGATTAAAATAAAGCACAGCTAACCCACTGTCCACTTTGAGTTCTTCTACTAGACTCTATTTGCCCAGTTCATAGTCACAGAACACCACTCTGGTAAGCATGTTCACATATGTACTTAAAAAAAAGCCACAACAACAACAACAACCACCCCAAATTCAAACCCTGCACCAGTTCTGTACAAAGGATGTCTCAGACCATTTATGAAGCAGGACACTTTGTTTCATGAAAGCATTTAATATTAGAAAAGCGCCCACACTAGAACCAACCTGAATCTGATTTCAGAATTGTGTATAGCATTGAAGTCATATACTTCCTGCATGCGTTTGACATGTGACAATGGAAGAGGGGCCTGAAAAAGAAATTGCACAGTCAGAATAAGCCAGAGGAATGCTTCAAGCCAGATACTTAATAAATAAACAGGGTATTCAAGAAGACTGATGTTACAAAGAAACTGAAATCAAACAAATATTTGTTCCTTTCACCTTTCCACAGTATTAGGGAACAGGCAAGGAATAAACGCCAGCTAATTCCCACATCCAGTACTATCAAAACATTCAAAACAAATTATTCGCATTCCATTTGATTTATAACTTATTTGCTATAACATCAAGTACAAACAAATTCACGCATCACATAGTTTTCTTTTTACCTTTCAACCCAAAATTCTCTACGTGTTGCTTGTTAACTGAAGAGCCAGACATAAATCAGGGAGGCAAGGCTCAAGGTTTTAATAACCATGTATGCTGAGAGCAGACTAATTTAGCAAAACTTAGAAGAACAACTTAATTCCAAAGCACAGTAGGGCTTCTGTGTCTGCTTTTGTGATACCAGAATCAAGTCACCACAGGTGCGAATTTACCTCCAGAAGCAACAGTGCCAGGAACTCAATTAACTGATGAGATGACATTTCCTTCAAGTCTGCTGAGCTGAATGAGTCCAAGTCACTTTCTTTTGCCTAAAAGAGAATGATTACTTAATTTTTAATAGGTATTTAAAAAGTACAATAAGGTGTAATTTTCTGTTTTGACATCTGCACTTACTGTTGAGCCATTTCACATAAAAAAGATACTGATTTATATATCTGTGCAGGATGTTACAATAAGGGGAAGGGAGGGATCTAAGCTGCTGTCTGATGTTTGTATTCTTCACTTATTTTCTCTCCACTGATCTTTTTATCTCCACTGTCTTTCTGTTAGTTAAGCGAAAAATCAAATACTTTTTCTTATAAAAAGTAACATTAAGAAGAAAAAAGTTAAAAGATAGCACAAGTACAGTGAAAAGCCACAGATCTAACAAAAGGAAGGTATGCTGAATTCTCTATTAGTTATATGTTTTTTATGGTTAAAGTTAGGAGAAAATTATGTGGTATTAGTTACTTATTATAACTTATGTATTTCAGTTTTTGATGGGAAATGCATAACTCCACTATAACGTAGTAGAACTACTGCTGATACAATATAATCAGGGATGCAGAGATGGCATTTGTTTTTAAATTAAGTCATAATACCAGGGTCTCAAAAAGAATATTTTCAGTTCAGTCACTGCACATGTTTAACAAGAAACTGGATGTGAGCCTTGTTAAAACACGTACCACACTTCACCAACGTAAGTCATAGCTAATCCACAAACTCTGATGAAAGGCTAGTCTAGGAAATGCAAAATCCCTGGCAGCCAAACTATCACCATAAAGACATACTCTCTCAGCAAACATCAGATTTCAGAAAAGAAAGGCTGACTTTGTACAACGAAGCTTTACAAGATACAGACACCTCAGCTTTCTTTAACTACTCACTTCAATCCATCTTTGGCTCAAGGCAACGCAAGCATTTGCCAGTGTCATATCATACCTGCCAATATTAAAAACAAAGGATCATACTTTGGAAACACAAAAAGCTCCTGTGATATTTTTTACAAGAATTATTAGAAATTATTCTCAAGTGGCTCCACATTTGTTTACTGTACGCTCTGACTCAATGCTGCAACACAATTTACAAAAGATATCACAAAATATCTTTCAGTTTTAGTTAGAAGCACTTTCTGCATAGGTGACGCTATCCCTTGACCCCACAGACTCCTAAAATGATTAATACTTCTCAGCATACACGCTCACACATATATTATAGCTTAAAGCTGGAATAAGAATACTGTTGTAACAAAGTGCCAGAAAAAAACCAATCTTTCCTGGCAACTTTCAAAACAACATGAATTTCCATCTGAATAAAAGACTGAAAATGTTAAGTGGCATTTTTTTCTCCTACATAGTAGTAGGGCATTTTCTAATAAAATGTTTGTAAGAAGACTTTCACCCCGTTTATAAACTGTTTCATGACTGTTTGGAAAAAATCATATGTAATCTGAAGAAGGAAAAGATGAACTTCAGAAGAATGCAGCTTACGTAGGCTTCACTGGTGGCATTCCTGGAGCATGAAACCATGCATTCCAATCAACTTTATCAAGAACATCTACCTACAAAGCAACAAAAAATCTTATTAAATTTTAAGTCTGATTACAGGTTTTGTTGTTGTTCTTCCCTGTTTGGTTGGTTTTTTGAGAAAAGCATACCCTATGAAATCTAGTCTTAACCTTTTTTTTTGCTTTGTTAACATTGCTCCATTTACCCTGGAGAATCCCATAGAGATTACCTCAAAACAAAATATTCCCTTCTATGGAAAGAAAAAAAAAAAGGCATCATAATGCAAACCTATCTTTACAAGATGCCAGATTACATCATACTAAGATCTTGAAATAAAGAAAGATAAAGAACTGGTCTTTAAAGGTGATAAATCATGAGCTATACCATAATTTCACCTAATTAAAAGGTTTCAAGTGATTAGTTTTAAATACTACTCAACCTTATCCTTGAAGTAGGAGTACAAGAACTTCTTCCAGTCCTCCGTTACTATGCTCTTATAAGCAAACTGCTGAATGTAAGCCTTCAAGAAGCCCATGAAGACATCTAACAGTTAAAAACAAATTGTTTCAGTGTTTGAAATTAAAATGGAAACCAATAATATATAAGGTCTGACTAACACTTACCTGGTCCTCCAAGAAGTTGTTCAAGGTAAAAAAGCAAAGCAAAGCCTTTCTCATAAGGAACAGATGAATAGGCAACATCAGGATCTACTTCATCCAGATTGAGGACAAGGTTAGTTACAGGATTTTTATCTCCAAGAGTATTTATCTGTGTCAAAAAACACAAGGAAAGATATTCATCTAGGAAAACTAGCACTCTTCCAAGTCACTACTAATTCTATAAAGTATAAACCATCCAAAGCTAAGACAGTCTCATTTCAAAGCATTCTTTCTCATTCTTTTTCCCTGAAGTTCTGAATCTGCACAAAACATAGTTTACTAAAATTTTTCTCACTTATCAGTGCCCGATTGCATAATGAACAGAAAGATGTTAGGATCAATCACCTTGTGCTCCAGCTGTCATAACCATGAGCGCCTGTTAAACTATCTATATTTATCCCTTTATTAATAAAGTATTTAACCACCTGATTTAAATGGTTGACACAAAGAAAAAAATATGACGAGGAAATATTGATAGTAAACCAGGTAAATCACGAAACAGAATGAGAGGGCTGGAAATATCACAGACTGAAAACCTGAAAACTAAGGTTTGACTATGCTATCTAAACACAAAATTAAACAATCCTTTTAGACAGTAACAGATTTGGAATATGCTCAATTTTAATGCAGTACACAGGAAAAAAAAAATCAGTTACTTGCATGAGGCATTGGAAATTTGGATGGTCATGCATGCAGATAATTTTGACAAGCTTTCAGTATGGCAACAGGTAACACTGCAATTTAGCCATCCCCAAAATAAGCAGGAGAGTCTGTAAAGATGTTAATCCTTACAGAACAGCTTAAAACAGTTTAAAAAGCTTTATCTAATCTGTGTATAGTAAGCTATTACCTTAAGAAGCAATCACACACTTTGGAATCAAAGCTGTTCATCATCTAATAAGAAAGTATTCGGAAAGCTGACTCAATGAATTTTGTTTGTGAGAAACACATGGAAACAGCTTTTTAAATTTAGATACAGGCTTCAGCATAAAGTTATGGTCACTTCAAAAATATTTACCGTATTCTGCAGTTCTCTCCAACCTCCCAGGGCTTGAAAGTGCCTGAACTGCTCACCAAACAACCGACCACCAATCCTGCGTTCCAAGTATACAGTATGACCCTCATTCAGCCTGGAAATACATTGATAAAGTCAGCACTGGTAGGATGGCAAAATGAATTTGGTCAGTCTCTTAACAGATTAAATTTAAAATATGATATGCATAGCACTGAACATCATACCTACCAAAAATGCTCCCATGTTTTGTTGGTTACCAAGTTTCCTGTCCAGCTATGAGAGATTTCATGAGCAATAACCTAAAACACAGAATCTACCATTTAGACTCCTCTGGAAAAGGAACATCAAATCCCAACAGAAAGAATAAAATCCTGATGGGATCTTATTTACTATGTTACATTCCCAAAGCCAGCCACCATTCATGGTTCTGTAGAGCTATCTATATAAATGTTAAGTAGACAACTAACTCCCCTAACAAACCTTCTACAGAAATAATTTTTAATGCCCAGCCTGCAAGTCACAGAGCCACACTGATCAACAAAAATCCTCTGGTGTAGGTAACTTGTTTATGAAATCACATTTCAGAATACAGAATACCAAGTGATGGACTAGCACTACTTTCCCGCCTAAGCAACTTCAGCAGTGCTGCAATTTTCCAAAATATCAAACAGGAAGTCACCCCTGGAAGACTAATGATGCACAATACATTAAAAAGTATCTACGTCAAATATTTCAGTATTCTTGGAATAAGACTTTTTTTTTTTCTTTAGCAGTACCTCAGTCTAGTAGAAAGACATCTGAAATACTCAGAGCTCTCAACTTCAAAAAAAAAAAAAATTACTCAAATTGTACTCATTACTTTCACTTTAAAGAAAATTGCACATAATACAAGTTCTTGTTCATAGATACATATACAGAGGAAGAAGTTCCCTACAAACAATTTCAGTGAGGCCAATTTAGTTGTGGTTTTTAAACATATCTATACACAGGTGTTGTGGTTTAACAGGACAGGAAAAGAACTACAGAGCAGTTAACCTCAGTCATCCCCCTAAGCATAGAGGCACCATCTGTCCATTATATGAAATACATACGTCTCCAGTTTTCTGGAATTTACTTAGAACAAAAGACATGAAACTATTTTGGACTTACATTTGACAGAGATCGATCACCTGCCTAAAAAAAATGAAAAGAAAAAGACAAGTTAATTGTCAGTTCAAGTAAACCTCAAAATAGACCACTTAATGCAGCCTCTTTTATGATCCCTAACTCCAAAGGAGGTAGGAACAGGTCTGTCTAAGAAAATTAATCCAATTTATATATTAATATCCATTACTTGATGGATAAAAGTCAACTTATCCTTAGGGCTTGCTTATCTCTGTTTTACTTACCAATAGTGTTGGAGTTACAAAAGTAAGACAAGGATTCTCCATACCACCATAAGGAAAAGAAGGTGGTAAGACTAACAAATCATACTGTCCCCACACATAAGGTCCTGCTAAATCTTCTGCTGTTTTCAGCATAGCTTCAGCCTGAAACGAGAATCCACATTCATTTCTAAGATGACTTCTGACTACAAACACTGAATAAATAATAAGCAATGGATCACATATTTTGTTCTCTGTCACCTTGGTGAGTCCCACGTGCAAAATGAGTACAAGACTGTATCAATATGCATTTTCAGTAATAATTTGGTGCTGCAAGCATTTTTGGGAGCGTAAGGCAGAGAAAGAAGAGCTACAGATGAACAAAATGGTTAAGCCCAGTCTGTTCCTCTTCCACTACTATGTGAAATAGTTTACAAAACTTTTGTTGTTGCTGTTGTTGATTACCCACCTCAGAAAATTCAAAGGCTGATTTATCCACTAGCTCCTTTTCAGCCCACACCAGTGTCCTTGGGCCAATCTTTCTGTTGAAAGTAAAAATAAACGCCAATAAGACACTATGAACCAGAAATAATTCTATGGGAAACTAATACAGAAAGCATATGTTTAACTTTGCTCTTGAGTAACCCATGTTGCAGAAGCAACTTACTAGTCTTTATCTGTTTTCCCTCTCCACTGCTGAAGTAAATCCTTAGAAAACAAAACATACAACATGCATCCACTGCTCAGCACAAAAGAAGAGGAAAACCATTTACAGATTTTTAAGTGTTGTAAAGCCCTAATACAAATGCATTATTATGGGCTAGAGTAACACAATCTTGTGCAGATGAGAAAAGAAGTTGAAGCTATACTCATCTGCCTTTTGTACATGGCAAGGCTTATCTGTTACCTGAGAAAGACCTATTTCCTGTGCTAAATTGTAAACCCCTAAGAGCTTTTTCAGTTCCAAACACTTCAGGTGATTTCTCTAACTTACAGCAAAAGTAAAAGGATTATGCAAGAGCAAATCAAGATACATGCAGTTTGATACAAACAGGCTAACTGAACGTTTAAGACCTTTTAAAGCTAGAAAAAAGACCAAGAAACAAATTTTTTAAAAAGTTAACTCTGAAGATTTATTATAGTTATTAACATTTATACTGTGCAGATTCACTCACCTGCTTTCTAAAGCTCCAACCACTAAAGCAAACAAGTAGCAAGGTACGGGAACCTAGTTAAGAACATGAGAAAAAAAAGAAATCTTATTTGTAATACGAGTTATCAAGACCACTGATTCAGAGAAAAACAAAGATATGTAAATAAAGAAGTTTTCCTCTACAGTTTCCAGCCTTAAAGGCAGGCATTGCTTTTTTAAAGGCACTCCCCTAACTTTTTACTCCCCAAATGAAACTCTATAGGATGTACTTGCTTCAATGATGCTTCATGACAAAGCCACAAAACTGTAAGTATCATCTCTGTTTGAAAAAATATGAATAAAAAGTGCAGCTGGTTTGGTTTCTGTTCAAAAGAAAGTCAGTTTCCCATATTCATTTCCATTCAATTAAATTTTATGGAGGAGAAGTTAAGAGACAGTGTTCGGATAAAGGGCAGTTTTATCACACAGAAAGATGCAAGAACAGTTTTAATGAAGTAAACAAGAATATTTATAGATTCAAAAGATTCAGGAAACATCAAAATGGATGTATTTGATTCCCATGTTTGTAATTAAAATAAACTCTGAGTATTTGTTATTTTAAAAAAACCCTCCAAACTGGAGTATCTTTATAGAGAAATGTTTTCTCCAAATGCTCTGGAAAGAAAAGGGGATAATACAGCCATCCCTGTAAGAGTTCCACTTTATCTGATTAACACTGTTAAATAAGTAATACATTACATCATAATTAGCTGGAGACATTTTAGAAGATTTTATTCCACTATTATCCCCAAACCATTTAAATATCATTTATTAAAATACCCATATCATCACATGTGTTTTAATTTTACCTATTAACCCACAGAACATATTCTTGAAAGGAACAAAGTCCACTGACTTATGTAATAGACAAGTTATTAAAAGACTGTCAATATATCCCCATATTTTGATGTTGAATTTGCTATTTTGACATTTTGAAATTCAAATGTCAATGGCCCTTGGGTTGTCAACTCATTTTTACAGAGGCTGGTCTCCACTACACTTCTTACCAGCCTGCCCACACAAGAGCAAAAAAAACATTGTTTGAGGTAAGCTCAGCACACATACATATCCAAAAGCTTGATGCTTTTGCCTCCTTCATCTCAGGAAACACACTTGTCTTTTTTCATTTATATATTTTGTGCTTAATGCTATTTTTTGTTAATAGAAAAACGTGTCTTTTCTAAAAAATAATGGTTTTCTATATTAGCAAGTGTCATACAATTTCAATCAGACTAAATGTTATTCCTTGTACAGGTTCACCAAACTTATCAACAATGTATTTCTAGATAACATAGAGCTCTTGATAACATACAACATAGAAGCCTTAGAAGCCCTCACTAGACTGTGAGTGGCAAATGTTTTGGCTCCACAGAGAAGGCAAAACACTGCAAATTAATGAGCTCTCAGATAAGGTAACTATTTTTTCCCTCTCTGTTCTCTTGCCTCCCTCACGTTTCACAGAGCAACCAAATGAAACCCAAGAGCTCCTCTAATTACAGAATTCCATCCCTCCTTGCAGTCATTAAGTCTCTCAACAGCCCAGATCTTCTATAAAAACAATCTATATTTCAAACATGCTAATTTTATCTGCTTGTTCAGCAAAACGAACTAGGATCACCAAGAGATCCCATAAACATCAGAACTGTAACCCAAAAACCTGTGAGAACAAAAATGCCAGAAGAGTAAATTGAGACTGCTGGTTTATGAGCAGTGGAATCATTAAACTAGCTGCATCACTTGATAGCATTTCATCCAGAGAACAGTAATATTTAATTCCCTGAAGATATTTCCCATAGAAGCCAAAGTTTTCATATTCAAAAAAAAAGTTTTTCAGGATCTCTACTGTCAGAATTTGCCTAACTTCAAGCTAAAATTTGGTTCCAGTGCTAAGCTTCACTGTTAAGATCTTGGTGAGCTTAAAATTTGCAGCATATGTTTTCCAAAACTTGCTCCTATGTTCCTTGTGTCTCCATTATTTTCCAAGAATCAGTGCAGACAGAAAGGGTTTTGACAGAACTAGCTTTGAGTACACCAAATGTTTTCAAAGCTCAAATTTGGCTTTTCTGGGAATGCCAAAGAAGATCAGTAAACACCGCCAGCACTTACTGGTTGTCTTCTCAGAACAAGATCTGAGGTATCTGATATACAAGGTATTATGGATCTCCAGATCAATAATACCCCCTATTTCTAGAACAGCAAAGACCTACCATGGGTAGTCACATGATTTCCTGATGACATCAAAACTGTCTCTGAAGTGATTGTGAACTGCATGAGTCAGGAATAAGACCTTGGCCATCCATTTATTCTCCTGGAGCACTTACATTCTGACTGAAACGGTATATCTTCCGACTGCTGTCCTCTGGGTCAGGCATCTCTCCATCACGATTAGCGCTCATGAGAGCCACCAGCTCTTTTGGAACGGATATCTGAAAGGTTACCCAACTTATAAGCAGTGCAGGTGGCACACAGGGTTACACAACAGATTAGAAGCAGTGGTAACAAAGTGATAACAAAGAGTAGCCCAGATTGTTCTGTTGATAAGTCATCTCCATCGAGTAGAATGTAAGCCACGTGGAAAATTTTGTCTTGAAAACTGGCAATATTTAATTAAGCCAAAGGATCACCTCCACCAGAAGTTAAAAGTCTTACTTTCTTCAGACAATAGAATTATAATGTCATATTGCACATCTTGCTTTTAGATTCCTTAAAACAATCAAACTATCAAACTGCAAAGATCCCCTAATGTATGCAGAATACTTAAAGGAATACATAAGAACAATTTCAAGTATTTTTATGCTACAGCTGTCTTTGTTGTCTCACTGTCCATTCTTCTTAATTTTAGGACTTATTTCTTTCTTACTACTGCACTTCTTTCTTTTGGAAATAGATATGTGTGAATGAAAAGAGTTGATATAATATATGTATCAGAAAACAGAAAATTTAGAGCAGTGCTATGGGGAAGATAAACAGTTCTTGGCTCTTACATTAAGCTAAAAGTCAATATTCTCTGTTTTTATTTTAGGCCATATGCTGGCAGCTACAAAAAAACCCCCAATATAAATTCACCCATTGTTGCAGTTGTCTTTAGTTAAGACACACATCGACTTAGGTTCACCTACCTCTGCATAGTAGGTTAGTTTCACGGCAGGCGTGTCTTGGCATGGAAAGATGGCTCTGCAGTGGGTAGCCTAGAGAGGGAGAAAAATGTTAAAACATAAAAGTCTTTCTGATGCAGAGGACTAGAAATAAATCAACTAATGTTATCGTGGAAATCTATCCAGATCCTCCAGAGAATTCATTCTCTACAAACCAATACTTCTATCACTTATAGCTGACAGTAGTTTTCATAGTTAAGGCTTTTGTAAAAGAAATAATGGTGGGTAAGACAGATCAGCCACATATATTGACTACAAAATACTGTATGTTCTTCAACAGTATACTGGAGGGGATAAAGCACTTACAGAATTATTAAACTGCGAACATGTGATAAAAATCTCATCAGTATCCTGGCATTAAGTGTTTCCCTTTAGGACCTTTGACATGCACAATTAGAAGTTATGAGCTACTGTACTTTCCCTTAGCAGACTTCCTCTCCAGCTCTGTAGAAACCAGAGGAAAATTATAGTGGTATGTAAACAAGCTTAAAAAAAAAAAAAAAACCACAAAACTCAACCTGACACTGGCTGAAGAGAAATGGGTGTTTCTTTCCAGAAGTTTGCTCTGGAGTAAACCACTGGAGAGCTGAAGACTTTGGAGAGCTTTCAAAAGAGATTTCAACAATTGCTTCTTGTCCCCTGTGTAATAAAGAACATAGACTGTTTTGACACAAATCTTGATCACGCTGAAATACCTCTACAAAGACTTCTGGAAAATAGGTCTGCAGCACTGCCTCAAAAGCATTAAAAATGAGAACAAGTAGCATGCTAAGAACAACTTTCCCTTTCAATTACGACAGTAAAAATTAGACAGTTTATTTCAATTTTTATGTCAAAACACTGCTATTATTGTTTTTACTAACCATAAACTTTTTCTTTCCTCTCTTCAAGAAGAACATGGATTTTTTCCTTAAACTATTTGGGCCAGCTAGATATATATGGTTCTGTCACAACTATGTAACATTGCACATATACATATAAAAAACCCACTGCAATGCTCAAACAAAAAAGTGCAAAACCCTACGTAAGAAAATACATGACTAACACAGAATCTGTATTCTGTATACAAAAAAAATTTAGATTTTGCTACTGATGTTAATTTTCTGTATGATCCTTAAGCAGAAAAAAAAACCCTGAAAATTTTCAATAATTACTGAAAATCCCTACTTACAGTAGGGTTAACAAGAAAAATAAAAAATGTTCAAATTTTATTCAGAGTTTCAGAATTGGTGTAAAGTAAAAAAAAAACCAGTTCTGTGAAAGACAGGTATCAGCTTGCTAACAAGAGAACACACGCAAACCTGACACATTCATACTCATTCATATATTTATTAAAACCATATCTTAACCACCGCTGACACCAAAAGCACACAGAAGTAATTGCTTCTATTCTCAGAAAGTTCCAGGTTACACATGCAACTTTCTGGAATAAATAATCCAACCATAAATCAGAACAAACTTCAGCTAATCATAGGAGTTGGACATTAGATAAGCTGACCAGGTACACATATCTGGTTTATAACCAGCATTCCAAAGTACATATTCAAAAAGAAAAGAGAAAATACTTTGTATTACCATAAAGACACATTGCTTTCTGAACAGTCAGACTGTCAGTTGTAACTCCTACCCTTTCCTATCTCTGTTTTATTGATGGGGGACTATATCTCACACAAAATTATAAATTCTTACAGTCACAACTCATAACTCTAACTCCCTTTTTTTTCTTACAAGGAAATTTAGCACTAAAAAGAAAAAGAAGACATCTGAAAGTCAAACAAAAGAAACAGGCCTACGTTTTTGTGTGGATTGTTTGCTCAAGTAAATAATTTGTACAGTTTCATATTAGATCATAAGTGTTTCCCAGAAGGGACAGCTATTGTACAACATTGCTTTCTCTTTCACATTATGTGTGTTTCTAAATTGCATTCATTCAAAGTATAACATGAACAGAAAAATTAGAGACCAGACAAGAGTTTTTAGAGGTAGTAACTAGTTCTGAAACCCAAACAATAAGAAGCAACTTAGTGTGTAACTGTATTCAAACAAGGGAACTTCCTCATACAATCACAGCTTTGGTACCATAGAGGGGTAAGATACCACAGAGTTACAATATATAAAGCAAACTACCAAAAAGCATCTTGTAATTTGGGAACAAACTTTAAACTCATGGAATTTAAGAGGTAGACTACGGTTAGTTCATTCTCTGTTATGCTGCGAAAACTCAAGTCCCAGTTTTCAGGGACTTAGTACAGCCAACACAATAAAAATTTTATTATTTGAAAACATGCTTCTATCTAATCATAGTGGTAACCCAAAGTTCTACAGAAATGCAGAGTCAGCCCGTGTGTAAAAGAATGGTAAACAGGGGCTGTAACTCCTTAAGTACTATACTGTAGCAATTCTGAAAAGAATCCAGGTAGTTGAAGCTGAAATAATATTACCGGTCAGAAGTACTAGAAAAAAATTGATACATTACACATTATTTTGCTACTTAGTTTAGCAAGTAATTTTGTATATGATATATGGCCTGGGAGTAGGTAAAAAGACTCCCCAAGTTTTGGCTAATGAAAGCCAAAAATCGAATTAATCTACAAGATCATATCAAATGAATGCAACACCCTAATTTAAGCCCCTCTGCAAGCTTTACACAACAACTCTACAGGCAGACAAGCAGCTTATACAGTGCATTTTTGGAAACCACCTAAAGGAACAGACAAAAATGTGTACCTTCTTAGTTCCTTAGGAAATGTGATTTCCAGGGGGGTCCCCTTAAAACTGTGCTTTTCCCCAAAAGCAAATTGTGCATCCTGTCCATTTATGGTCACTTTAAATACCTGTACATCTCTTGTATCCAAGACCTGCGATGAAGAAAACAATACATACCTGTTAAATAGTGTAATAATAAATGCTGTATTTATGAAATGTTGAACACAAGTCTCTCCGAAGGAAAAAGTATTTACTACGTAAAACCAGAAAAACTACCTAACTGTGAACCAGCATTTTAAGAGAGCAGCACTGAACTGGGAAAACTGGACGGGAAAGAGGAAAAAAACCAACTTCTGACCATGGAAGCAGAAACAGGAGTTTACTAAGTGAATTATGAAGGTAGCGGGCTTCATAGTACTGCAATCAAGTGCAAAACGATATAAAAGTCCCTGCCAAGGCTTCCATCCTGGAAAAAGCCACTGTGAATCCAGGCTTTCATTCAACAGAAGGTGAATTAAATAATGCAGCATTCCCATTTGTAGTTCGACTGACGTGTTACTTTTTATTAATTACAGGGTTGGGCTTTTTTCTTAAAAAAATAAATGCCAACCACATAAGAATTTTACGGAGTCAGCATGAGAAAAAGCCCATAAACCAAAAAATTCACATATAAAGAGGAGCTAAAGAGGTTCATACGCTTATTTGCTCAGATAACCGAGAAAGCAGCTGGCATAATGAAGTACACAGGTGAAAAAGCCCCAAGTGTAGTTTTCCA
This sequence comes from Lophotriccus pileatus, assembly GCA_035583135.1. NCBI lineage: Eukaryota > Metazoa > Chordata > Aves > Passeriformes > Tyrannidae > Lophotriccus > Lophotriccus pileatus. The sequence goes on from JAWWES010000041.1 coordinate 44,655,679, forward strand.
GTGATTTATTCCCATCTTTTCGGCAACACCCTCTTCGCCGTTTCAACGGGGAAAGACACATGTCCGCCTTCCTTTGCCCACCGCGCCGGCTCCGGGGAGCAGGCGGGAACCGGGGGCTGCGAGGCGCTGTCAGCCGCCGAGCCCGGGGTCCGGGGAGGGCCAAGGGGCGAGAGGGAAGGAAGGAAGAAGGAAGGACCGGGACGCCGGCCGCGGGAGGGGAAGGGCGCGGGAGAGAGGTGCGGGAAGGCGGCGCGGGCTCCGCGGGGTCCCCTCAGCCCCTCATTCCCCCCCGCCCCCGCCGTTACCAGGCAGCGCAGCGCCTCGCGCTCGGCGCGCGCGGTGAGAGCGGCCGTGCCCCGCAGCGCCCGCGCGCCGAAGTCCGCGCGGCAGCGCAGGTGGAGGTGGCGCGTGAGGCAGCACGCGGGCGACGAGAAGGAGCTGGGGTCCGCCATCGCGAGCGCTGCCCTCGGCCCGCCCCGCGCGCCCGCCAGCACCGCCGCGCCCCGCCCCGCCCGCCGCGGGGAGGGAGCGAGGCCGCCCGCGCGCCGGCCCCTGGGAGGTGTAGTGCCGCCCTCCGCCCCCCGCGGGCAGGCACCGCGTCGGGAACTACAACTACCGTGGTGCGGTGCGCAGGGGGCGGGGCGGGCTCGTCCTGCAGCGGGGTTGGCCCGAAGGAACGGGGCAGGCCCGCCGTCGGGCTGCGAGCGACTAACACAATGTAGGCGCTGCTGCAAACCCGTCAACTGTACAGTTCCTCGTTAGTATAGTGGTAAGTATCCCCGCCTGTCACGCGGGAGACCGGGGTTCGATTCCCCGACGGGGAGGTACAAATGTTTTTTCGCATTGCATGCACCCCCCAAGGCAGAAAGATATTTTTGTGAAATCGCAGATGTTCTCACACTGCTATTGGAAGAGCACCTCGACTGGGTAACAGGGAGAACAGAGCAAAAGGCGTGGGGACTGTGCACCTGCAATGCTGTAGGCTGGGGTGGCTGCAGGGTCTTGCAAGCTCAGCTGCAGAGCTGAGAGAAAATGCAGGGAAAGTATTTCCATATTTAAATGGCTCAAGCAGCTGAACAGGAGGGTCAAGCCTTTCAAAAACATTCACCCTTTTTTCTTAACTCAGAATGAAAAAATCCCAAACCCAGCCTCACCTGACGTAGAAACAATGGGAAGAGGGTCAGGTCAAATGGGCATAGCAGAAGAGGAAATGTGGAAGGCCAGAGGTGTTATGACTGCAGCCCATCATTTTAACTCTCAAAAGAAGAACTTTTGTGACCACAAAGCCCCGAGGCTACACTGGACTCTAACCTGAGGCTGTATAAGCAGCCAGCAGGCTGGTGCCATCTGCCGCACTAGCCAAGACTACATTGCGGAACAATTGTGAGGCTTCAGCATCCCTGCTTGCCTTTACTTAACATCATCAAAAATGCTTTCTTAGGCACCCCTTTTTTTATAATCTTTTTGCCAAAAGGCATTATTTCTTTATTCACAGTTCAACACAAGAGTACTAAAACAGATCTCCCTGTCCGTGAGAGGTCAGCAGATACCAAGCTGTAAATGTGATCAGCCAAAATTTCTCTTTTCCAAGTCAGGAAAGAGCACCATGGCTGACCGCACATAAAAAAGGTGAGGAATTAGGGCCTGAGAGAGGAGGGCAGGACACCCAGCTGCAATGGGTGCAGGCTGTGTGTGCCTGGTGCTCTGGCCCTGGGTTTGTGCACTCAGACAGTTTCAACAAAACTAATTTGATGCCCTGAGTCAGATATTGAAAGCAAATAGTTCTGTACCATGGGTGACCTTGCATCAGCCACACAAACAAAGCAGCAAGCACTCAAGTGAGGACATACACAAGAAAAATTTTCTCTGTGTAATAAGAGCCAAGAGCCAATTTGACAGCAAAGTTTGGCAACAAAGGACGATTCCTCTTCACAAAAACGTTGCTGCAAACCATGGACATGTAATGGCGAATGACCTTTGCCACCCTTAAAAATCGGTTCCTGAAACAGCACATCATCAGCCTGTGCACGCACAGCCATGGCAGCAGTGCACCAGGAGCTGTGGGTAGCTGCAGGCACAGGAGGGATGCAAGGATTGAGGTATAGTGCAAGACCAAGGGGTGCTTTCTGTGGTCTCACCGGCTGATGGCAAAGCCCATGGGTCTCCTGAGAGCATCCCACTGCTCCAGTTGTAGCATCTGGATGTGAATCTGAGATGGGAGTGTGAGAAACACATGGAAAAGAGGGGATGTGACATGGAGCATCATCTGCAGTGACACCCTAGAGCTTTGTATAAACTGGCAGGACTTGAGCCATATGCAGACAAGCCCAGACAAACTAAGTCAGGAGAGGAAAGGTGTTTCAGTGGATCTACTGCTGTGTGTATTATAGAAAGAAGAAAATATAACCACAACATATTTCCTTTCGTGATTTCTGAATTTACTGCCATGCTCACTTCCCTTTCTCAAAATCCACATATAAATGTCATCAAAAAAACAAGGAAACTTATTTTGTTTAGTAGGCAGTTTATTTCAAAGCAGAGGTCAGACCATAAAATAAGATGCAAGAACCATTTAGTAGTTCATACGTGTTGGCGTTCAGTCAGGAAATTTCAGCTGTCATAAAACAATTAGGGATTAGAAAAGCAATTAATTCAAAACAGAAATTTGCTGACAGTGTTTTGTAGTCATAAAAAAAGAGAATTGCAAGCAATTCCATACCTGCTTGGTTGTGGTTCTTGTTTTCAGATTTAGCTTTCATAGTGCACAGGCAACTACCAAGAGGCAAAGTTTTGCTATAGACATACAGTTTCTAAAGTCCTAGGAAGTCATTCTCATTTGTGCCTGGGCAAAGGTGAAAGGATGAGGAACAAGGAGTTCAGGGCATTGAGCAGGGTTTTACAAGGTCAGCCTTTCTCCACCTGCACGGTAATTTGTTCTCACCTAAGTCTCAACCAGGTCAACTCAACCCAACCTCTTTCCCCTCTCCCACAGTACCAGATCCTTCCCACACACCCCTATGGTGCTGTCACACCCCACCTGGCAGTGTGGAGCCAGCACAGCTGGAATGCCAGCAAGCCCAAACACAGCTGCCTGCACCACTTCAGACCTCCCTGAGAATTCTGGTGTGGTCCAGGATGGCTTCTGCATGGATAAAGTCCACAGGAAGCACAAGGTGAGGGATCACTGTCAGCAGCCTTCCTGCAGCCTTTGCAGAAAGGAAGTTTGAGTGAGGGCTGGTGCTAATGAAATCTGGGGGAGCAAATGCTTCTGGATTGATAGCAGAAATCTTACCCTGATTTATTCTTCAAATGCCTATTGAATTATTCACACGCAGCTTTAATCTTCATCTCTTTCGATGATTCTAGTCCTTCCACTTGGCTTGCCATCATGTGTGATTTGTCATCCTCAACTTATCAAAAGCTCAGGGACAGCCAGTATCATGGTTGGGAGAGAAAGCTGTGGTCAAACCAGCAAGATAAGATTAGGCTGGAAAGTAAATTGCCAGTTGCAGCCTTGCTGAATGCATAGGGTGAGAGCAAAGCAGTGCTGGGGGAGGTGTGGGCTGGAGGGTCGGCCTGAGCACGTTAATGACATCTTGCTAAAGCATCTGGTTTAAGCATGTTCAAGCCCTGGGGACTGTGTAACTCCATATATTCTGTCCTCTGTGTGTTGTATTCATAAGTGTGTTTTATATATGCTTAACTCTGCCAAACATTTTAATTAAGCTTTACCAAGGGGATTTTTGGAAAGCAAAATATTGCTTGCAAATGTTATAAACTGCTTTATGTCATTAGTAATGATGAAACATAAACTTAGGAGAACAGAGTAGCTTGGAAGTTTTATATTGGTGGTTACTCTAAGGGCAAGGAAAAGAAGAGAGGCCTCCCTTCTCAAACTTAAAACTATAGCAATAAATTTGTGTTTTAAAGCTAGTTAAAAATAAGTTTTCAGCAATTTTGTTAGGCAGTTTCAATGGGGAAACTTTTTAAAAAAGAGCCAGATACTGAAAATATGCTAATTGTGTTCTCACTTGGAAGTAAACTAATCAACAAGTAGGGAGATCACGTAGGGCAGATTAAAAAATGTCACTATAAATGCTCATCAATAGCAGGAATAGATAATGGCAAATTGTTCATAAGCTTTCCTGCAGGTCAAGATATCCAGTGTAAGCATGATGAACTGACAATTTAGGAGGATACAAGCCCTTTACTCCACCTTGATTATTCTGCAGAGACTCCCAGTCATAAACCTTCTGGCTCATAAGCTGAGCGGAATGTGTTTGTGCCTCAGAAGATGCTGAAGTAACTTACACTAATAGCTGCTGCATGCTTCTGATCCCTACACACAGTGAACCAGCTGATCATATAAATAAAAAAAGCACCTTAAGAGAATTTAATCCTTATTTGAGAAGTTTTAGCTTGTCATCATTAGTATCATTAAACTGTTGGACCCAAGGACCCCAACAGCTCTGCAGTCTTTCCACTCCACTGGGGAGTCTGCCAGCGGCTCTGACCAGCTCTGTGATGGCACCAGCCTTGGATCAGCTCCTGAGAAAAGAGCTGCATCAGGATGACAGCTGGACCATGGCTGTCCCCAGTCACTGTCACCATCCCTGCCTTGCTCTCCATGTGCAGGTGCTGTGGGGCTGTGCCCTTGTTGGTGGCAGCATGGCTCCACTGCCCCTGAGGAGCCCCAGTGCTGCAGCTCCCTGGCACACCAGCTGTGGCAGAGCGGGATGTGAACACGGTGTGCCACCAAGGAGCTGGCAAATGAATCCTTTCACTGAAAATTTCCGATGTCTTTGCACAGATCTGAGTCTTCAGGTGCTACACATTACTGCAGCTCCACTTGGGTCAGTGGAACAATACTAATATAAACCAGATGGGACGTGACCTACCTGCCAATTAGAAAATACTCAGGCCACCATCAGGCATTTGATCACAATCCATGCTGTGGTTTTATGACTCCTCCAGAGCAGTCTGGCATCTGTCCACATTAGCTTATAATAAGGGTAAATTAGATGTCCGCTTTTTCTCCAGTAGCTCTTAACATCTTAATACCTCAGCATAATGACTTACAAGGAACTGTTCAGTTTTGTACATGAATGACCATTAGTGGATCCAGTTTCCCGGGACATATAGGGTGGAAAATATTTTAAAACAATATCTTATCAGTAGTTTATCCTGCATTTATTTTTTAGCAGCTTTAGAATGTATGTTTCTTTCTTCTCCTGAGCAAGACAGCTCCTCAGTCCTGACTTCCCTGTAGGAGCCAACAACCACTTCATACAGTTGTATTTCTATCTGTCAGATGGTCTGTTAAATATAATTTGCATCATCCTTCTTTTCATCTGGAGGGAGCTTGCTTTTTATTTTTTTCAGTTTCCCCTTTCTTCTGATTGTTAAAACACTTTTGCATAGGCAGTCTTCCTTCTTTTTTTTAACTTCCGTGTTGCTAGACATGCACACAGCTTGCACAACCAGAACACTTAGCCTCAGCTTTCAGGTTATTTTTTTGGGGCTGTGTTTAAGGTACTATAGAGAGCTGGTATTCTGAGTCACTCATATTATTTCAAAAGTAAAGCACCTGAAAATTACGATACACGTATGAAAATGTTAACTTGCAACTGAAATAATTAACTTATTTATATCTCTACACAGTTACGACACAAGTCCTTTTTGTAATTTCTAGGTGTGCAGTGTGTTTTCTTCTCCAGAGGATATTATTTAACTGTATTCAGAGATCTGGCAACATCAGGGTGTCATCATGACGGGCTCAGGTAAAGATAATTCCTGCCTCAAAAACAAAAACCTAGATGATGCACAGTTAACTCCTCTGTTAATTTGATGCTAAATACCTATTATATCACTTACCCTAGCCAGCATTTTGCTTTTCCTCAGATTTTTTCTTTGTAAATGTTTTGAAATCCCCTGGATGATAACACTTCCTCTCTTTGGTGCTGTTACTCTCATTTAGCAGCAGTGTGTTACAGCATACTCCTCCATCTGAGAACCCTAGTGCACACAAAATTTATTATATAGGCAGAATTGTTGTATATGAAGAAATCCCCTATGTTTTCTGTGTACATATGGCTATTATTAGCTTCATAATCTTCTCAGTCATCAATTTTAAAAACATCTGCTTCTGGGCGGTTGGGTCCTTTTCCCATGAGGTACCAAACAACCAAGTTCATCCTAACCTTTAAGCATCCAAGAATCAACATCGAAACAAAAGAGATAGTATATATGTTTCCCAGAAAGTATGTTCATAAGCACTGCACTTGAATAGGGTGCAGATGCTCATCTTCTTGCAGAATAAAGAATAAACTCCATGATTACAAAAGGGATGTTTGTTTCTGTTGTTTAATATCGAAAGATTTTCAGGATAAGATTTCATGTTTGTTTTCATAGAATTCAACTTTAAGAGATTTTTCACTGGGGATCAATACAAATTTGCCTCTGGATAAACTCAGGGTATTGTTTAGGACTAGAAGTGTTGAGAGACTAGTTGTTGATAATTTTTTTAGTAATTTTACCAGTGGCTGGTTAAGTGCTGTGTTTTGTCTTTAGTATGAGAAGAGTATTGATAACACCCTGATGTTTCGGTTGTTGCTAAGTAATGTTTATCCTAAATGTAGGGCTCTTTTGGTTTCCCATGGTCTACCAGGGAGCAGGTGCACCAGAAGTGCAAAGCAGAAGATAAGAAGGCTACAGCTCTTAGCAGAAGCCGCAACTTGACAGGGTAAGAGTGGTGAGTGGCCTGCCTGCATGGACACAGCGAAAGAATCCAGTAAGGTGTTACAAGACTCCAGGCCAAAAATCACCATTAGACCAAGAAGGGTGTGTGACAAGCTTGTGAGGAGTGGGAGTGCAAGTCATACAGATATAACTGCCCAGGGATTTATTTGTTCAGGGTCCCTCTCTGAAGTCATCCAGCTCAAATCTGGTGCTTGTACCACTCTATTGTCATTTATTTTAGAAATCTGATGGCTGAAACTCCTCTATGAGAAACCTGTGGTCAAGCCTGAAGGAGGAGGAAGTGCACATGAGAGTGAGTGAGTGAGTGAGTGAGTGAGTGAGTGAGTGAGTGAGTGAGTGAGTGAGTGAGTGCACATGTGAGCAAGGAGTCAAAAGGGGCACTCATCGGCTCCCTGCGAAGGGTCTCCGGCCTCAGCAGTGAAGTCTCGGGTGGTGTGTGCGACTCCTTGAATGGGGCAAGGATGCTGGGGCAGCAGCTGCTCATTTAACAGGAGTGCTATTACATTACACCTAGATCTGATGGTGACTTTCACCAACAGATGCAGAGAAAGACATCCATCACCTTCTGTTTCCACACCAGGTCATGGCTTCTGGTCAGTTTAACATGCAGTAGTTGGTCTGCTTTTAAGCTCTTTGTCAGGCATACATCTGTAGATCAGTTGGTTGGACTTCCCTTAGCTAGCCATGGGTTTTTTTGCACTTAGATTGGCTTGTTGGAGGGAGATGTTGCAATGCTGTTGCAGGTAATTATCTGGATATTTGTCCCTCACATCCAAATTCAGAGCAGGAATGCAAACCAGAGCAAGGACACAGGTAGAAACAAAACAATAGTGCAGAAAAATACTATATTACACAAAGACTTCATAAAAAAACAGGAATCTCATACATCTCAACTACAGATGTCTTTACTCAACAGTGGGAGCAGAGGAGAAATATTTACTAAACAGCAAAAGCTTCTATTACAATTCTGAAAGAAAAACTTAGTCACGTGCTTTCCTCTTTTCAGTAAACATGATAGTATCTATAATTTTTGAGGTTGCAGAGGCATTACTTATTTCTTCTGTCTGGTGTACTGCAGTCACATCATCTGCAGCATTCTGTGGTTAATGCAGCACCAGCCAATGGAAATTTTTGCAAACCATTTGATATTACATTTCTACCCCCTCATATGCATAGACTTGGAGTGCAATCTGAAGACTACTCATTAGAGCAATGTTTATATTACTATGCATGCTTATGTGATGTTGCCAGTCTCTCCAAATTTCAAAGACTTTGTGTCTGGCACATAAGAATCTCATCTTTTTAAGTCTGGATTTGCCTCTGTGACTCTTCTGCTAGGTTTGTCTGGCAGCAGCATTGGCTTCAACTTGTAGAGACTGAGCTGGAAAAATGGAGTTATTCTATGCCACTACTTAACAGTCTGCTTTATCACAATAAAAGAGGTTTAATCAAACAATATCATAGAGGAGAAGAAAAGAGAGAAAGGAAGCAAAAGCATTATCAAAAGAATCAAAGAGAAATGCTTTCTCCAAAATCACCGAATGATGTGAATCATCACTTCTCAGTGAAGAGCTGTAAGGGTGTGAAGAGAAACTGCTTGTTTGCAGTTTGTTGTCCTCTTTATTTCTCAAACCCAGGTGTGTCTTTCCTTATCCTCATTTAAGCTACTGGTCAATAAGTCCCACTGCTCTCAGCGATAAGCTGCTCCCTGCAATGCTCTTTCATTAGTTGTCTCTGCTATTCCTTTGCCCCAGAGATCTCAGAGCTTATGCAGGAACACCCACAAAGCCTGCAGTGTTCTGGCCATAAAGAGAAGACTCCCAAAATAGATGTACTAGCACACTTCCCCCTTTGTCTGTAATGGAGATGCCGCAAGTCTGAGAACAACTGTAGATGCTTACCACAGGCATAGCCAGCTTTTCTCAACACAGGCAGTAATTTCCATACTTCTCGCATAGCTGTTTTTTGTCATGGATTTTTCATAAGGCAGAAGTGTCTTCCCACTTCTCCCCAGCTTATTGCATAACATGCAACATAACACTTGAATGGGTTAAATTATGCTATCCTTCACCTATCCTTATGCTATCCAGTCTCTTCACAAAAAAACTATGGAACATCCCATCCATCCAGGTTTCCACACATGTGGAGGCATTGATCTCTCTTGGCCCACCGAGCATAACCTCAGCCTGATGTTGCTACAGCCTGTAGATCAGAGTTGAAAACTCCGGCTGAACAAGAACAGCCTTGGGTACAGGCAGGGCATGTTAAGAAATACTGCTTGTAACTATTGGGACTCCTCTGAGGAGTGGAATCTTGTCCTGAGCACGCACCAGGACACTTGGGCGGACACTGCACAGCCTGGACTGAAGAAATAGCATGGGTCAGTCTCTTTAGCAAAAGCTGATGGACATGCTCAAATACATTTATTTTGTAAGTGCCTGACCTCTGGATGAAGTCCTAGGGAGCCCATTTAGCTGTCTGGGATCTGATTTCAGGCACTCCAGGGTGGCCAAGGAGTCTGCATCCTCTTTGTAGCTCTGAGAATTGAGATGTGACAGGACCAGCGACAAGACCTTCCTTCACTCATGGCCTCTGTGAGCCAGGAGAGCACTCAGCAATGAATGATTTGTGTTTTTATGAGGAATATAGCATGCACTCCAGCTCTCCAGACTGGCACCTTTTAGCCATTAGCTGCCCCATTAGCAAGAGTTGGGCTGCAGGGAGCACCATGTGGGGCTGGCAAGGGATAACCCTACAAGGAGCTCACAGACCCACTGAGCACTGGCCATTCCCAACCGAGGTGATTCTCTGAAGCACTGCAGATAGACCACAGATGGTCTTGTGCAGGTATAAGAGCTTAAATCTTTCCCAGTATCCCCTCTGTCCTGTTTTTTAGAAAGCATAGTGTAAAGCCTTCTCGATATCATTCCACCCCCAGAATATAAAAAGCACCATTTCTACTGGGAATCAACAGGTTTCTCTTTTCAGTGGTGGGGTTTTTTGGTTGGTTGGTTTTGGTTTGGTTGGTTGGTTTTTTACCCCTGATTCCCCTCATTAATTTATCAGCACCCCCTGGCAGGGAAAATTGTACCAGTCTATGGGCTGCCAGAAGGAGGACAAAAATGTGCCTAGCACCTCAAAGAAATGAAACAAGCAAGCACAGATGTGTTTGGGGGCCTCTGTTTCCTCAGGAGCAGTAAAGTCTGATATGAAGGGGAGGGACGGACAGGGGAGGGGAGAGGAGGGGAGGGGAGAACTCATCTTGCATTTAATGTATGATTGCACCAAATGCCTGTTCCCAGCTGGCAGCAAACCTCAGTCATGCAAATCCCTGTGCACACAAAGAGGTTCTGGAGGTTAAATCACCCACTGGGGACTCATGCCCACCAATGGCTGGAAAATCTCACCTGTACATGTTGGTACAGGTGACATTTTCCAGCTATCAGTCCAGCTCATAGGCAATGCAGTGCTTGCCCTTCTTCCACTGCCAATATCCATCAGGATTCCCCCCACCTTCCCAGTTAATCTCTGGAGTACCCTTGAGTGTCTGAGACAGTCCATCGAGGGAAGTCTTGCTTTTAAATGAATACTTCCCACAAAACCCTAAAAAGGAGGAAGCAATATTGCCAGAAAAATGCACAAAGTGATGCAAGAGACTCAGCTGGACATATTTACTTTCATTGCTCAAATGTGTAGCTGGACAATAGCCATGGCAGGCTTCAACCCAAGTAATATAACAGGTTGTATATCTCTGTGAAGACATTGATGAAAGCTCAGGGAATGTATTTTTAAACATTTTTAGAAAGAAATTTCTGTCAAATCACAAGTGGTCTGGAGAAAATGAACTGGGAATGGTTATTTATTGTTCCTCATAAAAGGAGAGCTTGGATGCACACATAAAATTTTTGACAAAGAGGCATGAAAAAGAAAGGAGTTTTTCATGCAGATGAGTTAAATGCAGCCATTTAAACTATGAAATTCGTTTTTACAGGGCGTCATGGACACTGTGACTATAAACATAGTCAAAAGAGTTAGACAATTGTGTAGACTAGATCAGTGACTTTAAAACATTTTTTAGTGAATGGATCTTCCAGCTCCTGAAATCTGCAAAGTCCAGATTTCCGTAACCTAGAAGATTATACTAGGGGAAAAAAATCACTCCATACTTCATCTTTCGCTGTTCCCTTAAACAGGGAGGAGGTACTGAGTGAAGAAGGCCCTTGGTTTGGCCTGCTTCTGGAGTCTCTTAATTGATCGTATTCCTAATTAGGAATATGATCAGTTGTATGTTTTTGTCCCTGTTATCCCACAAGGTGCTCCTTCAGACTCAGAAGTGTAGTGTCTGGCTGGAAGGACACAGGTGTGCAAAGTGTGGATCTTATTGCAGACAGTGACTGGGATTTCAGAGGACATTGTGTGCATCTGGTCTCTGCCATGGGCTCTTTGTGTGACTCATTTTGAAAGTTTTGCTAAATGAGAGCAATGTTCCCTATGTCTATCTTGTGATTTTGACTACAAAGCTTTGTGGGGAAGGCGTATGGACTATAGTCAGGGCCTCTGCAACCTCTTCACATACAACCAATTTGAGAGGCAAGAGAACATGGAAAGGGAAGAAACCCCTCTAGCTTCCTCCCCTGATGGGAGGAAGGTAAAAGATAGGAAGAGAAGACCATTACCACGGGGCCCTCACACTTTGCTGAGTCAGCATTGCTCTCCCAACAGTACAGGAGAGGTTGTCACAGCTGAGAAACGAGTGTGCACAGTCTCAGGCTAAAATGAGCTTGTCAGCAGCAGTTAGTATGACAGAGCACTCATCCATCAGCAGAAATTACAAATATTTTTAATTCCACATTGTGAGTCACATTCTCTCCTCCAGTCACTTGTTTGTGTTGCTAAGTACATATGAGTTACAGGAAGAAGATTTAACCTTGAATTTCCAAAGAACTCTTGTGGTTTTGAGTCTATTGAATTAATTGGCAAGGCATTGCCTGTTGCAGTCTGATAATTCATGCCCTGCCCTGGCCACTCTGCTTAGGGACCTGGAGCTCTCCCAGTCTTCAGAGAGTGGAGTCAGGCAGTGACAGGAGGAACCAAAAACTTCCTAGTTTTGCTTGAGGTTTTGTTAGGAAGCCAAGCTTGCAAAAGACCTACAGTGGTTGATCTAGACATTCCAGCCATTGTTTCCAGTTTCTGATGAAAACTTCTATGTAAAGAGTTATTTAACTTCATGAAAGCTGCAGTGAGGATTGATGGTCAGTCCTGTAATGGTGATCAGTTAACAAATATTTGCCCAAGCAAAATAATTGCCAAGCAAAACAGATCTTGGGAATTAGATACTTGTGTGTCCCAGGAGTAGTGTTGTTCCAGTGTTTAATTCGCTGTGTAGTAGTCTCCTCTCAGCGGGAAGCTGTTGAGCTTTATGGCACATGAGAGTGAAGAGGGGACACATTTCCAGCTGTGTTTTCCTCATGAAACAAAATCTGCCATGTTAACCCCATCACCATTTTGGCCCCATGAACCCAGAGGTAGTGGTCTGTAGGACAAGCACGGATGGTATGAAGCCAAGCTGCACCACGTGTAAGTGCAGTGGCAAAGACACCGTCTCAGTGTGTTCCAGCCAGACAAGTCCTTGGCTTGTTGTCCACTAACAACAGGCCAAGGAGCAAGGCAAGCAAGGCATTCTGAAGGCCAAGTTGGAGCCTGGCTCTGCAGCACTGAAGCTGAACCTACACAGAAGTTTAACCTCAATATTAAGAGCCTGAAACCAAATCATTCCAGCTATGCCAGGGCTTTCAGGATCTGCTCAGTCTCATCCAGTGCCACTCTTGCTGTCTGATGCAGTAGCTCACCTTGCTACCCAGGAAAATCCTTTTGTAGGAGTAGACTGGGAACCCTTAAGAAAGAAAGACTGCATCTGCCATATTAGACAAGAGTTTCTAGATTTACCTCCTCAAAAATCTACGGCTGTGGAGTGGTGACACCTAATGGTGGGGACACAGTGCAAGACATCAACACACCGGGGTGCAAATGAGATAAAAGAACTGTGCTCACTCTTTATGAATAGGAAGTAAATGTCAGGATATTTTATGCAATTTACACTCCTAACTGTGCATAATTTTGATGCAATATCTCCTTTTCAGCCTTGGCTACCTCAATATAATGTATTTTTAAAATCTGCTCATGGAGACTGCATTTCAAGTTCTGATATTATACTAGCCCTTTCCCCTCCTGTGTTATCCTCTGTTCTGCTGACCCTTTTTATTAAATCCTGCAATTTGTAGCTTGTCTCAGAGCAGCTTGTTCAGATTAGACTTGCCTGGGGGCTAGTTTAAATTGCTCATGTGACTTCTCATAAGGAACATTACACACATGTTAAATTCATGAGCCAAAGGCGGCTTGTGTGTGGGGCGCTCTCCATTTCCCTTTGCCCTTTCCAGGTGCTTTTTTTCCTCATCTTTCCACACCTTTTCCCACATTCTCCTTTGCTTTCCTCCACTGCCCTTCCATGCCTTTGTATGGAAACAAAGAGAATCTTGATACATCAATCCAGTCTGAGTACATAAATATTCAGGATTGGAATATAAAATCCATTTGTAGATAATTGTAATACAATATGCAAACGTACCTGAAATGTGGGAAGAGAGCAGAGGAAACCATCTACATATCCAGTGCCTTAATAAAAGAAGGAGGCATTTTTGCCTCTGGTTCTGGAAAGCACAAAACAAGAATGGTTGTTCCCACTTAAATTTTGTATTGCTCTCAGTGCAGAGAATAGCAATTTCCTGCAGTCTTACTCTCAGTATGACCCCAATGGGTCTTCCAGAGATGAGAGTAGTACTTTGATTAGTTGAGTACTTTTCCTGCAGAGAGGATCCCTGAGGGTCACAAACACACACTTAGAGATCTGTTACTCTGCTATGTCAGGAATACAGCCTTCTTCTAATTTTGACTTCTTCTAGCTCTTTGCTGGAAGGTTAGCATGTGGTCAGTATGCTGCTGCAGGTAGACAGGTTTGTTTGGTTTAGAGTGAGCACCTATAAAATGAAACCACTCTCCGTATGCCTGAGAATAGTCAGAAACAACTACACTTACTGCAGCTACTGTGAGATGAAGAAATGATGCTCAGTATAATTAAATGAAAACAAGTAACTAGGAAGGGAAGAAAAATCCTACTGATGCCTTTATTGAGGGGGGAAAAGTGCCTTTACTAAAGGAGGGTAGCTTAAGGGTAGCTTAACTTTTTCAAAGAAGACAGTTTGATTTAAGGCTGATACAATTTTAATCAAAAACATACAAACCACGTTCACCTGAAATGAGATAAAATTTATGAGTGAATAAGAGTAAATAAAAGTTTAATGCAGATAGGCCAGTAGAAGACATGCTCTCCTGACATACTTGGTTGTAAAAGCAAACTGGTACATTGCATTGCAATGTACTCTGAAATGCCTTTATTATTTATTGTTTATTAGTGATTGTTTATTTGCTACTACACAACACTATGCAGAGAATACCAAATTCTATGCTAATATAAATCATGTTAGAACAAATCATTTGCACCTCCTGACACCCTGACCAGTCCAACCTCAACCAAGACTTCCTGATGATAGTCAAATGATGTAGATGTGGTACTTTCTGGCTATATTTAGCGTTAGATAGTTGAATATTTCATAGAAATATGATTGAATTTGCAAAGTGGCAGAAAGCATGTTTTAAGAATTTAGGTTTCCAGGTTATATGCAAAAGCTGTCTGAGAATTCATGAATGCAGTTTGTATCTATGTGGAAAAATGATAGTATTCAATGAGCCATACATCCTGTATTGAAATACAGGCACAAATATTTTTAACATTTTTACAGTGCTATTATTAGATGTTCCTTTAATTCATGTTCATGAATATGTGCAAGTTATTTTACTTCGATTTTTATCTACTACATGTCTATTGCACAAATTACAGACATATGCCCTGCCACACACACACACTTTTCCTCCCAGACATCTCTCTGGAGAGACACACTATTAAAATTTCCGATCCAGTACATACTGTTGTGTACATCCAAAAGATTTTTGTTCTAGTCACATTTTTATTGGTTGTACTGACTTATTTGATGCTGTGTTCTGTATAAAAAAAAGTATTTTGTATTTTGATGTCCTGATGGTGGCAGTAAGAGATTTTACAACAGCGTTTTCAAGAAAGAATGATCGAGAAGTAAACAGGCTCATTATGTCTTCAAGAGGAAAAGCCTAACACGTCATACCATCACTTATTTTCTTCTCTCCATTTGAATGCAACTCAAGTGCCACATTCTCATTTACACAAATCAGATAAATAACCAGAAATCATGAGCTCTTCAAGAAGCACTCATAGGAGTGAGCAACTGCCTCAAACACATATATTTCCCTCCATAAAATCTTCTTAACAGGAGAAAGGAAGAAGTGTAAAGGAAGGGGAAAGCTGCAGACAGGGAACCCCTATCCATGCCCTTCAGATAGGACAACACACCACAGACCAACCATCTCCATGAGCATTTCATTGCCCATGGTGGAGCATCCATCTTCCTCTTCTTCAGGGGATGAAAGGAGGTTGTATCCATGATGATCAGAGACTGTTGGCTACAGTAGGCAAGCTGTCACCACTCATGCTGTGTAGGAGGCACCAGCAAACCTACTGTGTTGCAGATAATGCTCTCCCGATGTTGTCACCTGCTTCACAGCTTGCTGCAGACAGGCAGGATGAGGAAAAGCCCTTTTTGCCCCTATGTCTCTTCTTGCTGTGTACTCTGTTCTCTGGCACTGTACCTGACTTTGCTCACTTGATCCCCTGTCCATTAGGGTCATGAGACGGCTGGAACAACCATAGCCTGGACTGGGTCAGCCTCAGTGCCCAGACAAGGCATTCCCTGCATCACCAGTCCCACTCAGAGATGGGAGAGGACACACACTGGGTCCTTCACCACCCAGAAGGGGTAGGGTAACTCTGAGCTGTGCTGATGACCATGGCAGTGTGAGGAGCACAGGTAGCAAGGTGCACCACAGCTGGACTTGTGGGGGGTGCCTGGGGTCTTGACATGCCACAAGCAGAGGTGAATACTGTCTTGGTTCTGCAGACCTATGGTGCCAATGTGTCCCTGACACAAAACAAAAATAAAAAATTCAGGGAAGAATACAAGAATGCCACAAAGGAACACAAAGGAACACAGTCCCTGCCTCTGCTGCCCTCTTCTGCATTAGGCTTGCAACTGACACAAACCGTCCTAAACTTGGAGTGATGAATGGGAGACTTAAGCAGCTCAACTAGTCTCACAGATTTTTTGTCCTCAAAAACTAAACAGCAGTAATTAAAAGTGGTGATAGGGCTTTAAGAAAGATTAAAGATAAAAGAAAAAATCTCTTTCCACTGAACTGCCTTAAAAATTATATTACAGGAAATGAATGCCTGGCAGTGGAGCAGAATGGATATATTCACTACCCATATCACAGAGGTAGATTCTGATGCAGAGATCCTTGGGAAGAGAATTTGTAAATGCTGACAGCCTGATCCTTATCCTGAACTAACGTGGTGTAAAGGAGGAACCACTCTGCAGGAAACTCAGGAAGTTAAACACTCTGAACTCTAAAAGTGATTTGCACAAGACCTGAATCATCCTGTCTTGTGGCCAGTACAGAATAGTGAACTGAGTTTGATGAAACCTGATGTGTCTCTTGTTAAAAAAGTGATCTCGCACAAAATGTACTGAAAATTTAAAAAAAAAAAAGGTAAAACCTTAATAACTGGGAACATGCACCAGCTGTTTCTTCACAGACTGAAATCATAAACCTATATTAAGGCTATCAGAAAAAGAATTTGGAGCATTAAAAATTTATAAAGCCTTTTGAGTCCCTAGAAAGATCATTACTAGGCAACATATTGCTGTAGTTCCCGTCACAAGACAGTGAGACGGTACAAACCCAGCTTCATATCAGCCCAGTTCCCTCCATCCTCACAGTGCAGAAGAGGGAGCCTTCTGAACACTTCAGTGCCATAAAGTGCCTTTGTGCAAGAAGATCTTTGCCTCTGCAAGAAGCATTGAGTCAGCAGGGGCCTGCTGAGGCACACAGGGTGGGAGGACTGGAGTCTCCAGTTATGAGCATTCCTTGGGTTGAACTGTAGACAGCCTGGTTATTTCTCACACTTGCTAGTCAGTGTAGCTTTGACCTTTCCCTTAATGCGAGTTAGCACTTTCCCCCTCTATTTAGCAGGTTGAATCTGACTCAAAATGCCTCATGGAAATGTTTCAAATGAACAGGTTTCATAAAAATTCCTTGACTCTAAAATGGCTTAGTATTTCAGAGCTACAGGTACTGACTTCATTCAGTGTGACTATCCTTTTTATGGTGCATGCAGCTTTCTCATTTACTGCTGGGTTGTTTTGTGGCAAAAGCACTCAAGGGGCTCAAAGTCTCCTCAAGGCTCTGCCTTTCTCTTTGAGCCGTAACACTGAATGTGATACCTTCTCTGCAATAGCTTCTGTAGTTTTGAATAGGGAAAATAATACTCTCACAGATATTAAAGGGCTCTGATCTTCCTATTTATGAAGTACTTTCAGTTTTCAAGAGAAGGTGCTGTAAATGCGAAATATTAATAATTATTACTCAACGTAAATAAAAGAGAATTTTTATTTGTCAGGTCTCAGAAGAAATGAGTCAGTCATGTCAAATATATGCTGTGCTAGTAATAGCTTGGTGAAAGGAAAACCAAGACCCAAGCTGTTGGGATTGCTATTAAATCTATACACAAATGTATTGACAGAAGCCAGCATTAGGGCTAAGGCTCTGCTAAAAGTCAGGTGGGATTTACTAGGCTGTTAGTCTCTCAACAAGGTACATCACCAAAAGGCTGGTTTATTTCTATATCCTTATATCCATTGCCTAATGTTGTGTTGGTTGATTAAACATTTGTGTGCATTCAGGAGCAGCAGTTTCATCTCTCTAACAGAAAAATGTTGCAGCTGGCAGTGGCTCTGGGCCAATAATACACAGGATGTTAGAGCAGCCCTGTGTTCAGTGTTCCTCTGCTACAGCAATCTGGATTATGTTTTCGTGAATTTATTTGATCATAGCGCTCATGAAAATTACAAATTAACATCAGTAAGTGGAAGCTAACATGGTGTCAGTGTATCTTGAATAATCTTTGTCACAGCTCTTCTCAGCTCAGTCCTGACCTATTGTGCTCCCTCCTTTCAAGACTGATGCTGGTGGTGCACCCCAGAAACTGCAAGCGCTAAGAAAACTGAAGAACTACATACTTTGTAATTTAAGGCTAGCAAACCCAGTCAAGTTCCTTATCATGAGAGGAACATTAAATAACAATACTTCAGCATTGTAGTAACTGGCTAACAATCAGGAATTTCATTAAAGCCTTGAGCATTTAGAATACAATTAGCTACATACCTACTTTGCAATGCATTCCTATATTGGTTTAAATCTCCTCATTCACACAGCTCTATTGATTGTTTATACTTCTGGTGAATGTGATTGTAAGAATCGGCTCTAAGATGAAGGGTGTGATTGAAGACTGATACAAGGTGGCAAAGTGACCCTGTTTAAGACTGCAGCACTAATTTCCCACACACACACACTCATGCAGGTATCACAGCAATCTTTAGTTTTCAGCCAGTTTAAAAAGTGACTCATTTCTGCACTGGGAAAAGTGTTAATCATCATCATGGATTTTGGCAATATTGAAAGAAAAAAACAACTACAATTTAACATCACATGGTAAATTATACACACTGTGCATTCACTAAGATGACATCCTAAATATGCCCCAGGAGGCATGCAGTGAAGCCATTTACATGAGCAAATCATTCCCTCACAGTGTTTAAGTCCAGATGAGACTCATGTAACTCTCCTAAGGAAAACAGCCATTTGTCCACCAAAGAGCTGTCCAGTAGGTTAGAGCAAGAGAGGTCAACAGAATCAGCTTTCTCCTGCATTTTCATCATGAGCGCTTCCAGGAAATTAAACAGAATTTGATGTAAACCATAATACCATACTGCCATTCAACTGCATGGTAATATGACATGTAAAGCACTCCCCAAAGTTGAGCCTGCTAGTTCATTTGATTAATTGAACATTTAGCACTTCCTCCCATCTCCCTACCCTCTGTTCGCTCCTCTCCAAAAGAAAAAACGATCATTCATTATTGGCTCCTGCTACGGGAAAATTCCCTCTCCTTTTCAATGCCAGTATCCAAGTGTTCTTAGCTATTAAAAAACCAAAACAAACAAACAAACAAACAAAAACAAAAAAAAACCCCAAAACCAAACAAACAAAACAACAACAACAAAAACACAAACCAGAAACAAAACAAAACAAAAAAAACAAACAGCAAGAGGATGAATGATATTTTTAATGGGAATGACAAGCTAAAGAAACCAGTACACTACAAATTTTAACATTAGCCTCCATTCCTGTGACAAGCTGGACAAATCCATCACATCCGAGAACCCCACAGTTGGAGCTCACCTTCACTCAGCAATTAAAGTACCAGTGGGCTTAATGGGCAGGACAGCTGGCTTAATCACATCCACCTTTCCAGCACTTGGGGAGGAAGGCAGCCTGCCAGCACACTCCCAGTTTGGGCCTGTTGCTGCCTTCTCCTGCCTCAGTGCAAGTCCACTCAGCAGTGTGCCTGGGCAGCAGTACTGGCCTGATCCCTTGTGTTCCCTCCTGCTGGCATCCCTCCAGCCTGTTCTACCCTCCATCATGGGTGCCAAGCACTGCTACTTGATTGGGAACAGCTCTAAATGCTTCAACCCACTCCTGAGAAATCAGCATCTAGCTAGGTCTTCTACTAGGACCGGAAATTTGAAAATGAAAATTTTGGCAAAGTCTGGTTCATAATATGTTTTTATTAGAAGAGTAGACAAGCTAGGAGAATGAGGATTCATACAGATAGACTTCTGCAGACACTTCCCTCTTAGAAATTATGCCTGAATAAATTTTAAGGTTTATCTCAGATTTCCAGATGTTTGATAGCTATAATTGATTGTACATCAATATCTCAGAGCTGGAACTATTAGAAGATTTGACCACATTATTAGATTTTGACCTCGCTATTAGAAGATTGCCTTTTAACTCTTGTAAGGGTGGTCATATGAGAATCAAGTGGAAAACAGAAAGCATTGCAAAAATTAATTCAACACCATAATAGTTTTTTGAAAATTAAGAACACAAGCCCTCTAAGCAATGTCTACCACTTTTTGTAACTCCAAATGCTCAGCTAGCAGTAGACATCTGACCCTGAAGTTGCAAACAAAATATTTCTAAAGTGTGATCTGGGATTTTTCCTCAAATTTCTGCCTGCATAGCATTAGAAGTCTCATAAACTGGCAGGAAGTAGAGGAACCATGACCCAAGCCACTGGAGTGCTTATTGCAGGTGACAAGATGGGATAGTTGTGCAAGCTTCACAGAGCACGACACACAAGCCGTATGATTTCACATGACAACACTGTCCAGTTAGCAAGTAATGACAGGCTGGTTTATGAAAAAGCTGTTGCCATGTTGCTCCAGTGGCGGCTCAAGATGTGAACAGCAGCATTGTTTCTTCTTTTCCTTGAAAGACCACAACATGTCCTTGCTGAAATGTAAAAATCTGGTGTAATTTAGTTTTGGCCTCTCTTGAGAGCCTTGAAGCAAGACAAATATGACCACTCTGTCCACATAAGGCAGAGCAAAAACATGCAGATGACAAGTTGGAAGCTTTTCTTCCTGACCTTGGGGAGGAAGCACTAAGCTCCTTTTAGCTTTGCACTGGTTTTCAGTTTTCACAATAGGTCATTCACATCACAAAGTCCTCCTGTGGGAACCCCATCAAGCAGTGTCTTATTCCTTGTGACTCCAGAGATGGGAGAGCAAGCTGTCATCAGTGTCAGAGGCTGCTGATGGGAGAGCCTGTGACACCAGGTCCAGGAAAGCCTCCCCATGGTAAGGCAAGAGGAATAGCAGCCTCAGGAAAAAAAAACTGTCTGTCCTCCTCCTCCTCTCACTTATAGGACTAAGCTTTGGAATATGCAATGAGAAATTCCCTGGTATATGCCCAAAATACTACTAAAGGAATGCTGAGTTGAATAAATTAGATTTGCCTTTGGTTTCCACCTGCAAAGCCTGCAGTTGTTCCTGCCTCTTATGTAGTAAGGAGTATGATTTAATCTAGTCCTGGCGATTTCCTCCTACTGGTAATAACATTACTGCTCCAAGAGGATGCAAATGTTAAAGCCAGCTACTGTCACTGACAGAAAGGAATGGCCTGCTCAAGAAGGACTTTCCTATCTGGAGACCTAGAGTTGGACTTTGCATGTGTTGGTGACTGGTTTGATGTGGCTGTACTGCCTCAGTCAGCAATGAGAGAACTGAGCAAGTCAACTTTGTGCTAAAGGGAGCTTCTCCCCAGTGTACAAGTACAATTACACCTGCAACAAATCGGAGCTACTGGATGATTTGCTAAGGCTGAAGATGCTCTGACACTGTGTTCACAAGTCCAGCTTGCAGGTTATTACAGGGTTGCAATTTTCTCAGCAGCTACAAAATGAAGATGAAGTTTTAGCTGTCTTGAACATGGGGTTATTCAGAAACATCCAGGAGTCTAAATAGGTCAAAGCTCAATAGATGCTTAGTCATATGCACAACACTTATCAAGATGGCATCAAGTGATGACAGGTATTATCAAGAATTGGGAGATGAGGCTGAATATTTATGCTGCATATTCCAGAAAGATTCAGTGATTGCCACCACACATGCACCGAGTTCAGTGTAAGATAGCCAAATCATGCCATTTGTCCTCACCCTGGAGCCTCTTGAAGAAGACCTGTAAACCCTGGAAACTTCCTGCAGGGTGGGGCTGGATGGAGGTGACCTGGAAGAGGCCACTGACCAGTGTTACAAGTGCTGCATCTGCACTATTGCTCTGGCTCATAGAAATCCAGCAGTGAGCAAGATGTGCTGGAGCCTGGGTTTTGCTGCTGGTAGGCCTCTTGATGGCAAAGCTCTTTCACAGGTAATTGCAAACCAGAAAAGCGAGAGATTTCAGTTGTCTCTGAAGGACACAGCATTCAATGCTCTCATTCTGTCTAGGTCCCTTTTTCTGTGCAAGTTGTGCATTTTTTTTTCCAATGGGCAGAGATGATATCTAATCATGAGTGGCCTATTTCCATCTTTGTTAGCTTGTTGGAATAAAATTTACACTTCTACAAGGTAATATCCAATAAATATCATTATCTTTTTCACAGGAATAAAGTACTCAAAAGTAAGAGGAAGATATGCATGGATTAAATCAAAGAAATGGATGACTGACCGTGAGCAAAGAAATATTAAAAAAACAGTATGTACCAACGCTCAGATGTGTTGGCTCATTTGTCAGAACCATTGGTTCTCTGGTATGAAAATGTCAGATTGAAGGGTTTGTAAATCACTTTTTAAAGTCTGTTTCTTCCCTGTTATGGTGAATAGAACACTATGTAAACATCACCTAGGGTCAAAAGATTAAAATGCATCGTCACTTGAAGAGCTTTATCATTTCCTTGTATCGTCATCGTAGGAGCAATAAAAAGAAGAGATGTAGGAGTACAGGTGGAGAGAAAAGAAAAAGGCTTACAATCAAAAAAAGACAAACAATGGGCAAATGCTGAAAAGTGACCAGACCAACAGCTGAGGAGACTGAACTGCCTTCTCACTTGAGATGAAGATCCCACCACAGAGCCACTGGAGATGCCAGCATGGCTGCTACCCTTGACAACTTACCTTGGTGACTCCAGAAATAAAGTTTCAGCTACCTTCAGCTGGCTCACCTACCAGGAGACCACACTGCTGCAGGCACTCACACACACAATTATGATGTGTGTAATAGGAAAAAATGCTTGTTGAAAAGAGCTCTTACTGAATTGGACACTTCAGCTGGGGCATTTCTTCTGCTGCTGTAAGGAGATGATTTCCTTGCATGTTAGGTTATTATTTTTAATGTTCTTCAGGAGGTGAATTATTCAGTATTAGGAAATATAAAATATCGATCAATTTTGCAGGTCTGAGTCCTCTTCACAATGATAGTGTTCTTTGAAATATGCTGTAGGGAGGTGCTCACCCACTGAACGCTGTGTCTAATCTAAAATGGTCCATGCTAACACTTCCTGTACCTTGAAAACAAAATGAGGTGGGGAAAAAAACATGACCAAGGGGAGAAACAAGCAGAAGAAAGCCATAGAAGAGATTTGGTTGTATCACTAATGAGCATTTGGACTGCTATTTTTCATGTTTACTTTTTGAGGAAAAAAAAAATTCTCTCCTGCCTATTTATAATATGTCTTACTGTCTCAGAAACCTATGCTGAAGATTCAGGTATCTGTCCTGCAGGACAGATGTTCTATAAAATACAAATGATGATACCTTTGTGGCAGCAGAGGTTAAGCCAAAACCTATCAAAATCAATAAAAAACTCTTAGTGTTTTCAATGGGCTTTGAATCAGGCACAAAACGATGTGCACCTATGGGGCCTCTGCTCCCGGTCCAGGTCTACCGCAGGATTCCCAAGTGACCTCACCAAGTAATTTATGCTTTATGCCTCAGTTTCCCTGCATTCTCGAGTCTGCTGAAGCTGCTGCCCAAAGGTATAATCAGGCTTAATGGCTCATAAGGTGATCAAAAGATATTAGAAAGTGCTAAGGGACTGAAGGTTTTCCTGCTATCCAGCAAACATTTCCTTTTATAAGTGTTTAAGACATGAGGAGCTGGTGAACACAAGTGTTAATTGCAGGTTCCCATGGATTAGGTTTTCTCTTGTGGGTCTACTTTGAAGTTCATTCCCATGTTTATTTAGCTGCGCATATGTGTGTGCATGGCCCTGCATGTAGCAAAGGGCCAGAAGGGCCGAGCCCCTCCCTGAGGAAGCTCTGACAGAGGATCTGTGCAAATGTGCTTCCTCTTCCTTTCACTCCCCAACCTTAAGGTCAGAGGATCTGGAAAATCCTCCTCCACCCTGTGACTTGATCTGATGATTGTAAGAGAACTGCGGTTCCCCGTGCCTTCCGCTCCCCACCCTTCCCTCTCACAGCCCAGTAACCCTTTAAAGCCTTCTCTGGATTGATGCCTATTGATCCTCAGCACTGGGGAGGGACCTGGGGGAGTTGGCTGCTTGTGTTTTCACTGGCTGAGTGGCTCTGGGTTATCCCAGGTGGAAGGCTGTTTCTGTGACCCTCATAGGCCAAGGGCAACATGTGAAAATGGTGTCTCAAAGTCTTTCGGGGCATTGCTTCCTGTTCTCAGACAGATGAGACAAGCCTGGAAAATGCATCCATTATTAACTCAATTGAGAAGAGTTAACTGCTTTTTTATTTACTTCTTCTTTTAATTCTAAATCTCAGATTTTTGGATTCAGGTTAGCCAGGAATTCCTGCTTTTGGCTTCCAGCCCATCTGTGGCATGAGGGACTCTCACGGTGGCTAATGCTGGTGGCTGGCAGAGACAGGAGTGTCAGGGCTGCGACTTTCAGGCCTCCTGTTTTGGGTGGTACACTCCCATCCAGATACTTTCCCACAGTTGCTGGCACTGTCCTTAAGCAGCTGCTTTGAGGACTATTAGAAAAGCCTTCAGGGGCCCCTGGTTGGAAATCACAGGAAAAGGGACTGGAGTTGTGACTCCATGCCCACAATATTTGCCCAAGATGGATGCTACACAAAACCATGAGCAACCTCTACTGAGCACCCCTCAGCTCCAACAAGGCAGGACAATTTTCCACCACCTACCTCTCTGCCAGCAGCGTTTCAGCCCAAAGAAGGTGAAAGCCATGGTGCCACATGCTGCAGCCACCCCTACTTTTGGGAAGCCTTGTGCCTTCTTTGGGATAGAGAGTTCTTACCAAAAAAAGCCAAAATAACAATGGCAACTGGAGTTGTTTTCATATGCCTGCTGGCTCCTGAGCCTCTTAGTCACGATGGGCTTTTCTCTGGCCCTGTCAGAGCTAGAAAGTGACGTTTTGCATCCAGTGGAAGGTGCCATTTGCACCAAGAAGAGCTGAGGTGCTGAGACAAGCACACCAGCTGCAGGCAGGCAGAGACTGGGCCACCCACCCCCTGCACTGCAGTTCGAGATGGAGACTGTCTCCCGCAAGGAGTAGCCACGGGCTTGCTGAGGAGAGCGAGGCTGACTCACAGCCCCGTGTGCCCCTTCCTGCCACCCAAAGCCAAGCACTCTTGGGTGCCATGGGGGCTTTGGATGGCAAATACCCCGGCACTTGGCCTTGGCTGACGTTTTCAGTGTAGCACCAGATTCCCAACAGCTGGAAGGCAGTAGCCACAGCAGCCCCAGTCCACCACAACCCATCTGGGCCTTCTCGCCCTCTTCTCTGGGTGAGTGGGCTCACGTCCCAGCCTGTCTGCAGGGAGAGGCCTCGTGGCAGTGGTGTGATCATAGGCTGCCAGTTCAGGTCACGGGTTCACCTCTGGGGTGGCTCTTCCTGCATGCCTACCCTTGTGGGAGCTGGGGGTGCTGGAAGGGACACTGGAGACGGGATGACTTGGTGTGTGTCCGATGACAGCCTTTGCAGCTCCTTGGTTCATTTCAGCAAGCAAAGGACATGCCTCTTCTAGGATGGGACAAAGAAGGTGGCAATGTCTCACCTGCTGCACTATTTGTGGGTGGGTAGTCTAACCTGCACTTTCAAGAGATGCTAAATGCACTCCCAAACTCTAACAATACACACACAAACCTTATTATTTTATATTATTCTAAATTATTTTTAGGGAACCGTTTGCTAGCATTTGTGGCTTTTGTACACAGTCTGACATTTCTGGTGCCGTGCATAGACTTTGTCTCCTTAAAAAGAGCCAAAGGTGCTCCCCAAACGGCAAATTCAGTGTGTTTTTCCATTTCTCTGTTCAGTCTAGACTGAGCAAACATTTTAGGTTCTATCAGTGTTTGTAGTCTGCAATTAAAAAAGCTGAGACAGATACAAGTTAGTCTAGTTCTTCTGTAGAGTGATTTATTACGGACAGGCAGGCCAGGGTCTGCAAGTGATTAAGTCTTTTCTAATATTAGCAATGACCCAGGTGAATTACAGAGATGCCTGCGTAGTTATGCCTCTTTGAAAGGCCTTTTAGTAAACATATATGTGAATAAAGCATCTTTAGTTTAAAGGACACAAAGTGTCTTGGGTCTTATTCCTCTCCATTTACTCTTCTGTGAAGGTAAAACTATACTGGGCTTCAGCTCGGGGAAAACCACAGGTGTTTGTGTCCTGCAACCAACATTTCTGGGTGCCTACACTAGCGTTTGTAGAGGTAATCACAAAGTGAGTTACGTAAGGGCCACAGACATGACTATAAATACATTCACAAATTTCACCTTTCCTGAAGCGTCTGTCACAATGTAGTTGTGATCTGGTTAGTGTTCCTGTGCTGTCTTGAAGTGAAATGCTAAATAAAATAGTGATAATGATGCTTTCTCCTTTCCTTTTACACAGTGTTATTGCTGGGGTGTTTTGGTTAGTGGGTCTAATCAGCAAACTTTCAGAGTTGCTACTGAATGAAAAGGATTTGGAAGAGGGCATGGCTTGTCATTTGTGAATCCCATCTACTTTAAAACAGGGCATGGGTTTCTTGAAATTTTGTAAGAAACATAACTGTGTTTTTTACAATAGTAATGAATTCCATGCAGTGCAAAAGGTCATATAAAAAGCAGTAGGAGGACAGGATGCAGGGATAAAACACTGAGCAGATTTACTTCCTAAATTAACATTTTTTTCTCTTTTTATTTTTTTTTCTAGTCTCCCTGGGACTTTGTGGAATAACAGCATCTTGTGCTAGACAAAGGAAATGAAAGAGCATTAAGTGCAGGTATACCGCAAATGTGGTAGGCAAAATGCTGGGACATTTCTAGAGGAAAACAACAAAAGAACCCAACAAGGAATGCAGATTTAAGTAGAAACATGCAATTCAGCTTATCAGGAACTTTACATTTTATCCATTGGTAGATGAATTGGGAAGGTATTAAGTGGACAAATATATGTAAAAGTTGTCAAATATGATCAACAACAGTGAAGTAATTGAATTTATAAGAAACTCATGCATCTGTCCATGCAAATACAAAGGAGGGTTATTATGCCTGGCTATAGATTTCCTGTTTCTGAAGAGACTGGACCAAATTCTTCTCTACCACAGTTTCATCACCGTCTTCAGACATTTATTAACCTCATATTTGCCTGGTATAAGTGCCTGAATTATTTGAGCTCCAATAGCACTTCAACAGAGTATGAAAGTTTGGTTTCATAAATGTAAGAGTCATGAATTCAAATGTCCAAAATGCGTGCAAGAAGTTTTAATTAAAGGTAAGTTTTGTGCACTGCAACAGTTTATGATTTGGTTGTACAAGGTGTCTGATACTTATCTACAGCAAAGCATAAAATGTCACAACATAGACTTTGAAAATCTTACTAAGTTCATGAGAAATGTCCATACACTTTGCTTTACTAGCTAGGCCCTGCTGACTGATCCAAGGTCTCAGGAGGACTCTGCATTCACCTGCCCCAGGCCGAGAGGAGCACTGGGACATGCTGATGGTGAGACTCATCCTCTTGGTTGTAGGGGTAACTTATCTCACCATTCAGCAGTATTTTGAGCTGATGCAACAAGGGCTTGGCGCCGTTCCTTGCCTTTCCCTGTCCTTCCACGTGTCAAGAAGATGCAAAAAGTGCAGTCCTGGCATCCCTGCCCATTCTTCTCTTTTAACCTCCTTCTCCATGGGGCTGTTTTAAGTTTCTTGCTTTGGTGACACATTTGCTGGGCTCACCCATTCATCTTCAGGTTCCTGTGGGATAAAAAGAAGATCAAGTTACCTGTTTTCTGTTTCTGGGAAGAGTTTCGAAGCCCTTTCCTGTCATGAGTCCCCAGGATCCTGAAGGACTCTCCAAGGATAAGCTCTTGCCGAAAAGAGGAAGCAAAGACTCCCATAACAGCAGCACTCCTTCCTCTATCTCTCTGAATCTCTCTGCATGCAACATCTGAATTTTCATCTGCAAAATGGAAAAAGATAAGCTTTGCCCCATTTTCATTTTCCACAGGCACTGGAAGAGGTGGAATAGGAGGTATAAAAAGGATAAATATTTACGGAAAAAAAAAGATTAAAGAAAAGATAAAAACCTGCAAGACAGAGCAAACAATAGGGAGGGGGAAAAAAAAGGGAAGAAATTATGAAATGAGAAAGAGTAAAGATGAGGAAGGTATGAAAAAAAAATCATGAGCTTAAGTATTTGCATAGCTGAGGCTTCCACTTCCACAGTAATGGGCACTTCCTAGATTGACAAAACTGTGCAGGAGCATTTTGTCTTCAGAAAAACTAATGTCACACATAACCTGTTGAAAGGATCACAGAAACCCAGTCTTCTATTAAATGTGCTGGAAAAGGTATAACCAAGTTACAGTTCCAGGGGACAAGGAGAAAAAGTCAATACAGCATGGTGCACTACAACATGTTTCCACATTCTACCTGGGATTGCTCCCCAAATACCTCCTACAGGGATAACTTAGAACTTTTGAGGTCTATGACCAGTGCATACAAATTGTATCCTCCTTTGCATTTTCTTTATCATCTGCCTCCCAACCTTCCTCTTAGTTCTTTGGGTCAAAAGGGCATCACTTCCTGTCTGCCTCCTGAAACCTTCGTCTTTTTTATTTTGAAGCAAGAATGAGCATAAGACTAATTTTATTTTGTGGATAACTGAGCATGAAAACATTTAAAATAAATAGGAACAGAATTTGAGGGCTTTGAAAAAGGAAAAATTTCAAGCAAAGTGGTTCTCTCAGAATACTTGCAAAAAAGAAAGAGATGTGAAAAAAATCTAAATGTGAATATAAAATAAAATCCAGACCTGTAAATCTTTTTCTTTTTTTTTTTTTTTAAGCCAGATTTTCTGATATATCCTCAAAATATGGAAACAACATATTTGGAAAAGTGAAAAATAAGGTGAAAATACAGCATCATAGGTCTGATAAAAAATCAGTAGAAAGAACAAAGTGAGCAAGGATTTGCAGAAGCCAAAAAAATGCTAACAGGACTTGAAGAGAGCAAATAAAATGATCGTAGCTAGAAAAGGTAGTCTCTGCATCATAACTTAAAAAAAATATTGGAGAGATAACATTTTGAAAGATGATCTGTTATCTTTATAAAGAATTTTCTTGCTAGATTTGACCCTAAAGCCATAGTAAATGTAAAGAGTAAATAATAGTAAATAATTTCTGCAGCTGGTCATCAAGTTGCTTAAAAGAATGTTTGTTTATTTTCTATAAATCAGAGTAAGGCCACTTTGAAGTTTCCAGACAGTAACACTACATACGCTCCCTTGCAGTGTGTATGTTGTGAAAGATTTAGAAAAATGTAAAAGTGAACTGCTAAACATAAAATTCATCCCAATGAATTATATAAGTTAATCAATTTAACATAAACAGCACAAACTGGGTTTTTTTCCCTCATTATTTTGAGGAAGAACATAATAAAAACCACACCTGAAAACCCACACAGAAAAACTATGGGGTCAGAGTCTTCATCCTTATCTGTTGAACACTTAGAAGAAACAGCTACAGTCCTTATTCCCTCTAGCAAATGAATCCTCATTCTCAGTGAATGTTCAAAATACAGGCTCTCTCAAAAAACCCAAGTATGTATCTGACAGAAAACAGGGGTTTGGTTGTTACCTGATTTCCTTCTTCACCATGTAAGATGTTACACACACAGGTACAGAGTCTAATTCTTCAATGCATTTGGCTTACAATACATAAGATGTCAACTGTCAAAATATTGGAAAGAAAATGTGACAACAGTTTTCATTTTGTTTGCAGAAATTTCATTACTGCCATTGACCAAAAATTTGAAGAAAAAAAAAAAAAGTGTTTTAATTAGGACATCAGTGCAGGGTCTTTATGAAATTTCTTAAGCAATCATGACAGCCAAAACCAGACACTTATAAATTTTTTCAGTTCATATCTTACAGACCAATAATTTTTAGCAACCCCTAATATTC
Source organism: Lophotriccus pileatus (assembly GCA_035583135.1). Taxonomy (NCBI): domain Eukaryota; kingdom Metazoa; phylum Chordata; class Aves; order Passeriformes; family Tyrannidae; genus Lophotriccus; species Lophotriccus pileatus. The sequence goes on from JAWWES010000041.1 coordinate 44,685,478, forward strand.
CTAAGGTTGGACCAAGTAATGCACTGTAATCTCATGTAGTAGCACAATCAGTACAGAGCAACCCTGTATGTAAATGTCAGTTAGTGAACCCATAGAATATCCATTGGGTATATAAGCCCAGAAAGTGCTACATTTGAGGGTATAACTCCTGCTTTAGGATATTTGTATATGTAGTGTTAGATATAGCTGAACATAGTTTAAATCCTCCCCTCCCCTCCCCTGGCCTCTCCTCTAATATGCCATTTGCTTTGCAGCTCTTCAGAGCAGACATTTTTCATGCAGCATTCAAGGAAGCTGGAGATACTTAATGAAGCGTCTTTTGTTTCCTTTTCAACTTTGATATTTTTCACTTCTAAACCCTGGAGAATCCCATCCTCATCTCACAGACAGATGACTCCTTGTCATCTCAAGATGGATGAATTGGTGTAAGACTTGCTTGAAGTCACTTGAATAGCAAGTACCTGTTACAGAGTGACACTGTGATTGATATCTTACCTGAAGAGTTTGCCTACCCCTTTCTAAGCAATTTCATTGAAAAAAAAAGAAAAACAGATAATGCCATAAGCCCTACCTTAAACAACCAGGAATCTCCCTTTTCAAATACATATTTTCCAAACAGATGACCTCCATTTTTCTCCAGATTCAAGAAGACTGACGATGAAAAACACTGCAAGATAATATTCCCTGAAAGATATATAAAATATTCTCACTGTTGAGCAAAGATCTTAAAACAGCTAAGTTCTCCATTCCTGAAGCAAAGGACCATCATCAATAACTGGTCATCACTTCCCAGAACCCTTGCCATGAGACCCAGAACATCTCAGTTCCTTGTTTCACCTCACTCAACAGTTATGCAGAAGTTTGAAGAGAGGTGATGAAACAACAAGCATCTTGGAAAAAAGACACTATCTCTATTTCCTTACAGTTCCATGAAAATTAAACAATTTTGTGAGCAGAAAAACTCATTGAAAAGGACCAAAATGCTATATAATTCCAGATTTGCCTCATGCCC